>BJKM01000042.1:0-636250 GCA_015082035.1 Chaenogobius annularis
ACGATGACGAAGCATGTGTAACAAAATGGACGCGTCGGTCAAAGCCTCTAAAATGTTTTCAAATTCTTCCCAAATTCCACAACGAAAGTTCTTCTTCTCCATGTAACAGTTATTTCCCATCGCCTCTGGTTTGGACTGGTTGATCCAGAGCTGAGCTTGAGACATATGGCATAGCAAAGAGCTCCCTCTACGATTGGGCTCATGGAGCTACAATAACAGCGAACACACGGCCATCAAGCGGCCGCAGCTTGAGCAGCATTTATTTTCTCCCTGTTCAATGTTCATGTTGACTAAAGTTGACGTTTCAGACAAGACAATCATCTGCATATTGAAATGAGACAGAAGACCGGGCAATGCAGGGAATCTAACTTTTACAGAAACCCTGAAAATTACATTAAAAAAAAAAAAAGTAATTTATGAATCACAGTCTTATCAAATGCAACATTTCAAACCAGTCTTTTAACAGTGTCTTAAGTATAACAGAAAGTTGACATTGTACTTATATTTCTGTACACAGCAGCCAGCATGGACCAAGCATCAGCAGGAGATGACCCTTCTGTTCAGGCAGTCCACAATCAGGATGCACTTGTGGCCGACCTCCTCCAACATGGCAGCAGAAAGCTGGAGGAGTAGTTGTTGACGGCCAGGCTGGAGTTGTTCTGGACCAAGGTTCAAATATAAAAATTTTTTTACATTTATTGAGCAGTTAAACATGAACGTTTTTGTATTCAGGGCAAGGAATGGTTGAAACCACAACGGTTGGAGTTGATGATGGAGGAAGCGTTCAAATGATGGTTATGGACTCTTTAGATCCCACACTGCTGCAGATGAAAACCGAGGTATGCTCATTTTTATGCTTCTTTCAAACACTGTCTCCGGTGTATTGAGTGTTTGTTGATTATTGAGTTGACAAGACACATCATACGAGAGAAAGAAATTGACAAATTACTGAAATTTTTACATTCATAGGGTTGCTCTTTGTCTATTTAGATTTTGTTTTTCCTCAGGTAATGGAGGGTGCTACTGCTGGTGCGGCTCATCAAGCAACAGTTACAACAGTGGACCAAACTCAGATCATTACACTGCAGGTAAACGCATATTTAAAACATTTTTAAAAAAGTAGACAGAGAAATAAACTTGTAAGTGTGCTGAAATGGTTCTTTCAGATGGGTCACCCTACAAATTAGTGTTTTTTAAATTTGCATAATTTCAGGTTGTGAATGTGGAGGAACAAGCTGCCCTAGGCCTTGGGGAGCTCCAGCTGGTACAAGTGCCTGTGTCGGCCACAACAGTGGAGGCACTGCAGCAGGGAACCCTTGTAGATGCCTCTGCCATGCAAAAGGACCCAGTCATTTGCCACACTTTGCCTCTGCCTGAAGGCTTTCAGGTATGCAGTTTACAATGTTTATATGGCCACTAAGACATTTCTATTTTAGATGTTTGTGTTCTGAAAGCAGTTAAGTTGTTCACGTCCTCCATACCGCGCATGGTATGAAACCAGACTTTAGATGTTCTATTTGTTCACTCTTATTTTCATTGTCAAATACCAGCAAGCTATAAATCATTTTAAAGGTTATTTTCTCAACAAAACGAATATGTCATGGATTTGCTTTGAATAATATGCCCCAATACGCAATCACCAATAGTTTGTGATAAAAATAAACTTTTCGTGTAACATTTCTTACCCTTATTGCAGTTCTGACAAAACTCAACCAGGTTCAATCCATCAGTAGCTGTAGTCATTCTGTCCGTAATAATCCACAGATAAACAATATCCACTTGTATTTTTCCCTGAAGTAATCCCATTTGAAGAAATAGTCCAGTAAACTGCGTTTTCTTCTGTGAAAAAACTCACAACTAAAGCTCAGCCGACACTTCTCTGTCCGTATCAAAACACCGGCTCCACGTGCAATATTGCGCTGGGTATGTTTGCTTTCCCCTACACTTTCAGCTACAAAATGAGACCATCTACGAGTTTTTCAGTTCTAGGGTTCGTCTGACACAGCCCGTTAGATAAACCATGTGTCGCCTTCACACATTTGTGCAGTCGGACTTTCCCCCAAGAAAACTTGATTAAAAAAAAAAAAAATGAATATAACATTTTATATACACACACACACTTTCTTTTTTTTAATCTCTATTGGGAAATTCATGGTTACACTCATGCTTACACATTTTCACATACATTGTTTTTTGCAGTTATAATAGGTATTTGTAGTCTCCAAAACATCAAAATAAATGTTTTATGATCATAGAGGAGCTACAGTCAGTTTGGCACAGTTGGCACATATTTGGATAACTTGTTCCGAATATACTTTTTGATTCAAAAAGGTCAACAGCATAAAAATGCCCGTTCCTAGAGATCTGAAACTTTACACAGTTGTTGTCAAGATAAACAGCAAGAACAGTGAATAAGCATAATCATTTTACAGTGAAGTATGTCTTGCTTAGGACCTGTTACAAATTTGTCAAATCAGGCAAGACTAAAAAAATGATGTGGGGTTTTTTTTTTATGTTTGGGCTTCTGTAGTGTAAGTTCTGAAGCCCTGACCGTGTATGCACATCTGCAGAACCTAGAAGGCCGAAGCTTTCTAATGATGCATCACACTAGCATGTGGGCTACACGGTCTTCTTTTTATAAGCAATGCCATTTGGGTATGTCCAACTATTGTGCACAGGGCAAAATAGGCGGCTGTTAACGGGTTAATTTGCACATTTTTGTTTTTAATGTAATGTATTATATACCGGTGTATTTAATTTTTGCAGCCCTGTAAATAATATCTGTGCACCCTGTATCATTGCATGTGTGCTAAAACAGGTGGTTAAAGTTGGTGCAAATGGTGAAGTAGAGACAGTGGACCAAGATGGACCAAGGAGGAAGGTGGAGGTGAGTGTCAGCCAGATGATGATGGCGAAGAGAATCAGTTTGAAGAAATTATGGGTGCACCAGTTGAGCCTTCAGCTGAAGACCAAGCCTGGGCTAAGGATCCAGATTACCAGCCCACCACTGGAAGTATCAGGAAATTCAAAAAGGTACAATGGTGTAAAGCTACTTTATGAGATTTGTTAGTTATTTGTTATTTAGCCTAATGCTTTGCAATTTCTGATAAAGGGTAAGAAAAGCCGATTGCGATATATGCAGAAGGAGACAAGGACATGGACGTCAGTGTGTACGACTTTGAAGAAGAGCAGCAGGAAGGGCTTCTGTCAGAGGTGAATGCAGAGAAAGTAGTAGGTAATATGAAGCCACCCAAACCTACTAAAATCAAGAAGAAAGGTAAGTTGTTTGGATGCCCATATCATCAGATCATAGGTAGCGAGAAATTATATTTGTTGTTTTTTTGTAGGCGTGAAAAAGACATTTCAGTGCGAGTTGTGCAGTTACACTTGTCCACGTCGCTCTAACTTGGACCGGCACATGAAGAGCCACACTGATGAGAGGCCTCACAAGTGCCATCTGTGTGGAAGAGCCTTTCGGACAGTCACTCTCCTGAGAAACCATCTCAACACACATACTGGTCAGTATACAGATGGGAAACCGCTAGAAAAGTTACTTTGTGGCCCCTTTTAAACTGTTGAAACATACAATCTAACATACTGTACAAATTACTTACGTCACATGTCGGTGTAATCCCTCATTTCGTCCAGGAGTGTTCCATTATCGAAAAAGATTCAGTTGTAGTCATCTGGACTCCGTTTTAGAAAAAAACGAAACGTTTCAACTCTCATCCAAGAGTCATTCTCAATCAGTGAGACAAGTCTGAGAACTCCTGTTTTATCCTACTCTGTGAGAGCCCTGCCCACAGGGTGGGATTTTCAATGGGCCATTAGCAGGAGGTCCCGCCCTGTGGGCAGGGCTCTCACAGAGTAGGATAAAACAGTAGTTCTCAGACTTGTGTCACTGATCGAGAATGACTCTTGGATGAGAGTTGAAACGTTTCGTTTTTTCTAAAACAGAGTCCAGATGACTACTACTGATGACTACTACACACTTACAGAGTTGTTTCACAAAGCCAGTGACAGTAAACAATAGCCACAAAAGGCCTTTCATTTTTCTACTGTAATAAAGTTGAAAAATCCTGTTCCCCTATGTCAGATGACTACTACTGATGACTACTACACACTTACAGAGTTGTTTCACAAAGCCAGTGACAGTAAACAATAGCCACAAAAGGCCTTTCATTTTTCTACTACTGTAATAAAGTTGAAAAAATCCTGTTCCCCTATGTCTGTGTAGGAACTCGACCACATAAGTGCACAGACTGTGATATGGCTTTTGTGACCAGTGGAGAGTTGGTTCGTCATCGCCGCTATAAACACACCCACGAAAAGCCCTTCAAATGCTCCATGTGCGACTATGCGAGTGTGGAGGTAGGATCAAAACTAAACTACGCTACGTACATTTTCTATGTATGGTAATGTTATGGATATGGCTACACAGGTGAGTAAGCTGAAACGCCACATTCGCTCCCACACCGGTGAGCGTCCATTCCAGTGCAGCCTTTGCAGCTATGCCAGCAGAGATACCTATAAACTGAAGAGACATATGAGAACACACTCTGGTAAGTCGGTGTAATCCCTCATTCATCCAAGAGTGTTCCAATTGTCGAAAAAGATTCAGTTGTAGTCATCTGGACTCCGTTTTAGAAAAAACGAAACGTTTCAACTCTCATCCAAGAGTCATTCTCAATCAGTGAAACAAGTCTGAGAACTCCTGTTTTATCCTACTCTGTGAGAGCCCTGCCCACAGGGCGGGACTTTCAATGGGCCATTAGCAGGAGGTCCCGCCCTGTGGGCAGGGCTCTCACAGAGTAGGATAAAACAGGAGTTCTCAGACTTGTTTCACTGATTGAGAATGACTCTTAGATGAGAGTTGAAACGTTTCGTTTTTTCTAAAACAGAGTCCAGATGACTACTACTGAATCTTTTTCGACAATGGAAACACTCTGGTAAATTACTCTTTTTTTTTTTTCTTTTTTTTTTTTAATTCACCATCAGCTCATATTATGACCCTTAAATAATATGAACTTTTTTTTTTCACTCAGGTGAGAAACCGTATGAGTGCTACATTTGCCATGCACGCTTTACCCAAAGTGGAACTATGAAGATGCACATTCTGCAGAAACATACAGAGAATGTGGCCAAGTTTCACTGTCCCCACTGTGACACTGTTATCGCTCGGAAAAGCGACTTGGGTATGTAGCAGCTTTCCCACAATAATTAGTATAACGGCTGTCCATTCCTTGCATTACGTTTTATCTTACATTTTTATCGAATTGAATGCACCTAGGTGTCCATCTTCGTAAGCAGCACTCGTTCATTGAAACAGGAAAAAAATGCCGCTACTGTGATGCTGTGTTCCATGAGCGCTATGCCTTGATACAGCATCAGAAGTCCCACAAAAACGAGAAGAGGTTTAAATGTGACATGTGTGACTACTGCTGTCGCCAGGTAAAAGGCTGTTACAGTTTTGGTTACAGAAATAGTATGGTGTGCATGTATTCAAATGATTGTACCGGTATTTGTTGTTTTCAGGAGCGTCATATGGTGATGCATCGTCGCACCCATACAGGAGAAAAGCCCTTTGCCTGCAGCCAGTGTGAAAAGACCTTCAGGCAGAAACAGCTGTTGGACATGCACTTCAAACGCTACCATGACCCCAACTTCATCCCCACTGCCTTTGTGTGCCCAAGTGCAGCAAGACATTTACTCGCAGGGTAATCATATTTTTTTTTTCCATATCCAAGTTCTGACTTAGAGAAAACTCTGATGGCTATGCTAATTTTGTTCAAGTTTGAAGTCTAGAACTCTTTTTAGTTTGTAATTGGTGATCAAATTTCACACCATGGAAGGTTTTTTTTTTTTTTTTTTTTTTTTACTATTGTTGTATTTTGCTCAGCTAAAAATGTCAATACTTGTGCTTTTACAGAATACCATGTCTCGTCATGCTGAGAACTGCAATGGTGACCCAGAGGAGGGTGAAAATGGAGCTGCTACCCCTAGGAAAGGAAGGAGAGGAAGGAAGAGAAAGATGAGGAGCAGGAAAGATGATGATAGTGGTAAGTCTTCTATTTTCAATTGGACATTTATTGTCTGAGCTGTGTTTTGACACCAAGTTTGTCTGACTTAAGATGACGACCAAGTGGAGCTGGATGATGAAGAGGAGGATGAAGATGAGCTCCCTGATGAGGAGTCCACTCTGCTCCAGGACGAAGATGAGGCTGAGGGATTAGACCTGGATCAGGCCCCAGCCATTGTCCCAGTGCCGGCTCCAGAGGAACCACCAGTGAAAAGGAAACGGGGAAGGCCCCCAAAGAATCCTCCCAAGACCCCAACACACGTTTTACCTACCAAGGGTAAAGGCTCATCTGATACTGCTGTAGCCCTTCTTAACATTCACAGGCTGTAAATGGAACCTGCCACATTTACAATAGGCTTACGGTGAATTGTAAGGTTGTTGTAATAAGATAAGGCAAGAAGAAAAATACATCTCCGTGAAATAGGAGTTACGTTAGTTATGTTAGTTACACTCATATAAATGTAAACTTTTGGGTTTTACCTAATCTGTTCAGAAATCCCAATTTGTATTTTGTGTGTGGCTTAGCCCTTCAACAATAATACTTTATTTATGCTACACCAGGGGTCTCCAATTATATACAAAATCCTACTACAATTTTATGTTTTATTTCTATAAGATCCACAAACAACTCACAGTGGCACAATTCAACAACAGAAATCAACACAGGACTTTACTTTCAGAGAAGTAAAAATATTAAAAATATTAACAATATTACACGACTAAAAACAGGACAAAAGCACTAAAACCTAGTATTTACCAGAACCTGGCTCGATTAGTGCGAAGCAACCTGGGACAAGACCAGGTTTAAACCAAGACCGAATGAACCATATCTACCAGAAAATCATGGATAGACTAGAAAGCGGAACTAAAGCAGGACCCAAACAGGACCCAAACAGGACCCAAACAGGACCCAAACAGGACCCAAACAGGACCAAACAGGAACAGGACCCAAACAGGACCCAAACAGGACCCAAACAGGACCCAAACAGGACCCAAACAGGACCCAAACAGGACCCAAACAGGACCCAAACAGGACCCAAACAGGACCCAAACAGGACCCAAACAAACAGGACCCAAACAGGACCCAAAAACAGGAAACAGTCAAACGACCAAACAGGACCAACAAAATGTCATTAAGAACATTTGGTTCAAATGATATTAAAACGTAGTAGCCTACAGTAGCTGCCAAAAAAAGCTCATTTTTGCATTTAGTTCTTCAGAACAGACGCAGCTGTCACTAGGCACAGTATCATGCATGTTTTGGGAGTTCTCTAACCTGCAGCAGTCTATTAAAAATAGCCCAGAATGAGCATTTAAATATATGCAACGTAATGAAATGGACAAAGGGAAAAAGTTTCTGAAAGCACTAAACTGGTGACAACGGATCTGCACCTGAGAAATAATGTATTTTTATCTTTCCTTCGCCTCCAGAGTCACGTTACGCTGTAAAATGATGTGTTTTATTACAGCCCGACACATATTCACAGAGAAATTAGCGTATGAATTTAGACGTGCCTAAAGCAAAAGTGCACATGTCCCAGGACGAGACCACGGTCCACCTTTTCATAACCCGACCCGTGGGACAATCCGCACATCACACACAGCGGTCTGACGTACCTTGCACACACGCAGACCTTTCAATCCAACGACGAAGCCCGGAAAAACACGTTGTCCTCCGGTGCCACTGCGCGCAGTGTTCCTCGTTAACGAGCAGACTTCCAAACACACGGAGCACACGGTCCTTACACATTACATTTACACCAAATCATCAATGAAGCTGATATTTACTGTGTCTGCAGCAGCGCACGTTTGTGCTTTGACAGAACAGAGTTTCAGAGGAACCGGGGCTCTCTGACCCGCCAAGACCAGCGGCGGAGCTGCAGCAATGCAGTGCAGAGGGTTGCGGAAGCGACGCAAAAAAAATATCATAATATAGTTTTTAATGATGGTAAACTGGACCAAATTGCCTCGAGGTCCGGACCTGGCCCACGGGCCGCCTTTTGGAGACCCCTGTACTACACCAATATCCACATTTGATGATAACTACGCCAAAGCTGATACCTTGGCTCCGGTGTCAATTTTACTTAAAAGTTTTTGTGCATTGTAACAGTCATTAATTGCATGAATACCTCTTGTCTCTTACAGCGGCAGCCATTATCCAGGTGGAGGATGAGAGCACCGGGGCTGTTTGAGAACATCATAGTGAAGAAGGAGGAGGGAGATGGTTCAGAGGTGACTCCTGACGAACAGGGTGTGGCTCTTACAGTGGAGGGCCGTGGGGCTAGACACCGACGCTTCGGAGACTGTGGAGCTGAGTTTGAACGAAGCCACGACTGCTGCCAACGGAGACCTGACTCCAGAGATGATCCTCAGCATGATGGACCGGTGAAGACATCAATGCAGAAAAAAGACTGAAGTTTATGCTTGCTGATATGTCATACACAATTTGTTGCTTTTTTTCCTCCTTTTCAGGCCCAGTTTTTTATCCCAAGTATATATATGTATGCAGAAGTAGAGAAAGATGTATTATTGCCGCGTTTTATAGTTCTTTTTTTTTATCCGTTTTTGGAGAATTAACAGAAAAAAGAAAACAGAGATGCTAATAATGTCGTTAAAATTGGCTTTAAAAAGATGTTAAGCCAGAAGGTGCATGAACAAAGAAAATTTCAAAATACCCCTGCATCGCATTTGTAACGTAGTTTTAAAATGGCCTACAAGTGTCTTATAAATGAGATTCAAGAAGCTTATTTTTGTACAAGGCTGCATATAATGTTCATTTTTCCTTTATTCCACAAGGATTTGCCCTTACCAAAACTGTAGTTCCAGCTGATTATGACAGCTACTAAATGTACAATGGTTTATTTTAAAAATGAAATATTTCATCAGTCCATGGTGGAAATCCTAAATCTTCTGTTTTTAATTATTTGCCAAAATAAAAAATGGGAAATAAAAACGGGGGTTTGGGACTGTATTTGTTCCCAAAGTCTGTAAAGAAAGGCTTAAAATAATTGCATCACATCATTTGAGCAGATTACTCAAATCGCTCTGTGGATGTTGCGACACTGGGCCGTGACATCATGATTCAGATATTGGGCTCTACTTCTTAAAGAATTTCTGTAATTTTGTAGATTTCTTGAGATTATTAACTTCATTATCTGAAGAATATTTTGCACATGGAAGAAGTCTGCCCAGGTCAATTATGTGAACAGTTCCAAAAACATCCAATACCAACCATCTCAAATTTATACTTTCATATTGAACCCTTCAACCAAAGCTTTGTTCACAACAATTTTTATTTCTTTTTTTTTTTTTTTTATGCAAACTTTTTTTTATGCAAACTTTGTTTTAGTCTACTTCTGTTCATTTGAATTTCAGAAGGTGGTAGAGTGTGCATGTTGGACTCAATTTGTTTTACATAAAATATTTTTGGGCACTGCTATAACATACATAGATCATACAATACAAATGTAATAATTTGAACATTCCACCTAATTAAACCAATAATGTGTACACGATTTTTTGTTATTATTTTTTAATTTGTTCATTTTCAATATGATGATTTACGGGCTGTATTGGTACTTCCCAACCTGTAATTGCTTTGTTTTTTGTCAGTGGCATTGCAATAGTAAAACATTTTCTGATTGTGTTTTCTTTGCCACACGTTAGTATATCTGGTCTAAGGGTTCATTGTCTTGTTAATGTTGCTAAAGATAAAGCAGACTTATACATCAGAGCACTGTTTTCATTTTTCCAACAAGCCTTTCATGAATCACTGTGGTCATTTTTCGCAAAACTACTTTATTGTAGCAAGACCCTTATCTTTCTGAATCACCTAATTTTCGATTCGGTTCGTGCGTAAAGGAATGGCTGTTAATTGTCCACGAGAAGTAAAGGAAGCAGCGGGTGAGGGTGTGGCCTCCTGTTGTCAATAGCAACCCCACTGTCAGTCAAGGCCACTGGTCCCTCCCCCTGCATCCCCTGGAGGCAGCGGAGGGATGGGGGTGGTGCCTGTGGATGCTGCAGAGAGGATCACCCCCTTTGCTCCATCTCCGGACTAGCTGCTGCTGCTGAGGAGAAGGCTGTTGGCCGCCAAGGTTTACCCGATCGAGAGGCTCTGTTTCCCGAGTGGCTGGACAGGCCTCTGCCCCCTCCCCCAGCTCTGGATCCTCCGCATCTCCCATGGAGCCTCTACCCACACAGGGACAGACGCTGAGGCACTACACCGCCTTCAGACCCCGGCCACGGCGCACACGCACACAACCCCCCTCTTCCAGGCCCCAGGTAACAGAGCTAACCCACAAACACACGCCAGTCGATACTCACGCGTTCAAATCTGTGAAAATCAGGAAGTAGAGCGTGTGCAATCATAAAGAGACCAATGCAGGACAGTATGGCTAACCACAATCTGCAGGATACTCTAAAGCAGGATGGTCGGACTCAGATATACACGATGGAGATGGGTGAGAGAAATGGGTGAGAGATGGGTGGTGATGCTGTGATGGTGGAGAGATAAGGCATGAATCCATGTAGTGCAGGGGGCCATCTTTTTATTTACCACATACAGGCTGTGTGTGCTGTCATTGTTAAGCTACAGTATGTGTGAACTAGACGCTTTATGTTCATTTTGGGAGGGGTGTTCCCCAGGTTGTTCCCAGAACTCAGCAACCCCCACCCTCTATCCCTCTGTTGGGAATACTTTCATTAACTCAATTATTCATGTTTTAGACATAAGGATATACAGTTAAATGACAATTAAAACCTGTCTAAAATGGACCTGGGGTTTGTCATTGTCTGTCTTCTTTTATGGACCTACTGTATTCATAAATTAGGGTTAGTGTTAACCCTAAAAATCCAATTTAAACTAATATAGCTTGTGTGCCTTCGCAACCTATAATCATTGAGTTTTCTAACTTGAACCCACCAGGGGAATAGTTAATTTATTAACACAATAAATAAGATGAGATAGAGTGTCCCAAAATAGAGCATGCACCTGATTGTATTTTTGACCACCTTTTCTAATAGGCTTAATGTATAATGTATGTATAATGTATGCTAGTCACAATTGTCATGCAAATTCAAACTGTTAAACGCTATAAGAGGGAGTATGAGGTCTGACTTTAAAACGTCATGATGTTACTTTTATACAGCATACTAAACTGTTTAAAAGAACCTCCATCATCACTTTGTTATGAATTTCCCTGTTAGCTTCATTTACTTGTAACTACAAAGCATCAGCACTGTTGACTTAAGTTCTTAACAAATAAATGAAACAATGTATGGTTACATGGCTGAGTTGGCATTCTGTAATTAAACATGTTATTTCTGTTGCAGGAGCTAAAGGCAGAGGCTGAGAATGAGGCCAGAGAGGGCATGGGCAGAGTGGATGAGGGAGTTGAGGAGTTCTTTACCAAGAAAATCATTCCTGACTATGCACTGTGAGTAACACTCACAGACATTTATCATACTAGAAGTCTATGCAATTGTAATGCAAGATAAATGTAAAGTGTGTTCAATTTAAATGTAACATTACATAGCATGTTATTCTGGTGCTCAGTCTCACAGGTGTATGACTGTTACATATCTTTGAGCAGTGATTGTATTGAGTTGTCTTTTAAAACATGTCCCATTATTTCTTTTTACAACATTTCACAAAAGCATTTCTCTATTCATCTGAATATTTTTGAGCAGATAACTTATGCATGTTAGTTGATAATGTGTTGTTACACCATCAAAATTATCCCGTACTCTTCTGATCTGTAAGTTAACACTATTGTGCATGTAATCATAGTGTGTCTACGCGCTGCTCTGCACTTTCAGTTTCTCCGTACTGTCACCTGTTCATGAATCATGAGTTCATGTTACAAATTGAGTCTTTTTTTAAATGAGCGTATTGAATGTAGCTCATTAATGTCACACTTTTTCATTATGTTCTTTAATTCTGTCCCGTCAGACCTACATTAAGGGTTTGAAAACTGTCATTTCTACTGTAAACTGTAAAGTCCAGACCAGTTTTAGACACAACTCCTTCCATTCACAAGCACACAGAGGTTTCACATCCAGTTATCCATTATGTCAGATTATCAATTAACATCAGCTGATTTACCCTTTATACAAACACATAATTCTCTGTGTGCTGTTTGCATGAACTTGATTTGGACTAAGCATGTGTGTTTGACGTAGCAGTAGTCGTGGTACTGAGTGTCTCTTGTTTTTGTTGCTCTTTCTGCTGTCTCCCTGCTGCAGAAAAGGCCGGTGGGAGGAGTCAAACCCTGCCCAAGCCACTCCCTCAGAGTCCAGCACCTCCTTAGCCCCATTACCCCTTTCCCCCTCCTCAGACAGTGTCCCCTCCTGCCCCGAGTGCACCACTGTGTCCTCTGCCCCTGCCCCGCCCACTGACACCCAGTCTGTCACGCCTACTGATGATGACGACACACCCCCCACACTCCCCAGCCCACCCTCTTCTCTCCCCCTGTCCAACACTAACACTACCAACACATCCACTGCCCCTAAAAATATTAAGAAAAAGTTTGGTGACTTTTTTGCCTTCAAGAGGGCCCGGGCTGGCAGGGCTGCTAAAGCTGCTGGGGGGGAGGGAGGGGGGGAGTCAGTGAAGGTCAAAAGGACCTCCATTGCTGACCTGATTCGCCCCCTGCGTGAGGCCAAGGACAGGGAGAGAGAACGGGACAAGGAGAGGGGGGCCAAATCAGTGGAGGATGTTAATGTTTGTAATGATGCCGCCATCACAGAAGGAAGTGCTGCCGTGGGGATGCGTCTTGCAGGCGAAGGGATGGATGTGCTGATGCCTGTCAAGACATTGACCATTACACCATCCAATGAGAGCGCCCCTACCCACCCCTCGACTCCCGCCCCCTCTACTTCCACACACACGGACCACACAGACGCAACAGTCAGTCAGCCTGACCACCCCCCTGAGGTCAGGCCTGAGGGCACGGAGCAGGGGGACACTAAGATGGGACAAACCTCAGTGGAGAGGGCACTAAGAACCAAGCGGTCTCTGCGAGAGGGCAAGAGCCAGAGTCTGATCCTGCTGACTGGTGATGAGGACAAGGACAGAGCACACAAAAAGGTCAGTGGACACAAAATACACAGCTATTTATAAAGTAACGTGGCTGACAGAAGCTGCCTTTGTAGAACATCCATCATATAAAAGAATCTTAAGTATTAAATCTAATTTTTATTTGAAATGTTTTTCTTATTTTATGAATGTACAATTAATTGATTGTAATAGTTTTCAAATATGTCTATGCAGAAAAATGCACAAGAAAGCACCAATAGTTTTGAACAACGGCTGCAGGTGATGCTACACAGACTAAGTGTTGGAAGAAGTCCCCCCCCAAACACTAAGATGAACCAGGTATATGTGACATGGGTCACTGACAGTGTCGGGAAGTAATAAACAGAAAATAGGTATTCAGAATACTGATTTTGAGTAACTGTATTCCAGTACACTTTCATTTGGGGATATTCAGAATACAGTTACTTTCTAATCAAAGGAAGGCATTTTGATACTTGATCACACAAATAAAGCTGTTTTTAAACCTCAGTTGTGTTTTAACTTAAAGTGACAGTATTTTAAGTATTCAGAATACAGTACTCTGAATGGATCGTGTAACAGAATATGTCAGGAAATACAGTTGAATGTTCGTATTCAGTATTCCGTAACTATAAGTAAGCATTTTGAGAGGTCATTTTCAGTTACCCCCGAACATCATATCATCTATGTCACTTACTTGCTACTTGTAATTACCTTATTTTATTTAATTAAAATGGATCATGTAGGTCATTTACAAGAGTGACCCAGAATTAGACCTGCTGTAACTAAAGGTCTTTGATACAAAGCAGCACATTCATTATTTCTAAAATAAGAGATACAGTAGAAAGAGTCTTTCCTATTTGCCATTACATTAAGACATTAAACTATGTCTAATTGTTTCCATAACAGTTTGTTTCTATTTATAGAATAAAGAAGATGAACTAAGAAAGGCTAACTCTGAAGGTAAAATTGTTTGGTCATCCGCTTTTAAATTAACTAATAAAATGAATTATATATTCGAGGTATTGATTATATTTTATGTTACATTTCGGACACTTTCTTGCCACTGTGCAAGTAATACTGATGTGTTCACTGTAATTAGATAACTGCATATATGATTATTCTGCAGGTGCAATTTTGGACAAACCTGACAGCCCTTCTTATGTTAAGCCAAGAACTATGTCCACCTCAGCAGGTATGTAAAAAAGAGTTGATTTAATATGTAGTTTTAGAACTAAATTATACCGTCACAAGTTTTGATTTCAGTCTAAAAAGTGGGTAAATGTTTGCAGCTGAGAGAAGAGATCCTCAGAAAGCCCCGGACCCTGTGAGACCTTTGCTCTATCCCAAACCACCTGTCTCAGAGCGCCCCTCGCTGCTTAAACCTCCTGTGAGTGCAAAGCCCATCCTGCCCGTCCACGCTGCTGCTGGAGACACAGTCAAAAGTAGATCCCACTCTGAAGATGGCAAAGCTGTGGACAGTCCAGCACAGGTATCAGTGATGGGAGTTTTCACTTAGCAGTTTAACGCATAAGACAATGGATTGGCTTCATGCGTATTATTATTGTGATCCAATAGTTATAGCTTTAATTTGAGTACATCTTCATATTTCTATTACAGTCCTTTCCATTTCTATTTTAAACAATATGTTTTCTTTAGAGTGAAAACCAGGAGAGCACCAAAAGGCCACCTCCAGCCACTCTTCCCAAGACAGAGCTCTTCTCTCCAGCTCTGCGAAAGATTCCCAGTGCAGTGGAGCGCCCCGAAAAATCACAGTCCATCACTGATGGTAGGTTGTTGTTTTTTTTAAACCAATATAGATTTTTTTATTTGTCATGCTACAAAAGAATTACATAAGAATTATTTGTGCTTTTTCTTACAGAAAGTCTGCCTAAGCCAAGGCCACATTTAAAGCCCCCTGCCCAACGCAGAGCAGTGTCCGTCCATGAGGATGCACTGGCCATGACACAAGGTATTACTAATGTGATGTGGACTAGTCCAGGTCATACCTACAAACTACATGTACTAAATTATAATACCTCTGTTGGTCTGTACATTACATGCACATTTATCTTATTTTAGTCTGTTTGCCCTTCTACTAACTTTAGAGCGAACATTCATGAAATACAACTTCTTGTCTGTCCATGAGTGTCTTTGTTTTCCTTAGGATTTTCGGGTACTCATTTTGGACACACAAAAATGCAATAATGTCCCAGGTATGATTATTAACTAAGTCATCGATTGTTATTTTTTCCAGAGCTCAAGGCAGTGCTCCAAAGGTCGCCAATTCGTTTATGTGGCAACAAAGGAGAACTCCCCACCTGCATTGAAGACAGCACAGCTGGGGACGAAGCCCAAAGCCCTCAAGGTGGTAAACATTTATCTTTGAATGTTTACTTTTAGTTATTTTTTTCATCCATCACTATAGTGTCTCATCTTCACAAGCACTGTAAAAAAGGCAGTTTCAGTATGATGGTATATAAGTATCAGCACTGCATTTTTATCCATGAAAGTTGAGAGTGTAGTTTTGCATTTCTGTGTTGCCACCTCACTTGGTGTAATGTAGGTGGAAACAGAAGGTGTAAAAAAAGAACACTAGGCAGATAAAGGAAACTGTGTTTGTTCTTTGATGAGTAAATGATCCCCTTCCTTAATGTGCAGTGATTTGAATAACAGATTATTTGCCAGAAACCTATTTTAATGCGACCCTATTCATTTACCGTATTAGGTTGACGGGCTGTATGTACTGGCTTTTGATTTTCTTGGTTCCTTGGTTTGCTATGCCATTAAATATAATTATGAACCAATATTTGTGTTTCCCTTTCACTTTAGATTCGGAAAAGCTGAAATGTAAAACAGAACAAACAAGTGTTGAAGCTAAGACCACTTCCCAAGAAAGAGAAGACTCAAGTTGTTTGTCCTCCACATCTCAGAGCCAGAAAGAGAAATCCAAACTCCCACACGCACCGATTAGCCCTCCACCAGAAGACAAGAGCCCTGTCCCTGCACTAGCAAAGACTGGGGAAAAATCTCCACAATCGCAAAAAAAACTGTCAATATTAAGTTCATCTGAAATATCAAAAGGTGGTCTTGTATCTCCACCATCTGATGCACAGAAGAGTCCCAGCATGTCCGCGGAAGGAAAAGAAAGAAAAGCTGAGGATGTTTCAAAACAGCATACATCAAATTCAGCTTCTGGTCTTTGAGTAATAGAGAAGAAAAGAAAGACTCAAGATGCAGCTGTGGTACCATGCATGACCACAGGGAGGCGTCACAGGGTCCAACTTACAGTAAGTCCTCCCTGGCCACTGTGTCTTGCTAAAGTGTCCTTAAAAAGGCACAAAAATCATGCAGGTTGGATAGGAATAGATGTTCTTTCAGAAAGTCTCAGGATTCAATACAAGCATAGTCTGAAGAAAGGTGATATCAAATGTGAGAAACTCCTTGTTTGAATATAAAAACCCGACAATGGGGCAATGGTCAGGTCATCAGCTGACTTCCACACGCTTGTTCCAAGAGCTGTATTTGTCGGTCAACATCAGAGCGTTACAATACCACTATATTTGAAGACAACTCATTTATAATGCTGTATGTGTGCATCACTGACTGCAAAAAGGACAAGAACAAGAATGCACTTAGCAAGTTCTGCGTGAATTATTTCTGTTTTAATACTGTGCTTTTTTTTTTTTTTTTTACTTCGTTTTTTTTTTTTTTTTACGTCTGTGCCGTTAGCAACTAGCAGTGTTTCCCCATAGCCTTATTTAATACTTGATTTGGCTTTATTACTTGGTCATAAAGTTTATGCCATATTTTCATCCAGCCTCTTAATATCAAAAGTTATTTTGGCATTCATACACTATAATATTCCATTTATACATGCAGCTCCAGATGCATTTTATATCTGCTTTGCATCACCCTATTTAGATGCTTGTTTTCAATGTTGAGAATGTTAAAACTAATTGATCCTACAATTTTTGAGTACTGTAATTTGAACCTCTGCTGGCTGGTTAAATGAATTTTCATATTTTTTTAATAATGATCATTCTTTTCCAATAATCAGTTCAATGGTTTCTCTTACCTCTGCTTCATTTGCATTTTGGTATCTACAGTACATGTGCCAAAATACTAAACTGTAAATCTGGTATTTACTCAACTTTTCAGCTTCTTCATTCCAAGGTCACGCTAATAGCATGCAGTGACCCATGTACATTTGCCTTGTGTTTTATGCCAGGTGCGCTTCATGATGCGGCCCGCTTTATATATCCATGAGTGGATTAGGCACAAAGGTGGCTGCACAATAACATTAAAGTAATAAGACTTGGTCAGGACCAAGAGACAAGACTGAGGTTGTGAATTTCAGGGTGGAAATGCAGCAGATGGTCCAGCACAAACTGTAAGAACTGAGAAAAGGGAAGTTTGGCTTCGCAGACGGATGAAGAATTATTAGAAATATTTTGAATACTTTTAAGTGTAGAGATATTTTGCGAACTGTTTTAACATCTTGTTTGACTTGGTTATTTTATTCTATTTTACTTGAATTTATGGTTTCATTGAGCCTTCAAATGTCTGCATGTTTCTGCAAAATCTCTGAAAGCACATTCAGATCAATGCACCTTTAGTCGGTAGCACTCTAAATCAAATATAAGAGCAAATCTGAACAATATTTATTTTACCGGGAGGCATAAATTATATGAGAGGATGAAGTGTGAATATGTCTTCAGTCTATGAAACTCTCAGGGGTGGTTGTATGAAATGTATAGGTTTAGTAAGACCTCAGTTGTTGAGAGCAAAGCCTCTGTGTCATCTTGCAGGAGAGTTTTTTTTTTTCTACTGTTGTCATGTTTATCCCTGCCTTGCACGCACAAAACCTGTACAGACAGACACTACGTTATGAGCAGAGTTCAAATCTATAACTGTACATGTTTCAAATATTAAATTCTCTTGTCATAGTCCAGTGTTGGTTTGTTTTATATTTTTACCAGTAACTTTGAGGAAAGAGAAAATATCTAAACAAGCAATGTGTTATTATGGCTGTGTAGGTGTACGTTGAAAGGAATTTCATACATAATTTTATCATTTATTATTGTAACAGAGAAGAGATCAATTTTGTTAATTCATTAAAATATTTCTTTCTTTTGTCTTGGAAACTTAAAAATGTAACTTCCACTTTATAGTAAAAGAATAGAAGAACTTTTTGAAATTTTGCAGAAGACAGATAAATAACCCTGATCAAGATCAACCCTGAAAAAACATTTTCCCTGATTTGCATCCATCTTGATTTTAAGTCTATGGATGCAGTAGATTAGACAGGAGCAATCAATCCAACCACAATAATATCTGAATTTTACCTTTAGTAAAATGTTAGTGTTTTAAAACAAAAAGAGCACAGAGTGATAGATAGAATTAGTGCAACAACAAAAAACTATTCTAACTAGTCATTCTTTTTCTATGTCATCTTCACGGTCTGAATTGTCTTCATTTTCTGCCTGTAACACAGGGTTGTTGGCCAGTCTGTTCAAATCCTCTGCGGTTAATTCTTTCATATTTCCGTCCATATCAAGCTGCATTGGCTGAATTACACTGGACCTACAAACAAAATGATCAAATAAAACTTTTCAAATTTCAAAAAAATATCTTCTATACAAGTGCATTTTATGGAAAAATTGGCATGACAAACTACAAAAATGCACATTGTCACCAACCTGGACAGCTTGTCAAACATTTTGATTAGTTTCATCGCTTCATATTCCTTTTGCTCCTCTGTCATTCCCTCCATTGGATCAGGTCTGTCTTCCTCCACCACTCCTGTGATTGGGTTTATACTGCAAGGAGGATGCAAAAGTGAAGTAAATAAATATTTCCCTAGTTTAAATCTGTCTATGAACTGACTGAGCATAGCAAGTATAGCAATACTCCCTAAAGTACTTTCCTAGTCCACACAAACAAGATGCACTGAGTGTTCTGACGCTTTCAAAAAGAAGCAGCAATGATTTGCTCAACAATTTTACAATCTTTTATGTTTTCCCTTGGAATCTACAAGAGAATCAACTGTGAATACAAATATTTACTTGCTGCATAATGTATACCCCAATAGCAGTTACCATGGAGTTGAGAGAGTCTCAACTCTCTCAACTCTCTGAGAGAGTCTCAACTCTCTCAACTCTCTCTGTTTTGCCTGAGTGGTGAAGTGCAAATTATTTACCGCGCCTTGAACTCCTTGTACTCCTCTGTCTCTGAGTCTTCATCTTCAGAGTAGATGCCAGAGTCTCTGCCTCCCCTCAGCAGTCCTCTGGCAGCCAATAGTCCTGCTGCGTTGCCATATCCCGTGTACTTAATGAACCTCGAGACTGGAGGAACACATTAAATGGTAGCATAACTTCAGAAAAGGTCATTACTTTACTGCAAACTGGTTTCATCACACTGTCACAATGCAGGTTTAGCTAACTAATACATTGTTGAAAGTTATGTTTTTTTTTCTTCTTAAATATACTTACCTAATTATATGCCCTGTGCCTTACTTTTATTTCTGTTTGTATCTAACAAAGTGTTGTAATAGCAGCTATTTGTTTAAAGCAAATTGAGACTGAAAGAATGACTATGCATGAATAAATTATTTCATCAGGTGAGAACTATAAAGTCACAATAAGGAACCACAATCCCTCACATCTATTTAGGTACTTGTGTCTCTGTAATGGTGCAACATTAGAGCGAAGCAGTTAAAACTGAACCAAACTGAATCATTTTCCTCTAATAGTAAATTTCAATTGTATTGACATACAAGAATAATGTTTAAAGGAAGCATTCTTATCAAACACGTACCACTTTCTTTGCAGAGAACAAAGAGGAACTCAGCGGCAGCATTTTTGACGTCAGTGTCAATGTGAGTCATGAGTCGGACCAGTTTATTCCTCAGACTGTTGCCCACTTCTGGTTTGTTCATCACGTCTCTCAGTGGAGGCAGCACCTGACCCACATAAACCACAAATCTGTTTATGCCAAGCAGTTAATGCCTTATTATCCATTGTTCAATTTGGTCTTACTTCTAACCTTAGAGCGTAGGAACTTTCTGGTTTCTCTGTGGATGCGGGAACTTTCCGTTAATAAATTTATAGAAGGAATAAGGGTTTCTTTTAGCCTGTGTCCCTAAAAGAGAACAGAGAAAAGGATCACAACAGGGTCCAGTCAAACGAAGAAGAAAAACTCACTTGCTTAATAATGGTATCATGCAAATAGCACACAAGTCTTACCTGGTCTACCCTCATCTCCATAAACTCCAGCAGCATGTGGACAGCATCCATATTGACTCCCATGTACTCAATGGAACTGGGCTGCACTTTCGGCATCAATAGTACATCCAGACAGGACAGTGGCAGGTTACCCAGCAGGTTAACGGTGTGACTATGAAAAGTAGAGGCTCAGTTAAATAATTACAGTACTTTTTAAACTCTTGGTCATAAGAGGGCTATTTTACTTATCAAGTATAACAACATTGCCACTTAAATGTTTTATGTAGTGTGATGTGATCTGAGAATGTATTTTTTTTTCTAATGCTGCTGTTACGACCACTATTAAGTTCATCATTATGTAAAACAGCAGTGTGGTTTGGAAAGGCCACGGTGAAAGAAAAGAGACTTTTACACAGAGTGGTTTGCTCGGCCTGCAGGATAGCAGGTGCGGAGGTAATTGTCCTGGAGAATATTTATGAACAGACTTCTTTCGTCTGATTGTTCTGCCAGTGACATATTTTAACTTGTGTCATTAAATGCACTACATCCCACCACAGCAGGGGTTTCTTCCCACTGGCATGATGATTGATGATGAAACAAACAAACAATGCACTGTAACAGGCACTTTAAATTTGTTGTACCTTTTTCTAAAATATTAACACATTAATATGATTAATATTGTGATTTTTTTATTTGGTTTGTGTCACCTAAAACATTTGACCTTTTTTTAAAATGTTGGCTTGAATTAATGAATGAACAATATGCACTTTGAGCTTCACGCACCTTTCTTCAATTCATTTTTTTAATACTGCATATGGCAAATAAACTGAAACTGATTTCAATCAACCGTACCTGTGGAACTCCTCTGTGAGTTGCTCACTTTCAGTGCGGCTCATCAAACAGTGTCTCAGGATTGCTCCCAAATGTCTATATTCAGCCGCTTCCTCCTTTACACATACAAATCACGTTCATAAGTTGGCTTTATCATTGAACGTTTTAAAGCTACTCATAAAACAGCAGTCTAACATCATTACCTCATCCACCTTGCGTCTTGTTGTGTCAAAAGTAACATTGAAAAGGATTTTGAGTATCTCCATAGCTAGTTCGATCTGCTGCTGGGAGAGATGTGGAAGGTCCTCCCATAGTACACCTTCACAGTCCTTCCTGATGGTCTCCAGTGAATCGGGCCAGGACAGATCTAGAGTAGCATCCAGTTGGTTCCCGAGCAGGCTGACTCCATGAAGCTCTTTGGCCAGCTGTGCTCGGATGTCCACTCTCAGAGCAGTCAGCTGGAAGGTTAGACGCAAGTCAAAGAAGCGTACCTGGCAAAAAAAAAGAGAGAATACAAATGTAGATGCTGTAAAAAGTAAATCAAGCTTAAATGAATGTAGGTATCAGGACTAGACATAAAAACTGCCACAAACTCTTGTTAACTTGTACAACTAATAGATCTAGTTACCTTGTACGTCCAGGTGGAATCACGACACTGTTTAAGCCTCTCAGCCACGCCTTTAATCAGTTGTAGCTCCGCAGCCACCACCTTACATAAATATAGTTAGATGCAGCTATACAAAAGCAGACTAAAGAATTATTACACCATTATTGTTTATCTGACCTGAGCTGTCTCGTTGTACAGTACAATGTTACAAATGGTCTTCAATGCCTCCACAATCACCTCCAAGTCAGGATTTTCAGAAAGTGGACAGGATTTCTCACCTAAAATGTTTGCATGGTAGGATTTACTTCAAATGTTTTGTTTACTTTAAAATATATTCAGTTACCTTGTTCTATTCCTTGCTCACTTTGGTCTTCAGTGCTGGTACAGCCCACAGCGATACCTGCATACCGAGCCAGTGTGGACATGGCGGAGCAGGTGATAAAAGGACCAAGGCACATCTTGTCCCGCGACAGGATTCTTATGGTCTCCAGACAAGCCACCTGACATGAAGGCTGCAAGTCCCCATTCAAAAAGCCCAGAACCAACTCCCCTAGATGCTGGAAACATAACTTAATAAGTAGATTGATGGGGTTCTTTTCTTCCTTTTATTATAGGAATGGGGTCAGTATTTCAAATACCATACCTCTCTTTCCTGTCCATCTTCCTTTTCAAATGTAAAGCAATGGGTCATCTACAGGTAAAACACAAAAAACAAACATAAAACTAAGCTATTTTCATAATACTTGGCTATTTTTATTCTATTGTGAAGAGGCAGAGGGGGATGTGAGAACTACAGTGTGCTACCCCTACTGGGTTATTGACAGAGGTGAGATGCAAGTAGGTGTGTGCGTTTAGATAAATAGTGAACTGCATGATGAACAGATCACGAAAGTTATGAACACTTAAAGGCCAGCTGCAAACAAAGGGCATGAACTACTGTATATGTTAGCTTCTCTGATATTGATGTCATAAGTAGGAATGTAACGATATCCAAATCTCTTGGAACAATACATCACAATATGCATCAGAATATTTGTTGTGATATTTTGAAGAGGCTAACAGACTTGTAGATATGCAATTTTTTCCCTTTTAATATGCCTTGACAAACCGTTAGCAATAATTACATATTCCATAAAACTTAAAATACAAAATGCTAAAAGCAGTAATTTTTGGTTGTTGACTGCACTTAAATTGAGCAATGGATCATGGTCTATGTTGTTTGCAGTTTTTTCTAGCTTCAACAAAACAATGCAATTAAAAAAGGAGCTCATAATTTGATGTATTATATTATAGAATAACTTTTCAATGTACATTATCACAATATTTCAGTTAGTGTCGCATCCCTCTAAGTAAGTTATTATAACATTTAATGTTCTAATGACAACATACACATTGTGTTTCAAGCTCTCGGTAGCCTAGTATTTGACTGAACCAAAGGATCATCTATTTGTGAACCACAGAATCTAATCCTATTGCCTCTAAGACTTTCCACAGCACCTGTAAATGACCAAAGACCAAATCTGGAGCTGCTACGCTGCATTTTTGAATATTTTCTAGAAGGATGCAAGATTTATAACATGTTATAAGTATACAGTAGGCCTAACTGTAGGCTACTATTGAAATCACCTATCCTTTTCCATAAATAAGACAAAATGTAACTAATTCAAAACAATAATATAATCTAAGACATATACTGTATTGTGTCTGTCTAGGCTTTTCTTCTATATATTCATTTCTTTATTTATCACAGTTTATCCACAACATTGTCAATCTCTGCATCTCCTTTTGGATAATAGCTAATGGCCTGTATTTCATGCAGTGCGATAGCCTGCCTGGAGCGGTGTGTCTTGGTGGAGGATGCTTACCTGTGAGTTGAAGCTTTGTAGAGCTGTCAGAGCATAATCTTGGTCTCCTGTCTCCAGCTGTTCAATAACGCTTTTCAGATCCATTTTGATTTGCAAATAGTGCGCACCTTCTTATCGCCCAGACAGTATCTTCACAGAGCTAGTTTATTTAGCACGCTGACTTGATGCAAAACCACTCTGTGGGCTTGTTTACCTGTGACATCATGATCTCTCCTCAGAAGCAGCCGGCAAGGAGCGATTATCAAAGGATTAAGAAGACGTAAAACCAATGCTGTGTTCAAGTGACATCGAAAACTCGGAAAATGTCTAACACGCATAGTGTCTATTGATGAAATTAGATTGGAAATATATAATATAGTGGGTAAATACATTAAAGCTGTTATGCAGTCTAATTAAAGAACACGTCTTCGACAGAAATATCCCTCGTGTTCGGCTTTACAAAGATTTAACGGCGATTTTACGACGAACAACAATTTATGTGTAATCAAGACCTCACGTAAAATCACTATTTTGTATCATCTTGATAGTAGGCTTGACCGTGCCATATGACATTAAGGCAGGCTATTTTAGGCCTATATACATTTATCGCAAGCTGTACGCGTATAGGCTACTAAAGGGCAAATGTAATGCTGCTGCTAATGTTTATTTTCTTGTTATGTACACCAAATTTAGAATAACTAATAACTTACCACCAAATAATAACAGAATGCATCAATGTCTGGAGGCTACATAAAATATCCTCATATTATGGCTATGACGTTTTGTAGATGCAAATTGAAACAACATGAAGATAAATCGCCTGTTTTCAAAGAATTGTGAATTCAATTAGGAAAGGTGCTGAGTTTAGCATGGAAGAAAGAATCTTGCTGTGTTAGATCGTGTTAGAGCCATAGTGCTGTCAAATGCTGTAGCTTCAGTGGCTTCCGCAAGTTGGGCGTTTCTGTTTCTTTCTACAATTTAAGGAACAGTGGGTGCAAGCAGTTATTGGACGGGCATCTCAACCACACATAATATCATCCACAGACTTCTGTTATAGAAGTACATAGAAAAGGCAAAATGTAAAATTGGCTTAAGGAAAATTTAGAGGAACGCGATCATATTTTACACAACTGTAAACTCCACTCTTCCGGGCCACTGAATAATAACATCCTTGGTGTACAGCTTTGAAGTAGGATCCCTCTCGCCCAATTACGATTCAGCTCTGGCTTGATTGATGTATGTAGCTATAGACCAACCAGGGCACAGAGACAGTTTGACTGACAGCCGCTGCAGCTGCGGTGGGGGAAGGGCCGCTTAAGTTGACGGAACCGCCATCTTGAAAAGTGTCCTCTGCCGAGCTACCTTTTTTTCGCGCCTGTTAGAATCAGTTTTTAATGCTTTCTTTTTTGTCTGGTGAAGTTGTACCTTTATCCTCAATGCTTGGCGAAGTCTTAGGACAAATGGCAAGATAGGATAGGCCCCGGATACCTGCCTTTTGCCTGTGTATGCCGGTAAGAAGATACACTTGTCAGCATATGGACTTGGTGCTGTAGAAACGATTACCCAGCAGTCTTTAGCCAGATAGCCGGCTAATATAGCAGTTTGCTAACGGCAAGCATACAGTTGGCTGGATTGACACTCTGTCATCAGGCTCTTAGTTTATTCTTAACTCCATACATTTGTGCTTTTGTTGTATTTAACTCGGCTGTAACTGAAATAAACCACACATAAGACGAGTAAAGCTAACGTGTTAGCATCGAAGCCAGCGGCTACCGGTCAACGTGACGCAACTTGTCGTCAAAGCCAGTTTAATCGCTTTTTTTCAGTAGTTCTATTTACTTTAACATGATACACTAAGATAATCATGATGTCAGTTTACACTGCATATTTTCATATCCCTCAACAGAAGCGGTGCGCTGGAGTGGGCCCTGGATTGTACAGGGACAGGACATTGATCTCATTAAACTTGTTTTATACAGTAACAGTTACAGTTGTGAATAACATCAGTAGTTGTGGTAGCAATTATTGATGCCAAACTGGTCTATTTTCTATACTGGCCTCTAAAATGTTGGTTTCTCACTAAAGTAAAACTATAAGTAATGTATTTTTTTTTTTGCAGTAATTTTTTTTTTTTTTTTTTTTTTGCCATTGCTACATTTGATTAATTAGGACATTTATAGGGTTCGGCACAGTGCCTCTCAAGCGCTATAATAATGGGTATGTATGATTAAGGTTTTCTGTTTAATAATACTTAAATACTCTTTCAAATGATAAGCGTCTCGTGTCACAGTAAACAGATTTGGATTTACCTGTTCGAGTGAGGATAGGTTGAGGAGAAAGGTTTTGTTTACAAACATTCTTTGAAACGTGACATTGGGCTGTTACTTTCCCATGGAAGTGAGGGTTTCCTAAAGACACGTTCATTTATGTTAGTTTTTTACTATGATGATCAGTTTGTTTTTCCATTTATCTGTGCAATGTTGGGTTCCAACTTATATCTTAACTTCAAATGCAAATATCTTAATCGCCTTTTTTAAACATTCACATTTTGTTTCTAGTTTTTATTGCTTGATTAACGATTAATGCTATTTCAGTCAAGTATTCCTCTTTTACAGATGTGCCATTGTGTGGGGTCAACTCTACTGTCTGCTTGTCTGTAAATCCAGCAAGGCTGGAATGGGCCAAATCCTACAAAGACTAGAACACACTTGTTTTTAACCTAAGCTCCAGCATCTGGAGTGTAAATCTTACAGGTATTTGATTACTGATTACTATTTTAATTACGCCATAGCGGGTAAATCTACACTATAATAATTATTGTTGTCTTGTCTAGTCAATATGTTTTGGAAATTTGACCTCCACACAACGTCCCACATCGACACCCTTTTGGAGAAAGAAGATGTGACATTGACCGAGATAATGGATGAGGATGATGTGCTGCAGGAGTGTAAAGCCCAGAACCATAAACTGGTGGACTTTTTGTTGAGACCTCAGTGTATGGAAGACCTGGTCACATTCATCACACAAGAGCCAAACACTGATGTTGAGGAGAAAGTTAAATACAAGTATGGCACTGCTGTTTTTTAATTTTTTTTAAACAGCATTTCATTTACACAAGACCTGGATTGTTGGATATGTTATGCTTAACCTTTTTTGTTTGATGTAAATATTTTGTCAACTTTGATTACTTTTATCATAGAAGGTAAAATCATGAAAATGTTTCTCTTTAGATACCCCAACATTTCATGTGAGCTGCTTACATCAGATGTTGGTCAAATCAATGATCGTCTTGGCGAAGATGAAAAACTCCTGATGAAACTGTATGGCTTCCTTCAGAATGAACCACCTCTTAACCCACTTCTGGCTAGTTTCTTCTCCAAGGTCCTTTCCATTCTTATAGGCCGCAAGCCTGAACAGGTGAGCCTGTTATTTTAAGTCCATTATATTGCGTTCAAGCCAAGGTGATGTATTAACATTATTATCTGTTCTGGTACAGATAGTAGATTTTTTAAGAAAACGTGAGGATTTTGTTGACCTGATGATCCGGCACATTGGAACATCAGCCATCATGGACCTGCTGCTCAGAATGCTCACCTGCATCGAACCACAGCAGCTGCGACAGGACGTTCTCAGTGTATGTGGCCCATTATCGCATTCGATATCTTTTTAAGTGAAGTTTCTGCAAAATGCGTTATGTACTAGGTGCCGAGGATCGATTCTACCAAAACCACCAGGTGCAAATGGTCCTGGTTTTAATAATTTTAAGATGCATGTAAACGGTGCATTCGGATAATGACAAGCGCGCATATTTTAGCATGTCTGAAAGTCAAATGCACCACGTAAAAGAGGTCACTTTTCAGTGTTTTTTTTTTTTTTTTTCAAAAGGGAATTCATACGTAAACTGCATGTATGTAGATTTTTATTAACAATTATAGCTGGAAAATTTGGGTGCTATTGCTTAATTACTTCTCTAACGTCCATCAGCCCCGCTCGCACCTATTCGGTTCATATAACTGCCTGTAAACTGGGGCAAGACCGGTCTGACCGAGTTTGGTTGTTTATTGTTGTCAAACTTCTTTGTGCGTGTATACGTAGTTAAAAATGGATTAAAGTACATTAGAACATTGTCTTAGCAATGATAAAACTGTTGGTAAAACAAACGTCTTTGTTCACTCGTATGAGAAATGGACTCTAGTTTGCACTGTACTAAATGGTTTGTGTACATAATTGTGCAACCAAAGCAAAGTGACCTTTGGAACTAAATTGCATTATTAGAATAGCTTTAAGCGCAGCATCTTAAATGTCTCACATCCCCCAGAAGGCTCACAGAACGGACCAGTGTTTCTTCTGATCATTGATGCCAACAGAGTACATGTGTGACTGTTTCTTTCACACACTACTGCATGGTTTAGCTATGCACTTGTGTGTATGTGTTTTGTTATGTCTTTACAAGTTTTATATTTGATCCTTTTTATTTTTTTATATTTTAAGTCTTATTTCTTATTTTTCCAGTGGCTTAATGAGGAAAAGATTATCCAGAGACTTATAAATGTGGTACAGCCATCTCAAGATGAGGATGTGAGTTTCAGTAGTTTTAATATTTAAGTTTGTATTGTCAGTGAAACAGTAAAGTTTTAATCGCATAATTTTATTGAGGGTTTGTCTTGATCCTTTTGATATTTTGCATTTCTATAAACAGAGACACTCCAATGCCTCCCAGTCCCTCTGTGAGATCATCAGGCTAAGTAGAGACCAGATGTTTCAGGTGCAGGGCTGCACAGAACCTGACCCACTCCTTTCGACAATAGAAAAGTATGTAAAGCACAATACACATTGGCGTTCAATAGGGCAGTGCTGTAGTTTGTAAAAAGTCTCATTCTTTTCTGTTCACAGGCAGGAAACAGTTGAGCAGCTCCTGTCTAATATTTTTGACTGTGAAAAAAACGAGTCCGCAATTGTCAGTGTCATCCAGATCCTTCTCACATTGTTTGAGATGAGGAGACCAGCGTATGTTTTTTTTCTTTTTCTTTTTTTAAATGTACTATATTTTCCTGTTTATTTTACTTGTAGTTTAATGCTAACTCATTTGTTTTGTAGGTTTGAGGGTCATATGGAGTGTCTCCCTGGTATGTCTCACTCTTCATTCTCAGTAAACCAGAGCATTCTGGAGGCTGTGAGACCACGACTCAAAGACTTTCACCAACTGCTTTTAGCACCTCCAAAGGTAAAAAAAATAAATTAAAAAATAAATAAATAAAGCTTTTGTTCTCTCTTTATTTGCATAACTTGGCTCTTTATTCGTTTACAACAGAAGAATGTGATGAAGACAACATGGGGTGTGTTGGACCCCCCTGTTGGCAACACCAGGTTAAATGTAGTCAGGCTGGTTGCTAGTCTGTTACAGACCAACACACACAGCATTAACACAGAACTTATCAACCTCAACACATTGGGAGTTATTCTAGTGAGTTAACATATTTATGTAATGGTTGTTTTCAAAATAGTTTTTACATTATATTTGTTTGACAGGATATGTATTTCAAATACATCTGGAACAACTTTCTTCACATTCAAGTGGAAATCTGCACTGCCATGATCCTGGCTATGCCTTCAACCCCCACTGATATTCAGCAGGACAAAGACCAGGACAGCCCCAAGGAAAGCATCCTCATCAAACATGTAAGAGGACTGCAATAACTCATGTGCAACTGTCTAGCTACTTTATCAAAAGAATCTGGCCTTATTTTAAATCTCAAACCTGTTGTTGTTTGTTTTTTTTTTTTTTTTTCGTTTTTTTTTTTTCCCCCCTGTTGCTTTCTTTGCTTTTATTTATTGTGTTTAAACTAATGTTTATTTGGTGGTTATATTTATGTAATGGACTTAACTGAAGTTACAATTGTTTTTTTCTTATTTATTTTTATGCAGCTGTTTCAAAAGTGCCAGTTTATCCAGAGAATTGTAGATGCATGGAACTCCAATGAACAAGAGCAGTAAGTCTTTTATTTTTGGCAAAATGCAATTTCGTTGCTTCATTAAAGCCTTTCCAAATGCAATTATATAGGTAGTTAACATTTATATAGGAATTATTAAATTAAACATAAAAGCATTGTGCTAATTTACTGTGCTGTTATTTTTAAGGGCTGAGGGTGGTCGGCGACGAGGATACATGGGTCATCTCACAAGAATAGCAAATTCTATAGTTCACAACTGCGACAAAGGTCCCAACGGACCCCAGATACAACAACTTATTTCAGGTAAAGTAGCTCTGTCATTATTAGATTTTATGTACTGTGTTATTGCCTTCTTTCCACAAAAAATATCTTCATTATCCGTCATTTTCTTGCTAGCTGCACAGTTACAATAATGAACTGAATTGGATAAAGTATGCTATATGGATTCATTTCATTTGTTTGTTATTCCACAGATCTGCCAGCAGAGGACAGGGAGAAATGGGAGGCATTTATTTCAGGGCATTTGGCTGACACAAACAAGAGAAACACTGTTGATTTGGTGAGTGTGGTTTCTAATTCAGTCAAATTGTAAATGTTAAGATTTGTAAGGGACCATTTTTCAAATCTGCATGTTTAGGTCAACACACACCACATCCATTCATCAAGTGACGACGAGGTGGACTTCAAAGACAGCGGTTTTCATCAGGATTCCTCTTTGCAACAAGTATGATTTCAATATTTACCTTCATATAACATGGAAAGAGAAAAAAATGTATAGTAATTGTAATGTAACTAACTAAATAGTTATGAAATTTGAAGTTTTTAGGCATTTCATTACATTTCAAGTAATTACCAGCATTCTGTGTAGCTAAGTCTATATCAATATCATTGGTCCTGGGCTTTGCCAGGCCTTTTCTGATTATCAGATGCAACAAATGACGTCCAATTTTATTGAGCAGTTTGGCTTCAATGACGAAGAGTTTGCTGATCAGGACGATGTTGTGGAGTGAGTATTTTGGCTGTTCCTTTTTTCAGAAGATTCATTGTCATTTTGTTTTGTTAAAATCATTATTTCAACAGCACCAGTAAGATTCTTGCATTGCATTTAACTAATTTATCCTGATCCAAAACTGCTTTCTTTTTGATGCCACAGTATTCCCTTCGATAGAATATCAGACATCAACTTTTCACTGAATACAAACGAAAGTGTAAGTACTGTCACTTTTGGGCAGATGCATTCAATCACCAATTAAGTCTAAATGCAAATCCTCTGTCTTTTCAGGCAAATATAGCCTTGTTTGAGGCCCGCTGTAAGGAGAAAATCCAGCAGTTTGATGACGCTGGTTCAGATGAGGAAGATATTTGGGATGAAAAAGATGTGACATTTGCTCCAGAGGCGCAGAGACGCCCCAGGTATTTTAGAATCAGTTACTTCAATTTAAATTGTCATTTTGAATGATGATGATGCTAATGCTAATGATGCTACAGCTACATATTGTTATCAATGTCTATCTACAAAAATGAAATGCATTTTTGTCTATTTCAGGAGTTCAGGTAGTACAGACAGTGAAGAGAGCACAGACTCAGAAGAAGAGGAGGTCAAGAGGGATCCTTTTGAAGCTGCTGCTCCCAGCACTGATGACAGGATGGAAGTGGACACAGGTCAGGTTTATTAACAGCTTCACGTATTGTTTTTTTCACCCCCCTCACTCTTACCAGTGACTTTATTCCTATATCATGTAGGGCCAGTATGGACGGCTAACTTTGATGACATACCAATGGACACAGGGACCTCCACTGCCCCAGCCGCCAACTCCAACAGTTCTTCTACGTCGTCCTCCACAGACGGCCCTGCGGAGGTCTCATGGAGCTCTCCTCCTCCAGCAGCGTCCAATTCAGAAACGGGCTGGGCCAGTTTCTGTAACTTTAACGCCGCCAGGTACCACACTCTCCTTCACCAGCTCAGATCACTACTGGCATGGACATGTTGGCTCATTACATGTGCTTTATGTTAGTCCCAAAGATCCTCTGAGGTGCAACTCTCCTGTTGCTATGGAGACCACCAGCATAGAGACAGATCCACTTGGGGTAAACGCTCCTCTGCAACATGAAGGTAAAAACTGCACTGTAAAATAGTTCACTGTTCTAGCAATCCCACCACAGTGAAATCTTTTTAAAACAAATGTTATATCCAAATAACTTTGCTGCATTCTGTTTTTAAAACCGCTTCAGTAATTTAAGCCAGTGTGTTTAAATGTGTTCTTAAAAGAATGTTTATATTTTTTCCACTTTCATCTTTATGATTGTCTAGAAGGTGATGGCTGGTTAGTCCCCCCTTCTTCCCCAAAAGACTCGAATGAATCAAAGTCTGAGGAATTGTCGGAGCAGCGCAGCATCACAGAGACGGTCATCAACGGCTCTATGAAGGAGACAGTTAGTCTCACTGTAGACGCCAAGACAGAGACTGCCGTCTTCAAGAGGTTTGGACCCCCTCACTTAAGTTCTGAAACGTACTCACTTTACTACCAGTTCTAATGGCCTTCATGATTTCAAATTACATTTTAAATATTGGATGACTAGAATGTTAAATGTATGTCTTTAAGTCTAATTCTAAACACTATTTACCCTATATAAACCATTAACATGTAGTGGAATCTTTGAAATCAGAGGGGGAAATATGTTCCCTCTGAGCATGCATGCAAGCATGTTTCTTGAAGAGTAGTGTGAGGCGGTACAGTTGTATCAATAGTTCCCATAAGAGCTGCCTGTCCCTCTCTTTACCTGTTTATCTACATTATGTTGTGTGTGTGTGTGTGTGTGTGTGTGTGAGAGTAAATAACTATCCAGAGAAGTGACTGACACTTACAACCTGAGCTTCCCCTCCTTTCTTTCTTGCTGTGCGTTATTGGTGTGGGCTTCTTCAGAGTGTTGAAATCTTATCGGTATGTACAGCCAATCAGAGATCAGCCTGCAGCCGTGATGTAGTCTTGTTGTCACGTCAACCACCACAACAACCACTTTTCTTTCCCAGTTATTATCTTGTCTTTGATTCTAGCTCCTTGCTTTATTTCATATTTCCATTCTGCATGTCTTTCTTCAAAGTACAGTTCTTTTTAAGTAAACTTTTGTCTTTACAGAGTAGTCTTAGTATTTAATTGTATTAGGGCTGCCAACGTTAAAACGTAAACTCTGTTAAAGTTACACACAAAATCCATCAGTCCTCACGTGGGCGACCACAGATCGTGTCTATCGCCACATTCACGCCGCAGCGTCAAAGCGCCCAGTTTACATTCAAAGTTTATGTGGACGCGCATCCTGGTTATCCAGCGTTTTTGCGGTGCGTTTATGCAGCGCGAATCCTTTGGTGTAAGCGTCGGAAGCGGCGCGGCGGGCGGGAGCGGCCAAAGCGCGGCGCAGTAACCAATCAGCAATTACGCTCCAGTAACATACCTACGCACTAACCAGAAGAAGGACCAAAACAAACCCCGCACAGATTTAAAAAAAAGAGCAAATGATGATATTCACTAAACTCTGCTCACCTCAGAACTATCTGTGGGACCCAGTCAAGCCGCCAACCCAATCCTCTTCGTTTTTGGACTTTGTAAAGTAACTACAAGAAAGCCATTCTCTTAACCTGAACTGCCATAGGACCAAAAGGGAAACACAACCCCTCCACTGCGCAGGTGCGCAGGACGCCTCGGACGTGTGTCGTCTGGTGAGCTTATTTTTGGGATGCGCGTTCAAGACCCCGTTGACGCGCATCACAAAAATCTGCCTTAGAATCTACAGCCGTCCAACTCGGGCGTCAAGCGCGAATTTGGACACAGCGGTCTGAACGCAGCTCCAGAGCAGCAGAACAAAGTAAAGCAGAGATTTCGTGTTGAACACCGTGTGCACTGTGACGAAAATAAAGGGTCGCCTGTTAGCGCTAAAGCGAATAATACGGGCCAAATATTCCATAACAATGAAATGCCAGGCCAACTCGAGCAGCTCACGTCCAGTTATACCCGCAAGTGAATGAAGGGCCTTGAACCCAAACCTGTTGTTTGGTCGTGTAACTTAACTTGAAATATGTGACCACACAGATTTGAAATGAAATGGACTTAAATGATATCCAATTCGACCCATTTTAAATTGCCTAAATTAATTATATTTTAATTTGTTGTAATCGATTGACAGCAAAACATTTTATTCCTGCAATATTTTAACTACGCGTTGAGGTGGATGCAATAATCACCTGGTGGTCTTGACAATAAAAATGATCACAGTACGGAAACCCATGAAGAGCAGATGTTTTGTAAGGGGAGGATTTTGGAATTGTCCATTGAATATACGATACACACAGGCCAATGCTGGCTACTGAGGGGCCGAACTGAGAAAATGGATATTGAATTGCTCAGAGCAATGTTTGGAAACTCTAAAATGTATTTTGGATGGTAGATAAAGTGCATTTTTATTTTAGTATAATTGATTTTGTGAGCACTTGAATCCTCCAGGTTGAGGTAGACCACCTTCAGTCTGTTATAGCAGGCTGTGCATGCAGTTTTGCTTTGAGTGCTCATTATAAGTCTGTATTGGTGGTTCTCTGAGACAAGGCAAGACTGACGGCTGGTTCAATTGTTTGAATATATGCCTGCCTGCTATTTCTTGGCACTGAAGCAACAGAGTAAATACTGTTGTTGTTGTTTTTTTACTACAGAAAATTCAGTTGACTTTCTCCATTTGCTGTACATTTTATGTCTTCACTGTATCCTGTGTGCCCCACTCAACACATCATCTTTTGTTTGCTGTGTGCCGTGTCAGTCAGTTCAGCATGCATCACTTTTCTTCATACTGTGTGTTGTGTGGTTGAACAACATAGTCATCACATTAACGCATCCTTTTTGTGTTTGGTTCCAGTGATGAAGAAAACAGTTCACCAGAGAAATGCTCGGTTGGTGACAGCAGAGATCCTGAGAGAGCAGAGCCTAACAGTCCAGCTGCCGCCTGCTGTCCGAAAAAAGGGTCAGAGCCATAACATTTGTATTCGATATTATTATTATTATTATTATTATTATTATTATTACAGCATTCATATGCAAATTTAAGTCAAAACTATCTGTTCCTTGACAGCAGTGAGAAGGTTCCCAATGGTCCTTTAGAAGAGACGTCCCCTACTAAGGAGGCCAAGTTAGTGTTTTACAATGTACTATTGATTTCAATACAAAAAACAACAAAGCATTAACAGCATTTTTCTTTTCGGTTCTCATCAGGCCGGAGCCGTCTTCCCCAGAGGCAGCTGTAAATGGACCCGTGTGAGTGACCTAGTGCTCATGTGCGGCCAGCCTATGGTGCCCCGGGGCTCATGACCCCAGGCTCCTCCCCCCGGTTCGGACAGTGGAGGCCACCGATCAGAGCTGTACCAATCATACACCCCTTCAGGATCAGCAATATTCCCACGAGCTCACCACCACTGACAGACAGTTGTACAGACATATGATGGACTGAAGACACGTGTGACATACTCAACATGAAAACGGAAGATTTTTCTGCATTTGTTTATAAACTCTTCTTATGGGGATATGTGCAACTGATATCTTGCCACTCAAAATTAAATAGTCATGTTGCAATATCTAAAGAAATGATTGTATGAATAAAATATTTTACAAAAAGACATGTATACAGAAACATGAGGAATTGACACAGGAGAAGGTGTAGTACAACTAAACTGGTTTTACTTGTGAATCAATTTGTTAACACGATATATTTGACAGTTTCACCCTCCACTGCTCAGTTTTATTTTTGCTGTTAATGTTCTATGTAAATATTTTTTCTTGTCTTCAGAAATGAGACTGATTTAAAAAGTAATTTTCTTTTTGTATTTATTTTGCTATAGTTCCTAAAGGGATATACCAACAATTTGTGTCCCTTTTTGAGCTTTCACCTTTTCTAGTGTTCTGACAATAACACGGCTTGAGCAAGAAGCTGTTAATGTGTGGTTGCCCCTAAGCAAGTGTCTCAAGGAAGTTTTCTACCACTTTTGATGTGTGTTTTTTGTTTTCAAATTTTGTTAAAAGGTACACGTGGATGTTTCCAGGCGTTAATGTCACACATCCGTAGGTGCACCTCGTAGAACTCAACTCAATTTGACATTGTTTTTCCAGGTCCTACAAGCCCAACCCAATTACTTGTACTATTGGAGAGCCAGTCATCACTTGACTGTGGGGTTGCTAAAGGGGCGTTGTTGAGCATTTATTAATAAAAGTGCGCACATAAGTTGGAAATATGTTGCACCAGTGACTACAAAATGGATTATACTAATTTTAAAGCAAGTATATGCTTAAATCGGGAGTTGTGAGCCAAATATGAATTGTCATATTAGGGTTAACTTTTGCAGCCATTAAACTAATAGGGTCATTTACAGGTAGATTTCAGCCTCATTGGCCTGTAGCTTCTTGACCTCAACATAGTTCAATGCTGGTGATGTGTTTTTAAAAAAAAATCAAACTAGAGATGAAGAACTACAATTCCCACGACCTCGATTGAACAAGAAAGACTCATAGTCGCATACGTATGACATCAGAAGAAGTTAGGCAAAGCCTGGGTTAGCCATGGGTCTTTAGCCTGATGCCATCCACTTAACTGGAGAAGTTTCCTGGGGAATCATTCTTCCCCTTCTTGAATTGCCAACCATGGGTGAACGATACTATAAGATTGGCTTTGTCCAACAAATACTAGGTTTAAATTTGGTTCCAAGAAAAAATGGAACTCTTGGAAACGACACATCTTTGAGTGACTTCTCGGGTGAGCTAACGTTGCTAATGTTTGTAGCATTTTACGCTTTGCGTCTTTTAGTTTTACATGCGATCGACTTTGTATTATTTAATATTTATTTTAAAAGTTTCCTGTACATTCTACGTATGTGTTTGTGTAACGTAGTTATATTTATATATCTCACACAAAATTAACTACGAACAGCTAGTTAGTGCGCTAACAAGGCTTAATATCAGCACGTAGCTTACTTGCTTACTACCGTCAGTTAAAGAGTATTGCTTGTCATCTTGTACAGAGATGTGGTACGGGGTGTTTCTGTGGGCAGCTGTGTCTTCTTTGGTTTTCCACCTGCCTGCTACACTGCTGTCACTGGCAACTCTTCGCCAGCACAAGATCGCCCGCTTCATGCCCATCGCCATCATCCTCATGGGTATCATTGGACCAGTTTGTGGAGGTGTTCTCACTAGTAAGTTGTTAGACTTTTGCTCCAGTTGTTCTTTTAATAACAACTTACCAACGGTATGTGTATCAATAAGATGGGAGACCTACAACATTTCTCTCCTTTTCTCTTATGCAGGTGCAGCTATTGCTGGTGTGTACAAGGCGGCGGGGAAGAGGATGATCTCTCTGGAAGCCCTGGTGTTTGGTGTGGGCCAGTCATTTTGTGTTCTTATAATCTCTTTCCTCAGGATTTTAGCTACACTTTAGCAGGGCCCCACAAAAAGCTCACTGTGACTGCAGTTGAATGCTCCATTATTTGGAGCTGTTGCGCTAAGTCCTGAACCAAGCATGATGTTATTACCAACAGAGTGGATTTATGACTACAATTGAACACATTTGTGTCTACAAATGAACACTGGTCTCAAAAACAAATCCATCTAAAATATTACGGACAATTTTTGACAATGGCCGAGAGACTGCTTATTGTAGTGCCCGACCTGGAGGAAACACTTTTTTCCAATCCTTTTCATCAATGTTTTAAAATGACAACTGTACATGTGTAAAATGTTTCCCAAATGTTCAAGTCACAGAGCTTGAAATTGTTGAGAAACTTAAGCTTAGTGAGGAGACATAGATGAATGAGTAGCTGTAATAATGCTGCTCTTGGTAGAATGCTGATAAAGTACAGAGGAACATGGACAATATAACCTTATGATTTATGTCACTTCATTCATTGTTGTTCTATTTATTGTCAGTGGCTGCAGATGATTTGAGCAAATGAGACATCTATTGTCTATAATACATTGTGAATGTACTGTCAAATATTCTTGAGGCCTTTTTTGTCTTAGTTTATCCTTGACTACAGCTGGTTCTTGTCCTTTGAATGCCTAAACCTTTACTGTACATGAAATGATTTATATTGATAATGATTATTTTTTTGCTTTGTATAAAACAAACTCTTCTCACTGTGCATCTAGTGATGAGCATGCAAAGGAAATTCCCTTGTCAACTTGTATTTTGCATATTTGCATAAATTATTTTTACATGCTCAGATTTAGCTGTTTTTAATGGTATTACATTTTTATATGTAAGAAGCCATTACGAGTGACTGCGTAATGCAAAGCCATACCCTGTACAGTTGCCATGATCATTGAATGATGAAAACACGTATGATGACCTCACACCTGTGATGCTTGGTCTTGTGATGATATAAAGCATTGATGTCATCATGCCCGTGATTCCTGGTCATGTGCTTTTATAATATATGCTTTATATCATCAGACTGTGTGGCTTTCTCTTTCTTTCTCTCTCTCCTTTTTATTATTAATTTTTATTTATCTTTCTTGGTATAGCGTAAAACATATTTTGAATACATACAACTACAATAGGTGGCGGTAGAGTAACACTATGGATACCAACTGCCATAAAACACCTTTAGAAGTACAGTAGGTGGGGTAAATGCACCTTTTCAGTTATTGTAGTTGAGTTACTTTTAATGGCGGTTGGCAGCTGAAAGGTGCATTTACCGCCAGTTGTACCTCTTCAATGTATGCGTTTTACGCTATACCGTAAAAAAGATAATAAAAAGGAGAGAGAAAAAGAGAGATAGAGAAAGAGAGCACCCTTTTCAGTTACTGCAACAGCCATTAAAATTAACAGAAGAATTCCCATGGGCTTTGAAGACAATGAAACATAAACACAGTGGTGTGAGTCAGCACCGTGCAGAAAGCAGTCTGTGTGGCGCTGATGGACCGTGGTAAAAGTGGTCACTCACTAATACTGTTCCACCATGGAGATCTCTGAAGTCTAACTGACAAACTGCAATGTAAGCTAATGTAAGCTAACTTTCAACTTTTCATTCTGAAAAAATATGACTACTACAAAGTAGTTCTAGCACGACAAAAATCGGACAAGAAATGCGATCAGTGAAACGGTTCAAAGATAATAATTGTCCATTCGATAATTCGATAATAATAATAGTGATCTTCTAGAACTAATTGTGACTGTGTAATAACTCAATAATAATAATAATAATAAATATAGCCGGAAGCGGCAATGATCGGCCGCCGCCCGTAACGCAATAGATGAGCGCCCCAATTTTCCTCCTTTTATTACTATCGCGCTTTCTCCCCTTTGCTTTACAAATAGGGGCATTATTGTGTACTGAAAATGTCAATATTTTGTGAAAAATAGAAAGACCGTAATTTAAAAAAAAAAAGTTGAATAACTTTTCATGGCCCACTCTTTTTTGTGGTCCCTTTTTCTTTTTGAAATTCTTGGCAAAATGTGCAGCACACAAACCATAACACTTACAATTAAAAATTGGATAACTATTGATGTTCCACTCCTGAAGATGAGTCTCGCCAAATTTTAGGTTAGTCGGGCAAACGCCCTAGGAGGAGTTCGTAAAAGTATAAAGTGTAAATATGTTAAAATTTCATAGATTTTCCCATTGGAATAACATGGGCGGTTTCTGTCATTGCTACGGCTACGGCGTTAAAAAATTGACATGGCTCTGATTGTATTTTGTGATCAGGACGCCGAAATATAATTCGAGCTAAATATTTAGTTGTGCCAAATTTCTAAAAATTTCCCAAAACTAAATATTTAGCTCTCCATATAAAATTAAATTTCACTCTGTAGGGGGCGCTGTCGCGCCAAATGAATTTGTTTCACTTCAAGTAGATTTAGGGCAAAGGGTTTAACAACTGGTTCTAATTTGATGCAAATCGGACTTTGTATGCTCAGATATCATAAAATTTAAAATTTGAGAAATTTCTGAAATTCTAGCTTCACCGCACAGACACCGTGAAAGAGATCAAAATAATTTGGATAACTTTTGATGTCCCACTCCTCAACACCATTTTCACCAAATTTCAGCTAACGCCGTATTAGGAGTTCGTAAAACTCCCGAGTCATGCTTAGCAAACTTTGACCCAATATGGCGGCATTGCCGTAATAATATTTTTTACTCCTCTTGTCACCATTTACCTCTGCGCCAAATTTCATCATTCTACGATCAGATTTTTTTGGGGCCATATCCAATGCTCGCGCTTTCCTACGTCATGGTGTTCACTGACGGGCCCTTTCGTTAATTTTGAGTGGGCTCCGCCCAGTTATTGGCCCTCTATACAATCAATTTTTGCATTACATGCTTATATGCACGGAAAGTGCTTGAGTTGGGAATGCAATCGTGAGCTACTAAGCGCAAACGAGCACGAAGCGGTTGTCATCCCCACGTAAAGTGCTCGTTTAGTGCGCACTTTTGTGCGACTAATAGTGCGACAATAATGTTACAATTTCTTACTACTAATTAGTATGCACGGGACGTGCATGAGTGGAAGAGTGCGTTAGTGAGTGTTTGGAAGCGGACGAGCGCTCGATTTCGTGCGCACTGAGTGCGCACTTTGCGAAACTAATAGGCCTCTCGCCAGCTTGTGGCACTCGGGCCTATTAATAGCAAGAACAAAAGATATAGAGACACAGATACCAACCTGCACCAGGTTTAAAAGTTCTAGCCCCAATTGGGCTGTAATTAAACTTAGGGACAGTAAGACACTGGTGAAAGGCACTTAAATACAAAATACAGAAGTACTAAGGGCTTTATTGACATGTATGTACAGCACAGCCTTTAAGATGTTCCCTAATTGGGCAGCAGAGGAAGCTCAAGTAGTCCTCAATAGGTCTATTCTTCAAATCATCCTTTGAGAGGTGTGTAGAAAAATGAAACAAATCAATCACACATTTACTTGTTTTAATGTATTTATTATTAGTTGATTTTAACATAATAAAAACGGCCCCCAGATTGTTTCATGGTGCTGCAGTGTGCACTCCGTCTACTCCCTCTTTTTGTAGTCTTCCAGGTGAGCCAGGATCCATCCACTTGGGCCCAGGATCGTCACAAACATGCATGTGAGTGCAAAGGCCTGCTCCTACAAACACAGGAGTTGCATTTAACTAAGTAATTTCATGAACGTTTCTCTAGAGTTGTTTTTTGCAACATATAGCCAACTTTTGTAATGGTACTAAAATACATTCAACTGCAATAACATTTTTTTCTTGTGAGAAAGCTTTCACAGATCTGACCTGTAACCACCTGGTGGTGTCACCTGCTTGTCTCCATGGAGATGGATTAGTTAAATTCCATACTGCAGGGAAAGCAATGTCACCTCCATGGTTACAGCTGACAAACCCTCCACCAGAAAAGTTACATTTGTCTAATTCGACAAAGTCACTCCATGATGAGCCTGACATTTTAAGCAGAGAGTCAAAAATAGAGACAGTGTTTCTTCATCTGCCTTTGTCCAATTGTTTAATACATGTTTTACAGCATGCAATAATAAAAATATCAACTGGAAAAGGGTGCAGTTTGGTCTACACCCGGACCTGGTATAAGTATAAGTCAAGGCATTCATCAAGTGTCACTCGAGTCGTCACACAAAAAGTGTATCATATATTTAGCTTTTTGTTGTTACTCACAGATTCTTCATACCACTTAAATTAAAAAAAGTCACTCTGTAACCGCTGATTGATAGGCTATATTTAGCCCATTGCTTGTTCATTTCCTGGAAACTGTAAGGACCTATTGTGAAAGTTTTCTGGTAATTTTAGCATTAGATTAGATTGGATTTTCATATTGTTTATCTCTTATCAGTCAGGCTATGACTATCTCTCCCTAACCAACTGCTACATATGGATGTTTCTAATAATTAACAAACTCTAACTAAACCTTTAAAAGTTTACTATTTTTGTACTAAATATGCCTGTGTGCTATAGGGAGACTTTTCTATTTGCATCAATAAATGTATCGGATTGTTATAAAATTGCATTTGTCTAGTTCTCTTGCAGAAAGGAGTAGGCCTATGCCCCACTGACTTTAAAATTGTCCCAAATCCAAGGTCATCCTTTTATAAACATCACATGATAGTCCAAATATCCACCATGATCTGGTCCTAAGCCAATATCTCCACGCCAGGTGTCATCTTTGCGTAGGTTTTTGGTGGCTCTATAATATTTAGCAGGATTTACAGAAGGCTACGTGGTGGTAATAGGTACAATAATGGCGAGAGGAATATCGCAAGTCATAAAGTGTTGAAATTAGTTCAAATATTGACTAGAGGATACGTGCGCACAGGCTGTAGAGTGATGGTAGTGCAAAGCCAGAGGGAATGTCTGCGGGGGTCCTGATGAAAAACTTACCGCTGCAGAGATGTTGTGTTGCGCGGGTTTGGCGGATACACGGGCGACAGGGAACACCTGCGTCCTCAGTGCGTGTCTGAAGAGCCTGGACACGGCGGGTAAGGTCATGGCTGTAGTGAAGAGGAGACGCTCTTCCTAACAAGAAGCGGTTAAGGAGCGAGTGTTGCTGGTGCCTGTCCTGGTCCTGGGCCTGGTCCTGGTCTTGATCCAACTTAACGTCCCTCTGCGGAAGAGCAGAGAAATGTGCGCATGAGTTACTTTCGGTGCGTCTGGCTCCGGTCTGCGTACAAGGAGAGAGAGAGGGAGAGCGAGCCACCTGTCACACGATCAGGCTTCCGCACCCCACGACCTGAAGTCAACTCTATCCACTAGTCAGGCCACGGCCATAACAAAACTTATAAGCTAAATGGAAAATAAAATAATTTGATCTGGCTAACATAAACCGAATGGGAAGTTGGACTTTTAGCCCCTAGGCCAGGCTTAGTTTGTTGTTTTATTCTTGCAATAAAATTGTTTTGTGTTTAATATTATACTGTGAAAGATAAAAGGGGGCAAAGGTTCCCTTGAGGGTAAATAAAGTATTCTGCTTCTGCTATAATACAAATATGAGGGTTTGATGGACACTAACTACTTGGAAGCGTAAAAACATTAATTGAACCTGTAGTTATTAAATACCACCAGTAGGTGGCGGTGTTTTGACAGTCTTTGCACCATCGGCGGCAAAACGTCCAACAGAAAACAGAAGAAGATGAGCCACATCAACTCCAGGAAGTAAAGTTCTTTTTTTTCTTTTCACCAACAATTGTGTTTTTTCCACAAAGAACCACGAAATAATCACAAAAAACTACTGGTAGGTGAACGCATTACTGGACCATTGCCGCTAGACACGTTAGTCTTAAATACACATCAGCGTTGGGTTAATGGGAAATGAACTAAATACTAACCTAAATGCTGAATACTAACCTCACATGTAGAAGGCCTGCTATTTGTTCAATTTATTTTTATTAGCTTGACTACATGCAAATGTCAAACTCTTCTGTTATAAAAAAAACCCCAAAAAACTCATAACTGTTGTGCCCCGTTATGAAGAATAAAGACCGCTGCTTATCTAAAATGCAAGTATAAATATGTTGTCTTTAGTTTCAGTGGACATGTCACGTGTGGAGCTTCTCTGTGAACTTTGTGCTTTGACGTCGCCCAAATCTCAAGTCATTTGAATATTGAATAGTTTGTGTCTCATATTTAAAAAAATGATTGAAGGGAAATTGCCTGAAAAATACTTTGCCTGTGTATAATAAGCTGAAAATCAATGTGTTGCAAAGCTGACAACTGCCTATGCTTCACACTCATCTTAAAGACTTTTTCTTCAGGCGATATTGTGAATATGACTTGTTCCTCTTTCCCAGTTTGTCCCGGGATAGTGTCTTCATGTGAGGGGTCGCTCTGCCCATCATGTCCCTGATGGGTCCAGTTGTGCGCCTCCATGTCCTGTGTTTGCTGCTCGCTGTGTCCTTCGCCATCTCAGGCTCTGTCAAAAAGAACCTGGCGCTTTCAAGTCTAAAAAACAATACTTCCCCAGTCTGTAATGAATGTAAGTAGTGGTAACAGCTGTATTTCATTCAACAATATTACTACAAGACATCTAACTTTATATTTCTAGACATTTTAACATGTATAGGTGGTGTTGTATTAAATACACATGGTTTAGCTTTCTTTAAAAACGGCAAATGTAACCACTGAAGAAGACTTGTGTTTGCTGTGTTATGAAAAGGCTTTTGTTACAATTGTTGTTACGGGAGTTTCACCAGATGCCCTGCATAAATTGAAAATATACAATCACTGATCACACACTAAGAAAATGGTGTCTTCAGAAAGTACATAACAACTGAACTGCCTTTGTCTGTTTTTGAAGCTTGAAAATTTGATCTGAACTTGCCAGAAGCCAGACTCAGTAACAGTGTTTTTCACAAGAAATATTGTTTTGAGTATTTCCCGGAACCCAAGGCTACAAGGCACTCAATAATATAGTTTGGGCACTAATCAATGATGGGAGATGTTATGGTACTACAACTATAAAAGTATCTTTTAAAATGAACCTATAAATGAATATAAATTTGTATGCCAAATGTTATTGAGTTCACGTGTACCTTTTGATTATTGTTATTTTATAGGTATGGTGTTTACCATTTATAAAAGCACTTAATTTAAAGGAACTGTTTGTAATCTCATAGTTACTGTTTAAAAAAAAAAAAAAAGGAACCACAATCACAACTGAACCTGTGTTGCCAGGGCCTCAACTTGCAGATAGAGGACACATACAAGTTTCAGCTCATGTTCAGCTCAGAACCTCCAAAATTCCAGGCTCACTGAGCTGCAGAGGCTGCACTAGCACTGGTTCTTGACTGGTGCAGGCGCTGAGCTTTAGGTAGTGACATCAGATCAGAGAGACGACACAGAGGTTTAGACACACTGATTTAAGCATTGAAACTGGCAACACAAATGAGACTCATGTGAGGCCCATTCTGCTTTCTGATTGTTTCATTGTAAAAATCAAAACACCAAATTATAAAGTAAAGAACTTGTCCATCATGTCCAAAGAATAAATCCGCATTACAATTGTTATTGGCCAAATCTATATCTGATTTGACCATGTCTAGTTCACATCTGGAGACACAGATGGGTCTTGTTTATGAAATTTAAAATTAAAATCTTGCATGCAGCTCCTTCCCTGATGGTATTTTCTTTTGTAAAGAATTGCTCTTGATTTTTCAAAAACAAATATGTTTCTGTCCACTACAGGTAGCAACGACAGCACGAGTCAAAACACATCGGCGGTTGTTCAGAGAAATGTGACACACTCCTCGCTTGTGAACACCACCAGCCTGAACCAGCAGCTTCGTAACCATGACCTTGTTAATAGAAGCCAAGATGGACTGTTAAATCACACAATAAATAATGGCAAACAAAACCTCACCCAAAAAATCGATGACTCCTCGTCCTCACAGTTCAAAATTTCCACAACACAACAGCCCTTATTACGACCTCCTACACCAGCAGCTGAAAGCATTGATCCAACAACACGGCCCGAAGTTAATGAACTGGAGAAAACTGCTGGTGTGCCTTCCAATGCTTCAACACATGCAATCATATCTGCAAATACCACTGGGACAACTACTTCAACGACTACTCTATTGACCTCAACCCGAAAAACAACCATAGCTCCTCCAACTACGACCACTTTGTCCACAACAAAGTGGGTTTCTAATCATGCACCAAAAACCACTACACCTGTTCCGAGCACTGTAACGGCATCAGGCCCCAAAACAACCAAACCCATCACCAAGGAACCAGCCATTACTTCTACTATTACCTTTACTTCTACTTCTGCTGCTTCAACTAAGTTTGTTTCTACCAACTCCTCCTCAACTGTCCAGTATCTGAGCCCAGTGGTGGAGGTGGCAGGCCGCGATTTAACCAGTCAATTATTAGATACGGCATCATTATTTGCCATCCTGCTGTTTGGTTTACTCTTCTTTTTTGTGGTAGTGGCGGTGTTTGTGACACAGGCCTATGAGAGCTACAGGAGGAAGGACTACACTCAAGTGGACTATTTGATTAATGGTATGTACACTGACTCTGGGGTGTGACTTTATTGGCGTGGAGAAACTAAATTGAGAGTGGGGCTTTTAAAGTCCACGGTCAAGTCAGTATGAAAGCTTATCTGGTGCCTATCCCGAGGCTTTGAACTTTGTCTTATTCTCAAAAAAATACCAATTTATTTTGAGATGCGTGTTGTTGTACAGGGGGCAGGTTTTGTCAAATTGGTTTGAGAGACAAGATGCAAACTTTCACTTACTCAAATATACTTTTGTTTTATATGCCTATCCTATTCATTCCACGATTTACTACAATTACACCCGATTAGTTCAAAGATAAATGTATTCATTAATGGGCAAGTTATTCCAAATGGCACAGAAAAAAGAACTGAACATTTGAGCAATAGTTACCTCATTGCAGTGTCTTCTGTTGACATTGCTGTATTGCAATAATATGTATTTTTATTTTGTGACTCGAAGAGTGGTACAGATATATTTTTACAGTTTTTCAGGATTCCTTTAAGAGCCAATCTCCATTCCTTTACTTCATTCCACAACCCAAATCATCCTAAATTGCATCTTTGTTGAGAATGCTCAGGTTGTAGGGTTGATCCGTCTTAAAAGTATTCTCTTTCACATGTTTCTTAAAGAAAGGCACCACAGTCTGAAAACTTTAGGTTTACATTGGCCTTAAAACCCAACAGTTTTGCCTTTTTAAAATTGGTTTTGTACAATGTGTATAGTTCAGCTAATTTGGGTCACATCCACCATCTGTAGTAAATTGTAGCAAAAGCAGAATCAATTCAATGGACCTTTTGTGTTTCATCAGTGTTGTGTGATCAAATGAAAATGCAATATCTGAGTCTCAATGATTATAGTGAAATACCACAGGAAAACAAACATATTTGTGCCAGCGTTTACTTTTGGAGCAGCTTTGCCTAAAGTGTTGTTTTATTGCACTTCCAATAAAGATGGGAGCAGTTTTCCCACATTGACTGAACCGACTACATTCAGAGTGAGTAGCGTAATTGCATTTCTAATATGTGACTTTAGAAGAAGACCAAATGTTAATGTGTTCTAAATGCAAGTGTTGTGTGATAACAGTTTTTGTTTCCAATGTTTACTTTTGGTTGGAGATTTTGTCTTAAATATGCCAAAAAAAAAGTAAAAGCACATGATTGTAAAGCCAAGGGAATTGTAAAGCCATGTTTGGTTGATGTTTGGTTGACGTTCAATTGTCAGATGTGAAGGTGGGTGCATGTATTTAATTCACAATGGAACTTCATGCTTTTTGCCAACTCAACATTGTACCAGTGCACTTTGATTTTTAACTTGGATACAATAAAGGAACAGAATAATGCATGTGATGTCTTTAAATAATCATGGTTAATAATAATAATGCTAAATCAGTCACAAACACTACACTCATAAAGGGACACGGGTGAAGTGACTTGCACAAGGACACAGCAGCAATATGCCCCTATCAGAGCTAGGATTGCAAAAATAAAAGTCAAATTCTGTCCTTGAGAGCTCATTCCAGCCCACAAAAAGCATATAACCATCTACAGTAACTTTTCAAACATACAAAACACAGAGTATAAACACTATTAACACTATTATTACCCAAATAATAGTGATTGAGATTGAGTTTTTCTGGTGCTCGTTTCATTTTTCTGAGCTCTTATTGAAGGTATTCACTTGGCGCTTTGAAATGCTTTCTTTTTCCAGAATGTAATGATAGAAGTTGAAGACGTTGTAACATAGTATTCACATCAAAGCCTCTGACCTGAAGAAAAAATAACTCGTAAACATTTTTGATAAATTGCATTCGAAGGATCTGAAGTGCTTATGTGTTTTACTGCATCAAGGTGAACAGATGTGTCTAAAAGTTGTTATAGTTGTTTTTTTCCCCCTCTGCTGCTGTTCTCACTTACTTTAAAAAAAAATAAATGTGTATTACTGAAGAAGCCTTCATTCTCATTGTTGCCAACATTTTACTGTAAATTGAAGCTTTAGTGTCTTTAATCTGTGCTAAACTCATAGCCCCTTACACTGACATTGGGTGGGCCAATTAATTTCAGCACTTCATTGTTCCCCATGAAGTGTGTTTACAACACCAAATACGTTTGAAGCAACTTTGGATTGGTAAACTGTTGCACCTGTTTCTATTTAAATCCCTTTGTTCCAACTAAATTGATGTATATTAGAGAAAAAGAAAAAGGTGTGTTTTTGGCGTACATTTCGAGCTCTCACATTCCCTCAACAAAATGCTGGCTCACTCAAAATTGCAAGACACATCTAACACTTAAGTACACAATGGAACAAAAATATGGACACCAAAAGTAGAGTCATGCATATTTTTTTGTTTATTGTCCTTATGAAAGTATCTGTTGCCCATCACCAAAGAGCTTAAAGTGCGACTTTATTTGGTGTATTTGTACCTGATAAATATAAATGATTGTTTTACGCCAGTCAAGTAGCTGTTGAGAAAAAATTTAAAAATCTGTAGAAAATTGCAGGGAACAATATAATTCCTTCCCAAGTTTATGCATAATTTACACAAAAGAAACAACTTTTTGGACCCCAAAACAATAATTCACCAAAATAAAGGTGCTCTCATATATATATATATATTTATTTGTCCCCAAAAAATTGACACTAGATAAATTTTTGGCCCAGCAAGCTAATTTCCTAGTGTGATGTCATCAATTACAAACAGGACATACAATTATACACCTGAACAAATAAGCTATTCTGGGATATATTTTTAATAATTTTTAGCAAAATTTAAAACTTTTATCCTAACACCCTTTTAGGCACTCTTGTTAGCTCCAGTTTTCACATCACGTTTATTTAATTCAACTTTTGGACTACATAAAGTAGTTTTCAATCAATCTCTTTCAGTTTTCAAGACAATTGTGAGAAGACTGATGATTGGAAAAGCGGAATTCTTTAAGTCCAAGCCCTGCAAGAGCTGGTGAGTCCAAAGTTATCCCTGGCCCCCAAATGACACTTAGGAAACATCTATTTGAGACATTTTATACACAAGAAATTCTCCTAAACTTACTCCGACATGTGTTTTCAAATAGAGCTCTGTCTTTCTCTCCCTCTCTCCTCGCTCTTCCTCTCTTTCTCTCTCCTTTTTTACAGTATAGTGTGAAACACATACTTTGAAGACATACAACTACAGTAGGTGGCAGTAAATGCACATTTCTGTAACAACACCAACACCAACTTTTGAACAAGTAGGGACCACATTATTTAGCCTGTTTTCTCTACCAAACAAAACTGTAACTTAAACATTGTAGGCTGAGGCTTTCACTTTTACTCGGATTACATCTGAGCGATGTAATCCGGCCCACAACCAATCCTCACAATATTAAAAAGCAATAATACCTTGTTTACTGGTTTTATTCTGGGTCAGCACTAGTTTAGACCCAGTTTGGTCCGTTACAATCTGGTTTGGTCTGCTTTAGACCTGTCTGTATTGATTCTGGATTAGTCTTGGTTCAGACCTGGTTGATACTAGTCTAGTCCTTGTTTAATTCTGGTTCAGAACTGGATGAAATGTTGCACCTCCGGCCCAGAGACCTTAGCCTGCCGAAAAGTCTGGCCCTCTGGAAAATTAAGTTGAATAGCCCTTTTTTAATAAGTCAATACTTCTGGCTTCTTGAATAATGTTCTTTGGAAACAGCTATACATCTGTACTTTTTCTACCCGCCGTATAAACCTAGTTGCCATGTCAACTTTTGAAACATCACTGATCTGAGACTTTGGGTATTTATTGTGCAGAGCAACCTGAACAGATGTGTCTAAAACAGAGATATCTTTCTTTGCCCGCACCTGTTTTCAGTTACCACAGAGAAATAGAGAAAGGTATGTTACATCAGTCATGTTGCTCTAAAGTGTGGTATTTATGGGAAGCAGGCAGACCAATGCGGAGAATGTTTTTTAATGTTTGTTTAGGCCCAAGTGTGAATCAAAGCACACCGGCAGGGATGCAGATGATGGGAGGAGGAAACTATGTTTCATTACAACATTCCTGTGTCTGGTCGGCACACAAGATGGTCTACTCCTAATGTACCCCTCAGATCTTTTGGAGTTTTTCTTTGCTGAGAAGAAGGGTCTAAAAGACAGGATGCTCTGGGACAGTCATCCATTTGTATGATTTTCTAACTTTCTGTTGGTTAAATCAGTAATTTTGTAAAGTCCTGCGAGGCAACTACTATTTGGATTTTGGACTCTATAACCCCAAATTGATTTGAATTTAAATTGAACTTTACTGTAGGTCTATAGTCTCTAATGATGGAAAGAGTACTGAAAATGTGTGATTAAGTAAAAGTTCATGACATTTACTCAAGTATTGATGCAATTTTGTACATAAAAGTATGAATTATGGATGAAAATAACGACTCAAAACTCTTTTTAGTAGCATTATAAATCAGTATTTTTGACAAAACTGGAGAAATTGATCAGTTAAAAGCTAAATTAACAATCTTCATATTCTCTGGACAATCAGAGCAGGTGATGAGGGGGCAGTTTTGTGTTTTTGTCGGTGTAGAGGAGTAGAGACAGAGGTGAGAGAAGATTGGGACGATGGGACTGTTACCCCCATGATTGTGAATGCAACACAAACAATTACAATGACATGGCTATAATTATACTTAAAAGAACTAGATTATGTTGAATAATCTGCACCAAAAAAGAACTATTATCCCAACAAATCTACTCACTTTATCAATAATTTTCCATCCCTAATACTCTGAATCCATGTAGGAACTAAATACTGCACGTACCATCATTGTGGCTCTTTGTAATAACCTAACAATTGTCTTTGCATCCACATTCTTTGACATATTGCTTCATTTGTTTGTGGATTATGATAATGTTTGAGGATATAATGTCCCGTGAAGTTTGACCCATAGCTCACATAGTTCAGTCTGTGCTGGGAAACATGTCAGGAGCCGTGAACCTCCTGATCTTGAGCCATGCATCAGGAGAACATACCTTTTGCCTTAATGCAGGCTTTAGATTGAGGCGGGGAAACCAGAGCACTAAGAGAAGCCCAACCCAGACACTGTGAAAACATGCAAACTCCACATAAACCTTCAAAGTCTGAACTGAACCAGGGACTTTCTGTGAGTCGAGAGTGCTCAATCACAGTGCAACAACTCTGCGGTTTTACCAAGGTGAGAGACAGTTGAAGTGCTCCAACACAAGCAAAATAAAAACACAATAATATGTAAACAATATTAAATTTAGTTCAAATGTGTATGCTACTCAGTTATGTAGAAATAATAAAACCAACTCCTGCTCATCTCATTTCAACAGTCCAGGACACATGCTTTGAATTAACAAATCTTTTGAAGTAGGCGCCAGTTGGCGCTTCAGATTAAATGTGTCCAGAAGAAAGAAAAGGAACATTGGGCTGGTTTAGATAAGCTTATCTGCAAAAAAAAAAAAAGAGAAAAAAAAAAAAGCTTATCTGCAAAAAAAAAAAAAGAGAAAAAAAAAAGAAAAAGAGAAGAAAGAATAATATTTAAAAAATAGTAATAATATATTGTTATTTATATTACAATTACACCACCAGTTGCCTATCTATGTTCATGATAACTAGCCTTGATATATTTTAAATGCACTATAATGTATGTTATTCGTTTTTTACATAGACCTGTGTGTATATATGTGCCTTATTCTTCTTTTATTGTTTTTATTGTTGCTATTTCTATTTTGTTGTTCTAATTTAAATATATTGAAATTATGATTTCATTACAATTAATGTTCTGCTCTTTGTAGTAGTTTTTCATCAATAAAGTCTATTCCATCTGAAAGAACAGCTTACCTCACAGTCTGTTCCCCTTTAGCCATACAATGTTCAATAAAATCAGCATTTAGATCTTATGTTAGTTTTGCTTCAGATTCTTGCCATGTCCATTCAACGCTCCCGTGTGGACCCCATATGTGGCCCCATTTTTTCCACTGTTCCTATTTTCATCCTCTAGGTGGTGTCATTTCAATCAGTGGCCAGTCCAACACAACACAACACTTTTTAACCACTTCCAAAGCTGGTCCGACCCCCCACTGCCCCTATCCACACCGCGCGCACACACACACAGCAGCGGGGCAACAAGTCCCAGAGGAGTCCCAAACAAATCACTGCTCCCTCCCTCCCCCCTCTCTCTCTCCTCCCTCTCCCTCTCTCACCCTCTCACTCTCTCTCTCCCTCTCTCCCTGCACCCGCGGTGACGTCACGGGCTCCCGGGTCCCTTCTTCTTTCCTCCGTGCGCGATCTCCACAGTCCAAAGTATAAAAGAAGCGCGAGTGAATGCCGAGTGCTTCCGAAAAGAAAAGTGCACCGCCGCGGAGACACTCGTGCGCGTATTCGGGACGACTATAACTACTACTACATGTTTACGCGGACGAGGACACGTTTGTGAGAGCAATCCGGGACTGAACCTCTGATCATGGAGTTGTGGATTTAAAGGAGCTTGAAATGGGCGGCTTGCTGCTGTTTTTGACGCTGCACAGTTGGCTTCTGTCGGCGGCGGTGGACGGTACGTAGACTTTTCTGTTTTTATTCTCGCCTTGGATTCTTCGGGCAGCGTTTGTTAAGACCGCAGTTGTTACGCTTCAGGTGCTACTCTCCACTTCAGGGAAAGTCTCTAGACACTGGGCCGAAGTGTGGGCAAGAGGCAAGTTGAGGATTTCACTGTAAACTTCAAGACGCGTAACTTCACGAGGCTCTTTACGCACAGTTACACGCGGTGTCCATTTAGCTTTACGCAAGGGCTAAACTGATGTATCTGTGTTTATTAGTGATAAGTGTAGGGCAGGGAAGGTTTGTAGCCAGTCTATGTCAGTAGTTTTTGGGCCTCAGCAACTCCAGCCATTCCTGCTCGGTGTCGGGTGTCTGTCTTTATAGTAAATAAGTCTACCGGATGTTTCTAAGAAAACAAAAAGCTTGAAAAGCTCTTGAGATTTCTCCTTTCACGCTCCATGTTTCACCTCACGTTAACTTTGATTCGTTATTTTGCAGCACAGACTGTTCAATCCATAGTTTGTTGCTCACCAGGCGGAGCCTATATCTATAGTGCACCCAGAGGAGATGTAGGTCCATGAAAACTACCTCTGCATTTGACCATAGGCTGCTGTTTCCTGCTTGCTCAAATAAATAATACTTTTAGGGCCCATTATATATGCACTTTCTTCACAATTAACTAGGAGGATTTTCAGAAGGTGTCCAGGTTATTTACTGGTTACCACCACATTATTTACATAATAATGCCCTTATTAATTAGTTGACAACAGTTTATTTAACTTTTCTACTGTTACACATTAGTATGTTATCATGGTGTAATTACTATACCATATTATTAGCTGAACTCTGCCAGCCTTTTGGAATGTGTTACAAATCTCAGTAGTTGACTTTGGTACTTTTCCAAGCCAAATAATTATGAGTCAAAACTTAAAACATTTCCATTTCAGCATGTGGTCGGCTATTGAAACACAAGTACGGCTATTATTCAATATGCATGTTTTTATTATTCACACACATTCATTTGTTTGGCTGGAAAATGGAAAATGCCAAGTCCAAACACCTTATATTATGGTTCATAATGTAATTCACAGAATTTGTGGTTAATCTGGGCATAATAAAATGGCTAGCAATATTATCAAGGGGAAATATAATATTTGTTCAATGTAAATGAAAGCTTCACGGACTAACTACCACAGGTCTGATCGTTGTTATGCTCATTTCACAAAGTAAATGTAAATCTTTCTAATTTGAAGAGTTAAATGTGTACTATGTAACTTTTCTGGTGGAGAGTTTGCCATTAGCTTTGGTCCACAAAGATGTTATTACTTTTCCTGAAATGTTCCACAGTGTGGTATTTAACTTCTATTTATCTATCTCCATGGAGACAAGAAAGTGATGTCATAGGACCAAGTTGCATATCAGATCTGTAGAGAGGTGACTCCGCTTACGGTTTTTCAAGATAAAATAAATCATAATTTATGCCATACTGTTACAAATTCATCTCATAGCATCTCAATGAAGAGATGGTGATTGACCCTTCACCAGAGAAGATACATAGTGCACCTATTAACAACATCTGGGGACGGATCCCCGGCTGTACGGCAGCAGCTCTCTGCTTCCGACAGGTTGCCCCAGCGGCACTGTGGACGGGTCAAATGCAGAGAATTGAATTTCCCTCACAAGGGATTAATAAATTATGCCTTAATTTAACCTTGAAAACAATTACCCCATAACATCCCCCCCAGTCTCTATCTTTTAAAAATGAACACAAGCTTAATTAGATTTTGCATTTAAAAATGTCACTGAGTTTTCAGTTAATTTGATGCTTTGTTTAGCAGCTGATTACATCATTTGATGTCCTGCCACGATTCTCAAATCATATCTGTTCATCAACAAAGCTATGAAGAAAAATGCAAACATTCTTTGCAACGGCATATACTTTAATATAATTATATAATTATTTAATATAATTTAATACTCTTTTATAACATGGCATGACTTTGCGTTGCATCAGGAAACAATTTGTTGGACTTGGCAGATGTTGCAGGTGTGGTTGCCCCTTTAGGGAGCAAGATTTTCCAAAAGTTATTTAAATGGTATGACATTGTAGGGTCTTCCCTCTGGTTTGTGAAATTGTCAAGTTACCCTTCAGTATGTCACAAACCCAGACCACTGTTCAGACGCTGTAAATGTCTCCAAATTTTTTATTGACATTTGGACAGAAAACAATGATAACCTTATGGTACCTCAACGTTTTTATCAACTGTTCACGAAAAATCTCAACTTTACAGCCAAACCTTTGCTGCTGTTCGCAAACCGGCGGGATATCCGATTGGTGGATGCTGAGGGGGTGCGTGGTGAGTCAGCCATCATTGTGAGCGACCTGGAGGACGCAGCAGCTGTGGACTTTCTGTACGACCAAGGCCTCATATTTTGGACTGATGTCAGCGAAGAGGCCATCAAACAGACGTACTGGAACCAGTCGTCTAATTGTAAGATGAACTTTATTCATATATTTGATTGTAATCATCAAGATGTTTTATACTTTTGCTAACTTGTCTTTTCGTCTGTTGTAGCTCTAAAGGAGGCTCTTGGAACAGGCCAGAGTGTGGTGGTGGCGGGGCTAGACAGCCCTGATGGACTGGCCTGCGATTGGCTAGGACGAAAACTTTACTGGACGGATTCAGAGACCAATCGAATTGAAGTTGCAAATTTGAATGGCACCTCCAGGAAGGTCCTGTTCTGGATGGACCTGGACCAGCCCAGAGCCATCGCACTCAATCCATCAGAAGGGTATGTCCTTGTGCCCTGATGAATTCTGTGTTGGCCAATCCGCGCTGGTGTGTAAGTTTTTAATATTTGATAGCCAAGAGGGAATAAAGGCCTTCTAGCTTTTCTAAAACAGACAGAGTGCCTTTGTTTTTTGTTGTTTGACTTTTTACGAGTTTTTTCCCCTGCGGACAACCACTCTAGAAGGGTATGTAAGTGAATGTTGAAGCATTTGATAAAATATGCACTGCATTTTTTTTTTATTGTTGATTATTGATACTGTGGAGTCACAAAACTGGCATGTAATCACAGGGACATTTTGGGGCAATTATTTGATACAAAAGGAATAATATTGCATGCCTGCCCCTTGATACTCCAATCCAAATGCAATTACATTCATAAATTGTTTGAATGTTATTTCTAAATTGTGTTATACGTAATTCTTACTATGGTTTGGTAACTGAGATGGTTCAGAATGGAAAGGTCTATTAGCCCATAAATTGTATCATCCAAAAAATATGCATACTGTGAGCAAGTTACCTGGAACAATATTTAAGTCATGTTTTTGTCTAGGTACATGTATTGGACCGACTGGGGGGAGGAGCCTAGGATAGAGCGCGCTGGCATGGATGGCACCAATAGGTAATGTACATAACTTTTTTATTTGGGTAAAATCAACAAATATGTTATACAATGTTTGTCACTAGTAATTTCTGTTTTGTGTTTATCGGACAGACAAGTGATTGTAGGTGCAGATATTTATTGGCCCAATGGTCTGACCATTGACCTGGTGGAGCACAAGTTGTACTGGGCGGACGCCAAGCTCAGTTTCATACACAGGGCTAACCTTGACGGCACTGCACGGTACTGACAGCTCTAACTCTATTCTATCCTCACTTCATGCTATCAGAATATATTTCATTTTGCTGGATAATTTGTATGTAACTCTATTTTTTTCCAGGGAAACGGTTGTAGAGGGTACCCTGACCCACCCTTTCGCCCTCACTCTCTCTGAGGGGACGTTGTACTGGACGGACTGGCAGACCCGCTCCATTCACGCCTGCAACAAACACAGCGGCGACAAAACCAGGGAGATCCTCAGCGGGATCTACTCCCCGATGGACATCCAAGTGCTGGAGGCGTACAGACAACCACACAGTACGATTCTGTATATCAAAACACTTCTGAACATCTGCTGCAGGCTCATTATTAATACCTCTCTTCTGTGTTGAATCTGCTACAGTTCAGACCCCCTGCAGTGACAGTAATGGGGGCTGTAGTCATCTATGCCTGCTCTCCCCGGTGCCTCCTTTCTACAGTTGTGCCTGTCCAACCGGGGTCCAGCTCAATCCAGACAAAAAGACATGCAAACCAGGTTGGTCAATCAATTCCCATGTATAAATACATTCTCATAGCATGCACTGGATTGTTGATAGTCCTTTAGTCAGTCGATGGAGCCTTAGTCGACCAGATAGAGAGCTTTATTCGTCCCATAGGGAAATTGATTTGCAACGCCACCTGACAAAAGACTCAATATACTGTACATTCAGGCACAGCTGGATAGACACAACAGGGGACTCTATGGTGCTCTGACTGCTGTTTAAGAACTTTGTCCAACTTCTTTGTCCTGTTCAACTAATAAAACCAAATGTTTTATAGTTGACTACCGTAATTGTTTTATTAGGATTATAAGGATTTACATGGCCCACATCAGAAAGGAGAAAGAGAATGCATGGAGTGAGTTAGCTGGAGTTTTGGGAGTGACGGGACAGTTTAAATTTACTTTTCACTTGCTGTTTACTAGTACTTCTCTGTATTTAATTTCTGTGCAAGATCCTAACAGTTTTGAGAGCTTTCGCCAGTGCCAGGTCATGTCCCCTTTTATTTATCATTGCTTAGGACGTCTTTAGTCAACTTATCTGATATTGGTAATGTTTACAGTGCACATTTTAAGCACATCCACAAACATGAATGATATACAAGAAGCACATACATTTCAGTTTGTGAAGGTGAAATCCCAAGTGTTAGCAGGTTTTATACATAGTGAGGCCTGCATGATCCATTTTGTTGTTAGTCATTATTTTTCCCAAATAATTTTGCTTCTCTGATCTCAGAAGAAGCAAATTCATTTAAACAGAGCTTTGTCATAATGTTTACAGCCTTATATATTTTAGTTGTTCACCGTATTCACCCTTTTCTGAGAAGGTCTCTTCCATTACATCTTGTTAACTGCTTACCCGCGGTATGTGCAGCAGGTAGATTTCCCCAATAAATCCCTATGAAGCTTGGGAGGACAGGTTGTAAAAGGATAACTGCTCTGCTGTGAGACACCAGCTGAGCAGGAGCCACGCTGATTCCCACGTCGTTTAAACAATAGCCCCTTATTGTGGTAACATACACAAACATCACGCTGTGTTTGACTGCCGCTGTATGTTTTGTGAACTTATTAAATCTGAACGAAGTATGCCAACCAATCACCACAGTTGACTATAAAACACAACAATACCCTATTGTGTCCGCCCGCAGACCTATGTGTGTGTTCTGTTGAGGGCAGTTTACCCACAGCTGTTTGGGCAGGACGTTTAGCCTCAACACAACATTAGTTTTTACTTTTTAATAGGCTTTGTTTTGCGCCAGGATTAGGAATTCAATTGAAATGGGTAAATTTTGGAAAGGGCCGAAGAACGCATTGTGCCTTCACAGAAAGCTGGAGATGGTGAGTTTGTGTGTGTCTTTGTGTCCGTGCTTCTAATTTGTTTTGCTTGGCTGGTTACATTGACATCGTTTGTTATTCCGCTGGCAGCAGTGTGTGTCTGTCTGCTTGTCAGGAGTCTTGAAGTGTCCCAGAATGAAGCCAAGCAAAGAAAAGAGCAAAATCAGTCAAATCGCTACTGCCCTTTATCCTTGCTTTTATATCCTTTAATTGATTTTGTGGGTCATTTTGGGGATGGAAAATTTGATTGTTAGGCAGTTTAAGATACGCTGTGTTGCTTTAACTTTAAATGATATGCTAACTCTTAGTTGTTCTTCTGGAGCTTCATTAGCCTTATATAGTTCAGTGTATTTATGTACAAAATAAATCATATACAGTACTGGCCAAATATGGTAATGGCTTCATTGAGATTTCTCTAGTCGTCAAGCTCTGTTTGGTTTAAGACTAAGTGTTTTCAAGTAAATTGTCCAGTAAGCACATACATAACATAACAACATTTGTTTTAGGGCAAGTATTATACAAATTCAATGACATAATGTATATGGTTGGGATGATGTAGTCTATACATTTCAGAGTACCGGCATATATAAACAAATTAAAGTGTGTTTTTACCCATGGGTGCAAAATGTCAAAATACTGACGATAATAATAACCAATCTCCTGTGAAGCTGGTGCAGGTTTGTTTGTGTTTAGATAGTACTTGACCATTATATGATGGACATAACATATAAGCAAACATTTTCAGAAAGATCCATAAATAATATAAAGATTTTTTTTTAGCACATGACGGGTTAGACTACACTTTTCACTAAATCCAACATAATGAACATGATCATATTTAAGATTTTGCTAAAAATGTTGTATAAATTGAGGGGATTTTGTTTTAGAATTCAGCTCTACATCCTGTAATTTTCAACTTTTCTTTTTCAAATTTTCTTCACAAACTACATGTTGACTGATTTAAGGTTATGATAAATATTCACCATAGGAACCATCCACCCAAACAAAATAATATTTGAACAAACACAGAACCTAGCATATGGACTTTAAATGAATGAATGCAATCCGAACAAATATTATTACATAGATAACTGTGAATATGTGCTAATATATTTCTTCTTTAATGCGTTCTCAACTGATTGTTCAGAACTTTCTTAAACATAAGAAATAAGAAATATTTCTGATGTTTTCGTTTAACAAAGTCAGCCAGCTCTTACTCAGGACAATGTTTTAGTGTGTTTTTGCTCCCACCATTTTCTGTCGATTCTGGAAACCTGGCACGCAGCTCATATTCCTCCTGCCAAATGCATCATGTTGCCCTCACACCACACACCATTCCATTGTTTTATAGAAATGCAAGACACTAAAACATAAACTGCAACAATCCAATGAATTTAGTTTAAAAAAATTGTTTAGTGATGAATGGTAATCTGTATTTTAGGAGCGGAGCAAGTTTTGTTTTTGGCTCGGCGGACTGACCTAAGGAGAATCTCTTTGGACCTCCCAGACTTCACAGACATTGTACTTCAGGTATCAGACTCCAACTGTCTCAAACTTCTTTTATTTACATTGTCTTATTGTATTTACATATGTATTTTAATTGTTTTCCTCTTGTAACAGCTTGACGACATACGGCACGCTATAGCCATTGACTACGACCCGGTGGAGGGATATGTGTATTGGACAGATGATGAAGTCCGAGCCATCAGAAGATCTCGCATGGATGGAAGCAACGCCACCACGCTGGTTACCACGGAGATCAAACACCCTGACGGCATCGCTGTGGACTGGATCGCCCGAAACCTGTACTGGACGGACACTGGCACTGACCGCATAGAGGTACAAATACTGACAATAGTCGACAAGCTAACCATGGAGCTAAGTTAAGAAATCAATGATGCCTTGAAGTATTCATTAAAATACTTAAAAAAGCCTCTTTATTATGATATTATTTTAATGCTTTTTGCGTATTGTGTTTTAGGTAACAAGATTGAATGGGACCTCTCGCAAAATCTTAATTTCTGACAATTTATTCGAACCTAGAGCCATTGTTTTGGACCCAATAAATGGGTAGGTATTTGCGAATACATCTTTTAAAACCTGTTTTACTGATGATTTTCTCCACTTAGCATTATATTTGTATCCATAATTCTGCCTGTGTCTTTCAGCCTTATGTTCTGGACGGACTGGGGGGAGAACCCAAAGATTGAGCGGGCCAATTTGGATGGAACTGAACGAGTGCTCCTGGTCAACACCTCCCTGGGCTGGCCAAACGGACTGGCTTTAGATTACTTCACTGAAAAACTGTACTGGGGAGATGCCAAAACGGACAAGATCGAGGTATGTCCAATGCAGTTTCACTTTTCACGTTCATAAAATAATCCAGCCAGATTAACTTCATCAGCAGCAGTGGCATTAACCTCCTGACCTTTATTCCAGTTCACTGTGGCACGCTCACAGTGATTAAGATGCTAGACTGGTGCCAGCATGTGTCAATGGGAAGATTCAGGAAAGTCAGGCTGGTCTTGAGTAGAAAACCTACGATTAGCCACTGATTTTTATCTATGGCTGGTGCAAGCAGTTGGTAGACTGTCGAGCTGTGTGGCATTCTATCTTGCAGCAGAGTCTGAATAGGTATTTAAATGTCCATATTGTGCATTTGTGACTATCTTATACGCCAATGCAGCTGCAAATTGTTGCAACATTTATTCCCTGTAATCTTGAAACTGTACTTTGTTACCTCAAATATTAGTTTATGTGCAAAAATTACACAACACTGAACCTTATCAAGCTCTGTTTGGCGTGTGTCAGAGCAAAGTCTTTTTCACCCTTAAGTGATATATAGATGAAAACCATCAGGAAAAGCATAGTTTTGGCCTGTCAGACTGTCTGCACACTGAACCATTTCCTTTCTATAAATACTCCAGTGTTGTTGCCGTGTGTGTCTGGACAGAATGAAAGCTGACCACTGAGACGTTTCGCACAAAAGGCCTAAGGTTGGGATAAATGCAGACTCTGTTGCAATAATGCACATTGCCATTAATCGTGGTACAGGCATGTGCTATGTTGTGTGTTTGTGTGTCGGAGGTGGAATTTCCCCTGCTTAAGGCCCTCCACCTTGTTTCAATAAGCCGTCCTCATGCCTGCGTTGTGTTCCTACAAGAAACACTCTTTACAACACTTTCAGCACAAAAGCCTTTGAGACTGAATTGCATTTCTGATTCAAAAAGCAATATTTCTTTTGGCTTGTTGACTATCCTTGGTTGGGGTCTTAAACGGCATTTCAACATATTGTAATGCAGAGCAGCTAAGGACAGATTTGCATGTTTTGTTGTAAAGAATGTGATTTGATTATTTAAAGGGTGCAGTACTCTTTAGCACGGAAATGCCTTTTTCTTGTTATAAGATATTATAAAGTATGGAAATATTATCCCAGTAAATTAATATATCTCTTTAATCAATAACACAACTCTGGCAATTATTGATAACACACTCTTTCTACTGAAACAATATTGGAATCACCCAGTTTTTACGGCACTTCAAAGACATTGTGTTCTTAAATGATCAAAGTTGTCCTGTATAATGTATTACTTCAGGAATTTGTTATCTTTTTATGGTCCGCACAACCGTCACAATGACATTGTTTACTGGTCACAGCACAGAGTCACTTTAGTCTTAGTTATCTATCATTTGTTTCATAAAACAGATAAAATATACTTACACTCTTGCACTATCAAAGCAAATGTATTCTTTCGACTGATTTTGGTTGTGGAGACGCTGACATATCTAGATCATAGAAAGCTCATGCAGCTATCCTCCGGCTCTGAAAACCAAATGTAGTTAAATTTATAAAAGTTTTATGTTGAGCCAGTGGGAAAAACACCTGTTTCTGAGAAGTGTAATGCAGTTTGACATCAGCGTTAGCAGATGTACAGTGTGTGCCGTCTCTGGTCCACATATGTGTGCGCTGCTGTGTATTATAATGAGAACACTGTGGAGGCCTTGAAGCACTGTTGTGGTCAGTAACACTTTAAGTTTGTGGTGGACAGCTGTGTGGGATTTTCACTATTGGTCATGACACAAATAAGATACAAACTAACACAGTAAACAATTGAAAATCTGTTTTTCATATGACTTTGTCTGTGAACAAAGACATACGGAGGTTAGTGTTTCAGAGGCTTGAAAAGTCAATCCTGGGTTGTAGATGTAGCTGTGGAATGAATAAGCCGCAGATGTTGCCCTGTGGTGGTGTTAAAAAAGAGGAAACTTGGAACTGTGTCAGTAGTCGTTGATATCAGAGGGTGATGTAACCATGTTGTGTTATTCAATACAATTTAATGATCCATGCAAAGAAAAATGTACATGGTGGCACTGGGAAGGACATACAATGTCAAATGTATCCCTTGTTTGTAATGGTGAGGAAAAAGTGAAATAATTGATACACAAAATGTATACTATAACTAATGTCAATATTAGATACTAATTTTAAGTATCAATTCTGTAAAAAAATGTATAATTATGAATAATGTTGACCTTTAGGATCTTCTATCAATATCAGAACTTTGAGTACTAATTCTCATTTACAACAACGACCTGCTCTGACCTAATACAAGTCTAGTTGAATATTATCTTATCTTATCTTATATGGTCTAAAGTCTAAGGTTTGTTTTTTATCACTGTGGTATTGCCTATCAAGCCTCTTTTTATTATTGATAATGACTAACTAAATGCCCAGCCCCAAGCTCAGTCAGGATATATAGTACCGTAGTTTGATATGAAACCATGAAAGGAGGCTCTAACTCGTTCCTCGCGCTCACAAACTCTTTGGCACATCACAAGTAGTCACGTGCGTGAATTATTTGGCCACTAGAACAGCTTTTTATGAAGCAGGGTGGCCCTTGATCTCATCCCAAAGCGTCATATAGTGTCTTACAAGGCTCTTTCGTATAAGTTTACTCGTTTATGATTATAAAGTTGGGTACTTCAACTTTAAGTATTGTTAGAATAGTTTTGTATGTTTCAAGGTGATAGTACTGCAGAAATACCACATGTATTACATACTCATTTGATCAGATAAGTTTTTTGTTTTGGTTTGAAATGTTGATCTGCAGATTGCACAGCTCCACCACACAGAGCCCTAACATCAAAATACCATACGGTGAACATTCAACACATTTCCCATTTTTCACTTTGCTTTAGCTTTAGTTATACACCTCTTTTGTTTTGACCAAGTGTTCCTTTGTGGACGCAGGCAAACACTTCAGTGATGGCCCGACCACTGCCTGCATGTCTGATGAGCCCTTTGTTAGTTTTAGGCCGCTCTCTTTCTTTTCTGTGCCTTTTTTTCTGCGCTCCATCAAGAAAAGAGATGTTCTCACACCCAGAAGATGAAAAAGATGAGGCGTTAGAAAAAGCACTAGTCCCAGCCCATAATTCTCCCTGAAAAGCCACAGCAGAGAAAGACTGAGCAGGCGAGGAGCAGAGGTCCTACAAAGGGAGCCTCTCGGACATCTTTTCACCGTGATGACCATGTCTAATTGTGTCACTGTGATAAATAGTTTTTTTGTGTTGGGGTCAGGAATGTCTTTGGATCAGAGGCCCATTGAAATGTGAATGGTTTTGTTTATCTTTTTGCGTACTCTTCACACCCCCTTTAAAGTTGAGATAAAGGGAAAGAAATGGCTCCTCACAGCTGTAACAATTGTAAAATCTGATTCAGTTACAGTTTCAGCATGTAATCCGTCTGTTTCGACTACAGAAAATACTGCAACTGATTGATAGTCTTGATAAAAACATGACTAATTTCCATTCACCAGGTTACGGCATTATCGCCACGTATACTATATTTGTATAGATTAAAAGTGATTGCTTGTAATTTAATTTGTAATTGTGAAAAATGTGTCTATTTCTGGAGCAGATCTGTGCAGTTTTGATCATATACATTTCTAAAATTAACTTAGAAAATCCAAATAGCTAAATTGTAAACTTAATGAATAATATGAATATGAACACAGGAAATAAAAGAAACATTGAGAAAGGTTTTATTTTGTTTTTATGTTTCAGGTGATTAAGGTAGATGGCAGTAACCGGCAGGTGCTCTTGGAGGACAAGCTGCCTCACATCTTTGGTTTCACGCTGCTCGGTGACTACATTTACTGGACAGACTGGCAAAGACGCAGTATTGAGCGAGTCCATAAGACCACCGCTGTACGAGAAATAATCATCGACCAACTGCCGGATTTAATGGGGCTCAAAGCAACTAAAGTCACAGAGACGTTTGGTAAAGACAATGTTTGCAAGATATTTAAAAAAAAAAAACAATCAGGTGATGAGATACAAAATAAAATAGTGTTGTTTCTGCGCAGGTACAAATGGGTGTGGTGTGGATAATGGTGGGTGCAGCCACCTCTGTTTTTGGAGGAAACAGGCGGTCAGCTGCGCTTGTCCCATGGGAATGGAGCTGCTCTCAGACATGCAGTCCTGTGTGGTTCCTGAGGCCTTCCTTTTCTTCACCAACAGGTATATTAAAAAAAAATAGGGTTTTCAATATTGTACGAACTAATGACATTAACCTCTCCTTTACAGGGATAACATCAGGAGCATCTCATTGGGCACTAACAGCAATGATGTAGCCATTCCTCTGACTGGAGTCAAAGAAGTATCTGCTCTTGACTTTGATGTGGCTGAAAAGAGGTTATACTGGACAGATATACAGGCCAAGGTAAGTCTTACCCTAAAATGTTTACATTTGAGTTTTAAGCATGTCATATTTTGTATTCTGAATGAGTAAAACATGTTTTGTCAACTTCAGACAATCAGCAGAGCCTACATGAACGGCAGCACTATTGAACATGTCATTGAGTTTGGACTTGATTACCCAGAGGGTATGGCTGTGGACTGGATGGGGCGTAATATTTACTGGGCCGATACTGGTACAAATCGCATTGAGGTGGCCCGACTCGATGGGCATTATCGTCAGGTTCTAATCTGCAAAGACATCGACACCCCGCGCTATCTGGACAACCCAAGATCATTGGCTTTGGATCCAGCCCAAGGGTAAGGCTTTTTGCCCAGACTGAAGGAGATTAGAGTAGCAAAGATCTCTGGGATTTGTAATCAAATAGTCTAAGTCTTAGGCTAGTGCTTATAGTATCTATCTAGAAAAAGAAACATAATTGAATGAGACATAGGGTCGGCTTCAAAATTGGTGTTCATGCAAGTCTAGGTGTCGTCATTTATAAAAGTTCATTGCAGTTTGAATGAAGTCAGTCAGACAAAGTTCCATCCCATAATTTTCACCTTGTCCAGGTGTTTTGCTCTTAAAGCTGTTGCTAACAGGGTTAGCATTATTTGTGAGTTCATCCACCCACACAGTGCCCTGTGTATAGTTTGGCATTGACCTGTGCCAACATGTCTGACAACTTTTGTGCATGGAGCAACACACTGATGTCATTTTACAATTGCAGGCATTCATTGCCTAATGAATATAATAGTTGGGTCCTGTTTTGTTATGTGTGAATGAACTTATTGTCTCCTCAGTTACATGTACTGGACTGAGTGGGGCGGCAGGCCTCGGATCGCCAAAGCCTACATGGATGGCAGCACCATAGTGACTCTAGTGGATAAAGTGGGCCGTGCCAATGGGCTCACTATTGACTATGTGGACCACAGACTGTACTGGACCGACCTGGACACAAGCATGATAGAAAGCACCAACATGCAAGGTAAAACTGCCTGTTATATTTTGACGTGATATTCATATTCACACCCATACCAAATATAATACTACTGTATGTGCACACAGGTCTACAGAGAGAGATCATAATAGACGACCTCCCTCATCCTTTTGGCTTAACTCAGTACAGAGACTTTATATACTGGACAGACTTTAATTTACGGAGCATTGAGCGGGCCGATAAGCGCAGTGGACTGAACCGCACTGTAGTGCTTCAGGTTAGCAACAAGAACAAGATTGTTTTTTTTTTATTTATTTAAATGTGTGAAAAAGATGGATCTTTTATAAACTGGAACCATGTGTTTTTAGGGCCAGTTGGAGTTGATGTTAGATATCTTGGTGTTCCACTCGTCTCGTCAGGACGGGACCAATGAATGCTCCCACAACAATGGCAACTGTGCCCACCTCTGCCTGGCCACTCCCGCTGGAGCTCAGTGCTGCTGCGCCTCTCACTACGAACTTAACCCTGATGGACACAACTGTAGCTGTGAGTACAACACGGAGATTTATATAGCTTCAAATGTTAGATACTTAATCACAAGTAAAGCTAACGAGGAGGGCTTTAATAGTATGTTACAGTCTCTTTCTTCTCCTTTGTAGCTCCCTCTAGTTTCCTGCTCTTCACTCAGAAGGCCAGTATCAGCCGGATGGTTTTGGGAGAGCAGAGTCCAGACATTGTCCTGCCTATCCACGTCCTGAGGAATGTCCGAGCCGTGAACTACGACCCCTCTGAGCATCTTATCTACTGGCTGGATGGACGCCAGAACATAAGGAGGGCCAAAGATGATGGCACCATGGTAGGTCATTTAAATAGTTCAAGCCAAATTGACAGGTTCCCATGTTTTTCTAATTATGACATTGTTTGGTGAGTTAGTCCTTGTGGTAGATAATGATCATAGTTTTTCTTCAGTCAAGTTGTAGTTTGTTGAGAAAATTTGACAAATAAAAGTACAGAATAATGCCACCTATCTCATCAAAAGTGCCATTCCATCAAAAATGCAGAGACAATTTTCATGCATCTTGCACCTTTTTATGGCAGTTTAAACAATAATTTAACAAAATAAAGGTGTTGTCAGGTGTAATAATCTTTCAAATCATACCTGTTGTATGATTGAAATAGATTTTTGCCCTTATTTACAATCTGGTAACCGTTGTGGAATTACCTCCAACCATGTCATATTTGCTGGTCAGGTCAAACCAGGAAGTGTCATTAAAAACGTCACCAAAATTACCAAATTGGAGAAAAACAGGCTAAATGTTCCCTTTGTTTTGCTGAAAAGTGTTACAGCTTATTGAAATCAGAAAACTCTTTACTGTTTTGTGAATTTTGGTCACTGACAATGGCGATAATGTGCTTCAGTGATATGGTGCACATGAAGCAATGAGTACTAATACTGCTAATACTGACATTTTATTTCTACTGTTTTTCAGGCAACCATGATTGGGAGCAGCGGTACTTTATCAGTGGAGAATCAGCTGCATGACTTGAGCCTGGATCCATACAGTCGCCACATCTACTGGACCTGTGAAACCACCAACACCATCAACGTCCAAAGAATGGATGGGCACCATGTTGGAGTGGTCCTCAAAGACGAGACAGACAAGCCCAGAGCCATTGTGGTCAATGCTGAAAAAGGGTATGAATCTGTTTCTGTACCAATTTTCTATCATTTTCATTTTATGGACTGAATTGAGACTTTATAAATTCATTTTTTTTTCTCTTTTAGATACATGTATTTCACCACAGTCCAGGAACGCTCGGCCAAGATAGAAGGAGCCAGTTTGGATGGGACAGAGAGAGAGTCTTTGTTCACCACTGGACTCATTAGACCTGTTGCTCTGGCTCTGGATCATAAACTTGGAAAACTTTTTTGGGCTGACGCCGACCTCAAACGTATTGAAAGCAGTGACCTTACAGGTAAGACAATGTTACACACATTTAACTATTGCATTGCCATTGTCAATGAACAAAATTCACAAACATAGGAACTTGCTTAGGTGATTTGGTGCGACATACAGCGATGAACAATGATAAAAACATCATATATGAAATAAAAAAGGTCATGCATTAAAGAAAACTATTTACATTTACTATAGGATAAATGCAATAGGATAATGCTTCTTCTTCTTACTTAACAACTTCAAACTAAATGTTCAAACAATGTGTTGTATATTAGCTGAATTTTTTGGCGCTTTCCCTTTTAATTGACCTTAATCAAGTTAAGTCGCAATGTATTTTTTTCTTGTTTTTTTTACAGGTGCAAATCGCATTGTTCTCCAGGACTCTAACATCCTCCAGCCGATGGACCTCACAATCCTGGGAGACCACCTGTACTGGATTGACCGGCAGCAGCAGATGATAGAGAGAGTGGACAAACTAACGGGAGATAGTCGCACTCGGATTCAGGGACGAATCTCCTACCTGACATCCATTTACGCTGTCGAGGATATGAACCCACCAGACTTTGGTATGGCACATTGCACCTACCTATCAGTTACTTAGTGTTAAATTGAACAATTTGAACAATGAAATTACTTGCCTGTGTCTTTTGACAGCTTTATATGTTTTCTTTTATTGCCAACAGCATCCCATCCTTGTTTTCATGACAACGGAGGCTGTTCTCACATCTGCATTGCCAAAGGAGATGGCACGCCTCGCTGCTCCTGCCCCATGCACCTGGTTTTACTACAGGACCTGCTCAATTGTGGAGGTACTGAGTTACTCACATAATGTTTTAACAAGGGCATATTTACCCTGATAACACTCCTCACTGTTCCTCCTCAGACCCACCCACCTGCTCCACAGAGCAGTTCACCTGCTCCACTGGTGAGATTGACTGTATCCCTATGGCGTGGCGCTGCGATGGCTATCCAGAGTGTGACGACGGAAGCGATGAGGAGAACTGTCCCGTGTGCTCAGCCTTCCAGTTTCAGTGCGACAAAGGAGGATGCATCGATGCCCAGAGCCGCTGCAATGGAGAACCAGACTGTGCTGACCACTCTGACGAGCAAGACTGTGAACGTAGGTTATCTCTGACTACACCTGCAGACATGTGTGCAAGCATGTTTCATTAATTATACATGATAACAATATGCATATTCAAGTTAACCAATGCTGAATAGGACAAAAAAAAAAGGAAATGTTCTATTTCAAGTACATTCAAGGGAAAAATCCTGTTCTAAATGGTGACCAATCTCACTTCATGATTACCGATTGACCTCTCTACAAGAACCTTTCTGCTCTGTGTGTTTCAGTTATCTGTGCTCCAAACCAGTTTCGCTGCGGTGACAACCAGTGTATCACTAAAAAACAACAGTGTGACAACTACTCTGACTGTGCTGATGGATCAGATGAACTTGAATGTGGTAATGACAATGATTCCTAAATAAAAATGAAGCTTAAAGGTGCACTTTGTAACCTTTCTGCTGGATGATTCACTGCCTGCTTGTCTCCATGTAGCTATTATAGCTTTGCATGGAATGTTCCTCAGTATGGCATAAAACTGGGCCGTGCTCACAGTAAGAATGTATGTTTTTCAATGACTAAAACCCCTGTAAATGAATACATGCAAGATAGAGACATTTTATGTCATACTGCGGAACATTCCAGGCAAAGCAATTATATGCAGGTGGCGGACCCTACCCCGTAAATGTCAAATAGGTCACATTTAACTTATGCTTCTCTATCTATACATCCCATTTGTTCTTTTTCCGTAGATTTCATCTCTCCCTCTTCCAGTGGCATCCCGACCACAGGCTCCAGCACCATTGGCCTGGTCATAGCCATTATCCTCTTGGTCTTTGTGATCAGTGGGGCGTATTTTGTGTGCCAGCGCGTGGTTTGTCGTCGATACAAGGGCCCCAGCAGCAGCTTCCCTCACGAGTACATCAGCGGGACGCCCCATGTACCACTCAATTTCATTGCTCCCACCAACGCCCAACATGGCACTTTTCAAGGTAATACACAAACACCAGCACTAATGCTAATGCTCTCACATTAAATAGTTGTATTGTCAATCATGTGAATTGCAACATATAGTTGAATACATGTTATGTTGGCATTTCAATTGAATAGTCTTTGGCATATCTGGATCTAGTCACATTTTATCCATGACAAGCACTAAACATTAGTTATTTCAAATTCTGGTTGAAAAAAACAGAACAAAAGACATACCACTACTGATAATAATAACAATAATAATAATTATGTCTGTGCAGGCATCGCTTGTGGAAAGATGAGCTCAGTGAGTCTGATGGGCAGTAGCAGCAGCGGAGCCCCTCTGTACGATAGGAACCATGTGACTGGGGCCTCCTCCTCCAGCTCGTCCTCCACTAAAGGAGCCTTCTATCCCCAGGTCCCTCGCTCACACACACCTGCACACATACATGCTGGCTTTCCATGCTTTTTGAGGACATTACATTGACTTACTTTCATTTCCCCTAACCTCAACCATAACCACTACTTTCCTAACCTAAATCTAAACCTCATCCTTGGCCTAGTTATCTTACTTACTTACTTACTTACTTATCTTAACTTAAAATCATGTTGTCTTGTTTAATAATAATAGAATGTGTGATAAATCCTCACCCACCATCACACATCTGTATACGCGTGGCCTGTCAGCAGTTCTCAGGTGCACTGACACCGTCTTATTGTATTCATAGATCCTAAACCCTCCTCCGTCCCCTGCCACTGATCGCTCCCTCTACAACACAGAGGTCTTCTATTCCTCCAACAGCCCATCTACCACTAGGTCATACCGGTAAGTACAATATCTCATTTTTACTTTTTGACATACCTGTATATGGACAAGGGAAGGAGACAATTTATTGTACATTCCCTAAAAAAGTGCAGTGTTAGAAGATGCTATCATACTACCATAATTTGCTATACTCATCATCATCAAGCTCTATTTTTGGAAACTTACACTTCATAGAATGTTAAAAATGACTGCATACAGACTACAGACTACAGACTACAGACTACAGACTACAGACTACAGACTACAGACTACAGACTACAGACTACAGACTACTACAGACTACAGACTACAGACTACAGACTACAGACTACAGACTACAGACTACAGACTACAGACTACAGACTAGACACAGACTACAAAGACTACAAAAAATGGGGTACATCATCCTTTTCCATAGAGGCTCAGGCAGTATGGCACTGAACCTTGTGCCGGATTAGTCAGTATTCAAAATATACTGTACATGAGGCTGCGCAGCATAACAGGGCTCTGTTTATTGCTCTATCGCGGGACCATCCAAATCTGCATGCCATTATTATATGCCACATTCAGTCTGTGCATAATGTTCTTTATGTAGTGCCTCCACAAGGGGGCAGTATACATAGGTGTACTGTATGCTTTACGTTTTCAAAAATCATTATTATTATTTTTTTTTATTAATACAGGGAAAACCCAATAAGAAAAACTCTCTTTTTACCCTATATCCTGTTGAAAACAAAACACATATTAAACAAACAAACACAGGATATCCAAATAAAACAATACATGAAATTAACAGATACAAAAAACACCCTTACACATACACTATGAGATAAAAATATATAAAACAAGGACACCAGCACTGCAGGTAGTCCTTAACCAGTGCTTTAAAAAAATCATTATCTGTTGAATTATTTAAAAACATTACATATTGTCCATATACACATTAAATAATGTGAGCTATGGATCTTGACATTCATTTTGGTCAGGAATAAAAATCTATTGATTTATTCAATGTGGAACAGCATCATTAACAATTTTGAAAGCGGCACATAGTTTGAAATTCAAAATTGCATTCATATTCAGCATACTTTTTTCTGAGAATTTCAATGTTATGATAGTGAAGTGTTTTGACATTTGCACATGCAAAACATTTCTAGTTTGCAAATGTTAAATGTAAATATAGAGAGGAAATGCAAATGATTATGTGTGTGTCTACTTACTTTACTACGTAGCAGAGTTAATGGTTTCATTGTTTTAATGATTTATTTGAGATAATGTTTCACTCAGAGCCCCCTCACAAGTACCCCCCATCCACATATACTGTCTGCGTAAATGTAATAATATTGAAATGATGCTGTCCCTCAGACCGTACCACCCGGTGCGTGGAGCTGCCCCGCCCACCACGCCTTGCAGCACAGACGTCTGTGACAGCGACTACAATCCTCACCCCCCTGTGGGTCTGGGCTCCTCTGCAGGCCGCTGGAAGGTGACGGGGTACGGCAACCACGGCAAACACAACAAGTACTACATGGACCTAAACTCAGACTCAGACCCCTACCCTCCTCCCCCCACGCCCCGCTCCCAGTACCTGTCTGCGGAGGAAAGCTGCCCCCCCTCGCCGTCCACGGAGAGGTCCTACTTTCACCTGTGTCCCCCTCCTCCATCGCCCTGCACCGACTCTTCATGACCCCACACCATCACAAACTCATGATGTAAGACTCACATAAGATGCTGCTCTGTACCTGTCTGTGAAGCTCCTCTTGGGACGCGGGGTCACTCGTCATTCCAGTCATGGTCCCAAACCGCTCACCAACAAGAAAGTGGTGCTGACTGACATGGCCAAAGGAATTCTGCCGTATAAAAACACGTTCAAAGAAATTAACTATTGCGTATCGATAATGCTTGAATTTCAAAATAATGGTGAGTGATTATAGGAACAATTCAAGCTAATAATTATCCACACTGAGCAGCTCCTTCTGGTTATCCATTCCAACTGACCTTGCTTACACAGAAACACTGGACACTGTTGCATTTGTGTCTAAGCAGTATGAGCCACAAGATGAGTAAAAATATAAAGGACTTTTCCTTGTTAAAGAAAGCAGTGGGTGAATGTGTGGATCATTCAACATTTGAATCCAAGAATGACTGAATGAATGTTGTGATTGTGAAGACTTATGGCCAAGTAAACCCTTTTTTTTTTTTGGTATCCTCACCATTTAGTGAGGCTTGAGCTTTTCAATTTCTGAAACCACCGTACCAAATGTGTATAGTTTGTTCATATATGTGTGTGTAAAGAAGTCATATGTTGAATGTTGTGTGAGATGTGAAGCTTTGTGAATCTGATCCTGTCCCATTCACCAAAAGTATGTTTGCTGCTATTGTGAATATTAGTGAAGAATTAATGTGTACAAAGAAAGCCCCAAAGTACCACTTACAAGAATAGATTGTGAAGCCATTGAATAACAAAATGTCTTTTGTTTGTGTATTTTTGTGTAGATATATATGTGTTTGTCCATAACAAATCACTCTGACCTCTAGAAATATGTACTTAGTAATGCAACACTTTACACAAACAATCTTGTAAAGAGCTTTTCTCAAAAAGTATGAATAATATGGCTGACAATGAGACATCACTCAATGCTCAAAACTGAAATGTTCTTATCTTGAGATAATTATTCAAGATTTCTAGGATGACAATGTCTTTCGAAATTTCTGTAAAACTATTAACCAGCTAGCACTGCCAAGAGCACTTAAACAATTATTAGTCATGTTAGCTATATCGGATAATATTTACTTCAATTTGTATTCTGCAATTTTTACCCCAAACCTGGAGACTCAAATGTTGAATAGCATTCAAAATGACCCAAAGTGCAATGATTATTTGTGTTTTGTTTGTGTACAAAATATGACTTTGCAAGTCTATTGGTTGTATATGTCAAGCAAAATATCCTTGCAGTCAGATTGAGGGACAGGAAGTTACTGTTTTAAATATTACTTTTACATTTACACATTGCAGGTTCTCATTATTTCTGTATGCCTTGATGACTTAATTTCATGCAGTTATTGTGGACAAAGAATTTATGTAAACTATATAGTTTGAAAAGCAGATCGGAATTATTTTCCCTATATTAAAAAAATATGTAGCTTATTTGTATTTACTGCACTGCTGCAAATCTCCTATCGTATTTGGACTGACGTCCAAAGCAGTAACAAACACATGTCTCTTTGAGTCCCTTCAGTCTGTGATTGTCCAGCACAGAGCTAAGCCCAAACCACTGTCTGTTCAACACCTAGTACATTTTGTAATGTCAGCAAAATGCTTTTTGTAATTACTTGTGATATTTTTGTATCAAACACATTTATATAATAAAGGATTTATTTTAAAGTTTTTGCATATTCATGTAGATAAATCAATTATTTGGGCTTTTCTTTTTTTCTTTTTTTTTATTAAACTGGCAACGGGTAAGGGGTCCAGACAACAAAAATAAAATCCAAGGCACTAGGGCGCCATCTTCTGGTAAAGCATTGATCCTAACTTTTCTCCTAGTGACCCTTATTTTACCTGTGGACACGTTGGTGACCCACAAATCCTTCCTAAGAAGCTATGTCTTTTGAAGAAAAAAAATATTTTCTGATTAATTAAGGTGTTACAGAACAGTAACTAGCATGTAATCCCTTTATAACAATTCACACATTCTAGTTTGGACCTCTTTTCTAAGAACCTCTGGGGACCCCCTAAGAATTAGGTCCCGACCCCAAGGCTTGGAATGACATTTATAACATTTAGTTGAAGAATAAAAAATGCATAATGGATAACTATTTCAACACCTACATCTGGATTCTTGTACAATTGCTGCGATGAAAAAAAGCTGCTGCTCCATAGAAATTCCTCTCTGAGACACTGTCTATCCTAAAATAATTGTGAACAAGATATACACATTTATGTATGTACAGAACATGCATGGATGGTTGTGCACACAAACACATTTGATAATAGCGCAATTGGTCAGGTTTATTGAGTAATTTTTAAGTTATCATTTAGACTTGAAAAAATCATCACATCACTGTCAGAGAATCAACTGCAGCTTTAATTACATTGGCAGATATATTACACTCCATCATTCAGCACATGCCTCTCTTACAAACATTTTTTATTTATTCTACAAAAACATTGGTTGACACTGGAGTTGCACAGATTTTGAGACATAATTCAGAAGTTTTTAACATTGAAGATGCAATGACAAGAACTAGGATCATATTTATGTATGGTGTGCTATAATATTTATACCAATATATCTCCTAAAAACTACAAGTGTCTTTTATCTCAGTTTTTTAAGACAATTTATATACTCTTTTAGGGCAATTGGGAAGAAATCATAGATTTGATACAAAACAAATGAGATGTGGTAAAACATATTTATCAATAACTTAGTTACATCATGTTAGATATTAGGCTCGAGACCGCCTTATTGTCTTTTTGCTTTCTTCTGAGGTTTACCCTGTTTATTCCTCCAAACTTGGGAAGGGTGCTGTTTATGATATCATTACATTCTTACTTACAATATAATGACTAATAAAACAAACGTTTGTATTTATTCATTTCAAAATTTCAAAAATTGCTGTATTGTTGTTATTTCATTGGTAAAATTGTGCATTCTTTTCAGTTTGATCGCATCTTCTTGTTTCATTCTTATCCTTTTAGTGCTGCATTGAGGCATAATGACAACATCTTTTGACACTGTCTGTATTTATATTTTTTTAGCATTATTCAACACCATTCTTTCTTTATTGGCTAAATATTATGTAACTTAAGTATTTACACAGATTATTTTACAACAATCGGCCCAGCCCGCTGAAGATAGAATAGTCTATAAAAACAAAAGACGAGGAAGGTCCAGTAGAGTAGAGTCCTGACTCAGTTTTAAATTCAGTTTACATGACCAAGAGCTGTCCCAAGACCATCCTAAACTGCTGTGTACATCCTGCCAGCTCTTTCACCCTTTCCGTCATCTCTCTTGTGTTCCCTGGTGACGGATACTGCAGTGCTGCTGTTTTAGTGCTGATCACAATGTCTTTCAATTTTTCACAAAGTGTGTTGCTGCTTTGAGCCACCCGTGCCCTCACCTCGGGGGCCTTGGCTTGCCGTGAAAGAGTGTCCCCAATGAAAACTAGCTTGTGCGCACTCAGGATCACAAACTTGCTGTGTGCTACAAAGATTTTGGGAGGCTGGTTGGAGTTGACGGCGGTGAAGAAGGCATCGATGGCATTGGTGACTGTTGTGATGTTCTGCTCACACTGCTCCTGGTAGAAAAGCAGCAGCTGACGGTCGCTGTGGCAAAGTTTGGAAGGTGGTCCCGATGAGCCATTGTGGGGGTGGGGCATGGGGTGGTGCGGAGACGGGACCCAGCCTGTCATGTCATTGTTGATGGGACGACTGACCTCCTGCTCCAGACGCTCAAACTGCTTGATCTTGAAGAAAAAAGCGAAATCAAGTTAATTGCTCAAACAACAATGTATTTGAACTATATTAATAAAATGCATTTAATTTATATAATATGTTTTACCTGGGTCTGTTCCAGGTGTGCATTGTGTCTGGTGATGTTGCCTTTCTCCAACAATTGTCTTTGGTTCTTTTCAAACTCCTCTTTCCCCTGAGAAACATACACGCTTTAATTTTTTCGGTTTATATTTGGCGCCCTCTGGGGGTCACAAAAATATCACTTTTTATTATAGCCACATTTTAGAAACATCAAATAGAGCAAGAGAGATTAGCCATAAGATAATATCTATTTTCTAAAACAGAGATAAGTAACCCAAATCTCTTAAGTGGGTAAATACAGGCTGATGACTTCATGTTGCGGCAATAACAAACGGACTGAAAATTTGGTGACAATCATATACCTGTAGGTGCACATAGTCGTAGTCCTCCATCCAGCCCTCCTCGGTGCTCTCGTACGGCCGATCCACTGGCCCTTCTTCTTCTGTGGATGTAAACTTGGGCGGAGAGGGAAGAGGCCGAGACTGAATGTGTACTTTTTCTCCTCCGTGATACGTGCCACTTCCTGACCCTGTCATGTTCCCACTAACGTCCCCTGGGATTGGAGGAAGAGGCAACTGCTGTTGCTGCCTGTTGATCCGTTTGAAGAGCAGTGTGGCATTTCCATGGAGAAAAGAGGCAAGTTGTTTGGTATCGTCTGGGATACCCCGCGCAGTGATGACCAGACGGTCCAGGTCATCTCCGCCGGCAGGTGGCACGGCGAGTGTGGCGGCTGACCAAGCTATGGCATCTAAGCTTTGGCTGTGTTGAATTAAACTATGGAACACTTCCTCCATTTTGCCCACCTGTCGCCCCAATTTAGTCTGCAGAAGGCGGTCTGTGGCTTGAGCTGCGTTGGCCACAGCGCCTCGAGCGAACTCCAGGAAGTCCCTGACAGAGGACCTGACTCGGTCCGCAGCCTGGTGGATGGCGGGCAGGTTTCCCTCCAACTGCTCAGGACTCCTCCAGTTCCCAGTGATAAAGGACATCATGAGCGACACGTTGGACTCCACAGCCATCTGTAGACGGGACAGGCGCTCCATGGCCTGATCCAGGTCCAACATGAGGGGTTTTCCAGGAAGAGGTGCAGGGGCCGAGGTGTCTCGAACAGGCACCATGTCTAAAGATGATGCTGAGTGGTTGCTGCGTGTGCTGCCAGTGCTGGAGGCTGATAGGCGTTTGAAAGACATGCTGAGGTCATCTGTGGTTTGAGGATCACGCACAACCTACAAAAGGCAAGTTATGATGTTAATGATTACATTTGATTTGAGAACTATACTCTTTGTTGGCTGTACAATACTTCCGAGCGCCTCTCCTTGCTATAACATACCTGTGGTGGTACATCATACACATACTGCTCCCCTCTCTCTGCGGGCCTCTCCGGGTTCCTCTCTCGGGGGAAGTCATACACGTCCTGAGTGGGGTAGCCTGTCCTGAGGCTGGTGGGGATGTCATAGATGTCTTGGCTGGGCTGGACTCTGCTGCTGTTGAAATGCTTCTCTGTGAGAATGGGTGGCGGGACGTCATACACATCCTCTGGGATAGGGGGCTCGTCATCGTCATCGTTCAGATTGTTGTGCAGGTACTGGGAAGTCGGGACAGGGACAGGACCTTTGAGTTTTGCAAAATGCGGCGGGACGTCGTAGGTCTCTTCTCTGATTGGTTGACTGTCAGGGATGTCTTTGCTCACAGATGGAGGGAAGTCATAGACCTAGAGTGAAAAATAAATCATGACAATTTGCACAGGTAATGTTTGATACTCATTACTTTGCAAAAACAGACATAGCAACTGGTTAAAATAATATCAGAACTTTGGATAGGATAAATAGGATGCTAAACCTGAGCAAATCTGGCTTAAAATAAGATATATACGAAACTGTTTTGAAATGAACTACATTTTATTATAAACGTTTATACCTGCTGTTGTGCAAGCTTGTCTTTGCTTGGAGGCATGTCATACACATCTTGAACACTAGATGGCCCCTTTACCACCATTGGAGGAGTGTCGTACACCTACCACAAAAGAAAAATCAGTATTACTAAAACTCTTACTTGATTTGAGTTTACATATAATATTCTTTCTGAAACCTTCACAACACTATATTAGCATGTGCCGAGAGTTTGTCTTACTTGAGTATTGAAATGCTGGCGGGCGGGGGGCACGTCGTATATGTCCTGCTGGGCTACTGTCTGATGCCTGGGAGGGACGTCATACTCATCCTGATCTCCTTTCACTGTGTCATAGACGTAGACCTGTCCCACACGAGTAGGGACCACCACCTGGACACAAAAAAAGACAGTATAGTTAAGGGCTGTACACTAAAGGTATTTCCAATGCCCTTTAACAATCTTACAAAATTGCATGGTACTTTACTACCTGAAATGATGGCATGTTTATTTATAGAGTACGTTTTTAGAATCAAACTAGTTGCTCAAATTGAGCAGTGTCTTCATAAATATTCAAAACTGAACCACAGAATCATTATGCAAAAAATCCAATCAAGGCAGGCATTTACAATTTGCATTTCAGTAGATTCATACTGAAATATTTCGTTAGTGTGCATAATACAGACAAGACAGACTAAATTACAATATAGAAAAATGTCTATTACCCATATTGTGTGGTTTAAATTTCAATGCACAAATACCACCACAACTACTACTTCTACTACTACCTCGACTACTGCAGCTAATACAACTAGTCCAAATAATAATAATAATAATAATAATAATAATAATAATAATAATAATAATAATAATAATAATAATAATAATAATAATAATAATAATAATAATAATAATAATAATAATAATAATTTCTGCCACTACTAATAAGGATTACAACACAAATATGGTTTGTATAATTAACCTGTATTTACAAGTCAAATACAGCAGTGGCAATGAAAATATGGAGGTTAAATAGGAAAGGAGTGCCCCAAAACAATAAACCAAAGAGCTTTTATCCCCAAAAATCCTTCAAAACCAATAACTGCTGCAGCCTTTTGCCCCCAGCACTGTTGAATCTACATGAACCCCAGAGCTCACAGTCGCCCACAGCAGGAAGAGCGCTCGAGGCAGCAGGCTGTTTGATTTGCTGTGGGAATCTGGCGGCTCTATTGTTGCGCCTGTTTTAAACTGTGCATTATGAGGTGTGAGCATAGCATAACAGAGAGTCTGGGAAATGACAACATCTGTGGCCCGCCCCTCCCCGAACACCCTGCACCTACACCACCCCTCCTGCCAGTAAACGTACCTTCCTGGTGTCCCATTTACACATTGATTTTTTTGAACATTTACAAATGAAAACCGAAGACAAACACGCCCTGCCCTGCACTCAACAAATGGATCAGTTTACCTCAACAAATCCACAACAATTAATACAGATCATAACTCGGCACAGTACATTTTAGGAAGAATATTTGTGTATGAATAAAGTTATTTTGTTTGCAAATGTTATAGGGCTGTCGATGATTGTTTATGTGAATAATTATGTGTTATATTTTATAACCAATCTTTAAGTATTCAACCTACTATAATGAGGACTAAACCTGAGTGTAAAACATTTGTATTAACTTTTCATGTTTTCCTAGAAGGTAGTCGATAATAATCACGATTTTTGAGCACCCTTGTCACTGCTGTCATTACCACGGAAAATGGATATTACTCTCAACGCAGCAGCCTTTTTGTCAATACCCAAGACATTTTTTTTTTATGTCTGTGTGATTTTTAAGGATATTTTCCCAAGCTGAGCGCAACAATAAAAAAAGGTGTAAAACATGTGTTAAAACCAGTTTTGTTGTACATTAAAATATCCCAGTAAGATTTGTATATTTAATGGTAGGGGTGGGGCAATATTGACAGAAATTAGTAGCTGGAGAATTTTTTTATTTATTTTTTTGATCAGAAATGTGCTACTAGTGTGCCCGTAGATGTTTTGGTTGAGGTAAAATGCAAATGGGCCATAAAATGAACCACAGAAGTGCATAAATGTGTCACATTATACCCTTGTATGTGAGATTATTAATCGTGTTTTAGCCATCATTTTCAATGGCTTTAATTGTAGGCGATGTACTCAATATTCTAATTTGACTTATCTCCCCAAAAAGCCAAGGCAAGTTTATTTGTAGAGCACAATTGACATGACACAAAGACATTTGACAAAGACATGACATAACAAAGGCATGACATGAAAAAAATACAATTGCGGTATTATACATTTTATCTATCTCTATGCTATGTGTATTAAATGAACTGACTGCCATCTACTACAACAATGGTTTTGGGATATTTGTTTATTAGGTTGGAGCCAAACAAATACCCCGGATGCATGTTAGCAGTTGAAACTGTGAAAGATGTTTTGTCCATACGCATTAATAGCATGCACTTAATTATTTATTAACCTTTTTTAACCAGGTAAGGACCCCTTGCGATCGAGACCCTTTTTTTCAAAGGTCACCCTGGGCAAAAAACAAACGCACAGACAAAGACACTTCAATCCAAGGTTGGAAACAGTGTTGACGTTTCGGTTTCCTTTTTTTTTGAATTCCCACATAAACACATCTTGGTTCATCATCAGAAAGCTTTCAGCTGTAATGAGTGAGCCAGACTAAGTGCCAGATGAGTCCTGCCTACACCGTGCTCTGATTGATACTACTGTATTGAAGTCTACTGTGTGTCTCCAGGGAATAGACCACATCCCAGCGAGACACATTTTCAATACCTTAAGCACATCAGAGGAGTGGGCGTGTTACTGATGATGCCACTGTCACTGCAGTATTTAATCACTCTAGTTCTTCTCGTTAGTATCATCACATCAGAAAACTGTGACCCGGGCTAAACAACAAATCACCAAGGATTATCTAGTTTGACTAATTACTGATATGCTAAAAGTTATTTTAATTATACTTAGCGGTTTTCACTGACGGACACCTGGGACAGGATTTTCAAATAAAACCACTCCCCAAAGACCCCATGGTATAAAGGGCCATCTGTACAGTTTACAATTTACAAGCTAATACTGGGGGCAGATTTGAAAACATCTGACTGGATTAGTGAAAACAGTGTTGGCATTTACAATGAACAATGTCTAATTAGCCATCAACTGGAGTCTAATAATAACTTTAGTTACTGCCCCATATTACTTTCCCTCTAACTTCCCTCTAGAAGTATCGGGATTATTAGGTTAATTGATAGTTGCAATTATGCAGGTCACAATATGATCATTGTCTAGAGGCAATTCCATTCCTATCGTATCCTAGGTATAGTGTGCCTTTTTATCCAGCTGCTTTTCTCACATTACCTGGATTTCATAAAGCTGGTCACATACTGGAGCAATAATAATCTTTTCCCCGACAGAGTGAATGAAACAGAATTCAAGATGTCACAGTTGTTTGGTCAGAGTGTCACAATAATTGTAACATTTTGAATTTGATATTGTGACATGCTTACCAGCAACTACATTTTAGGTCCAGATTTATAGCACTAATAATTAATACTTTAAACTATTAAATGCAATTCATTTAATTACCATTTTAATAATAACACAAAAAGTGTTACAGTGAATGCTCAGATTGGAGGGTTATGCAGAACTGATGTTCACCTTAATGCATCCTAAGTGCCATTGATTCCTTCTTAAACTCTCCAAATAACAAAGTCAATATCTATTATTGGATGAATATATTTGAACACTTCTTCAATAGTGAGCCTGTCTTCTCGATTACGGTTTTGAATCGGTTTTCTTCTTTACTGATGATGAATGATGGACAGCCATCTCTGTTGCATATTACGGGAGTCCAAGTTGTGCTCAGTTTGTTGTTAACCAAAAAATATTTTCAATGTTCCACTATTTCCTTTACATATGGTCACCCTGATTACATCATACATTAGCAGTTCAATTAGCACAAACTGCTTTTAAAACAATAATATTGTCTGATATCCCCGTTAAAAACATGATGATGTGGGATTAGACTGTTATATTCAAAAATGAAATTAAGTTGTTTGGCTCAAAGTTGAGTATTCAAGGTTTATTCTAAAATGAGGAAAAGTAATCTAAAAGCCTGATACAACATCATTTAAATATCAAAGACAAGTCGATCCCTCAACTTAGTGACCGGACCATATCAACAAGACTTTTGTAGACGAAGGAAGTGGCCTAAGGACGGCAGTGTACTTTCAAATTCACTGACCTAAATACACTACTCCAGAAAACTGTGTTGTGCTCTCAGAATAACTGCTCCGCTCCCGAGGCGGTACCAGCAAACGCCTGCCATCGCACTCAAATATATTGTTTTCTTTGCTTAATATGATCTGTGCACAAAGCCATAGCTATACAGGGGGCTTGGGAGCTCCTTCTTTGTGACTTGTGAATGATTACGCCATGCACTATTCAACAGATGACCTCTGCTCTTAGCCCCGCCCCCTCCCTCCCATTTTCCTCTTCTTTTTATTCATGGGAACCGCAAGTACACACACACATCAGGCTGATTACAACAAGTCGTCAAATACATAGCTTCAAAATGCCCACCCAAACCACACTGACTCCAAAATAGCCCCCAACGGACGCAGCTGCAGCTCGGAGGATGTCTTTATGATACAGATGTGAGCTTCAAACATGGAGCGGTGAAAATAGGGCCATAATTACTGGAGGTTTGGTGGTTTGTCTAAACTGACTGTAGCGGCTAACGTCCCGTAGTTTTCTCAGGGTATAAAGGAACAGTGGGAATGCCAAAGCTAGACAGAGAGGGGACTGCTGAGGTCTCTTAACAGATTACACAGCTCACCCCCCACTGAACGCCACATGGCAACAGTGTTTGCTCTGCACATGACTGTCTGGCAACTCTGGCAACACGCTAATTACAAGAAAACAAATGCTAATTGGACAACGGAGCAATTAGCAGATGTGGGCTCAGTCAAGGGAGTGGTGGTGGTGGTGGTGAAGTGTGAGGGTAAAGTAAAAGCAAATTTAAGTATATTTCTGCTGCATACTAAATGATAGGGCTGCAAGATACAGTACATCACAACTGAAACAAAATCATTTAAATGGTTGCAATTGTTAAATAGCAAAGACTGAAGTGATTGAAGTCCTTTGCTATCAAAAAATCCTGTTGTATTTTGTAAAAAAAACCTTCTAACTCTGTCGTTTAGACTTCTACAAACACGTTCTGAAATGCATGGAATTTGTGTATTAGTTTAGCAGTTTATAGTTCAGTCTTCTCTGAAATGTTCATGCTAATGGTGTTCAACCGAATCCAACTACTTAAAGATGCATTGAACATTTAATTGCAACTGAAAGGCTTGTCAGAAATATTACAATATTGTCAAAATTGTTCAGCCCTACTGCATAAAAATAAACATATATCCACATTTTGATCTGAATCCTAGAGAAAGTTTACTCCCTAATTACTATAATTTAACATTTTCCACCCCCAGTTGTATTCAAATAAAAGGTTAAATTGTAATGTGGATAGTACAGTTTGATGGATATTATTGCTCTAAACATATTTCATATTGAGTGTTTTTATAAATACATTTTTGATTTTGTGTTCAAATCTCTTAAATCTGATATAATATTGCATTACTTAGCATTAGCAATGGTGTGAGTTACAGCTTTACTTGGAATGTCTGTGTTTGCAGTGTTGAGTGGTGCAGTGTGCCAGACAGCTGTGTTCAATTCATTAGACTCCAGATAATCTCGGAGCATGTGCCACTATGAGCCCTCCCCACACCCGCTGCGCAGCACCTCCTCACATACAAATATGACAAGGTTTCAAAAGTCACACTTCTGCTGCTCAAACGTTATATTTATAGCACTCTTTTCAAAGGACACTTGGGTCCATTTGAGCTAAAAACATAACTGAAGTAAGAAGTGACTTTTTAAAGGTTTGGCATAAAAAAGGGTGTTATTTTCGTCTTGTATCATTTGTAGTGATAATGTCACAAAAATAAACTCTATGGGCATTAGTGTGAAAAATAGGACAGTTTTACAACTACAAATACCACACAATAGGCCAGAAAGAATGGGTAGAGCTTATTGATATATATATATATATATATATATATATATATATATATATATATATATAAATATAAATAATATAAATAATACAACTTAATTCAATAAAAAAGTCCCCTTCTTTTTTTGCTTTTTGTTCATGGTTCCTCAAAAACACAATACTGAAAAATATAACACCCTAAGCCTAATCAGTTTCAGCTCCATGTCCTAAAAAGAAATGACAGTTCTGTGTGCCTATCTATAATCTCTGTACTAAATGGCCTATTACCACGCTATAGATTTACCAATACTCCATCAGTAGTGCTTAAAAGCGTGGTATTAGCAGCAGCACACACACAGACACTCAGCTGCTCTTGTGCGCGTGGCCCGCTGTCACACCCTCCTCACTCTTTGATGTGTCAGATGACAGCTGTGTAAACTGGCAGACTCCTGACGCACAAAGAAGCCCGCTGCTATTTCTGAATCTGTAAAATTCATTGTGGAGCGCTTGGTAATAGTCTGACAGCTGGTATGGGCATCATCAATTGAAATAATTACTGGACCATTGTAACTTTTTAATGACTCTCAAACTATTGTTCTTCTAATTATGGAGTTTTTTCACACAAGCCTTCTGTTGGTGTGCACTAAAACATCTGCCGCAATTTAGCTCATCCTTTGCCTCGCCATCACTCAATTTTCCTCTTTCCCTACCATAAATCTCCTCTTTGGTGCTGTACTTTTAGCCGTCATGACTGGCAGCTTTAACCTCAGCATCCTTTTATCTATTTGTCTGAGCTCTTGGAGTTTTCCCTCCAAAACAGTTAACTGAGTTGTACTTTAGACAGGCATGTAACAGACACTAAGGGAGGACGGCAATATAGAGTCGCACTTTTTTATATTGCGCTATTGCTGTGCCTGATAACATGTTTTACAATTAAAACACACCTATTTATACCTTTGATCAACAATGTAAAGTGAGACTATATTATATTATTAAAAATACAAGAGAACATTCACGTATCCACAGATGTCTAGCAACAGCCTTCAAGTAAGAACACCTTATCTTGTAATGTCTAACTAGCTCAAAGCTGCCTGTTTGCCAACTTTGGTAAATGTGACGGAAAATGAATAGGCAAATACAATACATAAAAGCTGTATGACACACACTGGATCTAGCTGTAGAACAAACAGACCAAGCCTGAGAAAGGTCCATTGTGCTGAACTTATTATGACCCCAGCTGAAGCTACAGGCCTGTGTCCAGGGCAGGTGGAGCCACAGATTTCCAATCATTTTTTTTTTCTTTTAGACTAAGGGAGCACGGTTTGCAGTAAAGAGAGAAAAGTGGAAGAAATGAAGGCTCCCAGATAAGCCGCGGCAGCAGTAATGGCTTGGCACCGGGCTCAAGGACAAAACGTGATAAACCTGTTGATGTCCATGGACTCCACACTCAGACAGCTATTGACCAAGACGGAACAAGCTAAATGTGGCAACTATTTTTAACACCAAACACCCCAAAACAATATGCTTCAGTTTTCCTTTTGTCCAACAAAGGGAAAGGAAAAGAAATGTTATTGGCAATTCACAAGTGGTAATGTGGCATTTTAGGCCTATCTACAATCATTTACACTTAGACAGTAAAGTTTCAGGTTTACAGATTCCGTTTAAGACCAATGCACTTAATGAGCCTATATTTATACTAAAAATAGAGTTTGTTAAACACTATATTAAGGTGCAGCTTAACCTTCAATGGCTGTTATTTCTAAATGTTAAAAGCTGTGCTTTAGTCATTTAACATCTAGTTTCAGGGCTACACCCTAATTGCATCTGGTAGTTTTATTTCAGATTGTGGTGATAACTAGAGGCAAAGAGACAAAAATAAGGTTTCACATGTTGTTTTCTAGCAACACAATGCCACAATACAGACATTTTCCAGCTAGAAATAGTCTTATTAAACCAGAAAAACTACTTAAAGGGGACATCTTACGTACAATCGACTTTCAGGAGCTTTTAACCAATATTGTATTATCTAGTATTTTAAGTTATGCATCTTTGAGTAATCTTGTATTTTCCTACAATACTCAGTAAAGTGCTCAGTAAATTTCACTTTTCACATCCACCCTTTCCCGCCTACTTGAATTTAATTGTGATTATTTAAATAATTCAGACTCTGCGCCATACAAGCAGATGTTAAATGTGATACAGCCATTTTCAACACAAACAATACAAACAGTAAATAATGAAAATCTGCTGCATACTACAGTATAATGCTGCTACTGTATGAATACTGTATTATTAGCTGTTTTAAATCAATATTGATGTTTGCAATGAAGAAAGTGTACAATAATGATCTAGTTAGGATATAGTTTAATACTAAAAACGTGTTAAATAGAATACAATTTCCTCTTCAAGCTCTGACACTACTCTTTCTGTAATTGTAAATAAATAGAATACAAAATGTTTTGGTAAGACATTTTTCTTGTTGGACAAAACATATTTTTATCTTCCCAAGACAGTTTGGCAAGATTCTTCTGACCACTCTCAGTCACAAAAAATGCTCAAAACAAGTGACAGACCATTAAAAACAGATGGACGGAAAACATTTGAGCATAAAATCTGTCTGTGTATTTCAATGAACTGGTTTGGTTAATGCATTTTAGTAACCAAACCAAAACAGCGCATATTAGTTAGAACTAATGGTTTAAATACTTTGTTAACCATGAATAAATCAAACTAGCCGACTAAACTCTCTCCATTCTTACCTTTCCAAGTGGCTTGCCGCTTTCCCAGTTCCTCTTCTCCAGAGACGGGGGCACCTGGTAAACATCCTGTGCCGCTGAGCCAGCTCCTTGAAGGGTGGGAGGAACCTGGTAGATGTCCTGAGAGGGCGCCTGGTACTGCCTCTGGGCCAAGGGTCGAGCCTTACTTGGGGGTTGTGGAGTAGAACCAACAGGGCCAGTGGGGATCTGGTACACGCTGCCTTTGGACTCATGGGACGGGGGCATCATGTAGATCGAGTCAGGGTTACTTGTAGCGGGGTGCATGGAGGTGTACTGTGGGGGTGTGTATGTGGGCTTGTTTGGAAAGCCTTGTGATGCTGTGGCCATAACAGAGGCAGAGGGTGTAGGTTTGGCGTAGGTGTTGTGAGGGGGCAGAAGAGGACGCTGTGATGGGGACGTGACAGTCATGGGGTCAGGGGTCGAGGGAGATCCCTGTTGTCTGTCGTACATGCCCACCAGGATCTTCAGACGGTTACCCGGGACGATACCCTGTCGACCATGGAGTGAGCATAGCCACCACCCATCCAGCCCCTGAGTATCCCGCTCCAAAACCGTCATGATGTCCCCCTTACGGAAAGACAGCTCGTCTGGAGACTCCGCCACATTGTCGTATAGCGCCTTAGCCAGCACATTCTGTAAAAAAAAAAAACACAAAAAGAAAATGTTTCAAACATAAATAATAAAATAACTCTACAATTCCTGGTTTGCTCAATAAAGTCTGCAACAACTTGTAAGCATAACATTGAATAGAATAGGAAAGCCATAGGTCCAATTTAATGTATGCTAGTGTTTTGAAGCCCTGCTGTTTAATGTATGGCATTAAATGTATGTATCTCCATGGAGACAAGCAGGTGTCATCACCTGACCAAGTTGCATACTATATGTGGATTGGTAAATTCACTCACAGAATGCATAAAGATTGTTTGTTTGTTTGTAGCAATAACAACAACAACAACAACAACAACAACAACAACAACAGTGATTGGATAAATATTGTGGAACATTCTAGGCATCGAAATTACATCTCCATGGAGACAAGCGGACGTCCCACCAGAAAACAGCAAAAAAGGGAAATTGTGTTTTCAAAGAATCAAATACTAGAGGCATTAACTCGCGCTCACATGCATATCTTTGGTGGTTAAGATGCTGGGTATTCGTGTAACCCAGCAACACGCCTCGATGGAACACTGGAACTCCTCACTAAGCCAATTACAGTTCGATCCTCCACATCGTTCTGTGTCATTCTCTGTGTTTCTGTCGGAGTTCTCGCACAGATACAAGCTGTACTGGCCTGGAGCCAGCTCTCCTGACGAACCTCCTGCCAAATCACTGCACCTCTTAATGAGGACGTGTCACTGCTTTAAGAGTTAGTAGAGGACAACCACTGCATTCCTGTAAATGGTCACATCCAGCTGTTAGAGGTACCAAATTATGGAAAAAGCATTTCAATCATTCAATGTGTTTTTGGTCTAAAATAGATTTGATGCTTTACAAAGTCTTGATTACAGACACATTTGAGGTTTTGATTTCATATTTCAGAAAACCATAAGAATTTACAACTGTCTGCACATTTATTTGGACCCAAATCTGGATCCTAATGTCTTTAATTTTGGTCACTTTGGTTCACTTTTGTCTAGTCTCCCTGTAAAGAATTTGGAGGTATTTAATTTTTTTTGGACATATTTCTACTCATTCGGCAACATATTTGAAGTCACATATTTAATTACCGGTTTAATTACCCTTCCTGATTTGAACCTTTATTTTCTTGAGATGGGTAAAAATAGTACACTGGCTAGGGACAAGCCACATTTATGAATGAGTTTCCCTTCCGCATTATATGAATGAGTCAAAGTAAAACGCCTTACTGTAATCCTGGTTTAACATAATGCACAGAACGTGAACATTCGGTTTGCTCAGAGCCAGCAGCTCCCCTGTGCACGTACAGACCAGCGCAGCCCGGTCAAGATCCAGTCAATCATTACAGCAGTCATAGTTAAGGCTGTTAAAATACTATACTTTTATTTTTACCATGTACAGTAAACTGGAATGAACAATTGCGTGTGAAGACGAGCTAATGACGTCAGAAGTGCAATGAGAGGTTGTTTTGTTTGTTGTTACATTTGATGGTTTATGGTGATTTCAGCACATTTGTGATTCATTTTATAGACATTTCACATTTGTCAGAATTATCCTCAACCAATACTTTTAAATACATGTTTTAACACATTTTTGTTGGATTGGCATAATATTGTTCGAATAAAGTTATCGGGAAAAATATTGAGAAATGTATTTTTGTCAGTTTCGCCCATGCCCAACTGGGGCAAGACAAATTTGTGTCTTATTTTTACGTTGCGTGTTGTTGGGTCAGTGGTACTTCCTATGCAGTCCACACGATCCTGTTCACTCGAATGCTTCTAGCACTGAGCTCTTCGGATGTCCACATTCCAGAGCAGCAGGAAGTGTGTTGGGGCTGAATCACACTGCCTTGTCATTGGACGGTGAGTCAGTGACCTGCGCTGACATTCTGCTTGTTCCCATCAATCCACAAGGTTCAACATGGCCCCAAAAAAAACAACATTTAAGGAGTCACGCTGCCCCATGTCTGACTCCCATACAAATGTGTGTGAGACTTTGAATGCAAAATTGAGGTTAAAAAATATGAATCCTCAGTTGAAATGTACTAATCTAACTCCCATTAAAGGCACATCACTTTTGGAGGGCATTTTGGATAGAGCTGGTATGACAGGAATTTGGGCCAGAGGGTGACCTTATGCCCACAGGTACAAGTACTCTTAAATGGGCTTCTGAGAAACAATTCGTTGCACAGATTTGACATGTATTACTAGTTACAGATACAATGATAAATGTTAATCTAAGTTAAATTTGTTCAATTGAAACAAAGTACAGTTAGGCTATTTTGCATCTATTAACACATTCTTATGTTTGTAAAGATTGTCTTAGAATGCAATACATTTCCCTTTAAATAGTAGTAGTGCAGTAATTAAAGGCTGAATAACACACTTGTCTGTAGTGAGTTGACCAGGTCTTTTATTAGTAAAGGCACCACACGTGGACCGAGGCAGTGATTACAAAGCTGAAGTGTTCAGAGCATGTCTCCTCTTGCTCAACTCTTTTATGGCTCTTCAAATTCCTCATAATGGTCTGTAAAGGGACTTATGTAGGGGGTTTCAAACTATGGCCTGGGGGGGCAAATGCGGGGGGCCAAATGCAGACAGATTTAGCACAGATGACCATATAGACCAGACCTGGGCATTGCCCTGTTTTAATCCGGTCCCCTGCAACCTTTTGACAACAATTGCAGCTCTTTTTGTTTTTTAATTGACTTAGCTGTGGAACATGTGTCTGCACTTGTGTCCTTAATACAGATTACATGAAATTTAAGAAATAAAGGCTTCAATTGCCTAAAATCAGATACTAATTTATTCTAAAAGTAGTATCGAAACTAGATAAGTATTGGAGCAAGTATCGCTACCAAAAAACCCTCACTTTAACAGGATAACATTTGACCTTGAATTTGACCTGTGAAGTTTTAAAAATTATCTTGAGCTTTATCAGAACTATTATGAGACCAAATATTTAGTTAAAAAAGTATCGTTATTTTGAGTTGAAAATGTCAGTTGTTTGTCTAAAAACTTGCATTTTTAATTATCATTGTGGTATGGAAATCGAGAATTGTATATTACTTTTGAAATGGTTTTGAAATCAAGTCTGAAATTAGTTCTGACAAGTCTAGCTTACAATGATGAGACTTTATTACATCAATGATCTCTCCGCCACTTGCCTGGACTCAAATACGGCCCTTGGAGAAAAAAAATTATACTTTTTACCATACAAGTAAATAATTCTACCACTATAACCATAATAACACGGTGACCACATTGCATAGTAATACACACCTAAAGGTAATATTCAGAATCAGAATCATTAGACTGCTGCCCCCGTGACCCGGCCCCGGATAAAGCGGAAGAAGATGGATGGATGGAGAATCAGAATCAGAAAAGGTTCATTGCTATTTTCAATGAACAAAATTCCCAAACATAGGAACTTGTTTTGGCATTAAGGTGCAACATACAACGATGAACAATAAAAAAAAAACAACATATATGAAATCAAAAGGGCATGCATTAGGAAACAGATAAAATTTACTATACTATAAGATAAAAACAGACTTACTAGATATACAAGAATTTACAGTTAAATTTACAGATGTAGTGCAGAAAGTGAAAGTGAGTGATTGATTCAATTGCAGTTAAAGTGGCAGGTGTTTAGAAGTGTCCATGAGTCCAACGGCAGAGGGAAAGAAACTATTCTTGTGGCGGGAGGTTCTGGTCCGGATGGACCGTAGCCTCCTGCCTGAGTGGAGTGGCTCAAATAGTGTACTTTCCGTGTCCAGGGTGAGAAGGGTCAGCGCTGAGCCGACCTGCTCGTCCCAGAGCCCTGGAGACGTACAGGTCCTGCAGAGATGGAAGTCTGCTGCCGAGCACCTTCTCAGCAGAACGCACAATGCGCTGTAGTCTCTGTTTGTCCCTGGCTGTGGCTCCAGCGTACCACACGGTGATGGAGGAGGTGAGGATGGACTCAATGATGGCCGTGTAGAACAGCACAACTGCACCACTGCACCACTGTTAAAAATGTCTGTGAAGATGAGGGACGGCTTCTCCTGCGCAGGTGTCTTAAGGTGGCGGGAGAAACACCGTCTGGTCCAGCAGCTTTTGGGGGTTGGATTTCCGAAATAGTCTGTTTACATCATGTTCCTGAACTGAGAGAGTGGTGGGGGGGGGGGACCGGGGTTGGGTTGGCAGAGGTGTCCACCAGGTGTTAAACTCCTCTCCTTTTTTTCGGTCGTCGGCAGCAAGGGGAGCTCGGGGCCTGAAGTTGGTGAGAAGCCGGAGTCTTTTTCACACAGAGATGGGGTTGCCGTCAGACTGCTGCTTCAGACCAGATGCGTATTGTACTGTGATCTAGCTTGCGATACCTCTTTGCTAAATCCATACTTCGCATTTTTGTAGCGCTCTCTGTCACCAGCCCTGTGCGCTGCCTACTTTTGCTGCCTTACCTGCCTCAGTTTTGGTGTGAACTAGGGTTTGTCATTATTGAAAGTGACTTTGGTGTGTGATGGTATGATGCTGTCTTCACAGAATCGAATGTATGACGTCACAGTGTCCGTGTACTCATCCAATCTGTGGCAGCTCTGAAAACCTCCCAATCTGTAATGTCCAAACACACACGTAGCTCCTCCACTGCCTCATTGGTCCACTTCTTAGAGGTCCTCACTGTAGGTTTGGAGATCTTAAGCCTCTGTCTGTACGTGGGGTTGATCAGGTGGACCATGGCGTGATCTGAAAAGCCTAGAGCAGCTCGGGCTACGGCGCGGAAGGCGTTGCTAATTGTTGTGTAACAATTCAACATGCTCTGCTCTCTGGTCGGTACGTCTTAAAGGTATGGTCTGTGAAAACTGTGTTAAATGCATCCATCTGCATAATTTCCTGTATTGAGTCACCTGTCTATGGCCAACCGCTTCAAATATGTTTCAGTACAGCATGGAGTCTTACTGTAAGCGGGCGGCCTCTCCACAGAGCTGACTACTTTACTTGTTGGATAGAAAATACATCTCCATGGAGACAAGATGGTGGACCCCGACCTGAAAAGTTACATAGTGCACCTTCAATAAGTATGCAATGCAATTTACAGCACCTAAAACTATAGTAAAGATTTACATTTCAAGGTTTGAATGAAAAACACAAACGGTTGATGTTATTTTACGCCAAAAAATCTGAATATTAACAACTGCCGTGTCCTGCCCTACACCTCAATTAATCACTACAGCCATAGTAATAATACATCATCTGAAACTATATTATTGGAGGACTGGTACAACCATAGGGCACAGCAGACCCACACTGTCCGCAGCCAGAAAACCTTTACAGACGCGCAAGTTGCTGGAGCATTGAAGTGAGAAGATTGATGACGTTTCTCAGCAGCAGAAATCAAGAACTTGGCCCAGTGCTGTTACTATGGAGGGGCCAACATGTGTCCAGCCAATCAGACTACAATGACCCACAGCAGGCGGCGCAGACAGTGGCACAGAAGAGACGGCAGTTTCAAGGGTCATATATCGATTAATGTCAACCTTAAATGGTGAGATTAAGTCTATCAATTACATTACAAAAGGGCTTTAATATTGGGGATAGTGAAGTAATTATAATAAATACTTTTAATTCAGACAAATATTATTGATTGGCCTCTATGGGTAATAACTGGTCATAATACATGAAAGAAATTACAAAAATGATCACTTTACAGTCACTATGTAATAACAGCATGGCAGCAGTAGCGCTGGCCAAAATGGTTTTTAAAAAAATCACAATTTTCAATTTGATTTTAGGTTTGATAATAAATGATCAGTGCCATCAAACCATATGCTTTTGCTGATCAATAGATGAGTTGAAACAATTGTATCTCAATTTGTTGACAATTAGATTAACATCCCTACATAGGGCTTCTTCTATAGTAGAAGTAAATCCAAATATCTAGCCCATGAACGCATTCAACACCAATAGCTTTATAGCATATATCAAGTTAAAAAAGTGTAATATGTTGGCCTGTGTTTTTAGGGATGAAATAAATTGACAAAATATCTTATAGGAAAATGTCTCCTACATTGGCAAGAGTGGTCCATTGAGGAGGAAGTAATGAGAACAGCTGGTGGAGTGCGCTTTATAATTGTGTGTGTGCTCTTTAATGCTCTTTGTCCTGTGCTCCTCCTGCGTGACCCCTGGGACAAAACAGTCCCTCCCTCCCTTTATACGTGAGCGCTGGTTCTCAAGGTGCAGCCCCTCTACCGGCCCCTCAGCACCACACTCACTGCAGCCACTACACAAATGTTCCAGCATATTTGTGGTCCTTTTTCCAACCAGTATTTCTCTCTGTCTGCCTGGCTACTGAAGAAAAAGAGCAGAAAAAGTAAGCCAATGTGTTCTTACAGCGTCTCAGCAGGAGAAAAAGATGACCAAATGTGGAAGGAAAAAAGTACATGTATTTATAGTCTAGTAGTTAGAATTGGGGTTGCAGACCTAATTCTGAATTCCAATTTAATTAAAGTTAATCATGGTTGTAATTAGCAAATCATGATGGCTGCAATTATTTATGTTATATAATTTCCAGTCTGGTCTCGTGAAATGGTCTAACCCTGCAGTTTAGAACTTTCCCCACATGTTTAGAAATGCATGGAGCTTGTAAAAGTTTAGAAATTCATGTTTCAGTCTTCCCTTCAAGTTTATGCCCTAGAAGACATGACTAAAATATGCACTATACAATATTGAAAACATAAATTACAAATCTAATTGTCAGAGAAATGTTGGTATATTTTATATTTTCCAAGAATGATTCAGCCTATGATCAGAATAGACTGTGACGAAGTGTCTGTGTGAAAGCAGCGTGTGCATGTCCCTGTCATTGATTATCTCCTCAGTCCAGTGTAGGCAGTGGTGACTCAGGCAGTAGCCGGCCCCCTGTGGAGATACATTAGGCTGTATGAGGTCACGGCATGCATCCCTTGGAGCTCTGGGGTGAAGACTGAGTCTGGCCCACTTTCAACAAAAGTAAGTTTTCTTATCTAACTTGTGAATAACGGTAATGCAATAATACGAAAAGCAAAACGTATTACAAAACATTCTGTGAAAAATTGGAAAGTTTTAGATCAATTATGGGCCTTTCTTGAGGAAAATAAAATGAAACAAAAAAAAGTAATTTCACAAAGAGGCTTGTCTTCAGATGAGACATCTTCATTATGTTAATTGAAATGGTATAGTTGGATGAAATGTCAATGGTTATGATGCACACAACATAAACCAGGGGCAATGACGATATCTCAAAAACTGAATTGTCCCAAATCCCAACACAACAATTTCCAATCAATCGAACCAACCCTGTCAACAAAAAAGCAACGTGGGACTGGATATCATTTTTGGTCACACTCCTTGCTTGGCTTGGATACAGGCACAAAACATCGAGGGAAGACATTCCATTGAACCTGGGCTCTGGTGGGACAGGCCCAGGCCTGCACCCCCTTCACGAAACACACAGACCTACATATGACATTCCATAGCTTCTCCACTCTCTCGGCTTCGGCTCACATTCCGATGGTGTCACATAGTCCTCTGTGCTTTGGCCACAGACAGCAGACAGAGCTGAGAGCTGCAGACCAAAAGCCCTTTCCTTCCTGCTCACCATCTTTTAAATGCTTTTGATTTAGTCTTATTTTCCTCCATCCCTCCCCCAGCTCATCTCCCCCACCCCCTCGGCCCTGTCCTAGCACGTCACTCTGCTCCATTGCAACAGTAGTGAGTGCACTTCACATTACTCAGCCAGGGATCCCACCCTGTAAATTGGGACCACAATGTCCCGCAGCACAACTATAAAAAATACAGTCAGAGGACTGCCCAACTAATAATCAGTAGAGAAACATGTCAAAGTTACTTCAAAGCACCTATAATTAGTGAAACCTAAAAGAAACAAAGAAACAATTAACATACTAAAGCCAGAAAATAATGATCCGATTCTGACTTATTTACAGTGTTGGGTTTGGTTTGTATGTTTGCAAAAAATGACTCTTATTGGTCACCCTTGAGATTACTTGGCACTCCTGCAGGCGGTACCCGCGCTACACACCCTAAGCAGCTGGGAAAGCCCCTCCTGTCTTGACCATAACTTTTAGACTAAATAATGACTCAGCATGAAAAAACGGCTCTCTTGGCATATTTCAACTGACTTAACTGACTTTTAAACCTAATTAACAACTACTACGTTTCAGAAGTGAATTGTTGTTGTTTCAAAATGTCTGCCCTGGGGATATGAACAATAGCAGAGGCAGACTAGGCAGCCTTGAGCTCTAGATACATGGAGGGGGTGTTGCCTGCGTTGCCTAACCTGTTGACACACAGTTGGTTAGAAATGACTCAGTGCTGCCAACAGACAAACTCATAAACAAGAGCTTTATACCTGAAGATGCGTTTAAAATAGAAACTTATATTATTCCAGGTTGGACAAGACAGCACTACGGAGTTAGCAAAAAGTTATTTAAAGTCACTGAAAAGAGAGATTACACATTTGAAGGATTTAATCAAGAGAAGCATTTACACCAGTGGTTCTCAAAATGTGTCACACCTAGTAACACAATCTTTCTCACAATGATGGACTATCTAGGGCTGGACGACATTGACACAAATAAATCTCAATATTGTTCAGAGTATCCCAATAATCAGGTAAGGTTTTTTTTCCAATAGAAATGTGCTAGTTAAGGTTTATCCTCAGACACATGTGAAATAACTATAAAATTACCCATAAAAGTTCAGAAATCTAAACAAAAATAGAATTTGGGAAGGTCAGTTACTACCAGCAAAAATAACAAATCAATGGCGACCAAAGCCAACTTCAAAAGTAAAACCTTGCCAGTTAGTGAAACTATAAAAGTTGTTCATTAACAGTAAGGACACACAAAGGTCACTCACACAAACTCTTTCACTTTAAGTTTTCTTTCACATGCCTCTTGTCTATAATTTAGATCGTGTGACACAAACACCTTGATGATGAGTGTGTGTGTGTGTGTGTGTGTGTGTGTGTGTGTGTGTGTGTGTATGTTGAGCTTATGGGCTTTGCTTGCTCCTCTCACAGTGAGCAAAGAGCCAAGATTACAGACCTGCTCCAAACATGCCTAACATGTGATGACACCTCTTAAACATGACTCATAAACATGGCCAGTTAACATATCATGTAATTGATGCATGAAGCCCTTCATTTTGACTAAAGGCTAACAACCATACAGTCGGTTATCCTGCCTATTGTTATCTTTATATAGTTAAATATAGAAGTGGGAGGTATATTGAAAAATGTATAATATCACAATCGTTGTTTTGCTGATTTGAAAATTAGAATATGGAGTATATCATCTATAATTTTACAGTCCATTCATGTTTTATGTACTACTCAAACCTCAACCATGACATTTAAAGGCACATTTTAGCACGTGTTACCGTAACATTATCTGTATATTGCTATAATCCAAATCAATATTATTGACATTATCATTTCTGTAAATATTGCACATAAAATGACTGGACAATTGTATGCAAAGTTTGAAATCCTAGCCATTACAAAAAGCTAAAGGTTAAAAGGAAGTTCCAATCTCTTTTTTTCAATTGGTTTGTCTGCAAAATAGGTGATGGATTACATTTTAAAACCCAGAAGGTAGTAGGAAGTAGGTAAATTATCAAATGATATTCCAATAAAAAATACTAATACATTTCATTAATGATATGACATGATCTTACAGTTTTTAATCTTTAAAGTAGTAGCATGCCCTTTCCATTAGCATTTGTAGCTTAAACAACATATTCATCACAGATTTTAAGCTCCTCAAATTCTACCCTCTACCAAATATGGTCATTACTTGTTCCATAATCGTAAAATGTCATAAAACACACTCTCTGTCTCCACAATGCACCGAGTGACGTCATGCTTCTCTTTACTGTGAATGAGGCTGACACACTGTTTGGCTACGAGCTTGTGTCCACCCTTTAGAGAGCCAGTACCTGCTCCACGCCGTCTCCACTGAGCCACAGCTCCGCTAAGGACGTTCCACCGCAGCTAATAAAACCTTCATTTCTCCCCTCTTTCCTCTGAGTCAGCAGAAACAACAGTACAGCTCTCCCCCCGTTCACTTTTTTTCACCCCCGTACCCCCTCCTCTTTGCGCTGTGTAGTGATCGGTTCACACAGGAATGTTTTAAATAGCCTGTGTCTAATGAGTATAAGAGTTTAAAATCCTCAAGTGGGCAGTACACATTCCTTCACAATGCCTATGTAGTGGCCCGGGCCAAGCTTTATTTGGTAAAACACCTTGTCTCATCTCATTTACAAATGTAGTAGTCACATGTAATATTTTATCTATAAATGCTGTAGTTAAGATTATCTTACATGAAGTTATGATGACAAGAAAAAAAGCCACAGGAGATTCAAAGCCAGTGTAGTGAAATTCCCAGCTTCGCGATCATCATTTGGACATTATGAGAGATATGAGTCGGCGTGTATGAGATTCCATATGGAAAAGAGTAAAAAATGCTTTAGTAAACAGTCAACTAGAATGATATCAACTGGACAAACGTTTTAAGAGCGAATATGTTTTTGCCATCAAGTAGCTTTGTAAGTTCATCTTAGTAAACTATTGTTACAAATGGTCTGGCAAAACACCAAATACAAAAATAAATGTGTGGTTAAGAAATAATGTAAAAGAAAGATGGATTAAGAGGATATGAGAGTCGGACCTAAACTTATGTTGTATGACGTAGAATGATCTTGAATCGGAAAATGCCAGAGAGGATGTGTTGACACAAAACAGTGATGTCTTTGCCACCACTGAAGTAACACCACAGCTTGAACACCCACTGCATTTCAACAGATTTTAGAATTGAAGTTTATGATTCAGATCATAGTTCATGTAGCTAGTTCTATTAAGTGCTTTAATGATGATATATGATTACACAATAACGGAATCTGACACAAGTTAACGGTTTTCTCACCAATATGGTTTCCCCTCAAAATAACTTCCCATTCTAAGGTATGTGTATTCCGAAACCCTAGAGCCCTTAACCCCCTACTAATTCTCGAATCAAAGCAATGTCATTGTAAGGAATCAACTCTTTACCCAAACACACTCCCTACTGAGAGCAACAAAAGGCAGGAATCCACAGAAACATTTTGAACTTTCCTGGTGGTCAAACCCCTCTCTCCTAAAACATTCAGCCCTTTGTCCACCCATCCCAAGCCAGGACAGACAGAGAAATAACGCATGTAAAATTGAAGGAAGTAGTGATTTCTCTCACCAGATAGTTCATTTTGTCCCGTTAAGGCAGCTCTGGGCAGGGCCTTTTAGCTCAAGCCCTGGCCAGACAACTTCCCCGCTATGTCCGATCTGGGGAAAAAAACTCCAAAATAGATCCTTAAAAGTAGTCTTGTTTTGTCTTGTCTGTCCTTGTTTCCTTCACTTGCATAGACTTTTGTTGGAGGGACACATTCTGCCGCAGCTCTGTGATCTAACTCTCCAAGTATGAGACTGTTGCTTGGCCCATTTACTTCTGCACTGCTCCCCCCCTGGTCTCCTGCTCCTGCCGCTGTGATCCAAGGAGAGAGGGAGAGAAGAGGGGAGGAGATTGTAACCCGACGCGTCACTTCCTGCTTGGGTCCTGACATTCCCCCAGTGCTCTGTGGTCATTGGACTAAAGCACGGGTTTCTCATGCAAATGCTCCATGCTCCTCTCCTCCCCCTGGCCCCAGACGTCCACAGTATTCCTCAGCCACACTGGGCTGCTCTGTCCTCCTCTGCCCCCTGGTTGAGGCGCGCTGCTCTCACACGCACTTCTGGAAATGGGACACAATAGTTTGGTTCTGACAAAGGATGTGGTATAGGTTTTTGGGAGAAATGATAAGAGAAAGGTAAAACTATATATATGTATTGTTATTTCTTGAGAACTGATATGGTAAACCCACAAAATGATGCATATTTGAGGAAAAGTATCGAGATCTAACCACTTCCAGTTCATTGTATCAACGTCAAAATGTATAAAAGTTCAAATCATTTCATAAAATGTCTGGCAATTATATTTGGGTTATATGGCTTAGCTGTTATTTCTATTATTAGGCTTCATATTTTATAGCACTTTATATGTTCTCTAGTAATTAGCTGAACGTACATTTCAATACAAGCTTTAATTGCCCATTAAAAGGTTTTGAGAGCACTAATCCAGATTGTGTGAGGAGCTGCATTGTTTAGGCTGCTAATTGAGTAGCTTTTAACATCTATTTCTTCCCACAGTAAAATAATGAACAGAAAGCAGTGAATCAAATTACTTAATTAGATAAAACAAAAGCTGTTTGTACAAAAAGGGATTAAAAAGAAAGGATGCCAAGATTATTCGATTGATCTAGTTTTATTGTGATTATCCATGCCGCGATGAAATCATAAGAACTGAAAAGAAAGAAATGATAATCCTGATGATTTTATAAGCAAAAATCAGTATTTTCATTTCAAGAAACTAAATGTCACATTAACTTAACTTTATCATTCAGAAAGTATAATTTCTTAACGCTGATTACATAGAATAATGGTAATCTACAGGAATGACAGAGAATTTAAGATTTGTCTGTTGTTTGATCACTGTGTAGCCATACGTTGAATAATTATAAAATCAAATGTTTCTTCTCACAACAATTGTAACACTAAAATCTGATATTGTGACATCTCTAGTGGGGCAAGAGTTTCCCGATAAACATAATCGGACGATATTATGTCATATTATGGCCAACAGAAATGTGTTAAAACATGCCTTTAAACATATTCATCGAGGTTTTAATTCAGTTCATTATCAGCTCCTTCTTAAGCATTTTTAAATAAAAAATATACTCGATATTCAAATTTTGCATAACTTCAAAACAAATAAAGTGATAGCAAATCAATTTAAAGATACAATTACTACAATTAATTTCTCTGTTGAGTAAATATCTGCATACCGTCCCAAAAAGTATAGGGTAATAAAGCTAATAAAGCTGCCAATAGAAAAAATGGCTGAAGATGCTGAGAATGGGCCTTGTCATTCAAAAAAGCTCAACCTGGCAGTAAGGCAAATATCCCCGGACACCTGTCAATCAAAGCCCCTGCATGTCAGGCGCTGTGTTTGACGGAGCGTAAAAAGATGCTAAGGAAAAAAATAAACACTAAAGTGCAGTGTCATTTTGTGTATAGCATCCAAACATTTCACTATGAATAAAGTTGACATGGCTTCTCTTTTGGGCTCATCATAAATGCCATACTTCCTGTCAGATTTAGATCAGTTGCGTCATAACGCCAATGCCCAAAGCCACTGCAGTGAGAGAACAGGGGGACATTGTGTGTTTTTGACCAACTCAATGCAAATTCACGAAGGGACCACCACTGTCCACTCTGCCAGCCCAACACCAACATGTAGGTCAATGAGTTTCCTGAACACGATACACAGTCAACGCAGGCGTTGTGAATGCTTTGTTTGAGTTTACACTTGGCATTCAGTTGGAAATCATGGCTCCTGCTTAATACAAGGTCGCAAAACCCAGACACCGCACTTTTTGATACCAGGATACCATTGGGACTCTTAAAAGATAAAAGGTTCTACAGAAAATTGCATGAATGTTTTAAGCAAAATGTATTGTGGTTATGGTTAAATAATATAACCCATAACACTATATAAGTGTAAATATGTGTGTGATGCTACTGAACATATTAAAAAATCTTCTAATTCAGCTCCCAGAACAGTAACATTTCCTTAAATGAATTATCAATGGGGACCAGTCTTCACAAATATCCCTCAAGCAGCGGCCAGTCAACATATCTTTTCTGTCCGTGGCTTTGTACAACACAGAAGGGACGTGTCAAAGCTGAGGGTTACGTATGATGTCAGAGCGTCCCGGGGTCAGGGGTCACGCATGAGAATGATGTGACCGCTCGATTACTTCAGACTCCTCTCCACAGAAGCACCCCTCATCCACTGAAAGGTTCTTTGTGCCGCGGTCTGTTTATCTGCTGCAAAAATTATGGACATATTTGATCAAAAATCTGTACATTATTTTGATTTTCATACAACATTGTCTGCAAATATAAATGAGAATAAAAAGTTTGTTTTTTACTATTTTGATTATATTATATATTTTTTAAACTTATTTGCTTTGTCCCAAATAAGTCAAGAGAAAATATGCTTAGTCTTTATGTTTATTTAATATGAAACATTTTAACATTTCATCTGAAAACTTACAATGGCGTCTCCGAGTTATCTAAAGCTAATAGCACCAAAGCACTGAACATGGCAGAGTGAGTCATGCCAAAGGCAGTGCTTTGTTCTTCTGGGTTCCACAATCAGCTCTTTGACAGAGACACGATGTGACAGCTCACACTCGCTGCAGGATGTGTGTCGTTCACCTCCATGTCGACTGTACATCTGACAAATGCTCTGTGCCCATCAGCAACGCACTTGTGTAGGAATTTAAATTATTTATTGAATGTCAAGTTAATATGAATGTCTCTGTTTATCAACTGACTGCAAGGAAAGAAACTTTGTTGTTTGTTACTACATTCGGCAGAAAGTCATATAAATGTCTTAAAATGTTCTTGTTGAATTAATGAAGGTTGTAGGCTGTTCTTGTAGATTCAGTGAAAGATTTTTCAAAGACTTTTCAAACAGTATTATAATTAAGTTTTCGCTTGCAGCTTAAGCACAGAGGTTGTGGATAGAAAAAAAAACATTTTACTGTCAGAAGTCATACACATACTCTAATTCTGTAATGCCCACATGCATGTTAGCATTGTTGAAGAACCCGAACATTCACTAGAACTGCACTCATTTAGTCACTGCAGTAGTGCGCTGACACTGCAAACTGCCATGTGTGTGTCTACTTTCTGTTTCTGTCCAAGTGACATTTGCTGCTGGGTGGCTAAAGGGTGACCTGAACAAAACAGTGCCACTAGGTGGAAAGAGGGCACAAATGGCATGCTAACCCACAACAGTGTCATCACTCCATGCACTGGGACCTACCTCTGCCTGTGGCGCCCCCTGCAGGCAGTCAAACATTCTACAGAAAACCTAAAGAAAAATATAAACACACCAGAAATAAATAAGACTTGAAGCTACATTTATGAATATTTGACATTTACACATTCATCTGTGCAAATATAATCTATTGCCATCTTTGGATGGTGGCAAAGTAAAGGTTACCTTCCAATCAAAGAGTATCATCTGCAATCTTGTCTCCATCCCTCATCCACATTCATTTATAAAGGGGGTTACTATGGCAACTGAGCCTGAAGGACCAGCAAATGTGTCTGGACTGATCTAGATCTGCTGATAACACACGCACACACAGCCATCTTAGATAAACCCAGGGACTGAACACCTGCAAGTCTTAGATCCAGACAGAGATCCACTTTCACTCTAGAAACAGACCTGCTTTCCTAGATATATCAAGAAATTTAAACAGGTCAATAGACAGTATCTTTGGATTTAACGTCTGCATTACAATCTTTAGATGTGACAGTATTACATTTACTACTTTCAATAATTGTTTTAGTTCTCGGAAGCTAAGCAGAACAGGGCCTGGTTAGTACTTGGATGGGAGACCGCCGGAACACCAGGGGCCACAGTGGGGTGCTAGAGGGAATGTCGTTGTGTCCTTAGGCAAGACACTTCACCCACATTGCCTAGTAAAACGCTTTGAGTGCCTTGAAGGTGGTAAAGCACTATATGAATATACTGTAATAATAATAAGCCCACTACAGGCCTCTGTAAAATAACATCTACGTGTCTGGTGTGCGGAAGTGTGCCCAGCTCAGCACAAACACAGCCCATCTATCATCACTGTCAAAAACAAAGGCATTCGGACATGCTGCGCTGCCAGTCCTCCAGAGGCTACTGTCTTTTAATAGGCCATCAAGTGGAGTAGGCTAATGAGCACTGGGTCTTATTATAGCACACTTCTATGTGACAGAACTCAGAGCCAAACAGACAGGTCAAGTCTCAGACATCACAGGGGCCTGACTATCAACACATCACACATCAGCAGAAAGCACTCACTAATGCTACTAATATACAGTCCACACAAGCGCATAAGGCTGTCTTCACTTTTCTCCAATTAAAGGCCACTTAAAAGTAACACGTTTTTGCGTAACACTGCAAGCTCAAACATACACTGACTATTGTGGAGAAAATATTTGAAATACATTTTGCACCGAGTTTGAGAAAAGATTTGCAATTTATGCCTCAATCAAGATTCAGTTCACATTTCAGACACATTCTGGAGCTTTGAAATTTGAGAGAAGACTGAAATATTAACTGCTAAACCAACACAAGAATGATATGCATTTCAGTACATATTTGTAGAATACAGGCTTAGTAGATTTCATACATAATAAGACTCCATCATTAGTTGTTTGCAGAGGAATTTTTGTTACCTAAATAATTGCAACGTAAAGGATTTAAAAAAAAGTATGACCAATCTGATAGTAATTTAATTGATTGAGATGAATTTTGCTTGTATAAAATAACCTGGATTTTGCACAAATATGCCTTGCTGGCCTCTCGAGTTACAGTCTGTGGATTTTAGTTTATGGTCTTACGTGTCGGTCGGCGTTTATAAAATCATGTATAATCTGCTTTATGCCTCGGGCTAATAGTTCGCATTACGAGAGACATGAACGTTGGAGATGTTATAGAGATTCAATGTAAACCCCACTGGAAACAGAGGTGGGTTGGTTTGTTGTAAGGAATGTTCTAAGCAAAATAAGCTGTCAGAATTTGGTGGAATTTTCAGTTAATTATTATCTTAAAGGTACATTATGTAACTTTCCTGGTGGGGAATTATATATTAGGGATGTCACGATTTATTTGGCTCACAATATAATAGTAAGAACTAAATACAAATAATCATTACTATTTTAGCTTTTAGTAAATTAAGTTATTTAAATTCAATTTGTACTACAAAAAAGCCCACCAAAATGTATGTACTATTGGAACAGTAATGCATCGGAACGAAAAAAAAATTAAGGATTTCACTTTTGTTTTGTGTCAATAAACATTACCTGCTTGTCTCCATGGAGATATATTTGATGCCATACTGTTGCACATACCAGTCAAAGCAATCTCATCACTATTAAGACAAGCAAGTGGTGAACCTCCACCAAGGATTCAGTGCTGTTGTGAAACACGTACGAGCAAGAACATCTTCACTCTTATGATGCTGCTTCTATCCTATATTATACAGCTTCTGGGACAGAAATCTAAAAATAACTTACGTTCATTTAATTTTATATGAATGTGTGAGATCGGACAGAGCATTTACCCCGAAACTGGTTCAAATCCTGATTGACTCCATTTAGCGATGCGAAACAGGGTCAGATCTCAGTTCAAACTGATAAGTGTGTTTTCTGAGGCATAAACATCAATTACCCTCCAATCTCTAGCCTACTTTATTGTTTTACCATTGGACTAAATGTTTTATCAAGTATGAATCTTACATAGCCCAGCTCTTAGCCTGCGCTGCAAAACACCCGCAGATAGTAAGACACATCACATAAATGAGGTTACATCAGTGAAGGATGAGCAGGCATGGTGGGACACACTAGTGTAATATGATCTCAAATATTCCTGACCCATTTCACTCACATTCTGCTCATACACGTGTTGGACTGATGCGAAGACGCTGCACTCTGGCTCGGTTCCTGCTGCCTCTCTGTGTGGCCAGAGGGAATACTAGTTTCCTGTGTGCTGCCATCAGTGCTCATTGAATCCCCACCGGCTCCTTGGACACATCCCAAGAGCTTGACAAGTACATTTGGAGTAGTAGTTCATGTGCCAGTGACTACACCAAGAAAACCAATGTGTTCAGTGCCCACCTCTGTTTGACCTGAACCCCCTGAAAGCCCTTGGTGGTGCCATAACATGTCAAATGCGGCACAAACACAATCTAAAATAGCTCAACACACACCCTTGTGGCCTTTTCAGATTGGGTTAAAGCCAGTGATTCAGTGTAAGCACAGGGATTATTATGGTCGAATTATGGTGAAATGCTGCTTAGGCTTTAGTGGCAACTGTCTGGAAGTGCTTTATTTTTACAAGCGTGTTATTATGAATATGGATGCTGTAATATATGGTAATGGTGTAGTACAAAACTGATTGACATTGGGAGTATGTTTACGACAACATAGCATGATTTTGCATAAAACAAAGAGACTATTGTGGTGCACATAATTACTGTAAGTAGATTGAATGGTTAAATTTAAGGTCAAACTTACTGACTGGCCTAATATTTGCAATAACATATGTTAATATTTAACAGCAGCATTCATTTAAGTTGAGACTGGACTGCAGTTTTCAGGTCCACGTGATGTAAAACCTTCAATATTAGATCCACGACATAGTTTAAAGTTAAAATAGGTACATTTAGGTTAAGGTTAAATTAGATACATAATGCAATTTGGGTTTTATTTTGTATTTAACTATAAGAACATTCATTGTAAACTGCAATATTGGAACATGTCCAATGCCTTCCTGTTCAAAACAGATCTGATCTTCACAGAGGCAATTCACCTTAGCAAGCTTTATATTGCTGAAAAATGGCTACATTATATTTTTTAAGCCTACATGTTTGATCCGGAGTCTGAGTTTTATGAATAATTGTAAGTAAGTACAGAGCAGTGGGCGGGGACAGGGGGTAGGTGAAAACAGACATTTTCTGAGCACTAAAGACTGTGCAAAACAAGATTTCTGAAACATGTATGAATGAATCAAAATAAAACTTCAAGTAAAAGGAAACACGGTTATAATATCATTAAATGTTTATAAAAGTAAAATACACACAACGTGTCCCTTTAAGGTTAGGGAAGTAATTACAGTTAAGGTAAGGATCAATCACTGGCTTAAATGAATGTTAAGTCAATGTCCCGAAAAAGCATGGAAGGATGTGTGCGCTTAAAACATTTATTTTTATTAACACAAATTCATAATGACCTTTTCTGAATCTGACCCTTAAAGGTTATTTTGCAGATATAATTACAATGTTTGCTATTATCATTTTTTTATTTCTATGTGCTATTTGCGTTGTAGACTAAGCAATTGTTGGCAGATATCACTCTTCTCCAGCCAGCACACAGTCACACAGATGCAGACTGGCTCATATTGTGCTGCTGCGGTTCACAATAGCACAAGCTCACTGCACACAGATCCTAATGACTCCACCATGAGGCTGATGTGCCGAGTATTACAGAGCCGTCAGCAGAAAGCCCGCGGTAAGAGCTTCCTCAGCACAAACTCCACATGTATCCTCATCATCAGGTCTGCACCGCTCTGCTCTCTCTCCGACTGCAGTGTGTCCCAGTCTGGCTTTTTAAGTACTCAACACAAATATACCCTTCACTATACTCATGCAGTAGGTGGGTCCAACTTATTTTTGGCATGATGTTTGGGATGTGAGCCGTCTTAACAATAAAGGAGTGTTGCTGTCGTTTAGTACTGGCAGTGTTTGCTGAAGGGATTTTTCAAAGCTTTTATTATAGTCATACTCAAATGTAATTTTCTTAAGGTGCATTGGCCGGTATTAAATGATACTGAATGAACACAATAGTGTTATGCCTTATTAGCTTTCAATTGAAGAGTTGGTAAAAAAAAAAAAAAATGCTTACTATGACAAAATGAAAGCTCTAGTCATTGGAAGGAAGGAATCATTTACTAAAGTTGCTCATGTGTAATATTAAATATGCATGCTTGAAGTAATTGGAAATTGTGATATACAATGTTGGTGAATTTTAGATATGCGTGCAAATGGACCTGGAAAACACTTTGAATCATGTAGTATGAAATATGGCTGAGTATTGCCTCGTACCTCAAGATACAATAAGTATTGTGATACAGGGTACAGGATACAATAGGCCTATGAAAGTTGATACAAATAAGTGTTAAATGTTGGCTATATTGATGCTTAGAGTATGTAGAATAATAAAATGCATTAGAATTTCATGTTCATGAATAATACACTATATCAGCTCAGCAGATTCAGCCTTAATGCAGCATTCATCAAGTGAATCATTATTTTACACAGCAATTAATCATGATGAATCTATGTTGTTGGAAAGTATCATAATACATATATTTGTATCGATAAGTGTATTGCCACGGAGTCCGTCACAATACAATAGTACAGCCCTAGTATAGCACCTCTTTTACAAATTCCTATTAACAAGATAACTCATTTATCAACTGTGAACTGGTCAAATGTCTATCATCACGTTATCATTATTACACTGCCTTTCTCCAAAGCTATAAATCTCCCGCATCGGGTTTCCTGACATATTTGAAGGGTATTGTCCACACTTTTCACACTCGGTCATCTCAGACTGACTTAGAGGTGACAACGGCTTGGGTGGTAGTATCACGGGCAATAACACATCACACACAATATGGAAGCTGTACATTTAATCTGTCCAGCTGCCATCCTGTCAATTGGCTGTGAACTGAGAGGCCAAGCAATTTACTCCCCACAAAGGCTTTTCAGAGCACTTTGCACCGTGTATGTGTGAGAGACTTGGAGACAGGGGGATTAGATGCTATATGTGTAGGATAAAAGCTCTTGCCTGAATGATGAGATGAGAAGAACGGGAGAGATGGGATAGGTGAGCTGTCCAACTTCTTAAGTGGCATTACTTCTAGCTCCTAGGTTCTGGAAAGCCAGTTCAAAAGAACCACAATATGTTTCTCTGCTGGCCAGGACAAATGCATTACTGCTGTCACAAAGCTTTTTACCAATGCATCCAATCCAGCCTGGTTTGCTTGAAACAATATAGGGCAGCAGGGATAGGGCAGCCGTTTTGACAGTGTCATTATGTCGGCAGTGGGGTAAAAACAGAGAATAAACGACCTTATAAATGCAAACATTTGTGTATTGTTTTTTAGAATATCATCAGTTAAATAAACAATTGTAGTTCTTGAAATCAAAGTGATATAATATATTATATCTCCATTGATAACGATTACGATGTAATTATGTTTCACATAAACATAATTACATTGTTTACATGAAACCCCAAGTGACTGGCACAATCCTTATTGTCAGTGGACATCAATCAAAGTTTATTTGTAGAGCACAGTTCATACAAAAGTAACTAAAATTGCTTTACAATAGTAAAAACATGTTAAAATCACAATCCAATATAAATCATCAGACAAAAATAAAAGCATAAATAAATAGATTCAAATGTAATTAAAATGAAAGAATTATAGATATAATGCCTTCAAGGCATAGCTAAACAGAACCCGTTTTAGACTTGATTTAAACACTGCCAGCGTAGGGGCCCTTCTCACAACCTCAGGGAGACTGTTCCAGATTTTAGCTCCATGAAACTGAAACGCAGATTCTCCATGTTTAGTCCTGACTCTGGGCACCCAGCAGGAGGCCAGGAGGAGAAATGGTTCATATGGCACTAACATGTCCGAGATGTACTTTGGTGCTAGGCCATGGAGAGACTTGTACACAAGCATAGCTGCTTTAAAGTCTATTTTTTGAGCCTGAAGCCAGTGCAGAGACCTGAGCACAGGACTAATATGCTCATACTTCCGGGTTCTAGTCAGGACCCAGGCAGTAGCATTTTGAAGATACTGTTTCAAAGCTTGTTTGGAGAGACCAGTGAGCAGGCAGTAGGCAAATGCAAGTCTCTCCAAGTCTGGTTTATACATATATAAATATTTTTTAATTTGGCAATGTTCTTCAGATGATAAAAAGCTGCTGATGTTATGGATTTGATATGGCCGCTAAAATTCAAATCTGAATCCATTATTACTCCTAAATTTCTCACTTGATTTGTAGGTTTTTGGAACGAGACTCTGGAGGTGACTGCTTACACTTTCTCTTTGTTTCTGTTTGCTAAAGACAATAATTTCAGCCTTGAGTTTAGCTGGAGAAAGTTGTTCACACACTGATCTGTTCAGTGAAACATAAATCTGACATATATGTCCTATTTGTCTGTGGACTTCTTAACTTGACCCACCACCAGACTCTCATCTCAGTGATGTAAACCCAGCCTACAACGCCCTTTCCCCACCTTCACCCTTCTCCTTGTGCACCTCTCAGTGCATCCTGCCGCTCCCAGCACACATTCAATCAGCCCCAACAAGATCCATCATGAGCAGGGCAGAGGTCAAACTGTGGCTCAGCCCTGTCCCTCCACCAGAGTGACTGGAGCAAATTCAGGGTCCAGCTTTAATCTCCAGATCATACTCAAGGACTGTGCCAGACACACTTGCCCTTTATATTCTATGACACATATAGCTGCTAGTATAATATCTATTGTAATAGATAGAGTTGGGATGTTTTTCTCAAAAGCAGTGTCACACTTGCAGAACAACAAAAATACAACCAAGCTTTTATCTTACAATAAATGCAGAAAGTCATTGCCATTCTGATTATTAGCCTATACTAATTTCACAATCTAACAACATGGAGCGCAATAGCATTGGCCTAGTCTATTGCACAGAATTTTAATAAACTACAATAGCCAACATGGCTCGTCTGTTCAAATAATTGATGACACATTAATTGTGTTCTTACAACACAATTGAAATAGACTCATGAGAAAAATTAAAAAAAATCTCTTACAGGTTTCTCTAATGCAAGGAGCCTATTCCAGAAGAAAAAAGTAGACGTACAAAACAGGCCTGTGATGAAACACATCCTCAGGAATGCATTGTAGAGCAGCACAACAAGCTCCATCCAGCCCTCTGCTCTCCACCACCTGAGGCACTAAGTACGAGCGCAAACAGCTGTCTCCGTGCGCTGACAGGTCGGGCCCGACCAGAATAGCATGGCACCTTAGACTCAGTATGCGACCACTCAACTAAAGAGCAAGCTGGCATGTAGCATAGCCTACAGTAAGTCCAGTTAAACGACAAAGGCAAAGGCGCACTGGCAACACCCATGACGCGCTGCCCACAGCTGCTCCTTATCTTCACCAAATCCTCTCCAAGTGCGCTGTGGTAACAAGACGGAGTTGTGAAAGTTGGCATCCTGTGCCAAGTGCATGAGGGTCTGAACTGGGTGTGTAACAGACGGAGGAGATCTCCTGTATTACGCACAGGCTAATCCACACTGTACTGACAGTATGCGTAAAGAGTTAACATGCACAATACGTGTAAAGGGCCCTTGAGCAGGCACACTATTTGTTTAGCCTCGGGGTGGGAATACTCACGGGGACAGACATTTTGCAGCTCCTTCCCGCGGCTCCTGCCAAACAAGCACAGATTTTTCCGTGACAGACACGCTATTTGTGATCGAGCCCTTTTCTCCGGTGCTCCCGTTGTCAGTCCGTTGTCCCGCACGCCATGCTTAACGCTGTAAACTGCGGGCAGACATGCGGTAGAAGAGAGCTCTCCTCCGGCTCTGCAGTGTGTGGAAAGGCCGGTGGCTGGTTCCTCCCGCCTCCGCCTGTCTGCTCCTCCGCTCCGTCGCTCCTCCTTTAGCCTTCGTCAGAAAATGTTCTTCGACTATAACCAAAGCTTTACTAAATGCATTTAAGGGGGTTGGTTTTGCCCCTAAAGCACCCTCCTGGTCTCGGACTGTTATTGCCCCGTTGTTCGAGTAAAGATCTTATTAACAGGAGCCGCTTTGGCGCTGGACTGACTACGCCGTCCTCCAGGCAGCCCACCCTTAAAGGGACCCTCTCGGCATTCCTAATGCTGACCATGGACCGTGTGTTGACTGCACACAGTTCAATCAGAGCCACTTGACGCCACGTTTTAAAGGTGTAACGCACCGCATAGGATCAATCTGCACATTAGAATGCGCCCTTTGATACGCGCCTGAGGACAGTTTGAGGAAGAGCAGAGCTGTGGGAGGGAAATGATCATCAGGGACCTTAGAAACTTACAATCAAACACTTTGAACAAAAACAGTGCCGAAAAAGAAACAGTAAAGTAAATACGTGCTCTTGTTTAGATGTTTATAAAACAGCCATAGTAATGTGTGAATAATCATGTAACAATTAAGCCATAATAACACAGTAGGAGTATGAGTATTTCAAGTTATTAAAAGATTGCAAATGGTAATCAATATTGTTTTATCTGTTTGTCTAATAACCAGCTGGAGTTAGGTTGAGTTCTGTTTTGACCAGAGCCTGACAAGCGCTTAGAGCCAAGTCAACGTCACAAAAACATTTTTTTCTTTGCAAGGACGTTTTGTAGTTGTTGTATCGAAATTGTTTTATAACAACGGCTTTTTAATACTTGGCTGGCTTCAAACAAAGACCACTACAAAAAAATGCAATATTTTCATGATCATACTTTTTTTTTTTTCAAATGCAAGCACCAACATATTTAACATCTATGATCAGGGCAAAAAGTAAAAGACAAAGAAATACTAAATAATATTTTGATACTGACTTACAATGTCAACCAAATAAACAAAAAATAGGTGTTCGTTGCCCTCAATACAGAGTAGTACAGTAGCAGAAATATATTAAAAGATGTGACAAAAATGTTCAAATCCTCCATATGAGCTGCAGGGGAGAGCAGACGTCCAGAAGTTACAAAGTGAGAGAAAACGTCTTATCCTCTTCTGCTGTGCCAATGTCAGTCTATGTCATTGTTTCATGTTGCTGAGCCGCACTGTTTTTTCTATCTCAAACTGTCGGTGGTCAACGCGCTCCAAGAAGTTCTTCCGCTCCACATACCTATATGAGACACAAGAATAGACCCAACATTAGAGTACTTACATTATTATAGCATTAATATATGCTCCAAAAACTACAAAGGAGCACACCAATGGATCTGAGCTTTATGTTCACTTATGATGTCCATAATTCCCTATTTAAACAGCAGATGTACACTTGAGTTTTGGTTCAACCTGTAACATTTACAGAGCAGGGACCCTGCAAACTGAAACTTTGTCTTAAGATTGTGAGTTGGTCTGTACCTTCAAGTTGTTAATTGTCAACATTATGATGGTAGTTTTTTTTTAATGTTTCCTGTTAAAGGCCTTTAAATTAGAGGAAATATGTTGTTACTGGTGGCCTATGAGCATGTATAAATTGCATGTGGAGCACTGAATGACAATGAAGCCAACAGGCTGGTGTTATTTCCCCTGGGCAAACCCGTTACCATCTGCTCATGCCTTTTTCACAACAGTCCTTGTATTCAGATCTGAATCTGAATTATGCATTTTTTTCTTCTTTGAATATTTAAGGGTCATCAGTTTTGGCTGGTAGTACTTTTAATAAATGTTTCACAGGATGGTGTCTTGTAATAAGCACAAAGAATCAGCGTCTTACCCCTCTCGGCCTCTGTTGTGAATGGCTAGCTCGTCACTGATGCCTTCCTCTGATTTGAAAGCGTCCCAATCCATCTTTGACTTCTCTAGTGTACTCATCTTCTGCTTCTTGCTTCCAATACGACCCAGAATTCCAGATAAACCCGCTGAACGCTTCACGCCACTGACAAAATACCATTAGAGGAAAAGAGGGTTATTCCACTCCAGTTACATTTAAACAATAAAATGTTATCGTAATAAACAGCATTTTGAATGTTTAATGGATTTATGTTTAGAAACGCAGTCATGTCATTTCATGTCATTTCTTGTTTTTTTATTTATAAGTATAGTTATGAAAAACACATTTTTGTTTTGTTGCTGCGCATTGAACCAATGTAATAAACTCTTCCCTTTTTCAGAATAGTTTTTCACATTTGACGTTGATCAATGCCAGAATGACTAACCTTGCTTTTTAGGGTAGATTTTTGGAGAAGTGACATTCCCACAGAGGTCTTAACTCCTCAATGCTCCAATGACATTTATGCAAAAATGTTGTTTATTTTTAAACTCTTGTATTTGTGTATCCTGACCTATGTCCCTCTGTAACCCTGGACCACATTCACAGCATAACAAACTTCCACATCCCACTCTTTTTAAAAGAGCCATTTGTTAGTACTTGATAAGGCAGTTGTACTTCTTCTTTACTACAGTTTAGAGATGGGAAAGATTAGTGCAGATAAAAGTGCACAGCGTTATCTCCTGCAAGGACAACTCCCTCTCAGCCTCTCACTCTGTCCATTGTGATGAATAGGAAATGGCTTGAGGACGTACTGTGCTTCCTGTCTGAGGGAAGATGACTTCCTTTATCCTGTTCAGGGATTTTGAGGCCAGATATGCACATTCCTAAACTATTTGCTGTCGCAAGAATAGAACATACAGGCACAATACAAAGAGAAACACACAAACACACATCTCTTCATTCACAATGTTAGGATTCCAGGCATGTTTACACCATATGTGTTTGGAGCGCAGTAACATACTAAAACTAGTGTAGGTTAGATAGACAAAGTGAGGATCATTAAATAAGGTAAAATGACTAAGCATTTTATATAATTTACTTGACAGTCAGTTTGTGTGTACCTTGGAGCAGTGGCAGAAGATGGACTCTCTGAAGAGCTTTCTTCTTCTTCTTCTCTTTCTTGGTTCTCCTGACTCTTTAAGAAACTCCTGGCTTCTCTAGAGTCTGCTGCCACCTCTTTGTTCACCCTGTAAAACACACAAAAGATATAATTTAGATTCAAAAACCAATTCAAGAAAAATAGAATAGATAGAAACAACCATGATATAGTGTTAATTATTTCAAGTGTCTTCTCGTGCTTACTACAGTAGTTTATCTGCCTCCGTTCTAATGATGATTTGAAAATATTTAGTTTGGATATATTAAGAAGAACCAATCATATCCAATAAATTAAAAAAAGATCTCAAAAAAGAAAGAACCGATCATGTCTTTGCCAAGGACAAGCACAAAAGTATTAATCTTAGAAGTCATCTTTCAGTTGATTATAAGAGAAAGTGGATTCCTATAACTGTTGGTGTGATGGTAACATAGACTTTTGACAAACGGTATCCTTTAATGGCCTCCATCACACTGTGGCACTACTCGAGACTGTCCCTGTTATCTGTGCTAATTATATTCAGCCATAATTACTGCATGGATGATGAGATGGTGAGTATGTTTTAAAAGAGCAAGTGTGGTTTCAAAGATGCATTTCTCAAAAACCAAAAATATCCCAGATGATTTAAATTTATGATCTTTGGCAAGAGCTTTTGTTTTTGCAGCCAAAGACAATTCAGAGAGATAGTGAATAGGATTGGTTTGTGGACAAAATCCTTAAAAGCCACACTGCATATAGCATATCATATTATACATTTAAAATTTGCTTAGTGAATGGCATAATATAAGATCAGAGGTTTGTGTAGCGTTGATGGTTTGTGTGTGCAGTAATGGGCAGAACTATGCGTGGGCTTGAAAACATCCTACACATTCAGCTTCAACCACTGTTAAGAGACTCACTCAACACTACTGCACCCCCACCTAAGCCGCTACTTCACTCAGGAATTAGTGACAGACAAAAACACTGCAATAGTCCTTTTTTTTTCTAGGTCTATTTTAGACTCTATTTATACTATTTCAATTACCTGTGCATAAGGGAATCAAGCATATAAGAATCAACATTAGTTTCTATCAATACATTTAATGTAGAAGATATTCAGATCAATTTAAATAATTCTCAGTGCACATATTCAAAATAAGCATGCCATAAAACAGAAGTCTATGGCTTATTTACTGTGAAAAGCCACAGTATTATTACATTTTCACTTGATAATAAAAGCTAAATCTATCTTTATCAAATGTTTTGTACATTTTACATGACAATATGTTATGGCACATTGAAGTTTATACGTGAACACAAACCATTTTATTCAAAAAGAGCTATTGGTTTGTGGCTCCACCTACTGGATTAAGGGAAGTGATACAATGTATTTGTTGTGACGCAAGTAGAAGTAAACGTAAATATTTACCTGACTTCCTCCCCGGCAAAGTCAAATACTTTTGTAATAGTCACTTTTGCAGGTTCAGAAGGTTTTGTCTCCGTTTTTGGAGAAGCTGTTTTGACAGTTGAGGACTGAGTGTCGCCCTTAAAAAAAGATAAAGACAGATAGATGAAATAGTATAGCTTTAGATGAATAAAACAGACGTTGAATACAACCCTAACACAGGACAGGCTAGAGCATCTTGATGTTGATAAATAAACATTTAATTATTCAAGCCGTGATTACCAAATTGTGTAGTATTGTATATCGTTGTCAATTATAATTTCCCACAATATTAACACAGGCTATAATTTCTGACTCTTACCGTGGGTGAGGTATCGGAGTCTGTGGCAGCAGTGCTCTGTTTTGGCCTAGAACCAACATCAAACAGAAAACTGGCCCATAGGTCGTCTGATTTTTTCTTCTGTTTGTCCTCATCTTCCTCTGGCTGACGCGGATGACGCGTCTCCAAAGGAAGCTGATCAGTCTCTTCAACTTTATCTTTGTCTTCTTCTGCATTTTCCACTTTAAAAATTCCTTTTTTTCTCTTTCGGCTATGTGGTCACAAGAGACACAGAACATGACAGGGAAGCACTCGCAGTCGAATCACACAAATAACAAATATAACAGATTTTACGACATTGCGGGTTTGCAAAGTCACTCACCTCATAGTCTTATCCTTCTTTTTCTTTTTGCTCTTGTGGACACTACCAGGATGTGGCACCTCATCATTCTCGTTAAGAGGATCCTCTTTTTCACATTCATTTATGTCATCTTCACTAAGGCTTCCATCTACAAACAAAAGGAGATTCAGAAAAAAATGAGATCTCAGTGAGTACATTTAATTGGCCAGAATAAAATCTGAGAATCACAATTTGGGTGGCATAATTTTCCTCGACAAAACATGCACATGTGTACACAATTAGAAATAAATCTGACTTCTCACATCAGACGCAACGGTTTAAATGACATTTCAATATGATAACTCCAGAAATCAGACATGGATCAGAATTTAGGTGTGAATGTAAACATCTCTCTCAATTAAGTATGTATTTCTAGTGTTTTCCTTTTTTCCTTGTGGAACTATAGAGAAACAAAAACACGACATAGTTCCTCGTCAATCATACAAGCAAAAAGCAAGCCTAATGCAGATTATTGCTATCTTGCTTATTCCATAATGGCATTGCAATACAACAAAAGCTAATTAAGTAGTATCAGTCCATTGTAATAGTCTACACTGGATTGTTTAGCTTGTAGCTACTGAAGCATTGCACCTGAAGGGACGTAATCTCCGTCTTCGTTGGACGAGTAACCGTCAGAGTCGTAGTCGGAGTAGTTCATATTTGTAAAGACGTATCTTCATATGTGTTTAATAACTTGAACAGTTTGAGGAAGCTCAGAAACAAAAATGTAACGCAGGATCAGGATGCTATTCTTCTGTGGGACATGGACCGGAAGTATTCTCTTGATTGTTTTGTGAAAGTTCGCTCGTGTCACATCATTGCCCTCTAGCGGCCTGCGGGGTAATCAACATTCTGCTGTATTATGTCAACAATCGCACACCTACCAATTTATTTTTTTTATATTTAAAGTTTTTTATTTTTTAGAATTTACAACACAGAAACAAACCTAAACAAGACCAGAGAAAAAACAAACATAAAATCAAACACTGTAGACATCCAGCAAATAATAAAACAAAAGAAGAGAAAATCCTGCCACACAAGACTCTGTCCCATCTAGTCCATAGTCTGTCAAATTGATCCATTTTCAAATTAAGTCCGAATGTAATTTTTTCCATGTTTCGAATGTCCAGTATAATATTAGTCCAGTCCTTGATTGTCGGTGCAACACCCACCAATTTATAGTTATTTTATGTGTAACAAATTTAATATTATTTTTGATCTGATTATTATTATTATATTTTATTAAAGTTGTGCATGAACCTTTTAACGTTACCTGAAACAAGCTGTGGCCTCCGGCTGTGCTTATTTTCCAGCGAGGTGATGATCTTCCGCCTTTATATTCTCTTACAAAACTTGATGACTCAAATATTTGCTATTTTTTATAATATTTTCTCATTTTGATTTGATCAGAGTTGGTTATGTGCCCCACGATGCCTTAATTTGTGTAGTGTCGTCTACACAGAATTACTTTTTTAATTTTCTGATGTTTATTCCTTTAATGATTCAAACTTGCATTACATGATGACCTGCTTCTCATAATCATAAGAAGACTTTGAAGAGGGGAAACATTTACACTGATCGAGCCACATATCTAACAAACTTACACTGCTTTGTAAATACTTTTTTTATTGTGGAAGATTCTATTCTTTTCACAATCAAACCATTTTACCAAACCGTAAATGCAAACTAGAAATTAAATTTACAATTGTTTTTCATAGACTGATTTCGATACCAAGAATAGATCCAAAGCAAGAATTACCGGTAATACTATATTGCCTATATAGTCCGATAAAGTGGCTAAAAATCAAATAGAAGCCAAAATAGTAGAGCCATGACACATTTAAGGATACATTATGAGTCACAGTGAAGGACGACGGTTATTGTACAAGGACAAATAACTGGTTATGATTAGGCACTGACTGAATAAACTTAAAAAATAAGTTAAAATGACCAAATTATGGGGATTGTGTCCATGATAAGGGAAGGTGACCACCCATTTTCTATTCCAGGTTTTCAAGATGTTTTCAACAACAATCCAAGCACAGGTCTGAAGAGAGGAGCGCTCCCCCGCTGCCCCTAAAGATCACAAGAAGCATGACTACAGCACCACAAAGAGCCAGCCATTATGGTACGTCTTCCTAAATAACAGATAATTGTCATCACTATAATGTGTTCAGATAGCAGCCCACAATTCCATTTGAAGATGACCTAAATTGCCAATGATTAAGTGTAATTTGCACATATTATTAAAACACCATAGGAAAGGGCATATAATTAGCTCTTACTGTAGAGCATGAGATCAACACGGCAAAACTTGGCAATTAGGTGACGTTTCTGTGATTATATGATAATGCTACATTTCTTGTGAGGTGAAGATAGACCAATCATGGGGCTGACTTTAGACAATTCTTTGTTTGTTAATACATGTATCTCTGCAAATGCATTCTGTGCAGATTTATTCATTTTCTTTTGATTGTTTCTGTTATTGATTCATGGGTGACTGGAGCCCAGACACGGGTCTATTAGCCTCAGTAGAGCCTTATTTGGGGAAGTGGCCCCCAAACAGTTGATTTGGTCCCAGAATGGAGTTGCGTATAGATTAAATGCAGACAGTAGTTATTTTACGATATGGACCTTAAAATGTATTCATACATTGAAATTGTAAAACACTTTTTGTTACTCGTTATATCATATCTGACTGCAGTATTGTATTGTATTGAGTATCGTCACTTCTTTTTGTCCCCTCACTGCCCATAGAGAAATGTGTCTCTGCATTTGACTCATGATTTAGCTGGAGGATTAGACTTTTGTGCATGTTTTAGGTTGATGGAGTAACCGGAGTGGAAACCCAGACACCGCACTGACAGATGGGTCAAATGCACAAATTGTACATAAGTACACCTTGGAACTGATGAACATAGCACAGCGACAGATTTGTGGCGGTAAAACTTGTTGTTCAGTTCTGTCCTGATGTGTCCCTTGTTCGTTCAACACTAATAAGGTGTTCACCTGAAACATCTGCTGGGCTCTTCCTGTCAGCCTTTGTGTGCGACTGCAGGAGTCTTCAGATCAGACTTGAGTCAGAAATGAGAACAGGACAGAAGATCTCAGCCTTTCTAAATGCAAATGTGTGCGGCTGAATCCTGGGGATGGGGTGGCAGGAAGTACAGGGAAAGTAATTGGACAGGCCACTGAGGCTCCATCCTTCTATGAATGCATCAACAATGGCCCAGCAGGCACTTTAATGTTACACATCATAGTTATACATTCTAATTCTCAAAATATGTTTTATGTAACATAGTGGTCTCTATGCCAACTGGCCTATAATTTCATCTTCATTGACCAAGTCCCTAGTACACAGTGACATCAATGAAACTGCATCTTGTGGACAACAACAGGACAATCACAGTGAACAGAAAATCTGTTAAAATCCAATCCTGATGTCATCTTAATTTTGTACAATTATTTAGGGATCGGCTCCACAAGGGCTTATTTGTTCAAGTGGCAATTCAATGAAAAGGAGGCCACTACTACCAGTAGTGTTAGCAGGCACTCATGAGATAGCAACACATATACTCAATATCTTTGCCCTTTTTAATCTTACTGCTGCAATTACTTTTTTGACACTTTTTCTACACCGGAGGTGCTTTTACTTGTTTTCCATACATCTTACAAATAATTATATAAGGTGGCTGTGGTATATAAATATAGATATAACATTTTTGGTATATACACAATATATAGGTGCTTTTGGGGATATTTTTTCCGATACAATACTCAATACTGGTCCAACTTTATGGGTAAAAGCATTTCAACAAAAACAGAACATCTGACACAAATGGATGCTGCAGGTATTAATAATTGCATAACAGTATTGATACCCACATTGGTACAGAGTCAGTATCAATGCTTCAATACGACACTCACTCACCTCTACCCTAAGGTGTCTAAAAGTACTTCAAGAGGCCTGAAAGTGCCCGATAAGGGACTTTTACGCTGTAAAGAGAATGGGCTTTGTCGTGTTATTCAGGTGATTCACTTCCTTCTTTGGCCCATCAGCACCCGGTAATGTCTGTGTCTCCTCCCTCTGTCCTGTCCCAGCACGAGTCCTCTTCCTCCTCAGATCATCAGCGTTCTCCCGCCGGGAAGTCTTTGAGTCTGAGGAAGGAACATCACAGACTCTAGACTCTCAACTTTTTCAACTAAGTCAGGAGCCAATAATAAAGTGTCATGCACCTATTGTGAAGAACATATATTTAGAGTTCATATTAATTTTATGTGGCCAGGAGAGGACGCTGTTGGAAAAAACAATCTGTACTAAAGTTGGATGCTGATACTACAAAATAATATCAAGCATATAAAGGTTACTACTTAAGGAGAAAGCACTCAGGGTTAAAACTGATATTACACTTAAACAGCAATGGTCCCTTTGTGTTGTAATAATTAACCAAGTAAATAAAACAAGCACTAAACTACTACTATTACTACTTCTTTAAGTTCCTAGAGTAAGTTTTTACATAATGGATGTTTACTACTATTTACAGTGATGTTTCACTGTACGGTTCAGTAAATACTTTCTACAACTGTTATTAAACCCACCAAGAAATATACGCAAAAGTTCATTACCTAATGTATATCTAAGCAAATTACCTGATTAACAACTGGACATCTGTCACTGACCAGGATAAGATGAATTGTCCCCTTCCAGCATAACTCTTGAGGAAGATAAACTTCTCGCCCACAGTGTAAGGCCAAGGAGAAATAAATTCATCTGTAAGCAGTTTATAGTGCTGCAAACTATTTATATCTGTCTTTGTAAGTGGATTTACTACCATGCTGTGGTCTGTACTGACAGGACAATGAGGCAAACCAGAGCAGGAAGACGGCTGCAGAAAAATGGCCTGTGGTTCGTCAATCCTGGAACACTTCTTCTCTTCTTTAAAAAAAACCTCCTCTATGACGGTTCGGAGCGCCGGGCGTCACTCTACACATATGTTTTTGAAAGACGAATGTGTTTGTGCGTGGCCCGAACAAACAAACTAAACTCCATCGCCATTACAGAAGTGTACAACGCTAGAATGTTGTAATACAATACAGATTGAAGTAGTGACATTGAAACTCTGACAATAATATCTTAATATTTGTGTCTATTTCTTATTCTAAACTCTTAATAAAATTAGATTGTAATCCCTCATTCGACTGGGAGCGGTCAATGGTAGAAAACGTTTCAAACGTAGTCATCAATCAATCAATGAAAATCTATTTATATAGCACAATTTGTACAATTCAAAGTGCTTTGCAGACTATAGAATAGATGAACCCATTACGCTTAGGGGCTTAATTTTCCTAAAACGCCTGAAAAAATTAGCCCTATTTAAAACTGATTTGACTGGAAATAAGTGAGTTTGCTTTATCTTTTAGTACAACATATCAAACGGCTTGAGAAAATGGAATAAATAAAGAAAACGTCAGCGATCCCACGCTAAGCGTAAGGGGTGGAATAGATTTTAAAATCACAATACAAACAATACGTTCGATATGTAATAGAGTCGAATGATATTTAAACATGATCAAATTAGAGGTAGAGCTGGGTGCTATGAGAGAAAAAAAAAGCTTTATTCAATTTGGTCTTTTCAAAAAAAAAAAAAAAATGGCTATTAGAAACTATTTCATGAACATAAATCAGGGTCATTTAACACATAAAATAATCACATTTCTTTCTTACTTAATTGAGATTTTGACATCACTGAATCTAGATCTCCTGATCTTTTATTTAATTGCCCAGCCTAATTAGAGTAGTGTCTCACATCTTCATGAAGACTGTTGTCATCTGGACATTATCTGTCTTTTGTCTTTCAGTCTGTTTTGAAATCGAGGCATTCCGACTGCCATCTGGAAGTCTTTTCAATCTAAAATATTCTGTCACCTTAATAAATATGAAATGATTGTCTCAACCAAATGATTTTATTGTTTTTAGGGTAGACATGCCTCATTTGTGTTAATGCAAACTGATGACTGTGGTCTTGAAAGTCATGGCCTAATGACAATCTAAAATTCATATAACATTGAAGAAGTATTGCATTGTTATTTTCTCGTTGTCAGACATCCTCGTGCTGCCTTTGCGTGTGATGGCCTCCATTTGTGCAGTTTGGGTAATGTGTGCCCGTGCCTGGTCCTCTGCCAGGAACCCTCACACAGGTCAGGACAGGGCGCTGTGGTGCTCACAACATGAAGCATCTGCCTTCGTCACACTTCTTTATCACAGAAGAGATTTGCCCTCAGGTTACACTTGGCTGTCTAAAGATTTTAATAACCATTTTCGAAATTACAGTAATATCCAACCAAATGACTACTCAAGGCTGTGATGCAAAATGAAGGTGTTTAAAGGAACAATTAATATTCTAATGGAATTATAGAACTTTGACTTGGAGGTACGCAAAACAACACAACTGCTGTAATCTACATGATTGAGGATAATGTGGCACTATGTTATTTAATCAGACTGTAAAATGGGTGCCCCCATATATTTTTGTTTAACTAGTATTAACAAAACTATCACTACGTTTTAGATGTGGTGTTTGAAGTGTAATACTCGGATGTCACAGAGAGGGTGCTTGATGCTTTCGCTACTAAGTTGTGACGCCCGCGAGGAATACAGTCAGTAAGCACAGCGCCAACAGGAATTAAGCGGTGTCCTGTATTAAGTGTTTGATATCTGTTGCAGATGCTGAAATAAAGAAATTAAATATGTTGCACCAGTGAATGAGTTGGCCCCCATCATTCGAGACGTTGAACATAATTTTGGCGAGCCAGCCAGGAGGAGGCACTAGTGAGTCATCATCACCATCACCATCCTCCTTCCCAGAGACGAAACCTTCATCTCAAGCCAATGATGGACAAAAGACAGCCTCTGCGTGATAAGTGAGTGCCGCCTTGTGGCAGCTGGAGAGAGAGCTTCTCGTGAGATGTGTGGTCGACTGAAATGTTCCGGCCTGGACAGCGGAGAACCTCTCGAAAAGACAAAGAGGGCACTTATCATGATGAGAGGAAATGTTCGATAAGATTGAGATGAATCAAAAAGACGACGAAATTGAACAGTTTTACACGGACCTAAAGCACATACATTGATAAATGATTAAAGGCATAAAGCAGCTGGGTGAAAAGGAACAAGCAGAACCACTCCAACGAAAGGAACCGAGGAAGCATCTGTACGTGTCACTGCGCCGGTTTTGCCGTCTCCTCGCAGAATTCGCCAGAACAGCAAACACTCTGCAAGAGGTAACACTGAGAAGGGAGTTCAAAATCTGTGGCAGATAGGAGAGCATGGACAGAAAGGAAAAGCTGTCTTACCTCAGCCTGATCCGTCAAATCGAGATGGGCATGGAAAAAGAGGACTTCAGAGACTGAAGTTGTTGAGAGCGGTGATCAGGGCCATTAGCCCAGGCCTTCCCTGAGAGACATGTTGGAGATAAACGTGGACTGACCCTGAGCAAATTGCTCACAATATTAAAGGGACATTACAAGGTAGACAGTTCCACTGAAGTATATACCACCAGCTTCTCGATATCTCCCAAGAGGCCAAAGAAACTGCCCTGAACTTTGTATTTCGTGCCATTGAACTAAAAGAGAAAACTGTTGTGGAGGGCAGCGAATGAGGAAACTGATGAGCTGTACAGCCGAATCACAATCCAGCGCAAGTTTCTACGCTCAATTGGAAACGGGGCTGCTCAGTGACTCAATTAAGTACCAGTTGTTGCCTCTACTCAGCAATTTGAGCATAACAGATGAAGAACTGATTGAAAGAGTAAATGAAGTATCAAAACTGGAAAACGAAAAGACTGGAGAAGCGTAGAAGATCCACTGCAGCCAAGAGTCCCAAAGTGCAGGAACTCCAGACCGAATGCCAGATGGACCCTACAACCTGTCCAGAGCTCCACCAAACCAAGAGAATCCCAGACTGCAGTGGCTGTCAAAGCCATAAAAGGTAAAGAGACTAAAATGAAAGTACAAACACACAGCAGATCATCGAAGAACTACGTAAAGAGATGAAACAAATGTTTATGTCTGCCATGGAAGCGGGTCCCCGTTCCATGGACCAAGACAGAGAGAAGGGGTGTAAAAAGTGCAGAGAGTGCGAAAGGGGATAAACTGTCCACACTGTTTCAAATGTGGGCAGGAAGGTCACTTCTCTCGTGGATGTCGAGTTCAGAGACTGTCGGGAACGGGGAGGGACTACTGAGGAGGACCAGCAGTAGTCATAAACCAAGTGTCCCAAAGTGAGCAACAGAGATCCAACACCCGCCCCCACAGCCACAACAACTCATGCCCTCTCAGCTGTAAGTGAAGTCCATTATTTACCCCTCAGTCCAAGACACAGTTGGTTAGCCTTGTTGGAAACCGATGCATGGTGAACTGTTTTATGGACAACCACCCAGTCAAAGTGTTGTGGGACACCGGCGCACAGTCCAGTATAGTAAATGACAACTGGCGGAAGGGACATCTTCCCCACACAGTCGTCCGGCCATCTCGGAACTGTTAGATGGCGAGACTCTTACAGTATTTGCTGCCAATGACACGCCCATTCCCTACATCGGCTGGATTGAAGTCAGTTTCAGACTCAACGGTGATTTTGCCAAATACAAGTGAGTTGAAAGTACCAATGCTAGTATTTGCAGTGATCCAGCAGTAGCAAATGATCCTATTATTGGCTACAACGTTATTAGAGGCTGTGGTGAACAAGAAAGAAGGAAGACTAAAGGTGGACGAAAGCAGCTTGCATACAAAGTAAGTAAAGCTTTTGAAATAACGGTACGGACTGCTCACAATGTTGTCAAGCTAGTGCAAAACAAAAGGGAAGAGGCTGGTGTGGTACGTACCGGTGCGAGAGCAGTGGCATTGCACGCTAACCAAGTCACAGTAGTCCACATGCGGGCACATACTAGTCCACAGGCCAGAGGTCAGGTATATGCTGTTTTCACCTGACCCACCCCGCAGAGGCATCATTTATAATGATGTACTAGTTAAAATTCCAGACAAAAATGTGCCATATGTGCCTCTCCAGTGACTAACACCACAGATTACACCATCTATCTGGCCAGTCGTAAAGTTATTGGACACCTTGAACCAGTTAAATCAGTTTATTCTGCCGACATTCAGAGTAATGGGAACGAACTGCCACAAGAAGAAATACACAGTACAGAGTTTAAGTCACACAAGTCAAGTCATACAGAACAGTCTGAGGAAAGACACACAGAAAGACCAAAGAAATGGGACCCACCTGTGGATCTCCAGCATTTAACGCAGAGTCAACAAGAAGCAGTCAGGAAAGTGTTGAAGGCAGAATGTGAGGCATTTGCATTTAATAATGATGATGTAGGCTGCATCCCATCACTTAAGAATGCACATAACCTACACAACACTTGCCCAGTGCAAAAGACCTTACATGTCTGTTCCGAAGCCTCTTTCACAAAGAAGTTAAAGAGTACTTGCAAGACCTGCTTAACAAAGGTTGGATCACACCCTCCAGGTCTCCCTACTCATCGCCCGTGGTGTTGTGTCCGCAAGAAAGATGGAAGCCTCCGTCTCTGTTGTGACTTCCGAGAACTCAATCGTAAGTCAGTTCCAGACCGCCATCCAATACCTAGGATTCAGGACATGTTGGATGCCCTGGGTGGGAGTTCCTGGTTCTCAGTTTTAGACCAAGGAAAACGTACCACCAGGGTTGCCTTGATGAAGAGAGCCGCCCGCTGACAGCGTTCATCACACCCTGGGGGCTATATGAATGGGTGCGCATTCTCTTTCGGTTTGAGCTCCGCACCGGCTGAGTTTTCAGCGAAGCATGGAACATTGTTTGGCAGGCCTTAGAGACACTATTTGCCTGCCCATATCTGGACGACAACCTGGTGCACAGTAACAAGTTTTGAAGACCACTTAGAGCACATCCGTCTGGTCTCCAGCGCTACAAAGAGCACGTGTTGTTAAATTGACCCCAAAGAAATGTGAAATTTTCGAGCGCAGTGTGAAGTTTCTGGGAAAGCTGGTGACAGGAGATGGTTACACTATGGACCCGGCAGAGATGGCGCCAGTGAGGGCCTCTAAAAGAAAAGACACCTACAAACTGTCGGAGAGGTACGTCAGATGCTTGGTTTCCTCTCTTATACAGGCCCTTCATCCCTAACTTTCCCTGTGGGCCCACCCACTGTACGGCCTGCTCAGCCCTCCAGCTTCTGACAACACCACACCAGTCCAATTAGAAAAGTCTAAAAAGGGTGTAAAAGAATAAAGGTCACTTACCGTCACGCACGCCCATTCTGTGACCAGCTTTCACCAAGAAGTGTTAAGCCAGCTGGTAGATGCGCTTACCAAAGCCTCCTATCCTCGGGTACCCTGACTTCACGCAGCCCTTCGTGTTACACTGTGACGCCTCACAAGTTGGTTTAGGTTGCGGTATGTGTACCAGCGACAACAAGGGTAAGATGAGAGTGATAGCGTTTGGCTCCCGCACGTTAAGTCCTGCAGAGAAAAAGTACCACCTACACTCTGGCAAGTTAGAGTTCCTGGCAATGAAGTGGGCCATTTGTGAACGTTTTCGGGATTATCTGTACCATGCCTCATCGTTGTGTGTATACACCGATAATAACCACTAACGTACGTCCTCACAACTGCGGAGACTCAATGCCACCGCCACAGGTGGGTTGCGGAACTAGCTGATTACAACTTCTCCATACGCTATCGCCCAGGCAAGAACAACGCTGATGCTGATGGGCTGTCACGATGCCGTTAGACATTCGAGAACTACATGAACAGTTGTACAGTCGAAGTCGGTCAAGAAGCAATAAGTGCATCTATGGAGTCCGTGGAAGTGGAGTACCAAGGCGTGGGAGTGGTCCAGGTCAGCGCCCTAACCTTGGTCAAAAGACGCGAACACTAACCAGCCTTTTTCTCCAGACCAGATTCGCAAGGCACAAGAAGAGGATGAGATCCTAGCAGAGGGTAATTTGGTTCAAGTCTCAGAACAGGAGACCTGGTAGAACTGAGGTGAAGTCGGAACATCCGGCCGTCCGCCACTACTCAAGCAATGGTTGAAGCTTCACATCGATCAAGATGGTGTCCTGCGCCCCGAACTGTGCGTAGGGAGCAGTTGTTGGTCCCTAAAGCCTTCCGTCCACTGACTCTACAAAGAACTTACACCAAGACATGGGTCATTTAGGGTGGAAAGGACACTCGAACCTGATAAGGGAAAGGTTCTATTGGTCACAAATGAGCAAAAGACGTGGAGCACTTTGTGACAGAAGTGTTGCCAGTGCCTAAAAAAGAAAAGCCCAGTTATGCAGACTCGGAGCGCCTCTGAAAACAATTCACACTACATACCCGTTTCAGCTTGTCTCCATTGACTTCCTCCACTTGGAAAAGTGCAAACACGGTTATGAGTACATTTTAGTAGTGATGGATCACTTTACGAGGTTTGCTCAAGCCTACGCTACAAAGGAACAAAACAGCCAAAACTGTTGCTGACAAGCTGTTCAATGACTTTGCACTCAAGTTTGGGTTCCCTACAAGATTGCATCACGACTTGGGTAAAGAGTTTGGAAACAGTTGATGACAAGACTGAAAGAACTCTCAGGCATCCAGGGATCTCACACCACACCCTACCACCCACAAGGTAATGGACAGGTGGAGAGATTTAACCGGCACCCTGTTGTCCATGTTGCGAACCCTAGAGGACAAGGAAAAGGAAGATTGGAAAGAGTCTCTGGCTAAAGTCGTTCATGCATACAACTGCACGAAAAGTGAAGCGACCGGCTACGGCTCCATATACTACCTTGTCTTTGGCCGTGCCCACGTTTGCCAATCGACCTGGCTGTTCGTCATAAAGAAAGAGGAGTCCATGTAGACTATGATGATTATGTGAGTAGTTGGAAAAGGCGAATGCACGGAGGCCTACGCTGTCGCCACAAAAACAATGGACAAGGAAGCTGCTCGAGGGAAGATTTACTACGACAAGAAAGTCAAGGGTAGAGATCGTCCAACCTGGCTGATAGAGTTCTCATCCGTGAACCTAACGCCCAGAGGGGGTCCGCGAAGATTCAGTCCTACTGGAGGGACCAAGTTTACAAAGTGAAGGAGAGAAAAGCTGAAGATAGCCCAGTTGTATCAAATAAGTCCTGAAAATGGTAAAGGAAGAGACAGAGTGGTGCACAGGAATCTTCTCTGCTGCCTTGCGATTTCTTGCCCTGTGAGAAACCACCATCTACTGTCCCAGCTGCAGCCAAGAGAAAGTCCCGACCTCAACGCAGAGAGATTCAGCTGGCAGAGCATGATGGACACATCAGACGAATGACGACCAGCGGCACCTACCAGTGGTACCTCCGACCCGGACCCAAGAGGACGACAGCAGCAAACTCCACTCAACCCCAGGGCGGAGCCCTTCCAGCCTCAGCCGGACACAGTGCAACCGGAAGAGGAATTATGCCACTACAGAGCGAAGAGGATGTGCCACTACAGCGCGAGAGATATGCCACTACAGAGCGAAGAGGATATGCCACTACAGAACGAAATAGACGTTCCAGTGCGGAACCAGAACCCTAAACAAGACCGTGACGGGCCAGGTTTGGTGAGTCCCAAATCATCGCAATGAGGTAAGACTGTGACTATGACTGCAGCGACCCCAACGACAGCGACAACAACCAATGGTACTGAGTTACAACACTTTAGGTCAGCCGACTTTGTTTCAAAGGGACTGTAAGGTTAAGACTCAGGTTATTGAGAGCACCACCTTTTGGAGACCGTGGTTTTTCCAGTGTGCTGAAGAGACTGCCTTAGAAATAGAAATGTCAGGAGACATTTATTTTTGTGGGGGAGAGTGTGGCACTATGTTATTTAATCAGACTGTAAAATGGTTGCCCCATATATTTTTTGTTTAACTAGTATTAACAAGAACTAATCACTACTGTTTAGATGTTGTGTTTTGAAGTGTAATACTCGGATGTCACCAGCAGAGGGTGCTTGATGCTTTCGCTTACTAAGTGCTGACGCCCCGCCGAAGGAATACAGTCAGTAAGCACAGCGCACAACAGGAATTAAGCGGTGTCCTGTATTAAGTGTTTGATATCTGTTGCAGATGCTGAAATAAAGAAATTAAATATGTTGCACCAGTGAATGAGTTGGCCCATCATTCCGAGACGTGTAACAATATACAATAGGCATCTGGAATCAATTCCTGAAATGTATACACGAAGCCTGGACATTTGACAGTATATTTTGGAGTCATGTAATACCTATGGGTTTTTGTAAATATGTTTGAGGTGGTTGTAATGACCCCTCACACTCAGTGGTCATAGGTCTGAGGGCCGTCTGCCACAGGTCTTCATGTCCTTCCTGTTTGTGCCTCGTACCACCATCCTGCCGTCTTAGGGACACACACTCACCAAAGCTTTTGCCAAACAATTAAACAGCAAATTAAAACTGCTGGAATAAATCATTGATATGAATCCCAGCTCAAAATTGTGCATTTCCTGTTTTGACATTGAGGAGAACTTGCTTGTTTTAATTTGAGGTGATATGAAGGCCATGTTGTTTCTACAGCTGTAATTATCTTTCATTTTATGCTTTGCTCTGTAATTGCATTGGCTCCATTACATTTTTCACTCTCAGCCAATTAGAAATTAAAACCATCCCCAAAATGTGTCCAAGGTAAACGGTAATTCTGTTTAATCTAATGGCACTTCTGAGGTGATGACCTCATGTCTTTACGCAGCCACAAAGTAATTGGCTTAAGAAGTTCATGATTTGAGGTACATTTTACTGAGCAGTAAAGTATTATTATTATTATTATAAATTATCTTAATTATAATCAAATTTGTTTCTGGTTAATTCTCAGTATGTCAAAAGATCACGCGAGTGCTTTTTGCAACTACAAAAATATATTATAAAGAGACATATAATGAAACAGTACGTTCATTTCATAGTATAATACTGTTTTTGTTGTTTGTAGCTTTAATACCTTTTTATAGTCGCGTGTCGACTGTGCATATATGAAATAAACCATTTTGTGTCCCCAGATCACATTAGGGCAGACATACAGTCTTTTGATGCTCAACAGTGTGGCGCTGCTGGGGACAAAGAGAAATGGTAGTGATGACATGAAGTGATGTTGAGTGTCTTTGTGCTGAGTGTTCGTGACCTGCCCCTACTGTGTGCTGGGAGGGGCTGCTGACGCCGGCCCGGCTCTGGATATGCCCATCATCTCTATAAAAGCCACTGAGATCTCCTACATCCAGAAAATCACATCTGCACAAACCACTTGTGACTCCAGAGCACAGAGAAGACCTCGTTCACACAAAGGTGAGTCTATATGTCTGATACTGTGATATTAGCATGTAAATGTTATTTTATATTTGTCTAATTATTTTTGTTTCTGTTGTAGATGCAGAAGTGTTTTGGCTTGTTCTGTGTGTCGCTCATCTTCTGTGCTACTCTCTCAGAGACCATCAGCCTGGTGATAGCGGTAAGACCAACTCTAATAAAACATATTTTACCTTATTGGAACCTAATGTTTTTGTTTTGTTTTTACGTTGATGTTCTCTTTAATACAAAAAGATTGCACTAATGTGTTATTGAGTTTTATTGAGTTATTGACAAAAAACCCCGATGTTTTTGAACAAACAAATTATAACATGTATAAAAGGATTTAGATGCCTCAAATAGCATAGACAGTTAGAAGCAAAACATACTTTTCTTTCTTTACCAATTCTTGTCACCAGATGTCATAACATGGTTTATTTCTTCTTGTCTCTATAAATTGCTTAGAATAGATTTCACACTCTTTTAGGTTTTAGTCAACCTAATGTCTTAAACGTGCCTGTCCTGTAGGCGAAAGAGAAGCGTGGCTGGACTCTGAACAGTGCTGGCTACTTGTTGGGGCCCCGTAAGTACTGACTGCAAATCACACATCAGTTCTACAGCTCTGAAGATATCATGGTGAACCTACGAAATACTGGATTCCCGCCAGATAAAGATAAAGATTATACATTGCTGAGCATTATGCTGATTCTCTCTATAATCTTGTCTGGTCTACGGGAAGACAGTTGGGCGCTCCGGAGTTTGGCCACGTCCAGAGATTAACACCTTTAGACAATCCTTTTGCACTTCAATATTACATGAACCTCTTTTGCTACATTTGCTTTAATGACCGATATTCAAAATGATAGAAATATCAAAAATAAAACTTCTAGCTAGCTTCTAGCTTTAAACTGATAATACTTCATTAATGTTATAAAAGATTAAAAGTAGTTGAAATTTGAATCTTTGTTTTTTAAAGTTAAGAGGACATTTACTTTGGCAATTCAGATTTTAAACTTGTAAGAGTTTTATGAACTGTATGATTGAACTTCAGAAGAGCTGTACATTTACTGGCAACTTAGAAAGCTGCCAACACCCTGTGCAAAGGCTGAAAAAGCCAATGAAAAACTTTTCTCCCAGATAAGTCAACATGAATAGATTTGAGATGGTTCATGGGAAAGAGGACATGTGAATACAGGCCGTGTTATTACGAGAATGAATCCTAATAGCACGCAGTCACATTATATGTGTTTGCTCTTTGATGTGACCTGACAATGTGTCCTGAGATGATGACCTTTTTTAGAAATCAAAATTGTGAGTTTTTTATATAATTAGCTAATTTACTGTAATTTAAGCAATGGCTTTTTTACCACAGCCTAGAGAGTACAAATGGAGAGCAGACAGTTAGCTGTGAATAGGCCGTGGACAAGGAGTCAGGAAATGTTCCCTTTGTGTGAGTTTGTGTAAAGCCCAGGTAAAGGTTGCTCCTGCCTCATCCTGTGTTTCAGGTCGTATTGATCACCTAATTCAGATAAAGGATTCTCCCAGTGCCAGAGGCAGAGAAGAGCTGGTCACTCAATGTAAGATAGAAACAGACGGCCACTGCAGGGCCTTGGTCCGGCCAGGAATTGTTCTGTCTCATGTCCTCATCTCAGTTAGCTGCTTCTGTCGCTGAACATGCCTCCAGAATCATGCATCTGTGTGTCAGGCAGGAATGGGTGAAGTTGGTAACTGCTAAAATATAGAAACAACATGTATGCCTATGCTATTCAGAAACTAGTACTTATTAATGACCCAAATTACAAAAGGTAATGGGTGTTTTACAATGTGCATTTTTAGACCACATTTGAACTAAAACAATGACAGGGGTATTTTCAGACCATATATTCCCGCAATATGGATAGAATAAAAGTCAGAGAAAAACCAGTCAAGTAAAACCTGAAAGAGAAAAAAATATCAAAATACATTTCAGTTGGCCTGGCTTTTCCCATTTATTTAATTTTCCATTTCTTTTTACTTTAATGCAGCCACTTTCATTTTAGTAAGCCGTTTCAGCGAAGCAAGTAAAAGTAATTGTTCATGTTGAGATATGTTGAAGCTACATGAACAAAGGGTTGAGAGGAAAGATCAAGTATTACTATTTCTCATGAGGCCCCAGGATCCGTCCACTTCACTGCTGGATGAGGCCAAAAGATTAATCGAAAGAGGATTTCGTTTTTCTTATGGCGCAATTATATATAAAGTAAGATGTACAATTCTGTTTCATTTGAAATCAGGATGAACAGAAACATACAGTGCAAGCTTCAGGGAAAAAGGCAGTATTGTAGAAATGCAGAGGGAAAACAATTAAAACTATACACAGTAAAATTAAGGGCAGTAATGTATGCAGTAAAGTATAGTACATTTGTTTTTGTTTATTTAATGGCTCTTGACTTTACCAACGGGCCATAAAATAGTTTCTTTGCCAAGCTCATGCTCACGTTGTCTCTGTGTCATTAGTTCATCTGTTGTTTGCATGCATCACAGTTGAAATGTGTGCCTTTTTGTTTTACTGCAATTCCGTGAACCAAGCCCTGTAGTGGTCTGTTTAAGTTTGGATATCTAACACCAAACGTAACAAAAATGCAGTAAGCAGTAAGGAGGGACTGAGAACTGTAGATTACTTCTTCAAAACCAACAACTGATATGTGAGGTTGCAGAAAATGTGTCATCTTAAAGTTTTCATTCATCCAATACTTGTTGTTCAGATGGCATAGATGGGCACAGGACACTGGGAGACAAGCCTGGTCTTGCCGGAAAGAGAGACATGGGCCAGGAGGAAGACTTCAGAACAGGTCTGTCTTTTATCTGCCACAGTGACAGAAGCTGCAACAGCAATTTACGTCTTCTACTCGAATTCTTGTTCCTGTTACCTTTTTTCTGTAATTGAATGGGTTACAGTGCATTGATGTTTTCTTGTGCAGGAGCTATGAGGATAGCAGATGAAGACATAATCCACACCATCATTGACTTCCTTTCCTACCTCAAACTCAAAGGTTTGCCTAATATTGGTCATTATTATTATGTTATAGTAGCCTATTGTGTGAATTGATTGTCCATTCTCATCCATAATAAGATTATTACATTACACATAGTGCTTTATTGTTCAAACCTGAATAAACTCTCCTGTGTGTGCAGAGATGGGAGCCTTGGACAGCCTGCCTTCCTCTGTGACATCAGAAGAAATTGCCAATCCATAGTGAGAAGATGTTACTCTGTTACCCAAGTGTGTGTGCTCTTACCCTTATGACCTATGTTAATAAAACCCAATATTTGAAGAATGTTTTATTGTTTATGAGAGAGTGTGACTGTTGTAATGATATTATCACATATGAATGGAAAAAATAAAGAAATTGCACTTGGACTTAAAATTGTTTTCATTTACATCAGTCTGCCGACATGATGTGTTTTTCCTCATGACTTCTATAAAAATCACAACAATAACAATGGCTGAGGGCTTTATACTGATTGAAAATATGCAGGCCTTTCAAATGCAGTGCTAAAGGCTGTTCATTTAAAAAATAATAATAATAATAATAATAATAAATCTCAATTCTGGAATACTTTTGATGTAAATGATCTAACTGCACTTATACATAGGCAAGTCGATGAAATCCCTCATTGGTCCAGGATTGGTCCATGGTATTCAAGGGTTCAGAGGTCATCAGGACACTGGTTTATCAAGAGGTTTCGACTGCCATCCGAAAGACTGAAAATGACTTTTGGAAAACTTCTCAACAGTACTGAGATTATTACCAACATTTGAAACCGTATTTATCACCTAAATTAGGTTTACCGGAGGATAAACGGGGCAGGCTAGTTTGTGCTACACCCCGACCACGGTACAGGCGAGCAACCTCAGTTCAATTTAAAGTTTTTACTCAGGGTAGAACAAAAACTACCAAGGCCTACTTTGAATATAGGCTAAATATGGCCGTAGGCTTATTATAGGCCTGATAAAAAAGCCTATGCTGTCCACTGTCCAAACATTTGACTTGAGATAGGTCCAGTCTGACGTCTGACCGCTGTCACATTGTTATTCGGCCGCATTTGGCCCACGGACCATAGTTTGGACCCCCGTCCATAGTCTCTCCATTTTTATTTTTATTCCCGTCGCGTCACTGAGGTTTCATTAGACTGTGTTTTATTCCAGTTCTTTCACAACCGAAGCAGCGGTACAAGTCCAACCTGACCGCGGCAGCTTGTGTTTCACTCTACAACTTCTTTGTGAGCCCGTTTTATATCACTTTTAACAAATTAACTTGTATTAATTAAGATCATGGTTGATTGCCGTAACAGGCTTCAGCTCGTAAAGTTCACGAAGTATTATAAAAGCTAGTTTAGCCAACCCCGGTGAGCTAACGGCTACAGTTTGGTTTAAGTTGAAATATTTTAGCAACGTCGGGATTTAAAGTGAATTTATTGCTGACAAACGTCTGTTTTTGTGCCTGTGTGTGACATTCAGGTGCTTGGACACATCACTACTTTATTTGACATGGACAGTAGTGAAGACAATGTTGTCTCTGTAGAGACCTTTGAGTGGATAGCCCCCCCTGCAGAGGGGGTCCAGTGTGGACAGTGTCATGACCCACTCAGGTACTTTACATATAGGTAAGTTTACTGTCTGTCCAAATGTTGAACTCTAGTGTCTCATTTATCTCCACAGGCTTCAGCCCGGGGCTCCTGAGGCCCAGCAGCTGTGCCCAGACTTCCTCATGTCTCCTCAGCCGTTTACCCTTCTCAACAGGTACCAGTAGGTATAATGACACTATCATTCACTTTAATAATTACAATTTAAACCTGATTTTAAATGCTATGCAACTTGACTTCATCTCAGACCAATTTCAATTAGCAGTGGGGTCCTAGATGGGTTGCACAGGTAATTTGGTGGTCCCGGCCTGAAAAATTTGGGAACCCTGGTCTAGTACAGGATTAGTGTACCTGTGGCCTCTATGTACCGAATGAGTGCGTACATATATTCCCCGGTACCAATGTTCCCCGGTATCTATGTTCCCCCTTTTTCTATGAACAGGGGAACTACGCCAAGGCTACTCGTTCCAGTTCCACATCCACAATAGTTGTGCATAAATGTATGGTTTTACAGGGTCAAATATAGCAGCATATAACCCTAACCCCAACCCTAACCCTATCCTTGGAACATAGGTACTGGGGAACATAGGGCTGACCCCGTACCGAATAGCAGCAACAGAGGCCTGTTGGAAGAAGCCAATTTATTTTAAGTTTGGGCAAACTCTGAGTTTTCTGTCACTGAAAAGAAGTTTGGTTTAGTTCAGTGTGAATAACGCAGGCGTTATTCACACTGAACTAAACCAAACTTCTTTTTAAACCACACAGCTCCTGCCTGGACCAGGGTCAGATCTGGGTTAGAGTTAGAAAAACAACATGGACCCATCAGCTGTGAGCACAGTGACATGTGACAACCTTTGGGTCAGGACCACACTGATTCTTAGTCAAATGTTTTGATATGCACAATACTATAGTACTACATACATTTCATTCATTTTAATGTGTTTACTATGACAGTATCATTTTATTTTAGGATTACAAACTTTTAATCTAAACAGGGGCAGGACTGTAAAACATGGAGGTTTAGGTTTTCAATCCTTAGTTTCTCAAAGCTGAAGCTAAAATGTTGTTTCTTTTCTGTTTTTTAATCACCTTCACTTGTGCCCTGAGCTTGCTCCGCCTTCTGGTCTGTGCTGCAGCAGCTGCATCATCAGTGGCTCAGAGCTGAGCTGAGCGATTCCAATCAATACTGAGCCAGTATTGCGATATCGATATTGACAACAAGTAGCTTAACATTAAAACATGGTTTGTTAAATTGTGTATTTCTTCTAGAACTAAATTCACAAAAGTACTAACACTTGTTTCACTCATTTAAGGACCTAATGTTCAATCAGCTATCATTTTTTCAATATAAAAAAAATAAAGTTCTGTCTGAAGTTTCGTGTCTTGACTCAAGTCCCTCTCAGTGGATTCAGTGCAGGACGTACATCTCTCTTGTCTCTCACACAGGCTGCACTCCGCACAGTGTTTTAAGATTTTAAGAGCGCCTCTGTCTTCTTTCTAAGCGCGTACTTAGTTTACAAGCCCCGGTCGGCACGATACTGGCTCTGATGCTTTGAGTGAGGCGGAAAGAGGCGGGGTTAAGCACATTGCTGATCAAAGAAGCAAAAACTGTTGCTAAATGTAAGAAAATGGTGTGGTGAAAAAGGTAAATAACAAACAAAAAAGGGCGATCTGAAAATTCAAGTATCAATGCAATGCAATACCGATCTTCATTTTGGTATCAATTTATCATCATTTAGGATCGATCAGTACACCCCTAGTCCACAGACAAAGTTTATATCCAGCTTCAAGCAGCACAATAACCTAAAGTTACTCAGTTTGCATTGTTTTTGTTTTATGAATCTCTGAGTAAGTTCAGATCTGTCTTTCAAACAATCTTCTGTAATTGCAGCTCTCTCACTGGTGCTGAGGGCGGCGGACAATCAGCTGCAACTTCCCGGTTTATTACCAAGCCCATTCCGTGCAGCATGATGCTAGTAAGTTTGCCAATCACATGTATCCATCCACCTTCTGCCGCTTACCTGGGGCCGCAGTCTAAGCAGGGTCTCCCAGACTTCACCCACCCCAGACACATCCTTCAGCTCCTCCGGGGGATCCCGAGGCGTTTCCAGGCCAGCCGAGAGACATAGTCACATACAAACACATAATAATGAGTGGGGCCAGGACTCTCCTGTGAATCCCTCTGAATCTCAGTGGGACTTCCCTGGTTTAATATATGGCTAGTATATTAGGTCCCTGTGTTTTTAGGGAGAGGTTCAGCCTTCAGAGGACAATATCTGTGTGGAGCATCTGCGCTTTGAGGAAGGCTCTCTTGACAGCATCCCCCTCACGCAACCTGTAGCTATACAGTATATGCCTCATTAGCAAGATTGCGTTTTATCCTGAATTCATAGTTTTTTTATTTGTCCACAGTTGGACAATGGAAATCACAATGGACAACTTTTCCTTGTGAAATCTGAGCCAGGACCTGTGTTTGTTACTCCAGAAAATGCTCCAGTGCATGGAAAGAATAGCTTCTGTCAGAGGGAAGGTTAGACGCGAGCAAGAATATTTGGGTGTTTGAAAACTTGAAACTAAAACGTTTGGGTTTGTAGTGGTCCCAACTCTCCCCTTGGACTGTGGTGCTGATCATGAGCATAACTGCAGAGGTGAGTAAAGTTAGATAGGGCTAGAACCTATCATTTGGCTTTAAATTAACTGTTGTTTTTTCTTCACAGATTTTCTTGTTTGGGGTCATCGCAATCAGGTAGACCAAATTGTGTAATTTAAGATCTTTTAAAAGTATAGTGACTGGAAATTATGCATCATCAGGCAGCATGTCCTTCAGAGTCTAGAGAGACCACAGCCGACAGACGCCGTCAAACTTCTGTTTGTCAGTAAGAACTCCTTGTCTTAAAAATAACTCACCATCAGAAGAACTTTGGGCAAATTTCAACAACAACAACAACAACAACAACAATGTCAACAACAACAACAACAACAACAACAACAACAACAACACTCCACACAGAGAAAGGATAGACTGAATTATAGACTGAATTAACATTGGATACAGAGACACAGTAAAGAAAGAGTTCATAAATGCATTCATTTACAAGAGTATACTCCCCTCTGCTGGACATACACAATAATTGTATTTGCATCAAATGTTTTTGAATAATTTGCTACAATGTTTGTGAGATATGCAATAATTAGTTGGTTTATATAATCTTTGTATTTGTTTATGATGTCAAACATTACTTAATGCTCATAACTCCTGTAGGAACTCCTTGTTCATCTCTTTATGTTACTGTAGGACTGTCAGAACCTCTCGTGCACCAAGATCTCGTAAACCATGTCACTGCACCAAGTCCAAGTGTCTCAAATTGTGAGTACGACTGCACATTCTTTGATTCTTTATCAGTTATTTAACTGTCACAAATCTCTCATGCAGATACTGCGGGTGCTTTGCAGGTGGAATCATGTGCAACAATTGTAACTGCACCAACTGCCACAATAACCCAAAACATGAAGCGATGCGAGAAAATGCTGTGAAGGTAAGCAGTTTGGGACCGAAATGCAGTCATAACAGGGTTGATTTAAAGTGCATATGAAAAGTTAAAATATACATTTTACTATAATGAGGTTCTACTAAAAAATCTAGCCTGGTTTTCCTTATTTGACAAACAAGTTCATAATATAGAGGTGATTCAAATGTAGCTTAGCAAAAATACTGTAAAGGGCCAAAGGTTGTCTAATTTACACAATAACTAGATATTATTTTCCAATAAAATTATAACCCTTTGTTTTGCTAAATAAATGTTTACCACTCTCATTATTAGTGCATAAATTGTCTGCATTTCGGATGAATTTGCTTGTATTGACGACATAGATGCAGAGATCACTTTTTAGAAGTCAGCGCTACTTCCTGTGTTTTCAACGTTTCTTCTCAAACTGATGTAAAACTATGAACAATATTTATGACAGGTATTACCACATGAAAACCTGTCATGCACACTTAATTAATCATTCCCCCTTTTTTGTTTTTAATTAAACCCTCTGTCTGATGAAAGCCTAAGGGCCTAAACACATAGGTATTATTCTTGTGAGTGACTGTAGGAGGTCTGGAGCAGCTCAAACAGTCTTGACTGAGGCAGACCTACAAGTGTGAATCTTTGATTAAGTCCTAACTCTTCACATGAGCAGAAGGAGCCTATGTTAGCTCACAGCTGATACTCACTTGGCGGCTGATGGGGTTGATCAAACCAATGGATCAGACTTATTGTGGTTTCATCTTCTGCAGTGCCACTTCTGTCACTGTAGTTTACTATAGACTCTGTGGTGAAAAATGATTGTTTTGTTTTTCTCCAGTCATGTCTTGTCCGTAACCCAGACGCCTTCTTACCTAAAACATACAAAGGAAAGTCTGGAGCGTTAACAGGCCGGCACAACAAAGGATGCAACTGTAAGCACTCTGGCTGTCTGAAGAACTATTGCGAGTGCTACGAGGTGCTGATTACAACCACACTTGGATACATCCCCTTTACTTTTTTAACTTCATGTTTATTATTATGGGATGTTTTTTTTTTTTTTTAATCTTACAGGCCAATATCAGGTGCACCTTCAACTGTAAATGTGTTGACTGTAAAAACTATGATGCAGACCTGGCGGACAAGACTTTTAATGAAAATAACATGTATGTTCTGTGAATCTGCCTGTGCCAACATAACCAGTACTTAGAAAAACAAATAAATCCATTGATGGATGATGGAAGAGTGTCGTTGGCCCTGTAGACGTAACTGTTCTCTCTCTGCATCCAGAGGCATAGAGCCTGCGTTGGTCATTACCCCTGGGGTGGTGGAGGCGGTGGTGGCGTGCTTACTGGTTGTGGCTGAAGAGGCTGAGAGGGAGCAGCGCTGTGAGGCCTGGGCTCAGCATGTGGTCCTCAACGAGTTTGGACACTGTCTCACACAAATAGTCAAAGTCATGTTCAAGACCTACACGCAGTGAGAGACGGGACAAGCAGGGTACAATAAGGCTAATAAAGAAGGTAGCATTTTGTTGAATACCTTTAGTTTAAAAAGCTATAGTAGTGTATATAGTTCTTTGAATATTTACACACTTGTGTAAATGTCTAACCTTTAATATTTGTTTATTCTGGGGAAGTTACAGTATGTACCAGTTTGACCAATTATGCATATAAAACAGCTGCAGTTGCATTTTATTTACACCGCTAGATGTTGTGTTTTAACTGATCACAAATGCTTATTGTGCACTATTGTCTTACATTTAAACGTAATGAATATATTCACATTCACATGATCAAACATATCCTGTATTTTTCTTTCTAAATAGAGTCTTCTTACATGTTCTTGAGTCATCTATCCAGTTTTGCAAACCAAATTTCTGATATTATATTGACAAACACTATTATTTTATTTATTTTTCCTTATTTTATTAACATTTCAACAAAAACTGTTATTTCATGTTTTTCTCCTGCATATGTGGGTCAAACATAGTTGTTAGGACAGTCCCACAGGGTTTGGATCTGGAGTGTGAGACACGCTCTCATAAATGGCTGATAACCAAAGAGGACACAGGAAGCACCTCGTTATGGTTTGCGGCTCCATACTATTGATGTTCTCCTCTGTGGATCACGGCCGTGACGACAGCACTGTTTTTGTGCTGTTTTGTAGGCACCAGTAAACAGGATTCCCGCCAGGCCTGGCAGGGAGGGTAGATCGAACATATTACAGATGTGGCTGATAAAAGCAGTTGGAGCAGGGCTGTGCACAGAACACTGCACTGGCACCGACTGCTCACCGCTCGGCCACAATGGTAAGACTCCTCTAGCTGTGTAACGGGGCTCAGATTAGCTTTAAATTATAATGGCAAGTATTATTTATCAGGCAAACTATGTATATGATGTGTTCCTCTTGGGTAGCAGATGTTTTTTTTTTCTTTAATATATCATCACATAATTATGTAAAAGATGTAAGAAGGTATTAAACCAATACTCAAAGTTGTTTCCTAAAGGGTTTTGTCTGTGCTGAACTGTTCTCTTGCAGAGGCTGAGCATTACAGTTTTGTGGACGTTGACTATGATCATTTCACTGTTTGTGGAGGTACACTGTGTTCATAAGGTAAGTGTATATGTTTAAGGCGCTATTTTATCCTACCACGACCCTCAAACTGTTTCCTTTTCAGATGAAGGTCCACTGGGGTCCACAGTCCATGATGTACCTTAAAGGAAAACGTGAGCAGATTTTAAACCAAATGTTTTATGTTTGAATCAAATAAAAATATAAAATGATATAAATCAATCACAGCATGCCAGAATGACAGTGTATTTGTACATGTGTGTTGACAGATGGTAGACGGTTTGTGTCGGAGGAAGACAGCCAGATCCTAAAGCAGAGTCTGCAGGACTGGTACACACTCCTCAAAGGTAAATCTACTTCAGTTCTCTAGAACTTGTACATTTAATTAGATTGTTGTAGGACACAAAACATTGGGCGACAGTGGGAAGAGTGTGAACAACCTGCCCGAGTGAATGAGTGAGTGGTTGTGGTTGGAGATAATATCAAGTCCCCCGGTTTTTAGGGTATTTACTAAGCTCATAATCTATATGCATTTATTAATGTTTTGACTTACGAGCAACATATTTTTAAAATTCTTCTTTGAAAGTTAAAGTGTGTCCATATACATGTACCCATAGTCGCTGTACTGTGTTGTGCAGGTGTGCAGCCGGACTTCAGTAAACGCCATCATATTGTGAGCTCCGAAAAAGTTCTGATTCAGTATCTTCAAGAGAGATGAGAACTACTGACCTGTGCAGCTAAAGCACTGGACTCAAAGTCAGCCACAACCTCTGATACATGTAACCAGCTGAGACACCATTGGTGCTAAATAACTGTATAATTACCTGTATAAAAATTGTATACCTCAGCTGTATATTGCTTTATGGAGGGCTAACATTAAGCTATTTGTATTTGGATGCACCTGTAATAAATCAATATAGCCTACTCATTTTGGGTGTTTTTCACTACTGCCTGCAATACATAGATTTTACCAGGAGAGGGCAGTGATGTATTTTTATGTTTTTTTTCCAAGTATAAACATTTACATATTTTGAAGCATTCATGTTTGCAATGTAAGTGTCTAAATATTTTTTGGGGAAATTTGAATGCATTTTAAATGCACTGCCTAAACATTCACCTCTGACATGGCAGATCTATAAAAAATATAAAAAGAAACTTGGTCTGCCTGACTCAGCCCTCGCGTTACTGGACAGAAAACCGTCACATTTTTACAGTCGATGTAAAAAGTTGGCCTGAGAACGTTTTAAATTGGATACAACAGTGTCTGAAACGTTCTGAACCAGTGCTTTCAAAAGAAAATGTTACAGCTATTCTTACCGGGGTTTAATTAAAACTCGATTGCACTGTCCCCCGACTGTCCCCCTGCAGACACAAACTTCCACTGAGGCTGCGAACACAAACAGTGGCTCTGCTTGGTTTAGTTAATCCTGTAATAGATATTCAGTGTGTTTAAAGTGCTCACATTTCAGCCAGGTTCATTCAGTCCCTCGGCTCCTAAAATCACAACAGACAGTCCGTCCATTCTCCATCAGCAGAGAGAGAGAGCGAAAGAAAGAGAGAAAGAGAGAAGAGCGAGAGCATAGAGAGAGGGAACGAGAGAGAAAGGGAAGGACGGAGAGAGAGAGAAAGGGGGAGCATAGAGTGAGGGAAAGAGAGAGAGAAAAAGGGAAGGACAGAGAGGGAAAGGGAAGGGCAGAAAAAGATAGAAGGAAGGACAGAGTGAGAAATAGAAAGAGAGAGAGAGAGAGAGAGAGAGAAGGAAGGATGGAGAGAGCAGGGGGAAAGAGAGAGGGAACGACAAGGACAGAGAGGGACAGAGAAAGGGGGGGGGGGGGGGGGGGGCGAGATGGAAAAGAGAGAGAGATAGAGAGAGCAGGAGTGAATTGGGTGTTACCTTGACCCAGAGCTCACCCTAAGGCCCCTTCCTGTCACCATGACTCCAGGCCTTAACACTCACACGTGTGCATTTACAAAGGGAACAGTTTTAGGCCACGTGGAAAACTGTCCAAATATTGACGTTTCCACATTGCCTTCGTTCACTTCCACCCTTTACTTGAAACAGAAATGATAAAGACATAATTATTTATAATGTTGTCAGCTAATGAACCCCTTCTGCAAATCTGACACGGTTTTTAACGCTTTCATGCGCCTCTGTCACTTTCTACGGCTTGCGGATTATCATGGAAATCTAAAATGTTTTAATTATTCATATTTGTATATATTCATTCATTCATATCATTTTCACCATGTGGATTTCTGTCTAGTTTTGAACATTATTAAATTAAATAGGTAAATAAAAATGTCGCAAATTCTTGATAATTAGGCCTATTTTTGTTATTTTCGGTTTAGTATGGTAATTTTTCATATTTCATCTGCTCATATTGAAAGAAAGAAATGTTGAGTATGTAGTAACTCTTTTACAGGATGAAGTCGTGACAGTCCTGTAGTAAACCGTGCATCTTCAGAAGCGCATTTTCACTTTATCACTAACAAACAACCATAAAATCGCTCCTGGCTCGGCTGGTTTGAACACATTGGACCCTAACTAAGGCTGTAGACTACATGGAACCAATATTGTAATTTCAGCCAAGCACATCTCCATTGACTCTATGTCGATGCAGACTTCTTTATGTAAGCTGATCTGGGCGATGGTATTTTGTAAACCGTGTAGTGATACTAAAAGCGTTTGACAGCGAGAGCAGAGGGAAGAAAGAGCGCAGTGTACCAGTGAGCAGCAGCATTTGTGGATGAAAGGTGATCCCTGCCCCGGCACACACCCAGGACTCCCCCGATAAGAACAGTCTGTGTCCATCTGCGCAGGAGACACGGCAGGAATGTCCTTTTTTGGCTTCCTCATACAATACGTGTGTTGATGTGTGGATGTTTGTCGCGATGACTCTAGTTCTAGTACAGCAGCAGTGAACAGAAGAACAGAAGTGGATGTACTCACTTACATTTACCGTTCAATGTCGAGCTTCTACTACAGTTCTGTTTAGCCAAAACATTTCTAAAACATTTTTTATTTCTCGTACTTTGTCGAAAAGATATTATTTACTGGTAATTTCTTTGGAAAAATGGCTGTTTCTGATATTCTGCAGTAAAATATAAATGAGACTTAATGTATTTAATGTTAAGGTACTGATAAACACATTCCCTCCCCCCCCCCCCCCCCCCCAAAAAGACTTTTTACTTGAAAAATGCAAGCAGTAATTAGAAAAATATTCCAGCTTTAATAGTTGAGCATATTCACAGTACAAACCTCCTCTGGAAGTATGAGAGTAACAAAAATTAAAATGACTCTTAAAATCAAGATTAAGTATTCAATTAATAATAATGATATGAATTCAGGTAATATTGCCCCGGCCTATGATAACATTTAAAATTTTATAATTCACTATAATTAAAGCATAAGATACATCTTCAGATTATAAATTAATTTGATAAAACCATAATAATCACATTTTCTTCTGTAAACATTCATTTCCTGTCTAAACATAGTGTCTTTCTTAGAAGATAACCAATCTCTATCTATTTCAGATTAAAATATGAAAATAAAATACGTACTTATAAACTAATGGCGTATTGCTGTATGATTATTGCAAATGATAACCTTCTACCTGACCTTCTCTTGCATGTCCGTCTTTCATTGTATCGTCAATAAAGGCATATGATATTGATGCGAGAGCACTTCTCCTGGTGGCTCCTCCGAGTGCCAGGGTTAATGATGTCAGCTGGAGATGGTGCAGAGTCTGTAATGACATCAGATTATCGTATGGCTTGTGCAGGAGTCCAGCTGGAGACACACTCACACCCACTGTCCACAGATTTCAATTGACTTTCAGTGAAGAGAAGATTTTGTTGACATTTTGGTCTTCAATGAATCAAGAATAAAAAAAAACTAAAAAAAACACTTGTCAAATGTCAACAGTTTTGCACAAAGGTTAGTTTTCTACTGTTGAATGCTAATCAAAGTAATTAAAACAACATCAATTTGGCTGATGCAAGCAAATCATACAGTAAATGCACTTAAGCAAATACTGAAATACATTGTGAAATAAAACATCAGATAAATACTTCTAATTCATCTCTCTGCATCTTTACAATGTACCTTGCCTTTTTAGATACAGGCCTATAAGTTAATACATGTTCTTAAACTATATTATGTTCTGTGTTTAGACCAAAATGACAGACCCATCTGCACAAAGTCAAAGTGAGACCAGGGGCATGTTCTCCCAGTGGTCTTCAGGCAAAGATATGTCGTACTCTTCCTCAGTTTTAATGCCATACAATTATAAATTGTATCGTAATACGGTTCATCACAAGAAAGGCAATTCTCGACCAGAAAGGCTCTTGTGATCATTTTGAAAAATCTAAAATCTTTCTCCTCCACGTTACGTTTAGTGTTCAGAGTCCCCTTGTCACGCTTAGTTCTGTAACAGCTACAAAGTGATGATGTTGCCGTCCTCTCTCATGTCCTGACTGGAGCTGGCGGCGTGGCCGGGGTTTTGGTTATGGTTAGTCAACAGTGCTGCACTACTGTTGAGAGACGCTCCGATGCTGCTGGGTAAAGAGATGCTCTGAGGGAGGCCCCGGGCTCCTGTGTTATTGTTCAGCCGGCCGTTGGCAGAGTCCCTGCTCAGGTTCAGGTTGTTGCTGTTGGGCACGTGTTGGGGGTGATAGGGCAAAAGGTCGTTCTCCAAAATGAGGTCTCTGTCTTCATCATCATCCTCGTCGCTGTCACCTTCCACGATACTGTTGCTGCAGACAAGATCATCTATCAGTCACTGGCACCATGCAAACACTATATACAACTGTTAATGATAATAAGATTTTATATTTTTCTGCAAATTATACAACTATCATTATATTTATCATCTCTATGTAAAGCCAATTTAGCAATGACAAACTAACTAAAGTAGTGTAGCTTTTGTGACACCGTAATACAGGCAAATACAGGGAATGTCACAAGTACAATCCCTCCTACGAAGTCTTCATAAAACCAACAAAAACATTGTTCTGAAATTTGATTTATTGAAAACAAATCTTGGCTGATTTCATTTATTCATAGCTGTCGGAATTATGGGGCAAAAACGTACTGAGAAATAGTTCCTTACAAAAGAAATGATTTCTTTTCAAATTTCGGCTCTGAAAGCTTCAGCTTGGAGTGATTGTAGCGATTGAAAATCTAATTTTGTATAAATAGGATTTTAGGGAAAAATCAACCCATTTGTGAAAGTAGCAAATCATCCACATCTTGGCATAATTTCACAGTTTGAGTAACTATGATATAAAATGTAATTGTCCTCAACAGAATTACAACTATATTTTAACACTGTCACTACTCTGTGCTGCTGTAGTAGACTGTACCTGGCCGTGATGGGGTTGCTCTGGGAGGCGGGGCTTGGAGAGTCATGTGACAGAACAGACCCCGCAGATCCAGCTGAGCCAACAGAACCCGAGTTCCCCATTGAGCTCTTGCTGCTACGATGGACCACGTTGTTCCTCTGATTCGCCGGCTTCACTGTCACTATGAGGTTGTGACTGTTGGCTACCATCATGTCTGTGACCTGAGAGTAAGACCATGAGAGATGAGATACTGTACACAATAATAACAATAATAACTTATGTCTCGAGCCTTAAAATTAAATTAGTTAACATTACATCACATTTGGTGTTAAAATAGCTCTTTGTTTGCATGTAAATCGAGGAAAAATAAGATTCTTGTGCAATCACACTTGCCCTTGTTTGGTCCTAGTTTGAGTGTCGCTGTAGTCCTGATGTAGACTTGGTTTGATCTTATTCTAGTGCTGGATTCGTCCTTGTCTAGTCCAGGTTTGGTTCCAAATTTAATCCCAGTTTAGTCAAAATTTTAAACAATAGTGTGCGTTTGCAAGTGTGAACGCACCCAAGATCTTTGTTTAAATTACTTTTTTTGCATTTGATGATAGTAATTCACAACTAAGTATATATATCGTTGGCTTTGGTGGCCTGCAGTGTCCCAGTGACGGCTGACAGCTTGTGTTGTTACAGAAGTACCTGCAGAGGAGTTGCACATAAAGCAGTTATTACCTGGTCCAGTGATTTTCCTGCTACATCGATACCGTTGACCTCTAGGATTTCATCATTAACTCCCAGCAGTCCTGTGCTCTCAGCCAGCCCCCCTCTCACCAAACGGGAGATGAACACTCCAGGGACCTGCCGAAGTTGAGAAATAATCCTTAGATATTGAGAGAATATTTTTGCATCTGCTTTAATTAGCCAGGGCCGTGTAAGTGGCCTGGTTTGTGATTTGTGACAGCAGTGATCAATTTGATCAATTAAATGTTAGGAGCAAAGCACATCATTGTCTTAAGATGATTTAAATGCAATCAATATTATTTTCTTTCATATTATACTCCTTGACCCTTTTAATAAAACAATTTACCGGTAAGTAAGCAACTAAGAAGGGCCAATATAAAAAATTACAATGAAATAGAATAGTTAATGAACAGGCAAATATAGCATAGAAACCAAGTTTGTATTCAAGTAACAATCTGAACAATTTCCCTTATTTTGGTCTTTCTATGTTTCCCTGTCATATAGAGGGGGACGTGCCTGACATGAAAGGCACACTGGATTATGACCTCCTTGAAACCCTTGAAACTGTATTAAAAGAATAAACCACAAAGCACATACTGTTGCCTATAAAGGGTGAATAACACATTACCTCTGCTCACAACTGTAATTACTACTGGAACAAGTGTGACATTTGATATTACGACATGTCTGACCTTCTCTACCCCCTGCGGCGTGACTCTGACGCTAACCCCGTCCCGGATGTAGAAGCCCAGGGGTTTGTGGGTGCCATGCTTGTGCAGTCGAACCCGCCGGTGCGTCTCAGGCAGAATGTCCACGTCGATGATGGAGGAGATCTGTCTGAAGTTCTGGGGCATGCCGATGAGCAGCGCCTGTTTGCTCTTGTGAGTGGACCCCGAGCCTGCGGTCCTAAGTCCAGTTAGACCCATGCCCTTCTTACGCCTCTGCAGAGAGTTGGTGCCAAAGACGACTGGCTCGTCTTCTGGAGAAACAGCAAACAAACAGAAAAGAACGAATTAATATAGCGCCAAAATGCATTTCCAGTATAATCATTTGTATTGAATAAGTAAAAACTCCAGTCTACGGTCCATAGTTGCTCCCTGTCTTGCACAAAATAAAGCGTTTCTTACAGGTTGTTAACGGTTTACTTTTCAAACACATAACAACCTTAAATACAAATTTAAATGAAGAAACAAATATTGTCACAATTAGTTACTAAAAGTATTTTAATCCATTCATTAGGATTAGGATTTTCTCGTTGGGCCCACAGTTCTTGACCAATCAGAATGGCCTTACGGCTGTTGCATCACGGCAGTGGTCAGAGAAAGTCCTTTTGTTTAGTTCAGTTGATCCTAAGCAGGTCTAAGACTCTGGGCTCGAGTGATTAAAGATTAATATGAGGGATTGTTTGCAGAGATCTGTGCGGGAGCGAGCCATGGACCATGTGTGGGGTCAAGACTGATTAAAGACACAAAGATTTCGTCACCACAGTATAATCCTGCTGCACCCACATCTACGGGGAATTTGTTTCATCTGAGCACGAGACAGGCTTTGAGAAACATGAGAAGGTCTGACTTTCAGAAGCTGTCACTCAGAGCTCTACAATGTTTTTGTGAGAACTGCATCCTCAATAATGCATAAGATTTTTTTTTTCTTTTTTCACCCCGTAAGACTAGCATTGCTACGCTGGTGTATTTGGCAATGCATTGGCACATGTCAAATGTAATTACCATACAGTCTTCTGCACTGTCTTGGATTTTAGATTTATTAACTGCATTTGCCAAACTAACAGGACTGCTACAGCCCACAAATACACAGGCTACAAAGAGCACATCATCTAACATTTGGCTCTTCACTCGATGCAGCTGATATGACAAGAGAAAATAGACTCCAAACCCAAATGTTGTTACACTATAATAAATTAAGTGACATATGCAAATAAGTCCCATAAGCAGTCGTCTAGTTATATATTTTGCATAATCCACAAGGAAGTGAGTAGTTTCCATTGGAATAAATGTATTACAGGCACCACATTCTACATTATACTACATAACGAGTGAAAATACAAAATACTACTTGTTTGCAAAGAGGCCATGTGAACCCCTGTGCCACTGTGTATGGTGTGTTGTTGTCACGTTGCTATGAATACGGTGCCAAACAAACTAGTCAATCACCAATGGAGATTCAGTGTGTGTGTGAGATTTGAATATGTTGTGTGTGTGTGTGCGAGCCAACGAAAGCACCTGCTGTGACATCACTGGCCCGTGTTAAAAGAGCCGTACCCAGCGGGCACTCTGTCAACAACAAGTATTTGGATGATAGAATATTTCACTGTTGTAAACTATCTGACAGCATAGTGTGAATAGATTTGTTTAAGCATCGAAAAGTACAGCATGGAAGTAGGTGACATTTTTAACCTGTGTGTGTTACTATGGGATTACATCATATACATCTAAACAAAAGGCCAAGATATAGAAGAACTTGTACTTTCTTGTACACTGGCAATGATAAATAAATATGCAAATGGTTGTGAGCGATGTGAAGGCATATCTTGCTTTTTTCAGACAGGATAAAGCTGAAAGGCAAGAATAACTCACCGGGAATGAAAAGGACCATCTATCATCTATATAAACTATCTTGCATTTGGAATGATTCTAAACTTACTTTTTGTGCTGATATGGTTTGAAAGATGCAAAGTACTAGTCTGTGATCTGATGCGGTGTACAGTAGATAGAACGTAACCTTTGAGGCAGGTGCTCACGTTTCCGGGTGGATGACTCTTTTCTCAGTTGCGTAGCATATGAAGAGGAGAATTTTGTCAGAATCAGACAGAAATAATTCCAGGATGGGTACAGTCAGCGTGCCCTGTGGCTCTGCTCCACATGTTTCTGTTTTTACCTTCAACATGTCACATTTCATCCTCACCGATCCAGCGGCGGAAAGAGCACTGGATATTAGTACTTAATAAAAGTATAGTTACAGGGATTAAATGTACAGTTGTCAAAATGTACTCTGGATTAAGTACCACTCAACGGCTATATGCTAGTTACTTTAGAGCAGCCTTTATACACATTTTGATAGAAAACACATATTTTCAATAAGAGCACGAGACGCAATGTCACTTTTTGCATTTGGAGAAAGAGAGGAGCAACGAGTGGGCCTTGTAATGTACTCAGTAACACATATAATTTACTACATGGCTTGAATTTACCTTAATTAAACTTAGAAGTACAACTTACACAAAAAGTTGTTCTATTACTTTCCACCCATGCACATAAAATGTTAAAGCCATAATCAAATTCTACACACTTGATTTGATTACAATATTAGTTAAAAGCAAGTGTACGGGAACATTATCAAAGGTTAGATGAGGTGAAGAGAGCTATTCTTAATCTTGGGCACAAACATTTTCTTCCTCAACATCAAACTTGTCTCAGTCAATCCTTTCTTGACTGACAGATGATTACTTTAGTCTTATCTCGACTCTGAACATTCATTCAAAAAGACACAAACAAACCCGCCATTCATTGTCTGAGGGACACCGTGCAATAATATTTGTACAAAAACTCACAAACCTAACTACAGGTGGAGCAGAGCGGCGCTGGAGACACAAACCCGACCAGGCGCATTCCTGTACTGCATTCCAGCGTCACTCACTGCTTATCAACATGTACAAGTGCGCGCCACGGAAAAAAACAGCTCATGTGGATAACAACTACAGCAGTAATGGTTAAAGAAGGAGCAGAAGTGCATTTGAATTGTGCCTGCTCTAAAAGCAAATGAAAATATGTGCTGCTTTCAGAACTAGACATAGGCCTGAAGGCACAGACATTTCTAAGCACCTCGCTGCTGCCCACTGATGCTCTCACTCTCGAGACCAAAGCTATTGAGTAAATGCAGTCAAGTATCAAGGCCTGCTTAACATGCACCCAGTACACAGTCGCAGTCGGGAATGGGAAGAGAAATGTTATCAGCAACTCACTAAGCTCAACGCACACATAGGTAAGGAAGCAGATTCTTCCAGAAAAACAACTTTACTACAAGCTAGATATTTAGAAATTGTAGGCTGTGTGATCGTTTCATTTTGGATGGGCATCAGACACAGGAAAAACTCAACCGAACCTGGAAGTAAACACAGGTTATGCACTCTGCAGGTGAACCAGCAAGGCAAAGACTTTGATTTGTTATGATATAAATACACTTTTTGCTTTTTTTTTCTTATATTACAGTTTATTAATTTTAAACTGTAATATAAGAAGATCATTATTTTACATTTAGTTAATTCATTGTAAACCGCAAAATTGATCTAAAACAGCTTAATAACAGAAAAGGGTCAATTGCCTTCCTGTTCAAAACTGTACTGATAAACTCGGCCTTTTCATAGTGACATTTCACCGTAACAAGCAGCAGATGGTTTCTATTTTTGAAAAGTGGCTCCGTGACATTTTAGAACCCAACATGTATCACTCAGTCTTCATTTTCCAAATAATCACACAAACAAGGGTGTGGGAGGGCATGGGGGGAAGGGCACATTTTCTGAGCACTGGAGCCTCCGGTGCAGGTAAATACAAGATTACTCAGGAATATAAAACTCCACACGACCACACACGACCACACACGACCACACGAATGATGAGGAAGCTCATGAATGTTGAATTTTCATAAAATGTCCTCAGAGTCAACACAGAAATGACCTAAAAGCAAGAGAACAATGTATTTCTTCGTGATATAGAAAGCATATAATAAATAAGTAAAAAATGTACGCCCAAAAGTTACTCTAGTAAAAAATCTGTCATTCGTCTGGTCATCAGTCAGTCAGAAACACATTGTACATGATTACATTAGCCTGGGTGCTTCTGGTACAGCAGATCGAAGCTTTTAAAAACACAATAAAGTGACCTCACAGTGGGCACCATCTGGAGCCCGGGGGACTGCCATCTGCTGGGTCCAGTGTACGTCCGCTGTGGGCTCAAAGAAACAGAGCTAAGAGGACACCCGAATATAGGACACTTCCACTCAAGCTCGGAAGTATTAACCCACCTACCAAGGCGCTACCAAAATAGAATATGAATACATCTTTGTGTCTGGGAAATACAAAAGGAATCTGGTACAAGTTATGTCTGCAGGGAAAGGACAGACACTTATGGCATTCTACTCAAAACAACAGTCAGTCTATCATGCAAAACAATATGTTGAGATGATGACATTTTATTACTGCTTTCCTAGATTAAAACCCTATTCGATTAACTCAGGCCTGGCGATATGACAATAAATGTATCACGATTTTCCCACCTCAAACTGATTGGGTTAGTAGCGTGTAGGCTTTAATATTGTATTGTAATTCTCGGTGAGTAGCTGCTAACGATACGGCAAACTGGACTTCATTCAAACTATTACATTTTTATAGCCTGGTATGACAACAGTTGCCTCTAGGGACCTTTCAAAAACACACTTAGAGACAAACAGAGTCTTCCATCAGCGAGATGGAAAACAGCAATGAGGGAAAGCACAAACGTGACAGGGCAAAGAGCGTAGTGGCTTATTAAGAAAAACATCCATCTTTTACAGTTTATTTATGTACTTGGACTGTTGTTTGAATTAGTTTGGCTTGATTTTAGCCTCCGCATATATTTTTATTGCAGTAGTTTATGTGGGATGTGGGCAGCAGTTGCTCTTGTTGCTGTCTCTTCCTTTTGCATATAAATATTTGATTTTCTGTCCACAACCTCCCAGACACTTAGGATCTCTGCTTCTTACATAACATTCCTAAGACTTCCTACAACATCTGAAGACCGCAGGTGCAACCATTTCTATAATGTAGTGTGCCATAAGTCTATACGGAATATAAATTCAAAGTGGCACAAAACAACAAACATAATTGTGTTTTTATACCTATTATATTTTGTAACTGCACCAACTGAGATCATTTGTTTGGGTTGTATACACTTCAATAATGTATGTGTATTTTATCAATCTAAATATGTTATCTTCGAAAACTCTTTGTTGCTACAGTGACAAAACATTTTATTGTTCAGTATTGACCAAGTGAAAGTTTCAAATGCAGGCAAACATTGTAATTAGCTTTTTCCTTTTCCAGCCCAGTCCTTCAAGGTAACCAATGGTATTCAAGTACAAAGTTAGTATTATGATGAGGTCTTTGGGAGTAAATTAATCCCTTGGAGGGGTTAATGGCTCGCAGCAGCAGATGGGCAGTGATCATCAGTTGTCTATGGATCACTGTCTCACTGTTTACAACAAACACACAACACAAACAGCAGGGAACACAACACAGGTTTCATAAGGACAGAGGAGACTGCGGTGCCAAATAAAACGATCACAACTACTGGTCCAAAAATAAAGGCTGAGCGCTTGTATTGTGTTTCAGTCTAAATGAAAAGGGTATTTAGGGAAGGCAATATCTCACTACACTTTCATGTAATTGTAGCTAGCAACAGTAGCTGGGAAATAGTGACTAAGATTTGAACAAAAGCACAGACAGTTCAAAGGGTGAAAATTATGGTTTCAAGTATACTGATTGTGTAAGAAATCCACAATGATTGTTGAGTCAAACTAAAACAATGCTTAAATTGGGCTTTACAAGACTGACAAGCTACAGTGCGTCAGCGGGCCATTATTCATTTTACCAAAGGCCATTCAATGGGCAGTTAAAGGGGATTCTAATAAAACAATAAATGTAGTCAGTGGTGGAAAACTAAGGTGCAGTGTTTGTATGAAAGCAGCATTGTAACTAACTAACACTGATATAATATTTCCATAATATACAAATGAAAGCTCAGCAGTAGCAGCCCCAACAGGAGCTGCACGGGTTTAAGTCCTTGTTTTGGAATGTACTCCAGGTCAGTTCCTAATCTATTGGCCAGTATTTCATGATTTGCAATCATTTCTATCCATTGACTAAGAAAATAAGAACTCTTTGAATTCCAATGTTAAATACTGGTCATAACTATCTCAGATGCAGTAAAACACAGCCTGTTTTTGGCCTGCTCTCCTCCACTACTGCGACGATCAGATTAAACTGTGTCTGATGCCAAACAACAATAGAAGATCACTGAGCAGATTACCATCATTGCATCATGAATTATGCAAGATCAAGCAAACTCGATTCACTTTATCGAACAAAGGGGATTTGAAACAAAGACAAACCTGCATCAAAAGTGTTCACTGCACGTGGGGCAGTCTATTGGAGTTTGTGTCCTTACCTCTCTTAGTGATTATTATTCGGAGCAGTGGATTGGCAGAGGACACTGCCTTGTGGAAGTTGTCATCGTTGTTGATTGGCAAAAGGTCTCCGTGCACATCAGCGTAGCCCAATATTACGTCCATTCCTGGGATGCGGTGTATGTGTTGGAGCAGTAGGTAAAACTCCTGGAAGCCTCCGGGGCCGTCCCTCTTAAGGGCAAACCGCCTATATTCTGCATCGAACTGTCAAGGGGACAATTACATAGTAACTATACATGCAACACCAACACACTTTGATAATCAAACAAAAACATGCTTTATTTTTGCTATTATTAACTATTCACTTGAGCAGCCAATAAATAAGTTTAATATTCTGTAATCAAGTGTCAGTAATGGCAGAGGAATTTGGAAATTACCTTAAAATTCTTGTGTAATGTGTATACAACATTTTAATTAGTAGGTGTTGTCTGTTATTATTGAACTGAGTGTAGGTCACTCTGCATGCGCATAGCAAATGTTTTGGGCAGTTAAATCATTTGGCAGTTGTTTTATTTTATTTCCTACATTCTTGTTCAAACATTATAACACTGACTTCGAGGCACAACTGAAACAACATCAACTAAGTAGCATTGCCAATCAGTTTCACAGAGGCTGATTGGAATAAGCCTCATCGCTCAGGCTAGTTCGATTCTACAGTACATCCACAGACACTCTATATCCTACCAATAGCACGTGTTTAAATATTTATATAAGTATTTTTATTGTCTTTGATTGAAAACAGAGCAATTAAAAACCACTAACGTAAATGGACCACAGTAGTGTTTGGGGGACAGAAGTACTGAAGCCTGCACATTCTCCAAAGAGTCAGTGAGCGGCATTAAACAGCCTGTGGTCATCAACATCTGTGTGCATCATCACAATGTTGCACTTAGACCACGTCCCGTGGGGTATTCCTAGATGTTGTTGAAATGTTGCTTTAAATGATCATCACACTGTTAGCCCGTCACTGCAGACACAGTGGAAATGGTCCCTTACAACTCACACATCATTTAAACTGAAAGGCTCATCACAAAAGCAACATTCAGCACAAACCCAACATTCAGCACAAAAGCAACATTCTGCCTGGTGCGTATTCCCCGCTGAGGTTTGGGCGCCCGGACTCTCCAGCACAGGCCGTGCAGTGACACACACCACACAACAATCATGAGTTAGCTCGCCATGGCAGGATCAGAGGCTGTCTAGTGTTCAGTGACGATCTGAGCCTGAGCTGAGCCCGGAGCTGAGGCTAGCGCCTGCTCATGTCTCTCCCATGTCTCTGCCCATGTCTCTCACAATAACAGAGGCAGGATCAGGCTACGACAGGACAGACGCGAGGACAGACGTGAGGACAGACGTGAGGACAGACGAAGCACTCACTTTGCTTTTGACCTCCACCAGGCTGTCGTGGACTCGGATGGGCGGCCGGTAGGGCTGCTGCTGCTGCTGCTGCTGCTGTCTGGACATGGTGCTCCGACACTGCGGTGAAAACAGCCACCGCCGCAGAGAGCGCTCTCTGCCCGCAGTCCCGTCTTCGAGCCGCGGAATCAGCGCACGAACAATAACCCAAACACAGACGGTGAGCGGCGGGGACTGACACGGCGTTGAGCTGCTCAATCCCTCGGTGTAACATCCAGGTGTAGGCTCTGGTTCTAGCTCTGTCAGCGAGACTGTGCTTACGGCACATGCGCGCGCACGCAGCGTCCGCGACAGGTGGAGTCCGGTAAATCCAGTCGGTCCGGCTGCTTCCCCGCGTGTGCGTCTGTGCGATACTGCCCACGGCTCTGGAGGAAACCGTGACGTCCTCCTTATAATAACATTACCTCATTACAATACATTGTTGGGCTAGAATATGTTAAAGCTAGAGACCACCAAACCCAGACACTGCACAGAGAGAAGAAGAGAGGAATTAGGCCGAGCTTGAAACATTTTATTTATAAAATGTGACATATTCAGCTGGTATTTTTTTCCCATAGGTATAGTTTTGGTTTTGAATTGTTAATTGCTCTTCATCATTCTGAAACCCATAGAAAACAACAAAACACTCTCATCTTGATATTTTGGGTCATGACTAAAGCCCACTAGATTTACAATAGGCTATAAATATGAAGATCAGCACAATCCAAGCATCTTTTTGTAAAGTGCCATTTTCCCCTGGTTCTTTATTTGACAGTCTGATCCAAAGTGATACTCCCGAATACAGATGAAGTAACCAGCCCATCCTCCCAGTGCCTCTCTCTGCCTCCTGTTCACATCAGTACAGTACCAGTCCGTCCCGGGACTGTGTGTGAAATTCCTGCTTATGTAAAGGGTCCCATTACCAAAAACATGTAATCCTCCCAGATAAGAAGGCATTCCACTGGAGGAAAAACATCAAACTGAGAATGGCCTTCAGTGACTCAAGAATTCACAGTTTTTTTTTGTCAACTTTCTATCAAATAAATTTCCTCACACATTTAAATTTGAATAACTAGAGATGAAGAAAGTAAAAAATGTTTCAGGAGCAGGAGAAGATGTTGAAATCCAGTAAAAAGCATGTACTCGTGTTATCACTGAATGTAAACTGAAAGCGTATCAACACTACTAGGTCTACAGTCTGTGTTTTTAAAAAGTAATTCACAATTCTGCATGGCATTTTCAGATTTGGCTGTCAAACATAAAGTTATGCATCATTAACAAGTTCTCATGAGTACAATGCAAAAACCTTGTAATGACTGAATTGACATCTAAATGTTCAGGAAAATAAGGTAAAAAAATCATAATCGCTACCCAGATACTGATCGATACAGAATCAATAACATCAAAACTACTAACATTATTTTGTGTTGAAATTATACATTATATCGTCTAAAATTATTATTATTATTATTATTGTTGTTGTTGTTGTTGTTGTTATTATCATTATCATGATCATGATCATTATCATCATCATTATTGTTTTTATATTGAGGTATTGAGTACTGAGCCTTTTCCTTTGTATCAAAATAGAGTTTGAATTTTTGCATTGTGACAACACTATTGGATATTGATTTATGAAAATGACTCCCTATAATGTGACATTTTCAGCCCAGTTGCTGCAGCAGACGCCCCGCCCACACTACACTATATACTGTGAGAGACATGAGAGGAATGATTGGAGAGCACAAGAGGGAAGTGTCTCAATGAACAAGAATGTCAGCTATGTGAGACCTTCCAGGTGATATGTCATGTTCCTCTATTTGATTAAAATTGTTTATTGCTTCCTTGGAAAATGTATATGTGCTGTGCAACCGTTAGACCTGTCTTATTACTACCATAACTTTAACTACATAAACTACCTAATAAGTGACCAGACATGATCTCAAGTTGCTAATAGTTCATGGATAATTGCTTTTTCAGTAAATGAGTCATTCTTATTCAAAATTAATCTTAGTCTAAAACATTTGTTTGGGTCCACCAGATTTCTCATCCTCACAACTTTCCCCCAAATATTGAAGCAACTGTGGGCACATTATAGCTGTATATACTATGATAAGTCCATCTTAAATAGCTTGGTGAGGTTGTCTTTTTTTAGTGGTGTGAGTCACAAGCCAGGATTTCTGAGCAAGGTGCGATAGACTGAGCAGCCTATGTATGTCTATAATGCCTGGTATTTGTGGCCTCTAGTCAGGGAGCTCTTTCATGTGTCTGGGCGTGACAGGGGCGCAGGCTGAACAACAGGTTCAGATATCTGTCAAGGTTTGCAGCACTGACTTTTTTACATTTTTTCTGGTCCTGAGCTAACAATACAGGGAGGCTCTTAGTCACTTACATTCAAGGAGCTTGAGAGATGAGTGAGTCAGATGTTCAGCCTGCATGCTCTCTGCAGTGCACTATGAGGTCAGAGGTTTGTGATTAACCTCAAAGTGGATACAAACACCCAATATGTATATTTTCATAACCTCTGTTCTCAAACATTTTAAAATAACGAAACACACAGAGAACAAGGTGGGGGTGTAGGCTACACGAGGGAGCAAAATGAAATTGATGATGCCTGTTGATGCCACAGAAAAGTTTAAGAAATAAAAGTTTTGGAAGATAGACTACTAATTACCTGGAATACTGTTTACCATGGAAATAACCAACACACCAAACAGCCAGGTTACTGTAGTATGTATATATACTATATATTAAATGAACTAAGGATCAAATATGAATCTAAAGAGCTTAAACAAACATGAGAGATTTGACTGTTGTCTTTAATAATACATTGCAGCTTTAAAATCCTAATATGGTAGGCTTCATTCTGATCAAAGTACTCAATATAATTTGGAAGAAAAAAAGTTTGATATTTTTTCCAGATTTACATTTGATAATTCACTAGATTGAAGTGGTTCAGTCCAGAGTCATGGTCATAGCCAGCGTCATTTAACTAGATCCACGAGAACACAACGCAAAATACCTGTATGTAGTTGGTGCAACAGTGACACTCAGTGGCCGTAATGGAAATGCAGTTCACGCAGATAAGGTAATTGTGGCCTACCTTCTGTCAAAACAGACAATCTCTGTGAAGTGTTGATGTCCAAACGTCTTCTTTAACCTACTTTATAACTTTTCGAGCCTTGCATCGTGCCAAAAAGCCTGTGCAGTGATATTTTATTAGATCCATGAGTGGATTATGAAGTCAGTGGAGTTTAACCCTAACACTAATCTCCCTAAACACCACATCGTTTTCATTTAGTCACAAATCATATTGCTGCCATGGAACTATAATTGTTACTTACAAAAGACAACAACAAAAAATGCTCGCGCAAAACACATTGTCAAGCCTAACACTATGTTTTGTCATTTTCATATTGACCACTGGGGGTCAGACTTAAACCAAAATCCACTTCTACGTCTGAAGTCTGCCTTTCCAGAGTAACTTATTTTGTTTGTGTTGACTCCCTGAAAAAACCCTTTACTTAATGTTTTGCAATATTTTTCAAGACCATATTAAGTAATTATTCAAGGTATCAACAACTCAATGAGGAAGAGAAATGTCAGTCTATCTCCACTAAAATGTAATTCATCATGCAGACATGCAGCTACACAGTGTACCTCTAAAAATATGATTTGTTTTAAGCATGTTATAACCTACTGCATTTGGGACAGAATAATCTCTGATACCCCAATCAAAGAAAATAATATGATGCAGATACAATTTATCATCATTAACTGTGGTATTGGGGCTTCACAGTAAGTCTGCAGATGCAAACAGACAATACTGAGGAGAAATCATACAGCTTCCTCTGATCATTTTCAAAATACAATTCGATATTATTTGCTTTTAGTTAAGAGAAAACATTTCCGATCGCTTCTCAAACAGTTGTAACTGTAATAAACTCATACCTTTTGTGGAGAATAATCTTGTGTTTGCTGTATTTTCAAAAACAGATTATTTTAAACCAATTCCATGTATGCTTATGCAATTTTAATTTTGTTTCAAATAAACGGTGTAATAAGGGTGTACAGTAGTTCATATGTGCTAGTTGTATGGGTTGTAACTTTACCTGTGCACAGATTGTTTTCAAGCTCAACTCAATATCATATGGACTTTTACTTACATACTGCAGTGGATAACAGGTAATAGATACATTATGTTACTTTGTAATAGATTTATCATGGATTTGTGCTTTTATTTTGAAGACACAGTCGCTCTTCCCCCCCTGTGGAAAAGAATGTGGCTGTTGACAGGAGCGCGAAGTGAAGCAGAGGATTGTGGAGTAACACACCTCAGTGGGCAGCATCACTCACCTGACAGAGCCTCGCTGCATCAGGGACTCATCACCCGCAGTCCCACAGCCCAGGGCACAGGAGCACACTACAACAGCAGGTAAATGCAATTACATTTTCATTATGGAAGTTTGGAGTGGATCAAGGACTTCAGAAAGGAGATTTGACACACAATCCCACTGATATGAACATTTTTGTCCTCAGTTATTTAAACTCATATTTTTGTTTGCCATTGTTTTAGCTTATCCAGTTCAATGAGACATCTCAAATCATAAGAGTCTGTGTTTTACTGCTGTTTTAAATGAGGGCGTGTGCATGGAGACATAAAGAGGACAAATAGACCAGAAGTGAATTCAGAACCCCTTCACCTGGGTCCAGGTCTTGCATAACTCTGTTCATTTCACTGCACAAATCTGCCCGTTTTGAAGCTTAGAACACTTTGAAGGCTGTTGCTGAACGCTTTGTTGTCTGACAGCAGTATGTGTTTTGATTTTTTTGACATATAGGACTTAAATATTATGATTTAAAACAGCTGACAATGATTAATGACACTGAAATTGTAAATATTTGTTTGTTTTTTAAGTAAAATTGGGATTGATATTCTTACGCCCCTTTTCCAGAGACTGATTGCAATTGTGGGTAAGAACAGATGTTGTGGCTGCAGAATAGGTCAACTTCATTATTGACACAGATCTTATTGTAATATTTCTCTACCTCATTGAACTCCATTTTATGTGACTATGATTATGGGACAACAATTACAGCATATTTCAACATTTGTGGTGATGATAACTGATGTAACAGAATACCATCCTTTAAATTGCAAAGGGCATTTGAACTAAGCAAATGTTGTAGTATTTGAGGGAAGTATTTGTAGAGACGTGACATTTCAAATATCAAAAGTCCCATCTCCAAACCAGAGCTAGTGGTGTGTGTGTGTGTGTGTGTGTGTGTGTGTGTGGGTGTGTGTGCGTGTGTGTGTGTGTTTTTATACGCGGTTCAATAGACACTGCCTTCAGTGCGAGGCGTTTCACCCTCAAGTGATTCACCAGCGCCACACAAATAGAACAGTACAAACGCGTTGACTCAGGGGCGCATAGACCAAATACAAAATAACTGTATAGCCCAAAATGAATTCTCTTTGATTGATGGCTCAAATGTGCTGCTAAATTACTTTTCATTTTGTGTCAACAGCAATTTATTAGTGGTATTCCTCCTGAGGGGAGTCCTGTGCGTGGCCCTTGGGTGCTGCTGGGGCAGGCAGATGAGCAAATAGTAACACGTGGGGAGAAGCACACAGTTAATTAGCCCTTTGCTGTGGCTCCAAATAACCTTGGATTTTTTCCAATGAAAAATAAAATCAATAAAATCAAGTCGCAGACGATGTGACTTTTCATCAGATGTTCCTGCATCCATGACTTTTATCCACAGTGAGGTTGATACACGTTAAATAGTGTGCTGCTGCTTAGAATTTGAATTTAAAATGTAGGCGTGTTGAGATAAACAGTCCTCCAAACACAAAATCAAAACGTATGATTGGAAAAGCAACAGTTTGTTAAATTTGAGAGATCTGCTTTTTTATTTCCCGGAGGAGCAGTTTGTGTTAAATGGAGATGTGCAATAAGTAACAAGAATGATAACTCTTTCCAAAACTAAACACATCTATTGCTACAGGAGAATTTTTGCTTCCACTTGTTAATGACAAACAAAGCATTTGGCATTTTCACAAAACAAGCCAGAATAAATTCAGCCTCACCAGCTGTCTTTAGGAAAATATGTTTTTTGTCTTGTTAATATGTTGCTAAAAAATCTGCTGTAGAAACCGTCCTTTGAATATATTTTTTAAGCATCATTATTGTTTTCAGTTTGATACTTTGAGTGTGGGATCAGACTAGCCTAATGACTTGGGTGACAAACTGCATCCGAATGTAGAACTTCTCACCAGGGTGACATGGAGCCTCTTATAAATGCTGTTTTGTGCATGATTGGTCTTTCATTCATCTGAAAAATAATCAACCTCCAAACCACCCCAGGATTTACTCATTTGGTTTTTCAAATGTGTAAAGTCACTAGGAGGCATCATTCTGGCATAATGAAGCTATACATTCGTGGCACTTTTCTGTGATTTGTTTTTGAAAATGATGATGTTAATAATATAAACTTAATCTGGTTTGCTGTCTAAAGACCCGAGGACAGCACTATTATGGCTGTTTGTCACAGTATGAGCTGCACACACATTAAAATACTGCTTATCAATGCCATACTAAAATTGATTAAGGCTTCACTTAAAACAATTTCAGCTTTGGCTTTCAGTGTTTAAGATAAACAATATCATTCATACTGGTGCTAATCTCCTGCTCTGCGCAATTGTACTTTCTTGGGGGTCTCTTTGGGATCTTATGAAACGCTTTCTTATTCTATCAACCAAAAGGACTCTGAACACACGCATTAAAGCAAGATATATTTTTCTGATCAGACTACCATGCTTCTGGCTAACAAATTTGATTCCACATAATAAAGAAATGTAGAAAAGCACAAAACTAAGATAACTAAAATGGATCTTACTTAAATAGTAAAAAAATTATAGAAAAAAATAGAACCGAGTAGCCTAATTGCACTCCAAACGCCTTAATGCCGGATGTCTCTTATTTGCGACAAACCCAATTAGATGTCACTACAACCAATATGGTAAAGTTATCCCACCAATTTAATTTCTAATTTGTTAATGAATTTCCCATGTGACAGATTTTAGCAGGAGCTATGGCTCGCTGAAAAAAGCAAAACTTAAGCAAAATATTTTTGAGATGTTGGTTTGTTGCAAATGAGGATACAATAGGCTTCAAATATGAATATAAAATGCTGTTTCAGTCCTTTTGGTCCTTAAATAAAATACAAAATATTTATACGTTTGTGTACGTCAGACAGGCTTTTTAATGGTTAAGACCTGGTTTATTTATGCCTTGGGTCAGATCCTGGTTTTGACCAGCTTTGGACTTGTTTCAGCCCAGACACAACATCGATCAAATCAAGAATTTAAAACAAAATTTCAGTGCAATTTCACGATTTTTTTTTCTCTTGTATTTTGTCTTAAAATGTTCTGCTGTGGCCTGCTGTATATAGTCCATATATATTTTGGGGTCCCGTTAAAGTAAAAATCACGTTTCCAAATATTTTTGATATATTGGCAAAATAAGTACGTCGTCAAGGTCTTAAGCACATTCATAAACACTATTACAATCTGCTTACTTACTTTACTACTTGAATTATTTAGAAACAGTACTCATTCACATGAATCTTTTTACACAAGTGACATGTTGACGATGACTCATTATCACACGTTCAGGAACTAAATGAAAGAAGTAGAAAACATTTAATCTACTGCAAACCTTGCGTTAAACTACATCCACTTTTGAAAAACAACCACTAAAAATATCATCTGTGATGTGAAGTTTATCCCTCTTGCTTGTCTTGACAACAGGCTTCATTTTCTGATTGCAGGTGACACAGTCGGAACGACTTAAATGCAATTGGTGTGAGGAGCATAATTGCTTTCAATGACCTATTACTGTTTCAACCACACATTAACTACGGGGAGAACAGTATTGCTGACACAAAAGGAGAAAATTACACATTTTGTATACAAAAAAACACCCATTAGTCACACAAAAATTACCCTTAGCCCAATTAACAATGCTGAATAGCCTATTTAGAAAATTGATCAATACAGTGGGAAAAATGGCCCCAGTGTGGACAGTAGTAGTCTATAGGTTCCACATTTGAAAATAAGTTACGCCAATGTAAACCAAAGCAAAGACATTTCCATTTGACGTTCTATAACAGCTACAGTCATTTTAATCTCCCTTCCATTAAAATTTCTCACTAAGATGCTCTATAATGTAACCTGTAGACATGAGTGACAACGCGGACACACCGACCAACATCTCCTTGAGCCCCAGCGTGAGTGAGTCTCTGGAGTATAAGACTGTGTCCGTGTTTCTGGTCCTGTTGGTATGTGGCGTGGGTATTGTGGGGAACGTCATGGTGGTGATGGTAGTCTTCACCACTCGCCACATGAGGACCCCTACCAACTGTTACCTGGTGAGCCTGGCCATAGCGGACCTCACGGTGCTGGTGGCGGCGGGACTGCCCAACGTTGCGGACAGTCTGACCGGGACGTGGGTGTTCGGACACGCCGGCTGCCTGGGCATCACCTACCTGCAGTATCTGGGCATCAATGTGTCGTCGTGCTCCATCACGGCGTTCACGGTTGAGAGGTTGGTGTCAGTGTCGGGGCGTTTGCAAGTTAGTGCTTTACTATATGTGGGTTGGTGGTTGGGGTGGCTACAAGATGAAATCAAAATAGTTGTTTTTGAAGGAATGCAAATGTAGAAATTTGAGTAAATGTATGTCACAATATAGAGATTATTCAAAACCAAAGTGAAATTCCTGATTTTTTTTTCAGTCTAATACATTTCAGTTCCAAAAACATGTGTACAGCTTTATGAAATCAAATTGTCTGAATGCAAAAGTACTGTTTTTCTCCTAAAATATTTTTTGTTCTTACGATTATGTTGTAATCGGAATAATCACGATTATTGATTAACTGAATAATCACAAATTGAGTATATTGTTTAAATTGATATAAATGTGGCTACTTTTTTCATTTTAAAAAAAGTATTTATTTGATAGTTATTTGATGGGACAATTTGTAACAAAATGAGACTGCATGTATAGCATATAGTCTGCATATAATAATAAAGTATTTTATCTCGTAAATCCCAAAGTAAGAGCCGAAAGCAGCATTCTGATTGGCCGTGCTTGGGACGATCCGCCCGAGTTTCACTTTGCTGTCTGAATAAACCTGTTCTAAAGCTGAGCATGTGCCCGAAAATGAATGCTTGTGGATATTAACAAGGCAACAAAGGGTTTGTGAGAGCTAAGAACAAGTTAAACAGATTAAAAAAGCTCCTTCTGGTTTTGTGGTGTGAAAATCAGGTACCTCATCTTTAGACACGCAACACACTACAACATTTACAGCCAAATCCCTTATAATTAATCATGATATGTTATTAAAAAAGAAACTATTGTCACATTTCTGTTAACAGATATTATCTTTACTGTTATCAAATGTTACATCATATTCAATCAATGTCTAGAATTTTAATAAGGTCTACATATCCAATTCACAGATTCACCTGTTCGGCTTATTAATTTCAATTAATTTCTGCTAATTAGCTGGCCCAAGCCTTGCCATTACTCTGAATACTCCAGAGTCAAGTTAAATTAGCGCCTTGACCTTTTGCTGTTAACAATGACCACTTTAGTTACTGTGAGCTGTCCACAACACGAGGAGCTTCAGGCAAACACTGCACACACTGCTTTGAATATAGCATAATAGCACTTTCATTTAGACACTGTCGAGTTGCAGTTTGTCTTCATTGAACACTGAAACATTTAGCATGTTCATAGATTAACACTTAAGCATTGCAGGGTTTGCGCCCTTGCCCACACCTAAAAGAATAATAGGTGACCTTTAGACCACTTGTATTATTTGTGTGTTGTATTGTCATATTTGACATATCTGCCTTGTTGAGGCTGATTACTGCATTACTGTCCCTGAGCAGAGAGTTTAAGTGCCTATTTTGTGCACAAGCAAAACTCTATTCAAGCTGAAATAATAGTGTGGCCCTGAAAAGCTTGATTACAAAGTTTTTAAAGAAACATTTTTTAACATGAGTCATCGATCAAAAAATGAAGTAGAATGAACACTATAAAAGAATATGTGATTAGATTTTCAGTCAGTGTAGTATTATTAATCTTGTACTTGTTCACATATTCCAGGCTCAGATCATTTCATATCTAAGGTATTTCTGATTTATAGATGTTTTAAATTTTAAGAATTGGGTTTATCTCTACGTAACTTTTCTGGGGAGTCTGCCACCTGCTTGTGCTTTTGATATTGCTTCGTTCCACGATATGTAGGCGTGCCTTTCCACAGATCTTGTCTGCAAGTTGGCGTTTTGGCATCACCTGCTTGTTTGAAAAAAAAAAAAAAAAAAATATCTATTATTTTTAAATAATAGATATAAACAGCAATGCATTTCAGTGAGTGGCATGGTCCGATGTGAACCAGCTCTTCTTAAAATGAGTGGATTATTTTCCCCTACAGAGGTGTTTAAACCTTCCTTTAGAGGACTAAATAACAACTGTATCTATGCCATGTTTCAGGCAAAAACAATGACATCCCCATGGAAACATGCAGGTGGTGGACCCTCTTTCAGAAAACTTATTGCACCTATTGTACCTTTAAAGTTAAGTTTTCTTTTACCTTTGTATACGTTTGAGCCAATTTGGATTTGGATCAATAAACAAATCTACTCAAAACTTCAAAAATCTAAATTTAATTTTCATTTCATTTTAACTACAGGTAATACCTTTTCTTTTTAGAAGTTAACAGAACAACATTTATTTGGTGTTTTTTTCTTCACCTCAGATACATTGCCATCTGCCACCCCATGAAGGCTCAGACCGTGTGCACAGTGTCCCGGGCCAAGAGAATCATAGCGGGCGTTTGGATTTTCACCTGTATCTACTGCATGCTGTGGTTCTTCTTAGTGGACATCCAGGTCAGTGTTCGACAGTAGAGTGCCAAATATGCTAATCTGGTTTTAAACAGCGCGTCTGCTCTAACACGCAGGTGGGCCAGGACGGACACGTGCAGTGTGGCTACAGGGTGAAACGCGACCTGTATTTGCCCATCTACCTCATTGACTTTGCCATTTTCTACGTCATCCCTTTGCTCCTGGCCATTGTGCTTTACGGTCTGATAGCACGCATCCTCTACCTCAGGTAACTGCATCTGGACACTGGCACAGCACATGTGAGCGAGCACTCAGGACCTTTTCAGGTCAGTTAACTTAAACCAAGCCAAATCAACCATCTATTAAGAATGATTTCTGTCGGTTAATTACACTTTTAAACTATAACCATTTTTTATAGTCTGTTCCTATTTTTAAAACGACAAGAGTGGGGAATAATGATAATAATGACAATATGTATGTATATGTAGGCAAATTATTATTATTCAAATCAATTTCCTACCTTCTCCCCTTTGACCAGTGTCATCTTTACTAGCAAGGACCACGACCCCAAGATGCAAAGTGTTTATTGACATAAGAGAAACATGAAAAACACGAATGTGTAGAAATGGGTGCGGTTTTGAGGCTTCTGGCGATGAGGGCTGTAGGCTCCAGGGCCTCGGCTCCTAGTCATCTAGGAGATAACTTGGAATACTTAGAATAAATAAATTGTGGGAGGGAGGGGCACGAAGTCATGAACGCTGATGTGTGTGACCTGGATGATTAAAAAGTGTTGCCGCCGGAAGGGGCGTGAAAGGGGTGTGGTGGTCCTGCTCCCAAACCAAGATAACAAACTTATCTTCATATATGTGTCACAAACTGGTAAGTGTACGTATTTGGCACTCATTATGAATTGTATGTACCACATTTATAAGTGATTTATTATAGTTTCAAGACCAAAATAACACTTTTTATTGCTTTAACAGAAACAAATAGTTATGAGTACAATTGTAAGAGAATGGTGGTGAATCTGAAACGTTTGAAAGTTTATTTAACTGAAGTTAAATGAAATTGACTGTATACTTCACAAACTGAATAACCTTCAGGTTATTTGGCTCACACCCCTAATCAGGTCCCAGTGATGACCTTTTTGCACTGTGGGTTGGGTGGATCGCAATTAATATTCAGACACTACACTCAGAGGTGACATTTGCATTATGTTACAGCTCCTTGCCCAACCAGCCTGAAACCAGTGCAACCACTTTGCGCCGCAGCTGCAGAGAGGGCCCTGAAAGCAGTGGAGGGAAAGGGGGCCGCCCGATCCGCTCTGGACACTCTTCCAGGAAACAGGTTAGTGCTTCTGGCTACATTTACCCGGTGTGTACCCAGCTTTCACCTGACACCTGCTCTTATCTCCCCAATACCAGCCCCACATCACCGCTCTTGACCCGTGTCTTATATATGTGTGAGTGTAGAGGGCTCTATCTCACCCTGATTATGTCCCGTTATCCAAAGCCTCAGCAAAGTGCCCTCTTGGTGGCTGTCCGTCCTCCCTGTTACGAGCCCTGGAGGTAATTGGGTTGGTAATGGCTTCTTTGAACAGTGAAAAAAGGCCTTTTCTTGAAAAGCACTTCTTTGCTGAGATTGCTTCAGGCTCTTGTGTCCACAATCTACTCTCTGAGGCACTTTGCTTTTCAAATGTTCATTTTCATAAGCATTTAACCTCTCAGATGTATTATCACTATATTTCAAATCTGACACGAGATGGCAATAACTGCTGCATTAAATTGCAGTTGCTCAGAAATGTTGTTTCTTTCATTATTTTGTTGGCAGATATTGCCCCACACTTTTCAGTTGAAACCTTTGCATCAAGACTTGTCAAATTAAAATGAAAAACAAAAACAAAACGTCATTGTTTACTTCTGCCCACACAAATAGTATAGTAATTTCAGTCTCTTTTATTTTGGAGCTGTATTTTTCAATTTAGACTTCAGAAAAATCAATCAACTCTATTTTGTGCTCATCAAGGTCTAAATTATACCGTTTCAATGGGCAAAAAAAGCATAAAAAGAAAAACATTTCCCAGATGTCAAAGTCACCAACCATGTATTTGCTTTCCTTTTCAGAATTTCAATGACTATAATAATCCATTTCATGAATAGGCATGGGACTAAGCACAAGACTGAACTGTTTTCAGCAATTTTTAAACAGCAAATGCTACTTTCACATATAAAAAACGACTTCAGCCTGTTTAGACAACTCTCCCTTTCTCAAATGTAAAACCAAATATTGATACAAAATGCTTCTGTGTAACACTAACACTGTTTTTGAGAAATTGTAAGACTACTTTAAGGCTACTAATGCAGTTTGTGTGTAATGCACCTGTAAATAAATGTGTCGCACTGAATATCTAACATGGATTACTCAATACTTATTGATGTTTGTCTGCAGCCACTGGGCACCTTTTTTTTTTTTTAGATGAAAACTTTGCATGCATACCAGGCTCAATCTCTTCTCTTCCTTTGGGACACAATTACTTTGAATAATAAGTGCTCACATATAATAACATTGAGTGATTATAAAAACAGCTGGGTTAGTATCGATGTTAAGACTTCATGACAGCCTTCAGAAAAATAACCTTGTAGATTTTATTACATCGCTGTGCTCTTTGTTTTAGAGATAGGAGTCCAGGCTGATACAGGTGATAGTGGAGATACATAATGGCACAGTGGCACCATTCACTCCTGATATCACTCAGGTTGATAAAGTTTTCTATTCCCTTTATATATACCAGAGATCCTCATAAAAATTGCTACTCTTCGTGGTCCGGCACACACGATAAAGGGCTTTGAGAGAATTACAAAAGCCATAGACGTATTGGAAAAGGCAGAACTGTTAGCACAGCAGTGGTCTTCTCTGCTCAGAACATTGAATGTGTCGGCCAACCATTTCATTTTGTCTGAAGCTCAAACTCATGCTGTGACCAACAAATAAAGTATAAATAACGCATGATGGACGTCAAATAAGGCTTGATGTGGAGCGGAGCAGAAGAAATTAATATATTGTACATTTGTGTCCATTCCACCTGAAGCTCCCGTAGTGACATGTAAAAAGTACAGTTCCAAGATTATTATTTACAAATCACCATAACAACTGGGTCAGGTTTTATCAGAAGTGTAGCATGTGATGAACCCAAAAGGCGCACCTTTATATATAATAATATGCATTATTTACAGGTACAGGCATGTTAAAGCGGAAATAGCAAACTTGTTTCAATTTAGGATAAGATAAGATCACCTTTATTTGTCCCACAATGGGGAAATTCCACTGTTGCAACACAGATTAGGCACAGAAACATAATAATAAAACAGATAGAAATAACTCTTATAATCGTATTATTAATAATAATAATAATAATAATAATAATAATAATAATAATAATAACAACACTCTTATTTACAGCTGTTATATGGACAAAAAAATATTGCACCAAATTGCAAATTTAAAATTAAAACTTGCTGTTAACCCATAGTCATTTACTTTAAAAAAAAATCGTTTTAAGTGGGAGTTTTGACATATTTATGGGGGATTTGAATCCATTAAAGTCCAGCTTGTGCGGTGCAAAGAACATAAGTTAAGGACTGTTGTATTGGGTGAATTGAGACTTTATATACCAAATGCAGCTGAACACGCACAAAGGCCATCCAGTGCAAATCTTTCAAGGAAATGGCGTTTCATCTCAAAACCAAATCTAAAACAAGGAGAGTGCTGTTGTGTCTTCAGAGTTCACCTGTTGCTGACTGTGACGGCCTGCAGGGCACAAAGGAGGAACTCGGTGCTCGGTGTGCTATTCAGCCCCTCGGGATGAATAGTTATTTGATTCATCGATTGATTAAACCGATGGACACAAGGCATTGACATTATCATCAAGCTCCAATACAGCATATACTAATAATACCAAAACTGGTAAGCACTCTGAGTTGTAGGAGTTGTTGCTCTGGTCCTCTTTGCGTAAGTGGCAGGATGCATGTCACTGCAACCAAGATGGATGAACCTCATAGCAGATTTTATTAGGATGAATGCATTGCCATTCACTGCAATGGTGCCAGGTCAGAGAGCTTCTGATTGAAAAAAAGATTAGAAGAGTCAAAGGCATTTTGTTGTGTTATGTCCCCATCAGCGATTGCAATTGCCAAAGTAGAGTTGAACAATAATTAAAATGTCTGCTTCTAAATACTGTTGTGTACATGGAATAAATCTTAAAAAGTAGAAAGACATTGCCAGTGGTATTCATCAGCATCATCATCATCATCGTCAGCATCAGCATCATCATCGTCAGCAGTAGCAGCCATTTAACATACCATTCCAGTGATGTGTGATCATAAAGGACAGGTTGTAGTAATCATAAAGGACAGGACATATTCAGAATATTCACACATTGAAATTTAACACTGCTCACAATTGAATTTCTCTATGAATAATTAATCCGTATAAGCGGTGGGTCATGGCAGTGGATCCAGTTTATCATGTGTTAATCTGACTAATAAATATGATTTATTAATTAAAATGCATAGTGTGAAGTGCCGTAGTTTATAAACAAAAAGGCTATGAACAAAAAAGACAAATCTGATTTCAACCGAGACAAAAAAGCCAAAATATGTTTACGGTGGACTACGTAAATATTCTGGTGTAGAGTCTGCCACCTGCTGTTATAGTTTTGCCTCGTTCCACAGTATGGCATTCAAGATTCATCAGGCCAATTTACAGGTCAGATCAGTGAAGAGGTGACCAAGCCCACAGTAAAAATGCATGCTTTTTAAGTTTTGTTATTGTATTTTAGCATTAGAAATACCTTGAATTTAATAAATGTAAGAAAGACAAGTTAATTCCATATTGTAACATTCCTGGCAAAGCAATGACAATGAGCTATACCTCATCCAGTTGACCCTAACCCTAAAAACAGCAATGTTTGGTAGCACTTTATAACTACACTTATTCCTGCCTTGGTAAAGCATGAACAAAGACTTAATTCATAGTGAACAAATGATTAATGATAAGAATGATTCAGGTTTAGTAACTAGTAACCCTAATCTCTAATCCTAGCCCAAAAACCTAACCTTAATTAAGTAGTGTCTAAGCCTGAATTGTGCTTAATAAACTATATGTCTTTGTTCATGCTATATTAAGGCAAATGAAGGTGTAGTTATTATAAAATGATTCAGCTTTTTTACTATTAAAAAAAAGTTGTATATGTATCTCTACTAACCTAATTTAACATTTGATCTTGAACATATAATAACTGCAGTTAAATTATTTTAATAATAAAAAAAAAACCCACAACATTACAGCAGTTTCTAAGCGTTTAAAAAAACATTTCTTACGCTGAAGAATGAGGAGGCGTAATCCATTTTGAGTGCTCCCACGCCTGGCGTAGCTCAACTCAGTGACATATACACGTTTTGTAAGAGAGCAGTCACAAACACAGCTTCGTACACAATACATTTAGCCTGTTTTTAATCCACATGATGAATTGTACTTTAATACTGACCATAACCATAATTACATAGAATGAAACCCTTTCGACTCAAAATGTTATTTCCCATTGACTCTCACAACCTTGCAACCCTATTGACCCTCTCGTCCTCAGATACTCACTCACAGTCAGATAGTCTCCTAATTTGATGCGTTCAGTGGGTTCCTTCAATGAGCGGAACATTTGCATAATGAGCCAGTGCTATTCGAATGTTCTCACTCATCCTCCTGTCACTTCTCACTTGACAAGACATCTCCATCAGATGATTACACCAGATTTGTATGGGCTAAAAATATAGTCAAGAGTTATGGATGAGCGGGGCGGATGCTCAGCCTGATAGCGGCAACTAATGAATCTAAAATTAAGTGGAGAGAAATGTCTTCGGAGGGTGGGCGATATCGACACAAATCTTGATGGACTGGAGTATCCTGCCAGTCCAACAGAAATGTATTTAAAAATGTCTTTAAACATATTAGTTGAGGTTTAATTATCAGCCAAATATAAAATGTCTGTAAACTGAATCCCAAAAGTGCAAAAATATCACCTTATACCATTATTTATAAGTCTATAACATTATTATTTTTAAGCAGCAATTGAATATATTTTTTTACTATAAACAATATACTCAGTATTCAAATTTTCCATATCTTCTGAACAGCATTCACAATATTATCTATTATTATCTATTTTTATATATTGCCCACCTCTACTTCTGAGACTACAGTAGAAAATAATAAAGTAGAGAAATGTGTTTGAAAGACTGGTTTTCTCTGCAACTGTCAAATGTCTGCCATTACGTCCAAAATATAATAGTTCAATAAACAAAAGTCCACAAAACATGCTAATTAATACATGCTTTAAGAGGAGAGTTTGTGGTGTGTTGTAGGAGGATAGGGAAGAACTCAAACTAAACCTGACCATTTCCGGACCATTTGGTGTGAAAAAGCAACATAAGTGTGTGTTTTTTGTCATCTGCTGGTCGCCATGGTAACGGCTGAGAAATAGAGGTTGCTATAGCGGTGGACCTAAGACTTGAGTGATTAGTCTTATCAGTCCCAGTAATACCACACAGCATCCTGCTCCTCCAGCTTAGTGACATCTTGTGTGCTCCACAGTCCACACCACTGCAGTTAGACTCAGGTAAAATAAGTGCTGGGCCAGGGGAAGATAGCAGGTATAATGCACAGCCAAAAGCCATTTAAGATAAAGACATGAGCCTAAGCCAGGGACAGCCACCTCAGCAAGAGAAGCACACAAATAGCTCTCGCAATCCCATACACATTCTTGTTTTCCCTATATCACTGATAGCATTATTTTACATGCTTTCGAGGTGTTTGCACAGAGGCTGGGCAAGTGGCATTTCAATATTCTGCTCTCTACATGGAATAACTTACAGAAGGTCTGGAAACTCATTTCAATAGGTCAGATCAAATCTGAAAGGTTTGGGAATGGGATCTATGATTTGTAACTGTTTTTAAGGAACGGGAATAAAAGTTGAGAGCAGCACTGTGATAGATTCGAAAACATAGATTCATGGTATAGATTGAAATTAAAAGGCAGTTTTTTAAAAATGCATTTTTCCCACATAGAGGCATGATAAAGATTAGCACCTACACACACCAAACTTTACAATCTATATTTAACACGGTTTTGACCAATTAAACGGGAGGACTTGTTGATCTAACTCCATTTCCCATCGCTCACCCCAGTCATAATAATGTGGCTCAGGGTTGTCAAAAAAATCAATACCCAGACACTAATCGATACTAAAACTAGTAGCTAGTAACTAGATATTCAATTGAAATATCAGTATATTGTATTAAAAAACACACGCACAAATAGAACAAACTAGGACTTTTCCTGAATGTTTTTGGACTGGTATGAACTCATATGGACCACATAATGTACTAAAGTACTATTATTTTGTGATGAACATTACATTTTATTGTCTAAAGAAATAGTGTTTTTTGTATCAACAAAATCAGTATCGAGCCTTTTCCTTTGTATCAAGTTTGAAACGTTAGTATTGTGACAGTACTAATGGCTCATTAGGACAGAATGTGCATCCGGCAAAAAATCAGCCAAATCACCAAACTACTCATTTGTTGTGGTATAATCCCTTGTGTTGCGTCTTCTGTTCTTTGTCTATTTTATATTCATTTTGTCATAGTTTTCCATTCGATGTAGCTTTTTATGTTGAATGTTCTTCTTGATCTAACCCAGGGGTCGGCAACCTTTAATGTCCAAAGAGCCATTCCGGACCAAAAAAACAAAAAACAAATCTGTCAGAATCAGAATCAGAATCAGAATCAGAGTCAGAATCTGGAGCCGCAAAAACTTAAAAGCCTTATATAAGCCTTAAATGAAGGAAACACAGGCTGTAAGTGTATATTAGCTATATTGGCCTACTATCAAAATGACTAGGCTACAAATACATAATGAGCATTCCTGATTAAATGTGTATTTTCCCCGCAGCGCCCCCTGGAGTGATGACGCACCACGTGTCAACGAAAAAAACAAAAACGCAGTCCTCTTCAAACCTCAATAACAATACAATCCTCCTCTCTCTCCCCCCATATTCGGGCAACAGTGGAATTGAACACAGACTGCAATTATAAATTTGATTATTTCTTCAGAGTTTACATACCTGCATAACAGCGTTCCTGTTCGATATCGATCACGTCACAGACTCATCACAGGCACTTGAGTGTGCTGGAGCTGAATTAATGTCCTTGATTTGCCAATTGGTGATGTTGCCTGCCATTTTCATGCCCCTTTCCTTCACTGTCTTTGCGGAAAATCCATGTACTGGCGATCGGTGAACGGTTTTCCACGCTTTATTATCTCCCGGGTTGCAACAACTCTAGCAGCAGTAGTGGAGTTTGGAGATGCAATCCACTTCTTAAATCTATCTTTGCGCTCCTCTAATTTCTCCAGAAGTGCTGAAATCGCACAATCCTTGAATCCTCGTTCTCATCAGCTTCTTCCATTCCGGTTTGTTTACAGTCACTTGCCCCGGCACTGCGCCGCCCATGTGCGCCGCGCTGAAACACCTGTCGCAGGTCTATGACGCAAATCTTCGTTGACAGAAATGTTGAAATTTAATATTTATTATTAAAAAAAAATTACGGCATTGGAAAACGTTAAGAATCTTCATGTTTGTCATGTTTGTCATGTCATGTTTGTCCTCCTACAAAGACCATATCGAAGCAACAAATAGATTTCATACATTTTTGAAAAAGCCCAAGGGAGCCACTAGGAGGGTGCTAAAGAACCGCATGGCTCCGGAGCCGCAGGTTGCCGACCCCTGATCCAACCATTGTTTTGGACTAATACAATAAGAACAAAAATAAATAAATATAACATGGAGATGTGTGCCCATTATCTTAGACCTATGGTTGATAAAATGTCTGTTCAATAAAACCAAACGTTTCTGCATAAGGAAATCACACTGCCCTTTGTCTGTTTAACCAGGTGACTAAAATGCTGGCTGTGGTAGTAATCCTGTTCGCACTGTTGTGGATGCCCTACCGGACTTTAGTTCTGATCAACTCCTTCGTGTCCACACCTTATTTGGACGCCTGGTTCCTGCTCTTCTGCCGAACCTGCATCTACGCCAACAGTGCCATCAACCCAGTTATCTACAACGCCATGTCGCAGAAGTTTCGCTCTGCATTCCGGGGGCTGTACCGCTGCCAGAGGCCAGAGGGCGCTCTTCGGACCATGTCAATGATACAGAGCGGGTTTGGCACAGTCAGAGACAGACGGAGCTCCCAACCACACAACGATGGTAACAAAGAAAAGGGCAAAAAGAACTCAGAAGTGAGTCCACAGCACAATGGTAGTGGTCAACCTCAGATTATAGTTAATGGCACAAAAGCAGGACATGATGGAGCCCCAAAGGCTTTCACGTTTGAAACTCTGCCCCCAGTGGTGAACGAGGAGAAGACACCTTGTGCAGAGGGCAATGCAGTAGCATTTTCAAGCACACTCATAACAACTGACCAGTACAAAATTACAAAAATGTGAAGTATCCATACTGCGTAGTTTAAGATTTTGCATTGTCTAGTGTAATTCAATATTATAGCTTTGTGGTACGGCTCAAAGTCCACAGCAATGATCACAATAATTCTACAACCAGAGGGCCTTCATAAACACATCACTGACATCCGTCCTTAAGACATTGCCTATGCTAATCACAGCCAACACTTTGATTAACTTGAAAAAAAAGAAAAGAAAATGTTCCGCATTAACTACTGGTTTTGATTTGATTGATAACAAATTATTTATTCCCTAATAACTGTGGCTTATGTAAATAATCTAAATCTTTCAGGAAGATGGTGGTATTATATTCAGTTCGTGACTTTTGAAAGACACTAAGCGTATGCACTATTATGGGTCACAAATATTTGGCCAGTTCCATTGAAGTCCTGCAGAGGTTTACTATATTTCAGAACACAGTGTGGACAAGGATCTCTCGCTCAGTGAGCTGTGGGACACGGCTGAGGACAGTCAAAGACAGACATGCTGGACCACATTGAGGTGCTGGGACAGAGACTGGGGGGTTTCTTCTGAAGAGAGACACATTCAACTCTTGCAAACTTTGTTTATGATCTGTGCACAATGTAAATCATATACGTTGTAGTGTGAGTACTATGTCTAGTTGACTGAATACTGTGCAGATTTAGCAGTTTCATGTGTCACAACCCCAGGTGGGGTCCTGTTCTTTGGATTGTGTAGTGGTGGGTGGGGTTTGGCCGACCTTTAAAGCGCGTGCTTGTGGCGCGCCTGCTCTCTCTCTCTACCAACACCGACCCTTTGTTTTCTTTTCCTTCGTTCTTCACTACACTACACGTTACCACCTCACCATATACCCCTACCATACACACCCACAAACAACCTACTTTCAGCGGAGGTTCCTAGATTTGTCTGGCCGTCCGTGTAATTGGTTAGTTGTCAGTTTGTTTCATCTCCAGTGTTTAGTTATTGTTGCGGTCCTGAGCCGGGCTGTGACGGGGGCTCCTCCGGGAGCTCCTCCGGGTGTTTGTGGCGGTTTGGGACAAGTGGTCAAAGTTAGTTGCGTTCTTTGGGGTCGTGTTAACGCCGTTGTGGTGTGAATTTCACTTCATTGTTTGACCTTTTGTTTGGAGTGCAAATGCACATGGTGGCGGGGTTTGTGAGGCCTTTGGTGGGTTTTCTCTAGTGGGGGAATCTTTTGGGTTCGTTGAGAGTATCGTGGTGGATTTGGCAATTTGGAGCGTTTGACAGTAAATCAGGTGAGGGAAGTGAGTGACGTTAAAGCACCTGGTTCCACGGCCACTGACCGGTACCTTGTTAGGTTTAGAGATGTTGCTCTTTTGCTGTCGCGTGGCAGTAGCAGGGAAGCGGTTAGTGTTCCCCTCACGTTGCAGGGTGTTCTCGGGTGCACAAACTGTCCCGTGGGGTCAACTGTTTGAGATTGGCTTGTGAGGGAGTGCTTAAAAATCCCACCATAGAACTGTGTGAAGATTGAAGGTTGAGTTTGTAGTTAGGGGGGTTAATTAGGGGGGGGGCTGCAGCAGGTCTCGTGGGCATTTGCAACATGAGCACTTTGCCTCACATTGGTTTTCGGAATTGGTCATGTGTTTTTTCAGAGATAATGGTGCACGTTTCTGACTTTTTTGAGTCTCCATCAGAGGAGTTTTGTTCGAGTGTACCAGGCAGCAGCTGCTGGAATTTGGCAAACATATTCAAAGTGAATGACTGAAGGAAAATGTAAAGGCCATATTGGTCGCTAATTGGATTGAGGTTTGGAGTGTTGAAGGATAAATCATGTGTTTCAGGTTTGGAGGCAAATGCCTTGGGATCTGGCTTAACTTTTGAGCTGTTGGTGTTACAGTTTGAGATTGAAAGTGGGAAATTGGAGCAGATTAAAGAGCGCTGACAGCATGAGGAGGTCTGGTCCTCCTCTGTGTCTTTGGACAGTTTTGAAAATACGTTTGCTGTAATAGAAAATGTGGTTCTCTGAAAATTAAAACGATATTTTTTCACATTTTTGAGTGTAAGGCCGAGGCACGTGGTTGGAGCCCGCTCTGTGTGTGCAGCTCACCTGCTACCAGCGGACACCAACCCTTTGTTTTCTTTTCCTTCTTTCGTTCTTCACTACACTACACCTTCCCACCTCACCTTATACCCCTACCATACACACCCACAAATACTCTACTTTCAGCTGAGGTTCCTGGATCCATCTGGCCGTCCGTGAAACTGGTTAGTTTTCAGTTTGTTTCATCTCCAATGTTTGGTTATTGTTGCGGCTCAGAGCCGGGTTGGGGCACATGTTAATAGATACTTCTTGATGCATGCAAATATATAATGTGTAATCATTTTAATAATAGTGCAGGTGTAAGGACCCTGTCATGTAAGTCAGCTGACCCTTTAAACTCTGATCCCAAGAACAAGATTTGAAGTATGTGCAGTTAACATTGAATGTGTGTGTTTTTTTGTTTGTTTGTAAAAACAAACATTTGTATTCTTTCTTCTGTAGAAATCAGAAAACATATTATAAAATTCAGACTGAAGTACTTTATATGCATTATTGTTATATTGTTGTATATTGTTTTGTATAAATAATTGAATATATTATCATGTCTAATAAGTATAAGTAAATATGTTTTGTAGTATTTGTTGGATGGATTTGTTTGTAGTATTATTTGTATGGAATATTCGACAGGTGTAGTTCCCAAAGTGATGTGAAGATGTTAGACTCTTAATGGCTCTGGCCGTAAGAGATGGCTTTTCTGTTTGCTTTTACAATCTAAATTTTCATGTAAATGAAATACTAGGATGGCTGGCGGTTATTCTAATTCATACAACATAACTGTGTGGATGTGTGCCATCTTGGTTTTAATAAACAAAGGCTACGGGCAGCAGCGAACAGCCCATTTGTTCTGCTGTCCCTGGTGGCTACAGATGAACATGCTTTTTCATTTGTTGAATTTGTGACTCACCATCATTTTGTTGGGGCAAACTTGCAAATAGTTTCTGGGTAAGTTTTGTGTGTGAAAGGTTCTTGCTGTTGTGTTGTCGACGTGTGCGTGTGTCATGGTTTAGCCCTGGAGAGCTGCCGGTCTTCTCACTTGTGATCACTGGAGTTTAGAATAACTGTTTGTGGCTTTTTAGAACCAATTTTTTGTTTGTATGCAACAATGTTATTTTACCAATAAATATTTATTTGAATTTGTCTTGTTCTTGAATAACAACATCCAACAATAACGATAAGCAAATAGTTCTTTGGTCTACCACCTAATATTTTTCAACTTCATGTATTATTCATCCTCCGACCACTGCAATCTCATGCTCACACACCACATTCATAGAAAAGGTGCATGAAATGTTGTCCAAGGACACTGCGGCAGTATGCACTGGTGGGAGCAAGGATCAACCATACTATTAATAGATGAACACTCTAATCACAGCATGTTTACACATCGAGAAACAATAAATATAAGTTACAGCCAGCTTTAAAAGACGAGGGTTAATGCTTTGCTTATGTAATATGTTTGCAACGAGTATTACTTCAGACACGATGCATTTTTGTATAACACTGGTATTTGTTTTATTGCAGATTTGATGAATAAAAAAACAAGATGATCTCCCCTCAATGTCCAACTGGAGAGCCTGACCACAGGTGACCTGCTGTGACATTAGCCGTGTTAGCAGGAAAAGGTCTGCTAGCATAAGGGGCTAACTAATGCTAACATCAGTTTTCTGAATAACTTGTAAACATTTCTGTATCCTCATCTAAACAAATGGACATGGGGTAAAACGTTGCAGGGGTTAATACATATGGCTTTGTGATTCAAAAAGTGACTCACTGTCTTGTTTGTAGCTAAAGTTAGTCCTTTCCGATATCAACAACACAAACGCCTTCAGGCCACTACTAAAGATGGTTCTTCCAATTGGTCCAGCCGTTGTCAGGCAACCCGACGTTCTCTCCTGAGCTCATTTGCAATGTTTTACGTTTTTTAGCTCGGAGGATCAAAAGGACCACAAGCAAAGCAAAGTGAGAGGCAAAAAGGAAAAATTTAGGAATAATGAATTACTCTATTAAATTACAATTTAAAGAGGGTATCAATAGCGGGATTATAAATTAAACTGGCAATTTGTTTTTAAAACGATTTAAAAATATATATTTATTAAACACATCAAGAGCTGAATTAATTCATTTATTTAATTTTCTTATTTTAATCTAACAATTAAATGATAATTAAAAATGATCTATTAAAATTGATGTATTAAATACAATTTTAATAGCTGAATTAATTATTATATTGTTAAATTGTGTTTTAAATACACAATTTAATTATAGTTTAAAAAATATTTTAACAATTTCTAATTAAAATTAGAATTGAATAAATAAACTTGTAAACCACATTTGAAACTGTTTAAATGTACTTTTAATAAATGCTTTACTATTAACGTGGTCCTTAAAATCCTCCATATTCGAATGGTTAAGGTGGCAGCACATGCAACCTCTGTGTTTACAGTATGCTGTATGTCCTTGCTAAAACTGTCCTGTCTAATAAAGCCTTTGGACAAAAAAATCCTAAAAAAACAAAACAAACTATCCAGCATTTCTTTATATCAATAACTGTGATGTAAAAGCTGTTTTTGTAGGGTGTTTGCTGAAGCAAGGGGAACAAAAGAGAGAATATCGTTGACAGCAAGTATAATCTGAGATGATTTAAACTTCAGCTAACTTTGTATACATGAATGCAGTACTACAGGGAGTCAATCTTGAGACCCCACGGACGGCAGACTTCTTGATATCTGTCAAGAAGTCTGCTGTGTGGATGTAATAACAGTTGTTTTGAAGCGATTGGCCATTTGAAAATGTAGATTTTAGAAACAAGAAATACAGTAGGTTGCTTGTTCAATTATTGTGTCAAGTTTGTCTCAATACTGTTCCTCTTTTCTACAAATGTTACATTGAATGTATGTAACTTAACTTTTTACGTTTTATACACTACCTGTCCAAAAAAAGTCATCACCTGGATTCAGCTAAGCTAATAGGGTCACTCCTATTGGGTAATTTCCTCATGAGTGATAGTCTTTCAGCATTTCGATGCCACAGTATTTCAACTCAACTGATGCAGTGAGTGGCTTCTCATTTCTGAAACAACCATGAGGGAAGACAAATATCATGGTCATGGAAAATATGTCAGTATGTTTGAGAAGGGTCCAATCACTGGCATCTAGCAGAGAAAACATCTAAGGAGAAGCAGAAACTAAGCTAATAAAGGAATTAAATTTTAAAAATGAAATAAAAAAGTTTGACAGAAGCTTATTGAAACAATGCGAATGTGTGCTGCAATCAGAGCTAAAGGCGAATATTAGCACTTGTGACTTTTTCTCAGGACGTGGACAGAACGTGTAAATGATCAAAAAGCTTCATACCACAAAAGCCTTTTAACTCTTCTATGAAAAACAATTAATCCTGATTACCCACTGGAAAGGTGTCACTCTGTTGATGTCATTGCCTCAATGATTTAACAATTATGTTGTGCAACTGCAGAATACTATAGCATTGCTTGCATCTCTTAATTTTGAATTTTGATTTAGCATTGCAGAGAAGCAAGTACACTTTGGCCTTGTTGAATGTTTTCCATTCAGAGAAGAACATCATCAACATCATTGGTTAAGTTTATTGGAGTGATTCGATTAAAATCCAGCTTTTTTATAGCAGGGCAGAGGTTGCAGTTTACTAACTCCTCTGTGCTGTGAGTGTTAAAATGGTACATACAATCAAAATCTGTCTTTGAGAGCGATGGCAGCTCTCCACATGCACATGCACAGTAATGAACAGTAATATTGTAATATCTTGTGTTTCATAAAAAAAAAAATCAATTCAAGTTATTTATGTAATGCCCAAAATCACAACAACAGTTGCCTCAAAGTGCAACAGTGAAAAACAGATTAAAGAATGGAAATTAGCGTATGGATAATGTCCATTCTCCATCCATCCATTATACATATCTGATTACTTTGGGACCAGAACCACTCAGGAGGAGAGAGGGTGGTTCATCTAGCAAGACAGTTCATCCAGACAGATGAGGAGCCGTTCATCTAGAGTAGAGAGTGTTCCGCCAGGCAGTTGAGGAACATCTAGATCTACAGGTCGGGGCCGAGAGATGGGGCATCTAAGGTGCAGTCGTCACTGGAGCAGCATCGACAGGGTCTAAAACGGTATCATTCCTCGAAGGGAGTGGAAGAGGAAGAAAATCAACAATGACCAAAGTACAGGTGAACTAAAATATCAAATAGGGAAAGTAGGAGGTAGCAGAGGATAGTGTTCAAGCTGCCATACTTCCCCCAACATAGTTGGTCCAAGGGCAACGTAGCTTGGAAACTGTAGGTTTTTATTTCTGTTCCTAACTGGCCTGACCATAAGAGATTTCAAAGAGGAACATTTTAAGCCTGGCCTCTTTACCATGGACAGGGGGCTGATTCCATAACACAGGAGCTTGGTAGCTAAACGCTCTACCCCCTATTGTGCTTTCAGAGGTATTTGGGACCACCAGAATCCAGCATTTTGCGAGTGAAGTGCTCTGTTTGGATGATATGGTTCTATAGCATCTTTGAGGTAGGAGCGGTAGTGAGAGGGAGAGAGAGGGAGGGAGTGAGAGGGAGTGAGAGGGAGTGAGAGGGAGTGAGAGGGAGTGAGAGGGAGTGAGAGGGGATGCGAAGGAAAGATGTGAACTCCCAGTTCATTTGAAACACTTTCTTAAAAGCCGCCCATCGCTAACACATGAGGCTGCACTGCTTGTTCTCCGTCAATGAGGGGCGTACACTGTCCACTCCAAAGTTTCATGTCAGAGGTTCTGGTCCAGAAGAGACGACGCATTCGGACAGGAGTCCGCCTAATAGTGACCTGGGACATAGACCCCACCTCACTCCCTCACCTGGTGCTAACACTACCAGGCTGGTGTAAATGCTTAAAAGCCTTCATTCAAGCGCATTATTAGTGGTGCGGTGCTCGCTAACATGACAGACTCATGTACTTTCAAACAGCAGCATTAACAGTCTCTTTGTAAAAAGATTTCAACAATACCTGGACAGTGTTGTTGAGATTGCAGTTTCTTTTCATCGTCAAGTCTTTTCTTCTTTTGTTTATCGGCATCGGCGGAATATATTCTTTTGGACATAACGTTGTCTGTTGTGTTTGTGTCTTGCTTTCATTCAACTCACACAATGCACAATGAAGTTGACCAATCAGGGCAGATTAGGCGCCTTGGTTGCCAGTTGGTCATTACAAATAAATGCTGTTTATGCGTTTTATGTTACCGCTGTGTGTGCTGCCGCGCCAGCTGCACTACAACGCTGTTTGCACACTTTGTGCACTTTGCATGAATCAGGTTGCCAGATTGGGGGCCCTTTTAACGCTTTGGGGCCCTAAGCAGCTGCTTAGTTCGCAGATGCCACTCTGCTGCCCCCTCTCTCTTCCGCAGACACCACTCTGCTGCCCCCTCACCAGTGAACATCCAGGGAAGGGACATTGAGAGAGTGGACTCCTACAAGTACCTGGGTGTTCATCACACAGACGCACTGTACAGGAAGAGCCAGAGTCGGCTCTACCTCCTGAGGAGACTCCGGTCCTTTGGAGTGACAGGGCCACACCTGAGGACCTTCTACGACTCTGTGGTGGCATCAGCCCTCCTGTACGGTGTGGTCTGCAGGAGCAGCAGCATCACAGAGAGGGAAGTCCAGCTCCGTCCTGGGCTGTGCTCTGGACTTGGTGCAAGGGTGGGGGACAGAAAGGTCCTGGCTAAACTCACGTCTATGCTGGACCATGAGTCTCGCCCCCTGCAGGACGCTCTGTCCACTCTGGAGAGCAGCTTCAGTGACAGACTGATCCACCCTCGCTGTGTGAAGGAGAGGTTTCGCAGGTCTTTCCTTCCTGCTGCTGTCAGACTCAAACACTGTTAGCCCTAAACGTGTCATTCAGCTTTCATAATCATGTGCAATACTGTGTCAATCATCCCTGGAACAATATTTTCTGTTTATATGACAGCTGTAAATAAGAGTGTTATTATTATTAAGATTATAAGATTTTTCTTTTTTTCTAAGTTACCTGTTTTTATTTTTATTCTTCTGTGCCTAAGCTGTTTCTGTACCTAATATTTGTTGCAACACTGGAATTTCCCCATTGTGGGACAAATAAAGATGATCCTATCTTATTTTATAGGCTGGGCCGGTCCTGCACGTTAGTAATCTTGCAGCTACATTTTGAACCAAAACTTTGTATGAAGATTTTCCTGATTTTAGCTAGGTAGGCTGTTTTACAGGCTTGATTTATATGCACTTTGAACGAGAGCTCCAACAAACCTTGGAGTGTTATTTGTCATTGTCCAGTGTGACTATCTGCTCAGATAAAGAGTCTCACAGACTTTTGTTTGTTCACGGTTAAGAAGCAGATAATTAAGTGTCGTAAAAATGTTTATATCCTTCACACAAGCACTAAGTTTGTGTACATGATCAGTCTGATCGGGTTTCATTGTTTCATGGAGCCTAATCCTAACCCTTAAACGGCTTCTCTGGGCAATTGACATGCAAAGACAAGAGCAGCTCTAGATGTTCCATGTATTCAGACATAATGGTGTTTGAATATGGTAATGACCACACTCATGGAAGGTCTCAACAAAACATGCGGACTGCGGCTTTGTCTGAAGACAATTTTATGCTGTTGTTATGGTGCCTGCATATTTATAACAACGAGTCCACAACATTCAAAAACACCAAATAGTGTACAGTATTGTAGTGTACACATATTTTGTGTGTGACATTCTACTCCGATAAACATAAAACTGTAGGGTTTTGAAATGTATGCTTTCCAACAGGTATAAGGCACAACATTTGCCATACTGTTCCACAATATGGCATTAAACTTGACAATCTCCAGGGTGACCAGGGAAAGTTACAGGTCAGGGGTCTCATATATAAAACTTTACGTGGAATTCTGACTAAAAATGTATGTGAGGACAAAACACAAACTCCCTCAAACATGTTGACTTAAGTGAGAATCTTTCCTCTTTGAGCTCAGATTGACTTCAGGCTTGTATCTAAAAGCCCTTACTTGCAAAGTTAAGTTAAGTAGTTTTTTATAGATCACAAACTTAACTGTGAAAGTCACGTATGCGTATATATGCATTTTTAGATGAGACCCCAAATCCTTTTTTAATGAATTTCTGAGCAATAAAAACACCTGAAAATGAATAATAATTGGGGCTGATACAGGACTTCATTCTTACCATACTCCATACAATTGTACAACAACTCACCCTGATGTAAGAGATAACCTAGGTCATGTCAATGTGCAATTCATGCACTGTATCTCCTAATTTTGTATCCAGCCTTGGTTTTTGGTATTTAGATATATATTTGTTTCCTTTTATTCAATCCTACTTGCACATATACTAAAAAAATAGATCAAACATTTTTTGTTGCTGTTTATTTTTCATCTGGGGACTATAGTACAATGTGTGTGAGCTACTGTGTAAATTTCCTTGTGGATCAATACAGTTTGTCTAATGCCATACTGCGGAACATTTCAGGCAGAGCAATAACCTCTCCATGGTGATAAGCAGGTGATGGACTCCCCACCAGAAAAGTTACATAATGCACCTTTTAAATAAAATATAAAAGCTCTTCGGTTTGAATCTATTTGATTTGATACTTAATTTCAGTGGTTTGTGTTTTGATTGGAAGTGCAAATGGTGCAGCAGACACATCCTGGATCCAGTGTCAAATATTCAGATTGTTGTTGTGGCTATAATAAGAAAGATGGAAAGAGGAAGCGGAAAATGTATTATGCTTGGCTGTGTGCTGGAATCTAACGTGTTTCTGTACTGGATTGGAGCTTGACTGAAGATAGTTGCCATGCATGTGTTTATTTTGGCTCTGTGTTACAGTCGCAATAATCTATTGCAAAAGTACGTTACAGTGTTGAACTGTTGAATATAATTTGCATATTTAATTCCTCCAAAATATTTGATATGTTTTGGGTATTAGTAGTATATAAGGAAAATTAATGCAACCAACGTACCAGTACATCAACAAATACTACTACTACTACCACTACTACTATTGCTACTACTACTACAATTACTACTACTACAACAGCAGTTGCTTCGAAGGGTGACAATGAAAACAGATTAGAATCAGAATCAGAATCAGAAAGGGGTTTATTGCTATTGTCAATGAACAAACTTCACAGACATAGGAACTTGTCTCGGCATGAAGGTGCAACACACAACACTGAGCAATAATAAAACAACATATAATCAGTCAAACAAAAGGGCATGCATTTAAGGGACAATTTAAAATTACTATAGTATAAAATAAAAATAAAAATAAAAATAGGCATTGCTATGTACACAAGTTTACAGTTAAGTTTAAAGTTGTAGTGCAGAAAGTGACGTGATGAAAGTGAGTGATGAATAGTTGCAGTTAAAGTGGCAGGTTTGTTTAGAAGTGTTCATGAGTCCAACGGCAGAGGGAAAGAAACTATTCTTGTGGCGGGAGGTTCTGGTCCAGATGGACCGTAGCCTCCTGCCTGAGGGGAGTGGTTCAAACAGACCATGTCCAGGGTGAGAAGGGTCAGCTGTGATCCGACCTGCTCGTCCCAGAGCCCTGGAGATGTACAGGTCCTGCAGAGATGGAAGTCTGCAGCCGATCACCTTCTCAGCAGAACGCACAATGCGCTGTAGTCTCTGTTTGTCCCTGGCTGTGGCTCCAGCGTACCACACGGTAATGGAGGAGGTGAGGATGGACTCAATGATGGCCGTGTAGAACTGCACCATCATCTGCACTGGCAGCTTGGCTTTCCTCAGCTGCCGCAGGAAGTACATCCTCTGCTGGGCCTTCTTGATGAGGGAGCTGATGGAGGGCTCCCACTTGAGGTCCTGGGTGATGGTGGTGCCCAGGAAGGGCGGAAGGAGTCCACGGTGGTGATCGGGGGGTCTGTCATGACGAAGGGGGGGCTGGGGGGCTGTGACTTTCCTGAAGTCCACGATCATCTCCACTGTCTTCTGGCGTTGAACTCCAGGTTGTTGGCCGCTGCACCAGGACACCAGCCGATCCACCTCCCTCCTGTAGACAGACTCATCCCCGTCCGAGATGAGCCCGATGAGAGTGGTGTCGTCCCGCAAACTTGATGAGTTTTACGGAGTCGTGGCTGGAGGTTGCAGCAGTTTGTGTACAGGGAGAAGAGCAGAGGAGAAAGTACACAGCCCTGTGGAGCTCCTGTGCTGATAGTCCGAGTGTCTTGAGACATTCTTCCCAGCCGCACGCACTGCCTCCGATCCGTCAGGAAGTCAGTGATCCACCTGCAGGTGGAGTCAGGCACGTTGAGCTGGAGAGCTTGTCCTGGAGCAGAGCAGGGAGGATGGTGTTGAAAGCAGAGCTGAAGTCCACAAAACAGGATCCTGGCGTAGGTTCCCGGGGAGTCCAGATGCTGCAGGATGAAGTGGAGTGCCAGGTTGATGGCGTCGTCTACAGACCTGTTGGCTCTGTAGGCGAACTGCAGGGGGTCCAGCAGTGAGGAGGTGAAGGACTTGAGGTGGGGCAAAACCATGCGTTCAAATGACTTCATGACTACAGACGTCAGCGCCACAGGTCTGTAGTCATTAAGTCCAGTGATCCGGGGCTTCTTGGGGACAGGGACATTAAATAATATCCATAGGAATTTAGCAATATCCCAGCATCCCCTGTCCTTAGACAAATGTCCAGAAGTCCCCTGTCCTTAGACCCCCTTTCTTGGCAAGGAAAAACTACAAAACCTCTTTGGGATAAAGTAGAAACCTCAGGGAGTTCCACAGTGAAGGAGAGATCCAACTCCCTCGGACAGGCAGGCAGACACGCTTCAATTTGCAGATAGACAGTGGAGCTGTCTCTTTTACTTTACTAATTACTAATTACTAATAATTACTTCTACTACTACTACTACTACTACTACTACTAGATGGGCCGAGTGTCTGAGACATTCTTCCCCAGCCGCACGCACTGCTTCCGATCCGTCAGGAAGTCAGTGATCTACCTGTAGTCAGGCACGTTGATCTGGGAGAGCTTGTCCTGGAGCAGAGCAGGGAGGATGGTGTTGAATGCAGAGCTGAAGTCCACAAACAGGAGCCTGGCAAGTTGATTGGGTTGTCTACATACCTGTTAGCTCTTTAGGCCAACTGCAGGGGGCCTACATAGCCAACAGGTCTGTAGATGACGCAATCAACCTGGTACTCCACCTGGCCCTATGTATGTCATAGTTTAATTACACAATGCATATGATTTATTGATTCAGTTTTTTAGAACACAGAAAATAAACAAGACAAACAATCCCATTTGATCCAAAGTCTGTTAAATCCATCCATTTTCAAATGAAGTCAGAACTTTTTCAGTTCAGCAAATGCCCATTATAATTTCAGTCCAGTCCTTAATCATCGGCTCGGTTTGTGTCATACATTTTTTTGTGATGGCCTTCTTCCCTGCTTCCAAGAGTATGCTCCAAAGGTATCAATTTATTATAGCCATTGCAGGAGTCAGGGCCAGATACTTCAGATGTAATAATAATTCTGATGGTCCATGTGTAGCCTAAGTATTGGCTTTTATTCTTCAAATCACCCTATTAATTTATAGGCCTGTTATGTGTAGTTAACCATGTTTGATTAGTTTGTTTTCTGTCTGCAGGCAAAAATCTGTGTTTATTTTAGTCAATATTTAATCTAAAGTGCTCAACGCAATGTGTCACACTTGGAAGTGTCCAAGAAATACATGGACACTTAGATAGAAACAGATTTAATTCATTATCCTACATATAAATATGTAGTTTAGCCTGCAAAGAAGTGCTGTTCAGGCCTTTTTACATTAAAGTACAGAGCACAAGCTACATCTTCTGGGAAAGTCAGGAAGATGAAATGATACTGATTACATTTTTGCTTTTTTATTCACGAAACAATAATTTTTTTGTTTTAAGGTTCTGTCTCCGGTCCAAAGTGAATTGCTTCGGCATTAGCAAACCTAATACTAATTGATTGAATCCTTCCGTGTTCCTCAACGCCATGCTTAAGCAGATAAGAGGCTGTTGTCAGATGTTCAAACGGAGGTTTTTTATTGATACTGAGGCGTGGTGGGCTCTGCTGCTGTCAGTGTCAACAGATGCTCCCATTGGCACAAGAGCACTCCACTTAAATGTCACTTGATGTGGCAGTGATTTCCAAATATTTCTTTGAGCTTGTTTTTTCCACATGCAATTCAGACATGTTTAATCAGTCAATCAGAATCACTACTGCTGTCAGATACTTCCATTTTACTTAATAGATAATTTGATGTAAATGTGCCTTCAGTCCGCCAACATTTAACATTTGCACATTTGTGTATAACAATTGACCTAGAGTGCAGTACTTGGACAAGTAACTATAAACAACTGTAGCGTCCATGGTAACACAGTTCCTTCATGCCTATTATGCACAGCACTCTCATATTATTATGAGCTGCTGTCAAACAGGGTATGGATAGGAAAAGAAAACAGAGAATGTTCTTTGAAGCGGATTTGGGTGTTATGTGGCATACTTTTGAGGCCATACACTCACTCATACCTTCTTTAAATTTAGCCTTGAAAACCATGATCCAGACGGGCTCTGAGCAGTGAGCCACATCGGCAGGGGAAAAGATCTTCTGCAGAGTCAAGCTTTGTTTCTCATGTGGAAGAATGAAGCTCGAATGAAAGCCTGGTAAAAGGAAAGTGTTTTTTATGTTGTGTAGTCTGATTCATTATATCCAGATTACAAAGGATTCATATTCTTGCTCTCTATCTTGCTTTTTTGTTTTGAAGTTTATTGTAGTGGGTGTTGAGGAGACAGTTCCTATTATGTTTCCGAAACTCTGAATTGCTGTACTGATTTTGGGCCTGTGTTGTAAAGTTAACAACCCGACCAAATGCAGACAAAAATAACAGTTTTGTTTTTACAACAAATAACATATTTTTTTGTGTCAAAGTCCATGGAGCAATGTGTCCATTTCCATGAGACTGGTTGTGTTTCAATTCAGGGTCTGCATCAAGCCCCCGGAAGCCAAAATGGCGCCCAATTCAAGCCTATGGCGTGTGCTCATTGGCGCATGTCTCCAAAAAAGTTCCCTACTTCCGCGTTACTTCCTGAATAGGGAGTCTAGTGCCTCCCCTTTTTAGAAGACGACATCGCCATGTTCGCTTTGGCGTCGGGAACGAGCACGGCGGACGAAAGCTATCGCAGGTTAGTAAGACGTGAAAGACTAGCAGGACAGTTAGCGCGGAGGGACTTTGTGGAGTATGTCGTCTTGAAAAATGGTCTGGTTAACGAAATTGTAAAATAATGATGAAATTGTAAGTAATATCTATCTATAAATATAAAGCAGCATCATATTGTAAAGCGAAAATGGTTTCTTTTGAAGAAAGCATGAGCTGTGAACTCATGAATGCTTCTTTTTGTGTAGCTAAGCGTTAGCTTTTGTTGTGTGAACTGTGTAATCGTTCATTTACACTTCATATTGAAATGACATAAAACACAATGTACGTGCTATCGTTTGTCTCGTCCTCTGTTTGGTTTCCGTCCGACCACGCGCTCTTCTGATCGTTCACACGAGGAGTGCGTGCGCGGCGTCAGAGCGCGTACATGTTGCGCCGTGACGTTAATAAATTTGATTTATAAGGATTTTAGAAACAAGGTTAAAAGAGTGAAATTCCTTCTATTTTATTTTTAGACCAAAAGAATTTCACACTTTCGGTAATTTTACAGGCCGAACTGTTGAAATGGTTGGTGTGCCATGAAGCTGCAGTCCCGCGTAATGGCCACTACTCAATTTGGACTGCGAACCAGAGGGGGCGTGCCTCTTATCCAGTTATTATAATAGATCCATGGTCTGCATGCGCCGAAGGCTAGTTTGAAGGGCCGGTTGCGTCACTTCCTGCGCGACAAGGCTGTCCCATTTCATGCAGTCCACAACATGGATCTATTATAATAACTGGATAAGGCACGCCCCCTCTGTCCGCGATCTCAAAATTTGAGTAGTGGCCGCTCCGCGGGACTGCCAACCTCAGGCACCAACCATTTCAACAGTTCGGCCTGTAAAGAATTACCGAAAGTGCGGAAATTCTTTTTAGTCTAAAAATATAATAGAAAGGAAACTTCTACTCTTTTACCGTTTCTAAAATCCTTAAAATCACATTTTTAACGTCACGGCGAACATGTACGCGCTCTGACCGCGCACGCACTCCTCTGTGAACGATCATCAGAAGAGCGCGTGTCGGACGGAAACCAACAGAAGAACAGAGTGGAAGTCGAGACAAACGAGTACACGTACATTGTGTTTTATGTCATTTTCACACGTTTTCACACATCATTCAATATGAAGTGTAAATGAACGATTACACAGTTCACACAAGCTAACAAAAGCTAACGTTTAGCTACACAAAAAGAAGCATTCATGAGTTCACGGCTCATGCTTTCTGCAAAGAAACCATTATTTTCGCTTTACAACATGATACCTTATATTTATAGATATAACAAATTCATCATTATACATTTCGTAACCATTTCAAGACCACAGACTCCAAAAGTCCGCGCTAACTGTCCACAGTCTTTCACGTATTCTGCTGTCGCCGTGCTTCGTTCCCGACGCCAAAGCGACATGGTGATGTCGTCATTAAAAGGGAGGCACTAGACTCCCTATTCAGGAAGTAACGCGGAAGTAGGGAACTTTTTTGGAGACATGCGCCAATGAGCACACGCCATAGGTTTGAATTGGGCGCCATTTTGTCTTCCGGGGGCTTGGTCCACAAATGCGGCCGACAAATGTGGCCTGCGTTTCCATGGAGATTTGCCGTGAACGAAGGCCGTGTAAAAGCACACTTCACAGCCTTGTATATCCCATAATGCACTGCGCAGCGCAAGTCAGATGTATTTGAAACAGGCGGAGCGAAACAGCGCCTCCCGGCAAGTACATGCACAGGTATTAAAAAATAAGGGCATAACGCTCCCAAAACTGTGAAAGAAGTTTGGGTTTAACTGTAAATTGCAGCTAATTTCAATGTGTTTTCTGCGACACATTAATATAAAAGCTAATGAATTGGGGTGGGAGTAAAAACGTTTTGTCTTAATCATGGTTTATGTTGACTGCCATAAGTGAGACGTTGTGAACATGACAAACATTCTATTCTATTCTATTCTGATTATTAAAAATATTTTTCTGGAGAAAAAATTAGATAATTATAAAATCCCATCATCATATTTCATTACTTTTGTTGAAACTTCTGGATGATTTTGACAGTTATCACAGGAACATTGGCAGTTATTATATTTGACAAGAGCTGAACATATTTTCTTTTAGACAAAAGATTTGGGCGAGATGAACTATAATCTCTTCAAATCAGAATATTTTATTCTTGCGGCGTGCTCTTTTTATTACGTACATGTGTGTAATTTGCGTGGCGTTAGCATAAGCAGCGAGTCTTGGTTGCTAGGTGACGGAGCGGCTCGGCCTGTCCCATTTCGGCACGACCTTTGCGGTCCACGGAGGCTACTCTGAAGACCTCCATCGGCTGGGTCCTTCGGATCAGGCAGACCCGAAATTGAGACACGGCAAAAGAAAAGCAGAGATGGGAGGGGGCAGCTGTCATGGCGACCACAGTACAGCAAAAGTAAGACACGGCCAGTGCTGGATGTAGCTACAGCTGTGCCCCCTTCATTGTGTGCACATTCAGGCATTGTATATGACCATTCTGTTATGCCTCACAACCTGCACAGCACCTAAAGGGATTGTTAAGTGTGACATCCCGGAGTTCTATTGACAGAAAAAGCAGAAATTGGGATACTGTCTGAGCTTCCTGCCTCATTTTTGTTATGTTTTGAAGAAAAACAGAATTTAATAAGCGATCCAAAGTTCCAAATAAAAGAGCTTTATTTAAGAAAAAACAAAACCAAGTCTCTAGGTTCCAAAATTCTCAGGGACACAGCTCCAGAAACAAAACGACCTCCACCTGAGGAAAAACAGGAATGATAATTACAAACATATTGGAGGATTAAAGTCAAAAGGCTCAAAAAGTGGTTTTCTACCGCAGACGAACGGCAGAGTGGCGTTCCACGGTTTAACTCTTGAATCTCGTTGGACTGATGATGGACAGGTGGGCAACAGCCAATCAGCAGGCAGGAGCACACCTGCAACTTCGCAGGGAGGAGACGCACAAAGGACACAAGGAGAGGGGAGCAGAGAACAGGAGGAGCCGATCCAGGTGCATCATGACAATTTCAGACAAAGCAGGGATCAGATACTGCTTCAAACTCATATCAGTGGGGGTGGACTTCCGGGTACGGCGCAGACTGACTTGACATTCCTCGTGCTGTATGTTCAGGTCTGGATGACCCACAGGCGTCTATAGAACGCCTCCCCCCTCGCTCCACAACATGAAAAAGTGTTTTCAACCCACGCACCTCAATCTTTGAGGCTGGCACAAGGGTTAAAATCTCCTTGTCACCCACAAGAAGAGGAGCACTACGAGAATAAACTCGTACATTAACGAGAATAATCTCGTAAATTAACGAGAATAAAGGGTCCACAAGGTCATAGTGCTTGTTGTAAAACCTATGCACACAAATAACTCATATGAACGGTGACGTTATATAAAGTTCTGAAGGGTGAAGAGGCCGAAGTCGAGGGAGCAGATTATTGGTGACAATCGTCCGGGAGTCCCTCACCTGCGGCTGTGGCTCTGAGCGCGGTCGTCCTGCCCAGTGCCCAGGAGCTGAGCTCCCCACGTAGGCCCTTAACCAGAAGGACATGGGGGCACTGCATGGGGGAAATGATTGATTGTGATGTCCAAAAGGCCCGCATTATAAAGTTCGATACCTATTGTGGGCTTTTGTGTTAACCTTTATCTCATCCAAGCCATTTTTACTCCGACTTTATTCTCGTTAATTGATGAGTTTATTGCCGTTAATTTAGAGTCTATTCTCGTAGTGCTCCGCATTAAAAAAATAATTGTGTTGGCCCTTATACTCTTATTCGGGAGCTAAACAATCAAATCTGATGGACTGTAAGCATAAAAACTCTCTCACAAGCTAATGCTAGCATGGCCGGGGACGCCCCCACAGACAAGCCCTGCACGGACGGAGGATAGGATATAACTCTACAACTACAACAGCGTAGTGTTATGGGGCATGTTACGTTAAATGCTGCATGACATAACCCAGATTTTAATATTTAAAATAATAATTTGTATCTATTAATTAATCATTTGATTCATATAGCGCTTTTGAAACACCAAAAGTGCTTTACAGTGCATTATTTATTTACCCCACACTCAGCGGCGAAGCTGCTGTTGTAGTAGCTGCCATGGGGCAGACTGATAGAAGTGAGACTACCAATCTTTGCCATCGGCTTTTCTTCCCACCACCAGTCATGCACTCACCGGATTCATACTATGTGGGTAGTGGGGAAGTGTCCTGTCTTAATAAGGACACAATGACAGTTTGCATAGAGCCGCTGCCGCTCTAACGTGGCTCATTGTGCTCAGACTCCGAGATCTGACGGGATCAGGCATTGACAGGCGCATGTCTAGATGAAAACCAGACTTCGCTGACTATTTTTGTGTGGTTTTAAATTTTAAAACACCTTTTTAAAAAAAACTCTGCAGTAGGTTAAAATCACCAAACAGTTGCCATAGAAATTAACAATTCAAAACTAAATATTATATAATTTACTTACGTTTTACGTTTACTTACAAAAATACACCATGCACATTTGAAAATAGCTGTGAGCAGACAGCATATACGGCGTTAGACAAGCAGCTAGAGAAAACTGCAAGTCCTTTTGTGTCTTCGCTGTATTCAGTCAAATTTAATCCAATCAATATCAGTGATGGCGTTGCTCTTTTCTGAGCCACTGGGGCCTGTTTGACCCAGTGCATCTAGAGCGACCATAAGTCCACCCACTGAGACAGTCTGTAGCTCCTGCTGTGGAGGACTGTGATGGACACGGCCAAACTTACTTTTTTTTTTTTACTTTATAAACAAACATTCACATTTATGACTTCTTATAAACTTCAGCATTGTATTCACAACATTATTGCCACGCAAATCTGTCAAAAGATAGGAGTTATGATTGAAATGACCCTAAAAGAGCTTGCATACCTGCACTCTGCTGTTAGTCCACTCAACTGTGACACTCCCTCTGTCACTCATGCAGATGTGTAAAATGTCAAGGAGCAGAGGCACACATCATGTTGGTTCACTCAACCAGTTAAATAGGACAGCGCTGTTGGGACGCATTCACCTTGAGAGTACTGTATGTCTTCAACCGTCTTTCCTTTGCCTTTCCACATTAATTGTTGAAACTAGGGGGGGAAAAAACACTATACAAAATGTTTCTCCTCATGTGAATGTGGCAGTAAAAGAGATTTCTCCTATAACCCTCTAATTGAATTTTTTATTAAGGCATATAAATCAGAACTGTCAAGGGGAATAATATCTAAACTATAATGCATTCATATTTTGACGGTCATTCTACTAAATATATTAAAAATAAGTGGGAAAGCGAAGGTTTTGACAGATGAAGAAGTTTATCATGTTTGCTGTACATCAGATCAGGTATTCGTTGAGATCTCAGGACATTTTTATTTCACAATCCTACCGTGTCAACACAGAGACATAAAAAAGGCCTTCAGCAACATAGCTTCCTGCCTGTGGACCAAAACACATAGACTTTAAATTAAATAATTTTATGCCATTTAATGATTTTAAAGCACTGGTTAAGGATTACCCGCAGTGCTGGTGCACTTGTTTTGTATAATTGTATCTCATAATCCATGTGTAAGTGTGTTTTTATGGCTTTGTTCATTTTATTGCTTGATTTATTGAATGTTTTATTGGTGTTTAATTTAGATATCCTGTGTGTGGGTGTGTGTGTTTGTTTGTTTGTTTGTTTAATTGTGTTTTGTTTTTAACAGGGTACCTTTGAAACTCATTTGGTTTTCCCTGTATAATGATAAATATTTATAAAATAAAATGAATAAATAAAATAAACAATATACTGTCTACTTCTCAATGGTTCTATTCTAATTCTATCACATGTTCAGAAAAATTCTGTTGAAAAAATGGATCATGGTATTTATAACACATGTCAAAGTGCTCACTATCACAGGGAAATACTGGTTGCTGGAGAAACTGTGGTTTCCAGGTGGTCCGCCATTATCATGACATGAGATTAACAAAGCACGACAGACTTTTTTGACATTGCCATCATTGGACTTCAGAACAATGTATTTGGGTCACAAATTCCTGTAACTGACACAATGAATGGATACCTTTGACCTTTGGAACATATTCCTTCCTGGTGGTAGTAAAGAAGGCCACAAAAAGAAATGGATTACACAAACAGAACCAACAATGAAGGACTGGGCTGACAATATAATTGACTTATGACAAATGACAAAAATTAATAAAATAAAAATACATTTTAGCAAATTTTTTTAATGATGGTCCAAATTCAAAATTACTTTCAAGATGGCACCGGAGAAGGCCACCCTGGCTTTTCGGTGCTCGTTGTTTTGCATGTTTTTGTTCGTAAATTGTGTGTCTGCGTGCCGAACCACAACTCCTACGGCCCTAGTTCCAGTTTTTTTTAGCTTCTGCCGCAGAATTAGCCCTTCTTTTGGCTAAAAGAGAGAGAAGCCGCGGACGAGGAAAACGTGCAGGGGTCCTCGTGCGTCTCTGCAGGCGCGGAGCACGGACGCCCTTACCTGGAATTTTCCTCTCTAACGTTCGCTCACTCTCCAAGAAAATGGATGAACTGGCGCTGCTGATGAGACAAAAAATCCCTTCTGATTAATCTGTAACCAAATAAAATAATATGTAACTAAATCAATTTTAATTTCAGCCATTTCAAACACATCCGCCACCAAATATTCACACAAGCCGCTAAAATGTTCATGCACGCAATGATTCTGTCCCACATCACATACTGTCTACCCACCTGGTCCCTGGCTAACGCGACAGCACTGACACCTCTCACCATTGCCCCATACTATACAGTCTACTTGGAGAACATGGTCAAATACTCAAATCTCTGTTTATTCATGGTCTGTCATCTCCACAACTCAGTCAGTTTATTATCTGTTGGTTTGTACCAGGATGATTGATAGTCTAAATAGCGTATATCTTTCTAACTTTTATGTAAAATCCTTGCTTGATTTTGTTTCCGTGTAACAGCTGTCACGGGACGAAATAGATGAAAAATAGCAATTCGGCTAATTCTGGCATATTTCCAGAAATGTTTAATCATATGCACGGTCCCTGAACTAAATAAACAAGTAAATTAAATTAAATGAAACTGCTGTCTTTTTTTCTTCCTGTTCTTTCTCTGGTCGTGTTCTGTTTTTTGTATTAATTTATAATATACCGTTTGTATAATGGTAGCTATCCATCAGCTGGCTGCATCATTTCAGAATACAAACTGCACTGAGAAACAAATTGTCTGTCGTAGTGTATGTAGCCTGCGCTCTTATTGGTTTAAAAAGGAAACTACAATCAATTGAATCTGTGTCGCTGAAGCCTTAACCTGCAGATATAGCGACTCATCCAAGTGTTTCAGAGGCTTCACTAGCACTGATTCATGATTGTCTGCAGATGCTGGGCTTTGGTAGGTTTTAGATTGGATTTAGTTGTAGAAACAGCAACTCCAAACGAGAGACTCATATGAGGGTCAATCGGAAAATTCTTCTAATTCATGCATATTTGAATCATTATTCTCCTGTATCCAAGACAACTTGCTCTAAAAATTCACCTTTTCGCCAACCCCTCCACGAACACTGCTCATTGCTTACTTTGTGGTTCCTAATTGATGAAATATGTAGAATTCAGAAGCTCTACTCACTCCTGTGGTCTGTAACTGAAGAGTTAATTGGCAAAAACAGACATCAACATGAAAACTTATTGACTTATACACATTAGAACAGTTGAGGGGATTATTATTTTGACTGCACAAAAATAGATTTGGCTGCTGAAAACTCTCCTATAGACAAAGAGTAAATTGTAAGCCTTCAACTACCTTTTCAAATAGCACTTTTCCGTTTTTGCAAATTGGCAGTTGGTGGGGCCATCAGAATGGTCAGTCAGAGCGGCATTCAGTTGTCATGATATTTATGTTGAATTGAAAAACAGGCATAAATCTGCATAAAACAACACAAATCTGAACCGGGCAGGACCAGTGAGGACACAAGATAAGTAAAGAACCAATTTAGGCCTACTTCCCTAATCCAAAATAAAAGTCCCATTTTGTCCATTTTCTGTCAAATCTGTCTATTTTCTGATTGACTCCAGAAGTGATTTTAATCGTGATGTCAGTCCAGTCCTTAATTCTCGGAGCTGTTTGTGTCTTCCTTTTGTGATGACCTTCTTCTCAGCTGCCAGAAGTATGTTCCAAAGACAGCCGTCCATTGTGTCCATGGCAGGGGTTTTGAGGCCCGCATACATAGTTCTGAAGTTTAATGGGATGGTGGTGTCAAAAATAGTCTGCATTGCCTTCTGTCCAATATTTTTGTGCAACAGGACACTCCCAGAACACATGATATTGGTGTGCCTCCTGGCAACCTCAGTTTCTCCAACATTCAGAATCAGAATTAGAAAAGGTTTATTGCCATTGTCATTGAACACAGTTTGCAAACATAGAAACTTGTTTCGGCGTTAAAGTGCAACATAAAACAGCACCACCCTGTGAATAATGAGCGCCCCAGTTTTCAACCAAAAGTCAGCTGACTTGTTTCTTTCATTATAGTTTCAGATTAATATGGCAATTTTAAATCCAACTCATAACTTATAACTATATTGCAGAGAAAAGCATATACAGCGCGTCTTCTTTAAACAGAGAAGCACTGAATCACAACATGATGATTTGAACAAAATAGAACATGACACAGTGATAAGATCATGATTGCATTTTTTGAGTCCTATTATGATGCTTGTGGAATCTGCAGAATGTAATTCGTTTCCGATCTAAAAACACCATACTCCAGCTCTCTCTATTATTATTTGTTTACTTTTCCTCAAATCAAAGAAAAAAATGATATCATTTATTGTTCTTATCATTCATTAAGTGCCAGAGCAGCTAATGTAGACGCAGGTTTCACATTTGCACTTTAAGGACCCTCTGCTGCACGGAGTCAGCGTGAGACGGTTTGTCTGAGCTCAGATTGATTATGGCCATTTCTGGGCGCCTCGAAAATGTTTCCCTATAGCACGATTACTCGCAGCAGGACAGCAAAAGACAGAGCTAAATAAATACTACAAGTGTGAGTTCTCGTCCGCATCCACACAGTGAAGTGGATGTAACAAGGCAGACTAAATGCGAGGAGGCTACTGTCACTTTCACTGCAGGGATGGCAAGCATGGATTTGTTTGAAAGGAAAGGTTTTTGTACAGCAGAAATATGCCTCAAAAATGTGTCAGTTTGAATACAGATGTGCACCGTTAAATTCATCATACTGTTAGCTTTTAAATGATTTTTTTTCCTGATACCATTCTGTAAAATTGTAACATATGGTCACTAACTTACACTTACTCCAATTACATCAGAAATATTGTCATGTAAAATGTATATTACATGAAATATTGCTTAGTTTTATTTCAGTTGCTAGTCCCTCTTGTTTAAGACAATAATTATTGCAGCATTAGTTTTAAAGAAATGGGAATATTTTCTTTGTAGGCAGTTAATTTTGTTCTATTTCTAAATTCAAATCCAAATCCACTTAATTTCGAGCATATTTCACGCATAAACAGAACTGTTTCCAAAGGGCTGCACAACATACAATAAAAAAACTAAAAGGTTAACAAGTGTTTGTTTTGAGTTTACTAGTCCTAAAACAGACAAACCAATCAAATCCAGAGAGTTCCAGAGTTTAGGGCCGACAACAGACACGCCCTGTCCTCTATGGACTGGTGTTAGGCACTTTGAGCTGGAGCTTCCCCTCAGACCTTGGAGTGTCAATTTTGATGAGGTCCAGTCCATTCAAAGCTTTAAAAACAAGAATACAATTTCAAAATCGACTCTAAAACAAACTGGAAACCACTGCTAATGTACTTTTAATATCGTGCTTTTGTCTTCTAGTTCCAGTTGAAAGGCGTACTGCAACATTTTTGACCAACTGTAAGCGGGAAAGTGCGTGGTAGCTGATGCCAGAAGAAAGTACAGTATTACAGTAGTCTAAACGAGCTGAGATTAAAGCGAGCACAATTTGTTCGAAAGATTTAAAAGATTTGACTTTGGATTAGTCTTGATTTGACAACCGCATTCACATGTTTGTCAAGTTTGAAATCGAAGTCAAAAGTGACGCCAAGGTTGGTGACTGACAGTTTCACTTGCTGTTTTAGTGCTCCAAAGTCCATAAGGGGGTCTGGGTCATCTGACGTTTTTTGAGCGGCAGGTCAATTTGACAATCCTCTGCATAAAAATCATATTGAATGCCATGTTTCACTCAGTGGGAGGAGGTACAGAGTCAAAAGAACTGTCGTGAGGATTTAACCCTGTTTTTTTGTCTCTGAGTCACCCTTGTTAAACACATGTAACAACACTTTCAGACCTAATAAGAAGAGCTATGACACATACGGCAGCACAAATAGAAGCACCCTGAGATTCACAACAAAGGAAGTTTTGATCATTCTTGTGGATCCGTTCATTAGTCTGCAGAGATAAAGAAAAAAGCACCATGGCGTGATCAAAGTACTGCATTTCATTACTTAAGTAAGAATACACCTGGTCAAATAATACTCCAATACCAGTAAAAGTAGCTCAGTGAAATGAATACTTAAGTTAAAGTTCTGGACTATTCACTGTAGAATCGAATTAAGAATTGTGAATCATTTTCAATTGGGGCTTTAAAAATAAATAAAAATAGTGCTGCCTGGTGGTTGAGTGGTTAAGTCACAGCACACGTATGCCAGGCTCTAAATGCTCTAAACTCACTACAACTCACTGCATGTCCTCCACTCTCTCTCATTCCCCATGTCACCCTGTCCTCTCCTGTCTAATAAAGCCTATGGGCAACAAAAAATATAAAAAAAAAAGACAAGATGAATTTGTTAATTTATTTTTTACTAAAACTATTATAAATTATGTAAAAGATTGGATTAGAAAGGCATATTTGGTTATAAAGGGTACATCGGATAAAGGAATTCAATTAGCCGATATTTTGTATATTTCCTATTTCTAAAACAAAAATAAGCCCACTCAAAGCTTGTTCGTACTGTCAGTATTGTCAATGACCTTCAAAATGAAGAAAGCCAAGTTACAACAAATGGATCAGTGACATCACAGCCACAACATGTGTGTGTGAGTCTGCGAGCTTCATTTAAGGCTTTAAATGGGACAAAAGATGTGGAAAACTTCTCCACAAACATATTTTTTACTTGGAGCATTTTATAGAAATGTAGTGAAGAAGAAAGTATTAAATCCTTTCAAATGTAGAGGAGTCAAAATAATAAGTACTCAGCTAATACAACTCAACTGAATTACTGATGGAATGGAATGTCTTAACATTTATATAGTACTTTTAAGGAAGCAGTCGCACATTCTCACAGACACTGTGGTCTTGCCCAAGGACACAACAACCGTATTCACCTTAGGCAACAAAGCTGCGATCACAGCAGTGGCTAACCGGTCTACTCCCGCCCTTACACACTTCATCAATGGTGTAATGTGGAGTGTGTAGTGCGTAGTGAGAGTATTGGGACTGGGTCCATGTGTCAAAATCCTGGCAGATGTTTCCATATGACTATGTTCTTATCAAAATTCTCCTTTGATTATGTTGCCATGGTGAATTATTTTTGAATAGAACATTTAAATAGGCATCTCCATTAGACCACTAACTTTGTGAGAAATAAATGGGACTCTTAAGTGAAGTCCACTTTCAGCATTTTAACGCCATTACACCGAGGGCAGTTATTGAAGAGGAACAGACGCTTCAAACCTCCAGGTACATGTTATTCTTATTTCTACATGATGTTTCCATTGGGTGGACCACAACACAATTAGAAGATTATACAAAAAGCATGAACATGTGAGTCTAGCTCATTTGACCTGGTCTGAAAGGTGTCTGACCTGGCCTCACGACATGAGTTGTTTACCAGTCACACACAGATAAATAGAAATATTGTAAGTAATAGTTACTAAGCATGTTCTTTTACCTCACAGGGGAGTACTGGGACCTATTGTACATGTGTTACTGTTGGGCAAACAAGAGGAAAACGTATGTAGCATGTAAGCTCCACACAGAGAGTCCCCACCAGGCTCGGGTATCAAACACGGGGTCCACTTGCTGTGTAAAAGACAGATGACCAATGAGCTCCTCCGTTTGCCATGAGCCACTGAAAAAAACAAAAGAACAAAGAAGAAACAAACACGGTTCTGTCTGAGTTTGGCTTGAGGTGTGACGTGGGGAGTGGTGATCAGACTAATATCCCTCAAATAGAGATATTCTGGACTTGCCAAGCAACCGCCCTACCATCAGTCTTCAAATGGAAGTTGTTACAAATGTATTACTATTGGTTTGTGCCACACAACTTGAACATACCACATGATTAAAAAATATGCTTCAAAAATGGATTGGAGTATCACTGCAGCGTAGAGATTTTATAATAACTGCTTTCTGCCGCATTCATTTTTAACCTGTTCGGCATGTTAAAAGAAAATTACATGAATTTACCATTCAAAATGCCATGGCTTACTCTTACTCTATTCACACTTTCCATGATTTGATGTTTTCAAGTGACTTTTTGCAGCGAACTACAAAGGGCAGAGTAATTGACAAAGGTAGTAATTCACCACATTTTTTTACTTATCTCATGTCGGAATACAATGTAAACAATTATAAAGAATGATTCTTGTATCCAAATACTGCACTGGTGACATTTTATAATAATATGTTGTTGATGTGCGTTGGTTCATCAGGATCTCATCATGACGTTGTGCATGATGAATTCACTTGGAATTACCATGGATTTGTGATGGTTTGTACATGAATCCCTCATGAAGGTGGCTCGTGGAAACACTGGTTTGTGAGCACTGATTGTACGTCATTATATTTGTCTTTGCAAGTGTATTTGATGAGTAATTTGAATGCATATTTTTTTAATATGTATTTTAGGATGCCTTCTTCACATCCAGCAAATGCAAGTGAGCTGTGTTCCATTTACTTTGTTTGATCTTGATAATGTTCCTTTTTTTTGGCCCATAGGCTTTATTGGACAGGACAGAGAGATGAGAGAGGGAAGGGCATTAAGCAAATTGTCAGAGCCTGAATCGAACTCGCATATGTCCTATCCACTTTGCCACTAAGCAGCCCTTTTCAAATAAATACATTAATAAAATAATTTACACGTCACACAATGAGTTTATAATCCTCATTAATAAATCATGATTCATGGACACAATAAATAGAGCTGGGAAAACACAAAGTGCACTGACAATTAAGGACTGGACCAACATCATAATCAACATACATAAAATGGAAAAAAAAAAAATCACATAGCAACTTGAAAATGGACACATTTGACAGAAACTGGACTAAATGGGACTTTAATTCTGGATTCTGTGTGCTTTTTTCTTTGGATGTCTCAATAAAAAAAAAATAATGTTTTTTTTATTTTACCTTATTTGTTTCTCTCTGGTCTTGTCTTGTCTTGTTTTGTGTTTTTAAAGGTAATAATAATAATAATAATAATAATAATAATAATAATAATAATAATAATAATAATAATAATAATAATAATATAATAATAATAATAATAATAATAATAATAATAATAATGATAATAATAATAATAATAATAATAATAATAATATAATAATAATAATAATAATACATTATGATTCAAACCTTTGAGAAATATATAGTAGACAATAATTAATAGTTCATCATTACATCATTCATCTTTATACTTTGAGCTGCCTAGCATTCTAAAACTATTCTATCACCAGATTATACTCCTGAAAATCTCTCAAAATCCACAATATCCACATTCCTTCATTGAGGCAAACAGGGACCATGGTTTCATTTAGATGGGAGTCACACACAGACATTTGATGCCTCTTTAAGGACTAATAACATGCTATCAAATGTGCGAAAATCCCATATCAAGTAGCAGACAAAGCTTCCACCACTGAAAGAATCTGAAGGCAGCAAACATGTCTCTAATCAGCCTGAGACCAGAATAGCTCCGGACACCACATGCATGTGTTATTATAGCGGGATTTAATGGTCCTATATATTCGTGCTTTGGATTCCCATCTCCTTTTAGACAAGCGCAAATATCTATCAGTCTGCGTCTGTGTGACAGCCCTCCATAAGAGAATTATCATAATCTGCTGTTTAACGACCTATGACATTGTCTTTATGGCACATTTAGAAACAAAATATTGTGTAGTATGAAGTGTGTATGAAGGGGATACATCATTACTCTCCAGTCCATTGTTTGTGGATCAAAACAGCATGGTAGAATATTGAAGGCGCACTAGGATTTTCATTAAAAATGTATGCACACATTGCTTTATCCTTGAACAATGTTTATCAATTGGAGTCAAATCCAGCTGTTTCAACAGTAATTTGGTAATTTATTGATTTCTTATTGAAATCATAAATAAGTTGTCCTTAAATGTATATTGATTATTTTGGAAATGTAAGAAATTATCCAACTATCTGAATAAAATTTCTATCTTTTTTTTCTTTGCAAATTGTCAATCTTTATTATAAAATAGCAGACAAATCAGGTTTTTTAGCAGGTGTGGTTCGAAAGCGGGATTGTGTTTACATATTGCATCTTTGAAATGTGTGTTATTTTTATCATTATGTGTCTTCTTCTACAGTCTCCTAAAACTATTCAACATAACCTTGCTCATAGCATGTGTTTGTTTGTCTAATGTCTAGACAATGTTTAACCAGGATCCTTTTATCTGATATGGGCATTACTGTGCTTCTTGTTCACCTCAAATCCACAAAAGAAAACAAACGATTATAGGAACAAATCGCACACTGAGAAAAATACTGTGAATTAATTAATGGATAATCTGTGCGCTGCAGAGTGATATCTTAATGGAATGGCTTCAATCAAGGAAATCCTATTGTTTGCACGCAGTAATAAAATCAGGGAAACCTAATTACACAGAGCAGAGATAATTGTAATTACAAATTCTACAGCTATGACACTATCACTGAAGACCATTATATTATCATGAGCCTTATACATGTTGGACTGTAACCAGAAAGTGTCCAATGATAAAAACATATTTGTCTTTGGAATTATAAATGTAAAATGTGCAGTGATTATATAAGAATATTAAGGGCCAATAGTTGCCTGGATATGTAGTTATAAAAAATATGTAGTTTCTGGCAAACCTTTTATTAAAGAGGACAGCTGTAGCTAAAAATGGGGAGAGAGGGATATTAAGCAAATGGTTGAAGCCGGTAAGCGAACCCACAACGGTAAAATAATAACAAACACACCTTAAATCCCAACAACACCCATGCAAAAAGATTTAAAGGCAAAGCCAGCCTATTTGTACAGCACAATTCATGAACAAATTCAAAATGATTTACAGAACAGGAAAAGAAGCTACTTCAACGGAAGACAGAACAGAGAACAGAATAGTGCAGACAAAAAATTCATATTGACAACTGAACAGAACAGTTTTGCGCCAAGATTTGAACATTGTCAGAGTCTCACATCTTTCGGACATTTTAGCTGCATAAAATGGAAACTCAGATTCCCGATGTTTAGCCCTGACTGGTATTCACAGTGCTTCACTTTTTCTACATTTTGTTGTGTTACAGCCTTATTCCAAAAAGGATTAAATTCATTATTTGCCTCAAAATTCTACAAACAATACCCCATAATGACACTTGAAAGAAGGTAGTTGGAATTCTTTCCAAATGTATTAAAATTGGAAAAATTTTAAAAAGCACATGTGCATAAGTATTCACTGCATTGACAATCAAAATTGAGCTCAAGTACATCGTTTTTCCACTGATCGTCCTTGAGATGCTTCAATAGCTTGATTGGAGTCCACATGTGGTAAATTCAGTTGATTGGACATGATTTGAAAAAGCACACGCCTGTCTATATAAGGTCCCACAGTTAACAGTGTCAGAGCACGAACCAAGCCAAGGAATTGTCTGTAGACCTCCAAGACAGGATCATATCAGGGCACAGATCTGGGGATCACATCACTCTGATGAGCACATCTTACTTGCGGGGGGAAAGAGTAAGGTTAGCTTCCTTGATTCCACTGGAATGTCTTTGTCCCTTAGATTAGCTTAGTGTTTTTCTCTTCTCCCCAGTCATGGGTCTTTCTTCCTCAAAGACCTGGATGGAACTGGTTTAGGGTTGGCCTCAGTGCACTAGGATGTGTGCTGAGGCAGCAGCAGCTGTTGGAAATTTTCTGATGAAGTGTTTGCAAACAATGTGACAATATTTAAATTTTACAGAGTAAATTCAACATGTGGGTAAAGTCTCTTTGATAAAACAGCATAGTCTTTTAGCTGAGTTTTAGCTCTCATGATGGGAGAGGAAAGGTCTCCTGAGAGTTGAAAGCAGTCATTTTAGGAAAAGTTTATTCCAAGCACAAAGCCTCTCCTTGTGCCCGTGACGTCATAAAACCTCCCTTCGAAGGTATGTGGACCATGGCTCGGAGGTCATCTGCAGGTCTCTACAGTAGAATGGTCAGACGGAAGCCACTTCTCAGTGAAAGGCACAGGACAGCCAGCCTGGATTTGCAAAAAGGAATAGCAAGCATCATGTCCGTTCATCACCTGGCCAGTACCATCGCTTAAGTGAAGCATGATGGTGGTAGCGTCATGCTGTGGGGATGTTTTTCATTGGCAGGAACTGGGAGACTAGTCGGGATCAACAGAAAGATGAATGCAGCAGTGTGCAGAGACATCCTTGATGAAAACCTGCTCCAGAGCGCACTGGACCTCCGTCAGGGGCAACAAGACAACGACCCTACAGGACAACTCTGTGAATGTCTTTGAGTGGCCCAGCCAGAGCCCAGACTAAAACCCAATTGAACATCTTTGGAGAGATCCGAAAATGGCAGTGAACCGATGCTCACCTTCCAAACTTATTGGGGTTGGGAGGTTGTGCAAAGTAGAAAGGGAGAAACTGCCCATGAATAGGCATGCAGAGCTTGTAGCATTGTACTCAATGGCAGTAATTTGTGCCAAAGGTGCTTCAGCAAAGTATTGAGAAAAGGCTGTGAATACTTTTGTGCTTTTATTTTTATTTTTTATGGGGTATAATGATTCACCTCATCCTAGGTCAATTAAGGCCATATGGTCTGAGACACAGTAACTGATTTCATCAATAGGAGTTGCACCACTAAAGGGCCTTTAAGTTCTGAGTGATATCAGAACTTTTGTTATAGCTATGTTAGGTGTGAGGGGATTCTTCTTAATCCCTGATTTGAAGAGCTTTCAAGATTGGGATGGCCCGTGAGTAAAGGTGAGAATGAAGAGTGACGCATCAATGGGAGTAGATGAAAGGCAATATTAATGCATTTACATCTTTACAATATTACCTGAGACTTATATTGTGAAGCTACACTAGCAACATATGATAAATATTAGTCCACTTTAGTACGTGTACAGTGGCCTACCAACTCTTCATCAATTCCCAAGATACCACACTGGCATCTCTGCATTATGAATGAACGGAACAGCTAAGAGCAAGTGTGTATTCACTATGACTGAGAGCCATGTTGCCAAATTATCCATTTTATTTCCTTTTGTGGATCATGAAGACTTGTGCCCTATGTAAACTCTATGGAACAAAACACTTTTTTCTTTCTCGTTCAGTAGAATTTTAGCTATTGAATTTGAGTCATGTTGGCACTGGTGAATACAGCAGAAAGTGCGAACTCACTTCACACAGAACACACTTCACATAATATATTGCAAATGAGTCAAATTGTTGACAAATCCAGTGAAGGAGATTCAACAAACATATTTTCCCTATAGCAGAAGGTGTGGGTTTTTTTCACATCACATTGCACATTATCAAGGAGTTCAAGTAGTTCTTTTTCCATTGACATTATATCCATTTGGTTTGTGAAAGGGAAAATGCTAATTTAAGAACACGTTCACATGATCCAAGAGTGTCAGAGACCAAGGCTAGCCTCATCTGTCCCCACTGCCCCATTGAGAGCTGCTGAGCACTATTGATTTTACTGCCACCCATAAGTCCTCAAGCATGGTCGGCATTTTCACACATTGGTATTAAATGTCAAATAACATTCACGATGGCTTCAGCAGCGTGAACATATTGGGCCATATTTTGCCCTTGGAAGTAACGTTAACGCGAGCCTTTACCAGGGGACGGGGCCAGGGCACTATTTTTCTACCTTGCCGACCTTAACGCTGGCATGAAGAGGCTGGACTTGGCCGCTGGAGTGAGATGGTGCCAGTCCATATATGGTGATAATGTTTGATCATTGACTGATAACTGTGGCATTCTAAAGGACCACCTGTGTGGGAGATTTTTGTCATTGCCTCATATACAGGCAATGAAAAAAGTGGGCAATAACATTTTTTGATTTCCCGTTTTTCAATGTTTCCCAAAATAAAAAATAATACATTAAATAAATACATTTAATAAAATATTGAAAAGCAGCCTCAGAGCGTTGTTTGCAATGCGGAGAGCTCGCCTTCATTTCCGGGTTGCCCGGACTAAACCCAGACTAAGAAAGCGCACACATCTCTTAAACTCGACTAGTGACCCATAAACGAGGGCAAGCTGCAGCAGAGCTTCATAAGAAGTGAAACGTTTATTCGTGCACCTTGTGCTGTAAGAACAAAATTATGTCATGATGTAATTTTGTTCTCACAGTCTTTGTTCTCAGTTCTCGCAGTTGGTTCTTGATCAGCTGAGCAGAACTTTGTTCTCCTCCCTCTCTCTCTCGCGCATGTCCACGCTCCGCCCATATCATTGCATTTTGCGCGTCTAAATTCAGTTCCTTGATTGGCTCGTTTCTCTGTAACTACGTGAGTGATTGTAATAAAACAAGCATTTTGTAGCTTAAAATACAGCGAACAAGTCTGCCCACAGTCCTCTCTCCACAATCTGTGAGTGTGAGCTGGTTTATCTGCATCCTGCACATCTGACCAATTAGAAAAAGTGGACCAGTTTTACTCAGACTGGGACAAGGATTTTGGGTGAATGTGATGTGAAAGTGTTTCACAAATACACATTCCTCTCTGAGCTGAGCATAAGCAAGTCTGTACGTCCAGTCGCGTAGTAAGAGGTGTCCAACGCGTGAGGTGGAGTTGTCCAGCAAAGACCTTAAAGGGGCGTTCAGATTGCGGCGTCAAAGCGTCCATTTTAAATTCAAAGTCTGTGTGGACACGCGTCCTGGGCATCCAGCGTTTTTGCAACGCGAATCCTGGACGAGCGTCCAGGGTGGCCAAAGTGTCCAGAGCGGCCAAAGCGTCCAGAGTGGACAAAGCGTCCAGAGCGGACAAAGCGTCCAGAGCGGACAAAGCGTCCAGAGCGGACAAAGAGTCCAGAGCGGACAAAGAGTCCAGAGGGGCCAAAGCGTGGAAAAAGGCCCAAAACAAACTCTGCACCAATAAAAAAAAATCAGCCAGATGCAGCTCTTGGAGCAAATAATGATATTCACTCAACTCTGCTCACCTTTGAAGTATCTGCGGGAGCCGCCGAGCTGATTGCCTCCATTTTTGGACTTTGTAAAGTAACTGCAAGAAGCCATTCTCTTAACCTGAACTGCCATAGGACCAAAAGGGAAACACAACCCCTCCACTGCGCATGTGTGCTGGACGTCTGCTGGTGAGTTCATTTTTTGGATGCGCGTCTAAGGCGTCCCTGACACGTGTCCAAAGCGCCTACCTTCAAATGTACAGACGTTCAACTCAGGCGTCCGGCGCAAATTTGGATGCAGCGGTGTGAACGCGAGTGTGTTACATTGCTGCGCTGTTTACGTAAGTGGGGGGAAAAATAACCACATACAATTTGATTGTATTCATTATTCTATAACTATAACTATAACATTATTCTTATAATTTGTGTTATTTATGCCCTTGAAGGTTGTTTTATTATGATTATATCGTCCATATGGGGACAGTAACACGACTCCAGTGCACTAGTTTTGAAGTTTACTAGTTACGATTCTGGTCATTCACAGAATGCAACACACCAAGTTGCTTTACTCCACCTCCTATTTTGGCATAATCACGCCTCTTGCTTAGAATTCCACCCCCTGTGCTATCATCAATTGCGCTGCAAGGTGTGACGAAATTAGCTCTGCCGCGCCCACGTTAATGCTACCTCCGCGGGCAAAATACGGCCCATTATGTGTGATATGTACTTTATATTAATATCAGTCCTGAAAACAGTCTGAAGAGGCACACCATATGCCCAAGCACTGTAAAACTTTAAACGTATCTTAGGTCACCATATTGACAAGAAAGTCTGCCTTCTGTGATGAAAAAAACAGCCACATTCTGTACAGAGTGTCTTGCTCAGTGACACAAAAATGGCATCCACTACGAGCAATGCTCATGCAGCTGTACCAGGTAGTGTGCAAAGTAACTTTGCAGAAGTAGACTGACTAATATTTAATGCACAGACTTTTAAGACATAGTATAAGTTTCTCACATGTGTAAATCTACAATGTATTAAAATATAAAGAATTTTAGAAGTTGATCTTTATACCATACACCTGTCAAGACGGATTAGCCAGAAATCAAGACAAAACATAATTGCCTGTTGTGACTTTAATTCTCTGTGTGGCTTGAATGCTATGGTTAATGACCTAACATGCACAGCTCCTTGCACTTAAACTCCATACCTGCAGAGTGGGCGCTCATGGCTTTGACATATAGAAAATGCCAGTGATTGTGAATGCACATACAGTAACAAGAACATCTCGCATCAGGGGTTCAAGCTCAGGAGGAGGCTGTGGGTGTGGGGGTCAGTTGTGAATATGACGTCTTAAAGAGGGCGAAACACCAGAGTCAGACATGTACGCACATGAGAGAAAGACAGGAGAGGAGAGACTTTTAACTGTACCTCATTAACGCTCTCCATGGCAACAACAGCAGTACAGGAGTGTGAGTTATATATGGAGAGGTAAAAAAATTGACACAAGAAGAGCTAAAGACATTGGAGAAAAAAAAGAGAACAAATCTATAAAACTGGTTTCTTTTGTTGGAAGACCCCAGACTTCATAAAGTAATTTTGAAAGACAAAGAACCAGGGTTTTATTTTTTTGGTCAATCTCAAGTCTAATTAATCTTAAGTCATTTACCATAATATAAAAATTGCACAAATAATGTTATAATTATATATTTTTTTCATACTTAACATTTTAACTAATATAAATTCAAACCCCCGCCTCACTGTAAAGCAAACTAATTCTCAACCGCATTAGATTGACATCAAAACCCTTTGTCACTCCCTCATATCATAATAAACTCCATGACACCAATGGATGGACCATAGAAATTCATGAGAAATTTAAATAATTTTAGTCAGAGGTGGGAAGTCAAAGTTGCACACATCTGCACTCAGCCTGTCTTGCTGGAGGAATGAGTAAAGATACGAGCCAGGACGGCGTCAAAGATGGGGTTGGTTATTTTTAGCTCAATTAAAGCAGCTCAATCAGGCATTTGCGTTCAGCGAGGAAGACGTAATTATGTCTCGCTAAAATGTTTTAGTCACAGCCTTCTCTCTTTCTGTCACAGTTCATTTATTATAAGAAGCTGAGAGCGCATTTACTACCACAGCTGTTTGGGCTGTTTTGTTTTTAGAAATTAAAAAGTGAATGGACATTTTTTTTTAAAACAAAAAAACTCAAGATTGTTAAAAGTGTAATTACTCTTTTATCATTTTTGAATGGTAGAATAGCTGACTGACTTTTGAATATCCAAAAATTTTGTTTGCATTGTTTTCAATAGTATAAAGTTGTAGAAAAAGATTCAGTTGTAGTCATTTGACCTCTGCGTAAACCCAGCCCACAGGGCGGGCCCTCCTGATAGAGGTAGTTTTTGGTTTCACTTGAGACTAACCTCTTTGTTTACTAACAGCCCTGAGGTGAGCTTTTTCAAACTGACTTTCGCTCCCTCCTCACTGAGTACCTGACTAGCATATCTGGGGCAGGTTGTGCACATGTGGGGCAGGTTGTGAGGTAAATCCGTAAATGCCAAAGAATGAATCCAAACACTATTAAAATCCCACTCCAAGTTTATTTATGTGACGTGGAGCAGGCAAGGCTCATGGTCGCTTCATTATGTTTCCCTGTCATTCCGTTTGCTGATTCTGTGCACAGCGCCTCAACAGGCGAGATGGAGATTGTTTTTCTTGACATTTGGTTCGATTGATAAAAGTGTATTGTTAAACCGAACTGGGCCAGCTCGGAGAAAGAGACAATGTTGCAACTTTGGTCCCCAATCGAATTGAGACCATTTCAATTTGTATTGTGAATGCAACCTAAAGGGCCAACAGCTCGACCACTGTGCTGCCAAGGTTTCCAACACTATAGGTAGTAAAAAAAAAACTAAAAGTTGATAAATACATCTTGAGTTCATTTTATATATTTTTGTCTCTTGCAAGTCCCAGTCAATAAACTTGGAGATGAGATGTTCAAAGGACCTTATAAGTCTGATTAAAAAGTGCTTCATCTCAATATGTCCCTTTCGTGTATTCAAGATAATGTTTTGTCATTACTCATATATGGACTATCACAATAATAACCTCCAAATCTTCTCAAAATGAACAAAATCATTTTTAATATTAATATATAATAAGAGATGCCACATAATGTCCACAGCAGACCTGCACACAAGGAGAAGAGAATGACTCCCTAATGTTAGAAAAGACACTACTGACAGCTGTTTTCATGAGGAAGAGGAGAACAGTTCCAACTCTCACAACTGCAATCAATAAAGTGAAAATTACAAAATAGTGTTCAAGGCCTATGCAGCCGTAAAATTGAGTACATCTCCTCTTTGTGCCATTCCTGTAGAAAAATTCCTGAAATAAGTTGCATCACGATGGGCATCTAAAAAGTGCGGTTTGTGTTGTACATGTTTAGCCATACAGAGCACAAGGGAAAGCTAAAGGGAAAAAAGTGTAGAAAAGAGACAGGGCTGGCAGAGGGGTGTCAAATTGTACTTCACTGCTCACCCACTCCCCCCAAAAAACACAAAGGGTATTAGATATTATGCAAAATCATCTTTTGTAACAGTGTTATAATGGCATTTCCTCATAATTTTTTTCATAGTTGTATTCTTATTCCTGCATGTTTGAGTAATCCTGTATTCAGTGCTTTAAGTGGACAAAAAGAAATTTCGGTAGCCTACTCTAATTTTCCGTTGTCAAATATGAAAACATTTGTAAAAAAAAAAAAAAAACATATTTATGCCATTTAAGGTTTACATCCGCTGAACAATCTGCATTTTACTGTGTTTAAAGATGTGGCTTCATGCTGGGGCTTAGCCCACAGTTTGGGGAGCGCTGTCTCCTCTGCACAAGGTCCTCATAATGAATATTTCAATGCCACAGCACTCACTGATCAGCACACTGCAGATATGACCTTCTCTGTTCAGATCAACAGCACCTCAGGACAAACACAGACACATTTACTGTTCAAACTACACTTATGTGGTGGGCCACAGTGAGGGGAGGGTTTACAGCAGCAGGGGGAGTGCCTGAACAGAAGTCACACATAACTCAGGTATCAGAATATCAAAGGCCTCTACTGAGCCTGTGTAATTATATGGTTGAATAAAATCTCTTTTTCCTTAATCATAAATGCTCAACAACAATAATAATAAAAATCAGTCTTACGCTTAGAATACAAATTATACAGAATTTAACTGCTGTTCTGCTTTAGCTCAGCTTAAACACGAATGCATCTCCTCTGAACCTCAGGTCACACTGTTAACCTGACAGAACATAAAAGTTTTATTGAAAATATTCTCAAAGTGTTGTCATTTAGCCGCAGTTAGCAAAACTTAATAATGTGCGGGTGCACATGTCCTCTGCATCTCCTCAGTGTCAGTCTGTAAGGTTCTGTTCTGTCAGCAGTCCGCTTCATCTCCGTGTCCATCACTTTATATAAAGCGGTCACGTTTATTTAGTTTTTAATTTCATCCATGAGGCAATTCAAGCCGCATGAGCTGAATCTCACGCTGAGGTTGTTTAGTCCTGCCTACTTTCTATAGCCATCCAATCAAACGCAAGCGCAATAAAAATTAACCAATGACAGCATGAGTGAACGGGACTTGTGAAACAGGATCCAATCAGAGACAGAGAAAAATGTCCATGACAAACAGTCAGAGCTGCCAAATAGGGAAGGGAACAGGAGACAGCGCTCAGATCACAGAAGGGCCGCGCTGTGTCGAGAGACAGGCCGATAAAAGACCAATAAAAGACTGATACAGATGTGTTCCAAGCATTTTTCAGCTCCGTACAGAGGACCGGGACTGTTAAAGTTGCATTGAGAACGTGCTGACCGAAAGAGTGGTAGTGCTCAAAAGGGGCTTTTTTAGAAGTGGTGGTGCTGAATACTAGTGCTTCCTGTTCGACTTAAAGCACTGCCTATATTGTTCTGCAACTGAGGCTCGAGTGCTCAGAAAATTGCTGTTTTCACCTACCCCACCCACATCCCTGTACTTAGTTGTGATTATATGAAAAATGAAGACACTGAGTGATACATGTAGAGTTCTAAAATGTCATGAAGACACTTATAATAGAAACATCCGTTCAGAATCAGAATCAGAATCAGAAAAGGTTTATTACCATTGTAGCCTACATCACCCCTCCCTCACAAACAGTACCAACTTTATACTACTTCATACCACATTTTCACACCGCACAGTTCGAGATAGAGTTATGTCCCCATTGGCTTTCATGCTCAGTGTAATGTGGAGAATAAGTGTGCCAAATTTCAACTGTTCATGACAAAGTCAATGTTTTCATCCCATTCATAACGCATGTAGGTCTGTGGCAATATTTGTTATGTTGCCACGGTAACATGCTTGCAGATAGAGGTATGCTGTCATTGGCTTTTTGTTCAAAATGGCAAGAAGGATGTCTGTGTCAAATTTGATTTATCTACATCACAGAATTTTTGACATAATTCAAATGTTAAAGGGGGCGCTGTAGAGGCTTTGTAAAATATCAGAATCAGAAGGGGTTTATTGCCATTGTCAATGAACAAAATTCACAAACATAGGAACTTGTCTCGGCATTAAGGTGCAACATAAAACACTGATCAATAATAAAAACAATATATATGAAATCAAGAGGGCATGCATTAAGAAACCATTTCAAATTACTATAGTATAAAATAAAAATAAAATAGACATTACTATGTACACAAGAATTACAGTTAAATTTACAGTTGTACTGCAGTGAGTGATTGAATAGTTGCAGTTAAAGTGGCAGGTGCTAAGAAGTGTTCATGAGTCCAACAGCAGAGGGAAATAAACTGTTCTTGTGGCGGGAGGTTCTGGTCCGGATGGACCGTAGCCTCCTGCCTGAGGGGAGTGGTTCAAATAGTCCATGTCCAGGGTGAGAAGGGTCAGCGGTGATCCGACCTGTCCCAGAGCTTTTCCAAAAATGGCAATTTTGTTTAATATTCTCCATGACCACATCTGAAAACGGATTGGCTTCAAACTGATAACATTTCGTTGCTCATGAGTTTTGTGTCTTGTGGACAAATTTGAAGTGTTTTCGATAAAAACTGTAGGAGGAGATGTCAAAAGTACGACGAGGTGCACTTTTGTCAGTACCGTGTTTGATCCAACATGGCCAACTTCCTGTATGATTTAGGGTGGGGTCATAATATTTTTACATATCCTCACATAAAAAATTTTTTGGAGTGAGCTTCGGGCTCCCATTGGCCCCATATTAATCGATTTTTGAGGTGGCACTACTGAGCCGTCTTGGGGTCTTCACTCAAAATTAGAACTCACTGAGTTCTAATTTTTTATACCACTCACTATCCTTGTTTACTGTTCGATTTTTGCATTTTCCCCACCCCTGGATACAATTTTAATGAGTCCTTCGCCGGGACGATTCTCGTCCTTCGGCTCGGGCCTAAATATATAGAAACATATACATAGTGGGGGAAAGGGCAGGGAAAATGTAAGGGAAGGGGACGTTTTGGGAATGAAGTCATCACCCAGAGAAGATATTTTCTAACTCAGTAAAAAGGGGGTTGCATGATTTCCCTGTAATCAAAGGATCCTTGATTAAAGCCAGATTTGCGTGAAACAATACAGGTAAATTTAGATAATTTGTTGATTGCATTTAATTACTTCCCTTCATGTTTGTCCTTTCAGATTCATTTGCCTCTTTTGCTGTGATTATTTAGACCAGGATGCACTGTGGTGAATCTGGTGATTATTTAGACCAGGATGCACTGTGATGAATCTGGTGATTGTGGCTGCCATCAAACCAGGGGTTAAGGCTGACCCTCTGAACGCACCTTTCTCAGGGTCTGTGATTGGCACGCAGCTGAAAACATAGCAGCTGAAGTGGTGCAAAGAAGCGTTTTCAGCTCTGGAGAAGGAAATGGCCCCAGCAAAGCAGATTACTCCAATATGAATGGTTAATGTCTGTTTAGCATAACATTGGACTACTTTTACAGTAATCCATACCTCAGCCTCAGTTAAACTACATGAACTTTCTTTCCTCTGCGGGGTGACATTTGTGTGAAAGGCTGTAAAGTGGTCCTCTGAGCTGCAGTGGCGCAGCGACATTTTCACCAGTGTTTCATGTTTGCACATTCACACATTGGTGACAATATTAATAGTCACTCACCCCCATGACTCTCTCTCTTTCTCTCTCTCTGGCCCGCTTTCATTTATATGCTTTTTTTGAAACCACTTTAGTACTGAAATGATTACTGTCTTATTAACATTGCATGCATTATGGTGCAATTGCGGAATAAATATACTTTATTTCTAATATTTAACAGTATGGTGATTGTTTACCAAACAAAGTCGTCCTGTTCAAATGGGGCTCATTTGCAAGAGCCCCATTGATGATGATCTTTTATTTCCCAGGCAGACAGGTAAGATGCAAATGTGCATTTTAATTAGAGATGTTGGAGATTTAAGGCCGATACACCACAAAGTGCAAATATCACACTCGACTTGGTGGCCATTATTTGCACTTTTTGGGTGTCAATGTCAAAGACATTTAGTGCTATTTGGACACTTTTAAATGAAGAGGGCACAGCACAACATGTGACTACACTGATCTGCTCTCTTATGGATTTGCAGTAAAATAGGGTTTCTTGCTAATTCAGGTGATACAAATCAGCCCTATTGGCCCAAAAATCTCATGGACATGCCACCCGTTGGTTGCTCGGGTTTCTAAGCAATCAGTGTCGACTTATGAAAAAGCCCACATCAGTTGATCTCTAATTTAAATACTATCTTACTTTATTTCCACTTATGTTTAGATAGCTGTGAGCTCGTTGCTAAATCATAGCCTATTTGGACATCCCTTTAATGGTTAAGCAGCATTTGGATGAGTCCAATCCAGTTCTACATTTTTCTGGCTGTTCTTTAAAGATTCAGTGATAGTGTGAATGCAGATGGGTTGCTTTATTTGTAAATGACGTTAACATACGAAGAAGCTTAGCGGAGCTTTGTACTTCAGGTATAAAATACTTGTGAAGACTTTGGAAGGCTGCCAGTCCAGGCCTTGTCCTATCTGTAGGTTTTTGCTTCTATTTCATAACTCTCCAATGTTCTGAAATTGATCATCATTATCAATATATTTTCTACAACAGTGTACTTTAATTTTTTCATGGCAGGTGTAATATTGTATGACATATTCTTTCCATATAATATTCAAGCAAAATACACGGAATAGGCCGCAGCATGTTGAGATGGGAGTTGTGGATGAATGTGCAAGCAAGTGAAACATTGCCTTCGCTGTGATTGGACAAGAGCCATGTGACCCATGCCAGACGGACTGTGTGTCAGTGTTAGACAGCTTGTGTCCACAAATATCTTGTGTATAAGACACACAAAATTAACAATTTCATCTGTAAACTTTAGCAGGGAGATTCAAAACACCCCACCAAACAGTTTGGTCAAAAATATAAGAACTATAAAGAAATGTGTGTCTACAAAAGGAACAAAGATCAGATCAATTTTCCACAGAGGGCTGCCTGTCAGACTAGCTGTTTTTGTAGCATCGGCTGCAGTGGTAACAAGTCATTTAACAGCGTAGTGTCACCTCTCCAGGGCTCTTTCTCCGTCTCAACGTCACCTCACATGACAAGCTGTTTTCACCAACTCCCAATGGCTACTCAAGCATTTCTTTGTAAGGTTCTGTTCAATAGAACCCTACGTATTCTGTCTGTTAAAGAGGAGGCTTGTAAACAATTTGAACTATAATTGATTTTCATTAGATCTTAGGGGTAAGAACAAACTTCTTCTTAATAAAGACAAATAATATCTCAGTACCTTTTCAGTTATTATTTGTCTGTTCCGCTCTGATCCTCCTTCATCGGAGCCGATTATAGATACATCAAGGCCTCGTGTGTGTGCAGAAAGAGTTGAGAGAGCAGACCGTTGCTGTGATTTTTCCTGATTAATTTCATCACCGGAGGAAGTGTGCTGAATAAAATGGGTGAAAAATTTCCGCATATGGCCCATGGTCCCTAAAACAATTTGATTTATAAGGTTTCCATTCAGCTGCTGGTCATAGTCACACAATCTCCACTGTTCACCCTTTCACAATCTGAAATAAAACTTCATATGATCAACTTTACAACATAGTTTGGAAAGTTCTCAATGAAATGTTTCAGTACTACTTTGCTTGCGCTGTATGTAACAACATAAAAACTAAATAAAACTCCAGCGCCTTGCAAAGATTAATTGGCAACAGTCACTTGCCCTTTTGAAGTATATTTAACAATACACTTTTTAGCCTTGCAAATACACGCCTTCCTCTCATTATTCAAAACTTCACACCACTTCATATTTTATCAATAAGTAACAGTGTTTTATGCACATTCTACAGCACATACATGTTTTGTTTTTGAGTCTATGTTTAATAATGGCAATAGTTCAAAGACAGAACTCCCTGCACACAAGCAAACATGTTACTCTTGTAAATTGCCCTATGAATCATTGCAAATAGTCTAGCTTGGGCCACGATATAGACTTTTGTCCGCCATTCCTTTCTTGTAATAATAATTTTAAGTTAACAGTCTTCAACAGGCTGCGGTTCATAGCGGCTCGGCGAAGTAAAGTGGCTGTGTGAACAAAGGCATCATAAAAGTCACAGCTCTGATGGCAGGGAACATTTTCAAAAGAACAATTAAACTTCATGAAGTAATGGAAGTGGAGAGCAAGCGGATGAAAGAAAGTGCAATAATTTTGTAGCTCTGAAGTTAAAAGTCTTGAACATTGTAGAGGATTTTATCATCTGTTGCCACACAAAAGCATTAAGAAAAAGCCAATAAATAATCCTCTTGTCTGTCTCCCTCTGTGGTGACTTGACAAATGTAAAAAAAAAACAACCTCATAATAACAAATGCAAGTTCCTTATATACTTTACCACACACAACTGGACTGTGCATCTTCAAAGCAACTATGGGCCTTAGATGGATATGTATGGTTGAATTGTTGGCTGAGCTGATAATCTAAAGCAGAACAATTGAGGATGGAATTTGGAAGTCAGGGATTACAGAGGTTGTAGTACTGCTTACTTCACACTACACTAAGTTCTCCAAAGCAGTAGGTGACCACAAGGCAGCACACATTTCCTATGTGGTCAGGAGTAACTAACTGAAGCTCATTTTCACATGGTTTTCCTGGCTGGGTATATGTTAATATCTGCCAAATATGTAGTGGAGTCATTCCTCTTGATTTTAGTGAGCACTGTTCACTTTTTGCACTATTTCTGACCAGCAGTACATGTTGTGTATATACTCAGACCAAGTTTAATTCGTAAATAGTTTTTTGAATGCCTTCTTTTATATTTTGCTATTATTTTTATTATTCATTGTTGTATGTTGCACCTTAATGCCAAAGCAACGATTCTGATTCTATTGGGTGTGGGCGGACACAAAATGAATTAAATCCAAATCAAATATAACCTATAAGCATTTTAAAGAGCAAGCGTTTTGGTCTGATCTGTACTCTAGTGACATTGGTTTTTCCACTAGTATTGCAGAACGCTACACAGCATTGGACGTTTTCAATAAAACATTGAATGATATCATTAACACAATGATATAATAAACATGCCGCTCATCAAAGAGTCAAGGTCAAAAATAAGAATAATCCCTGTTTTTTTCCAGGTATCCTGAAATGATCTCAAGAATGTGACAAAGCCAGGGCAGAAGCTAAAACAACCACATCAGCCGCAGATTGGCAGCAGTTTTGTCATAATTCAATAAATAGGTTTCTACTGTTCACAAAACCAAAGTATTTTATTATGTCAATACTGTCACTAATTCATAAGGCAATTCTTCAAAATGTTGGCAAATGGTTAAATCCTTATCACAAACTTCTGCTCCCTCTTTACCAAAGGACATTTTTAAAGATTCAACAATGAAAAAAGATATTTGTGATGCATTTAATCAGCACTTTGCTGACTCTGTAAATATGTTTGATGATGTTGTTCTATCTATTGCTGTTGCCCCAGTAGGAGAATTGGGCTGATGATCAAGTATTGTATTTTCTCTTAAGCCCTGTTTGTATGAAATATGTTGCTCTTTATAGATCCTAAAAAGTCCACTGGAGCTGACACCCTATAACCTAGGTTGTTATTATTATCAGCTCCACAATTAGTAATTTGTTTAATTTTAATCTCACAATTCAAATTGAAGGTATTCCATTGCTATGGAAAACTGCTTTTGTTCTCTCTTTGCATGAAGGGACACATTATTTGAATAATCTCAAAACTATTCTGCCAAGCAAAACTCTTGGCGTACTTTCTTAACCAAATATTCAACTTTAAATAGCTGCCTGTCTGGTTTCAGACCAGGGCATAGTACTATTACAGCTGCTACCGAAGTAATAAATGATCTTGCTATTGCATTGCACAATCATGAAGAATGTGCTGTTGATTCGTCAGAGGCCTTTGATTCAGTAGATCACTGTATTCGCTTGGATCGTCTGGATGATCTTGGGTTCGATTCAAATTCTAAAAAGTGGTTTTCAGATTTCTTCACTAAAAGAGCTTAAACTGCTTCTGCTGATGGCTTTCAATTTGAATTTTCTTATCTTAACATGTTCTTCAATTGTCCGTCCTTGGACCACTTTTATTAACAATTTATATAAACTCATTTGGCCATAATCTAAAACACAGTAGCATCCACATGTATGCAAATGATGCAACTATAGATGCTGGAACACCTTCTGCTGCTCAAGCGATCCAAAAGTGGATTTTCACTCCATCCAACAAATATGTACGCTGCCTTCTAGTGACACTAAACATTTTATATACTCTTGCGTTCGATGGTAATATGATCAACAACAAGTAAAGAACAAGTACCCTATTACAAATACTTGAGCATCTGGATCGATGATAAACTTTGAATGTTTCAACAAACTTGTACAAGAGCTGGCAAATAAGCTTAAAGCCAGATGGTCATTCTTCTTTAGAAATAAAATGTGTTTTCCTCCTAATTGTAGAAATGAGTTAATCCAGGCTACATCCCTCTACGTTCTAGATTATGGTGATATTATATATATGCATTCTACAGCAACATTGTTAAAAACTCTGACCTCGTTTATCGTTCAGCATTAAGGTTCATTACAGGAGAAGGATACAGAACTCATCACTGTCAATTATACTCTAAAGTAAGATGGCAATCATTGGATGTGAGAAGAGCAGCACTGCCTTGCGTTTGTTTATAAGTTTGCTGAACTTGAGATCAAGTATTCACCGCTTGAGATTTCAGGATATTCTTATTTTAGTCTCACAGTCAAAACTGAGTCAGGAAAAAAGTCCTCAGCAACTTTCCTCCCCATCTGTGGAACAAAACACAAAGACATTTTAAATGAAATTATTTGTTATGCCTTTTAATGATTTCAGTCACTGGTTAAGGTCTATTCACAGCGCCTGTGCTCTTGCTTTGCATGAATTTATCCCAAATTGTATGTGTAAGTGTGTTTTATTTATTTGCTAATTTCATTGATTGTTTTATTGAATGTTTTATTAGCATTTTATTTGGACATCCCATGTGAGTTTGTTTAATTTGTATTTTGTTTTTAGTAATGTACTGTTGACATATTAAATCAATTTATGCTAGCATTTTTGAGTTTTCTTTAAAGACTTTCTAAGTGCTGTTCTGTTACCTTACTTGGCTCTGTATGAACATGTAAATTACAACATAATTAGAATGAGCTGACTGCGTGCCATATGTCAGAACATGAACTGTACATCTTTATATTCTGGGCATAGGAAAATGTCACCCAGCGTATGATATGTTCAAAACAAGGTCTTAAATGGGTCTGTACATTGAGGCATGCTGTGTGCTTTCGGATTCCTATGCCCTAGTAAAATGCCTCCTGTATGTTCAACTCTTAAATAAAGCTCAAAGAACTAAATACTGTCTGAAGTCCATCTTTTAAGTAGCATAAAAGTTGACAGTACTCACGAAAAAGAGTTTCTCCCATTGGGTTTTCCCTATATAAATAAATGATAAATTTAAAAAAATTAAATTAAGTGCGACAGAACCATGAGAATGTGGCTGTAGCTCATCTTAAGCCCATGTTCTCAGTGTATACAGTATTTGCGAGTGAAACAAATAAAGCACACATTATTTAGGTTTATAGTCACAATATTTAGCTAAGCTGCATGTGTATTTTGACATTTTGACTTATTTGATTATTGGCCATTACAGAGTGGACCAGTCCCTTGCGAATGAGGATCAGCTTTGGTTAAGTTCAGGAGGTTTAGACTAATTTTCATTTATGTTTTATCCATCCATCCACCGATCTTCTTCCGCCTATCCGGGGCCGGGTCGCAGGGGCAGCAGTCTAAGCAGAGACTGCCAGACTTTGCCCTCCCCAGATACTTCCTCCAACTCCTCCGGGGGGATCCCGAGGCGATCCCAGGCCAGCCGGCTGAGAGACGTAGTCACTCCAGCGTGTCCTGGGTCTTCCTGCCTTTTGCTGGTGGGACATGCCCGAAACACCTCTCTAGGGAGACGCCCAGGAGGCATCTGGAACAGATGCCCGAGTCACCTCAGCTGGGTCCTCTCGACGTGGAGGAGCAGTGGCTCTACTCCAAGCTCCTCCCGTGTGACTGTGCTCCTCACCCTATCTCTAAGGGAGCGTCCAGCCACCCTGCGGAGGAAACTCATTTCGGCCGCTTGTGTCCGCGATCTTGTCCTTTCGGAGAGCTTTGTCTTTTGACTCAGCTCCTTCTTCACCACAACAGTCCAAACACAGCTCCGGCTCTGGTCATGCAGGGGCCGTACAGCCCTGAGCAAAGGGCCCTGGAGCACCTACCAAAGGACATCCCAAGGGCTACGGTCGAAAGCCTTCTCCAGATCCACAAAGCACATGTGGACTGGTTGGGCAAACTCCCATGAACCCTCGAGCACCCGATGGAGAGTATAGAGCTGGTCCAGTGGTCCACGACCAGGACGAAAACCACTCTGCTCCTCCTGAATCCAAGGTTCGACTATCGGTCGGATTCTCCTCTCCAGTACCCTGGAATAGACTTTACTGGGGAGGCGGAGGAGTCACCCTCCGGTCCCCCTTCTTGAACAGAGGGACCACCACCCCGGTCTGCCAGTCCAGAGGCACTGGCCCCCGACCACCACGCGATGTTGCAGAGATGTGTCAGCCAAGACAGTCCTACAATGTCCAGAGACTTTAGGTGTTTTTATTTTAAAATAAACTTATAATTGGTTATTTCATTACAAGTATGGCAGACTGTATGGTTGCAGATTGATTACTTAGTGAAGACATATAGAAGATCCCTGATGGATTACAGTATCTGTTCAACTGCCTCACATCAACCTCATTTTACCCCAGCAACTGTAGATTGAATTTAGATTTCTTCCTGATGTAGACAAAACATACATTTGTGTACTGGAGGAGGTCGGTTTCCTGAAACAAGCTGCTCTCCAGCTCGGTCTGTGACAAAATCTTATACTTTTATAATCTTTATAGACAATGGAACAAAAGAAAACATGACCATCTTGAAAGAGAAGAGACCTGTACAGCTAGGCATTAGATTTGCTAGTGTGGACAGATTTCTAATTCAATAGACACTTGTGATGACACGGTGCCCTGAAGACTTAGGCTAAGTGCGTAGACCTGTCTCAAAGACACTGCTGGCAGAGAGGGAGGGTGTGATGTCAGCTCGCCCCAGAGCCACAAATTCATAGCATTTAGCATTTTGAAAAATCAAGGTTAATTTAAATGGTTGTGAATAAGAGCTCAAGGATGTAGCGTGGATGAGTGCTTGCCGCTGTGTGGAAGGAGCACTTTGCCTTTGATTATAGCAGCCTTGGAACTCTGAATGTACACAGAAAGCTTTTTACTTCTCACATATTAGAACTTCATTGGAAATGAATGATGACTCATTCAAGGTCTTTCTTCAAGTTGGCATCGTAGGCCTGGGTAATCAAAGCAATGTTTCAGAAAAAGAGTCTCAAATTGTAGGAAAGGAGTGTGACTTGTGGCATGTCAGGTGCTTATTTTGTTCCGCAATACTCCAGGCTGTTTCATTTCTGTTAATCCTGTTTAGACCTGCAGGCTTTTAGTTAAAGGTGCACTGTGTAACTTTTCTTGTGTAGGGTCTCCTGCTTCCTGCTTCTCTTCATGTTATTGCTTCACCGAAAAGTTCCTCTGAGACCTACAACCTTCAGTCAAAGGCAAACAACAGCATCCCAGAACAACATTAAACACATCGAAAACCCAACATCAAACATTGGCTTAAGAAGAACCAGGTTTGTTTTGTTTAAAAGTAATGTCATGTGTACACGGTTTGTTGTTTGTTTGAATATGTGTGCAGTGTTATTGGTCGTTTCCTGACCTGCCAGGGACTAAAGATAAAAAGTAGCCAATAGGTTAATTCTGGCAGATTTACATTGTATATTCATGTCTCTTTAAAAGCCCACTACGTAACGTTTTCTTTTCTTTTGGATGTTTTTATTGCAATTTTCAAAGTCCTTCCTCCTTACCCTGAGTGGCCTGGAGAAGCTTCCTTTTGCTTGTTTCCATGGAAATTCTGCTCCTTTGGCTTTAATCTTCCACAGTACAGCATGAAACCGATCTTTAACCATGGTTTTAACTTTCTATTTCCATAAATCATGCAGGTGATGCTCCACCTCCAGAAAATTAAATAAGAAATTACTTTAAATAAATAAATCATAATTTTAATGTGATTGCCATGGTTCATAATGGGGTTGGTATATATTGTCCTTTTTTGTTGAGCACTGGATTTGTACACAAATTTAAACCGGTTAATTTTTTTCTTCTGCAGCAGTATAAAGCATGACTCACTTCAGCTGAAAGTATGTTTGTATCAAGAAGCTCCAAAAGTCAAGGTCTGTCACGATTTATATTTGGATAAAACACACACTCACAATTTAATCAGTGTCTCTCTCTTTTATTTGCCATGCATAGTTTGGACAAGAGTGTAGTGAAACTGAATTGTTATTACAAAAGATTAAAACAAATTAAAGTTTTAACATTTGATTTTTCTTAGGTCAAGAGGAATTAAGAAAAACACTGAATTAAAAACCATTACACCAGAGTCAGAGCTGTTTAGAGAGTCCCTCAACATAAATCAATAGTGGGATTTGAGTCAGGGGCAAAGTGCTGTAGAACATAAATAATAAAAAACAATTTAACAATATAAGAGTGCAATTAAAAATAATTTACAGCACTGGCGTCTTCACGTTGCTTTTGACTTAAAATTGGGTTCATATTTCCCACATCTGTCCACACTTCTGCAACTTAAAAATGCCATTGACCAGAAACCCTGGTTTTAGTATTGTGAATGTAATTTGAAAGAATGTTCAATTTGAAGTTGATGACCTGCTAAATCCACTAAATATATATGTCCTGTCCAATCTAGTGTCACTTGTTTTATTAAAAGGTTGAATTCGTGTCATGATGACGCAAAAATCTTCTTACATTTTCGGCAGAATTTTCAGACACATTTTGCTGTATCTCTGGGTGAATGTCGGGTCTAGATTCTGCAATATACCAAATCTGTAAAGAAGGTGCTTTTAAATCCCTAACTTTTACAGTAAGATGCTCATCCGTAAAGTGTGACAAATGAAACTCAGGTGGTAAGAAGGAGATTGCTTGTGGAATCAATCAGTTGCTGCAGTGCACGCTTGTAATCACTTCTAGGAGTGTGTACCTGTACAGTGCATTACTGTGCAGAGCGAACAGGAAATTAGAACAAAAATATTTCACAAAGGTTTTGAAAGATGTGTAGAATAATTATGAGCAACAAAAATGTTTTTCTTTGTAAAAGGTAGTGGTGGAGTGTGAAAGAACTCGGGACCAAAGCTCATAATAAAAAAGCTTGTTACAATAAGACCATTAAGTCCACAGTCATTAAAAAGGCAGATTTTCAGTGCAACATTTACAAGAATCTTGCATGAGGAATTTAGAAATTAAAACCAGTTTTTACAAAGGCAAATTGCTCTGTATGTGCGATGCAGCTTCACCACTAAGCCATCTGACAACAGAGACAGAAGATGTTTGTCCAGTGATACATTGCATGACAAACAATAAATAGACTGCAAATTCATCGTACTGTATAGACCAGCTATGGTGGCCAAACCAGATGGTCAGACTATCTGCCAAGAGTTTGTACCTTATAGGCCAGTGACGTAAAAGCCCAGCATTTCCTGAAATCTATGATATTAGTGTAGCCTATTATGAAAATATATTATAACAAAACTCTTCATAAAGTCACTAGGGGTAACAAGTTAGCTGACTGAGCTGGTCCCAAGCCGTGGGTTGCCTGGAAAGCCACCAGGCGTTAAAACCAATCCAAATTATGTGAATTTCTACCCTACACAAGGGGGAAAAAAGAGGAACGATGGAATTTGTGGTTGTGTAACAGACAATATTGTGCTTTTTGTCTAAAGTGTTGCAGTACAGTGACTTCTCATCTCTTTAGACTTTAATTTTATCAACCTCCTCTCAACAAATAAAATGATTATGTTAAATATTGTTAATTTTTACTGGATTCATGTAAAAAGCCACATTAGGAGGAATTTGCAGCACATGGAGATTTGACGCTGATGTCAAAACAACAGTATTGGAGGAACTCATGGCTCTCTGCGTGAGCGGTGTGGGAGGCTGCACATCTGATCAAATAATGGGGATAAAAAGAACAAAAAACGAATGTGCTCAAGTTCAGTGTGATCCCAGTGATTACCGTGAGAAGATATTACATATCTACACTTATAAAATACACTTCAACACCTACAACAGTTCCTTCAACAGTATGAAAAATATACAAATCAAATACAAATACTCTTAGACACTTGGTAGGTAGTTTCTGTTGACATGAAATCAGTGAGGACTAGAAGATAAATAGTTCACATTTTTCTTCCTAGTTTTGAAAGAGAATTGTGTATAAATGAAAGAAAAGCATTATCTTTCAGTAATTAGTAACATTGTGATATTCACGTGTTTGTTTTGAGCTAAAACACTTTTCTAGTGAGTAAAAAGAGCCAGTGTTGAAACCAAGAGCTTAATAGAATTCTTTTCTTGGACATGATACACTATGCACATATATTAAAATAATCAACAATAATCAAGTCTTATCCACGCAACAAAAAGATTCCTCCCTTCTGTCCTGGAACATCCAGAGCATCATTAGAACTTCTCTCAGTTAGAAATGCTATTATCAGTCACAATCTAGTCATTATCACAAATGTGTTTACCTGGCAAACAGCAGAAAGTGAAGAGTAGATCTTTTTAACGTCCCATAATGCAACAGAATGTGAGGTCTATATTCTCCAAGCGGTACATCTGCTCGGGTCGTATGCAGAATGCATGGTTCTCATCAGCCAGTTGTGTTGGGTGAGTTTTTATTCATATAGTATAGTATGGCTGTGCATCACAAGAACAAGAAAACGTTTATTTGTTAAAATACAAGTCGTTTTGTTATTTAAAGTCATATTAGTATGGACATTCAGTCATTTAGGCCCTTTTGGACTGAAGACTGCATTTGACTGAACAGCGCTGTACCGCTTGGTGTAACGGTAAGGAATTAGGAGACCAGAGTAAAGACGGTGATCTAAGGGACGGGAGCACAAATGTGTGCAGGTAGCATCAATCAGCTCTTAGTTTACTACAAACTTTGACCAATAGGAGAAGCTGATGCAGTTTCTGTGTAAAGTAACACCATCTGCATCGCTGCAGTTGGGCATCAGCCCTGTCCATGTGAGTAACAGTCAATAAATGTCACTCTTGACATGTCAGCCAAAAATCATGTAGACACTTGTGAAGGGCTGGCACTCTGCAACTCTGAGACAAGAGCAGGCAAGATCTTTACTGAAGAACCTCAGAGTTCTGCTCATTTGACATGTTCTGCACTGTGAGAAGAGCAGTAGTACTTCTTATGAGCTATAAAAGTAGACAGGCTGCTGAACTTGATGTTGCACAAGCGACAAAAGCGAGTGTTTCCATTCTGGACGGGGGAGATCACCTGGGTTTTGGGAGCAGGCACAGGACAGGAGGCCTCGTCTGCTGTGTGGGACTCCTTCTTCACCTCTGGGAATGGGGACACAGTCAGAGAAGATGCTCTGGGAGGAGACAAAGGCTGAGGCGATCCAGACGAACGTGAGCCGTCAGCAGAGGGGCATCCATTTAACTGAGGGGAATCTGTCCCACCAGCTGTCTGTCCATTGACACTGTCTCTGTGGACCCGTGTGAGCCGTGGCCCCCCTGACAGCTCAGAAGGGGTGGTACTAGTCTCATCCATGGGGCTGTTGCAGGGGCTCAAGTCTCGGGGGGACTTGACTTTCACCACCAGTCCATGGACACTTCGGAAGTGCTCCATGAGATCACCAGTGAGGGGCCTGTTGGGGCAATATGGACAGGCCATTGGGGAACAGGCCCCTGTCCCTTTGGGGGAGCTGAGAGAGGCGGCATCAGCGGGAGAAACTGCAGAGGGGTAAGCACTGGGTGAGGTAACGCAAGCCTGATTCACTCTCTCTGAAGGGGACACCTTAGCCTCTACAGGGTGCAAGAGGTCGGATCGCTCAACTGACCTGCTCTTAGGAGAGGTAGAGGCTGATCTTTTGAGTCTGTGGAGCTGCTCCAGTGTCTGGGCCTGGAGAGAGGTGGCAGGACAGTAGTAGGTCTTATGGGCCAGATAGTTCTCGATACTGTTGAAGCTGATGCTGCAGGCAGTGCACTTGTGATAGTCTGAGAGGGGTAGAGCAGGAAGAAGGCTGCTGCTGTGTCGGCTCACTTCTGTCCGACGAGGCTTTTTGCTCAAGTCAATGGGGCCGTCTCCCTCTGGACTGGAGGCCTCTGTCCCATTAGGAGAAACCTCTTGCTGCAGTGGAAGTCCAAGGACTGAGGGCGATGGGGCTGAAGCAGCAGCCGAGGAGGCAGCAGTGGCAGCAGCTGCAGCAGCAGCAGCGAGGGCCTGGGTGCGGGCCATGTGGATCTCATACATCTTCTTCCTCTTGCGAGTGCGGATGGGCTGGGGCATGAAGGCGTTGACTTTGGCCATGTGCCCAGAGCGCTGGTTCGAGGGGTCATGGCGGGACGCGCAGTAGAAGCGCTTATGAACAGTGTAGTTCTCATGGCGACTGAAGCGAATGTTGCAAGCCACACAGAAGGTCCGGTTGGGATCGTCTTCTTGGTCTTCTGCAGAGCCACTGGCAGGACTTTGGCTGCCTTCACTGGCCCTCCCCCCTCCAGCACTCACACTGCCCCCATCTGCCTCTGGAGAGGAAGTCACTTCCTCCCGTCCCACTGGAGTCTCAGACTTCACCTCCACTGTGCGTCTGCACTCCGCTCCACTTCCTGTAGGTGGGTCAGAGTGCGTGGGAGAGGCAGAGGCTGCTCTACTTGTGGTGCCCCCTTGTGGAGAAGTGGATGCTCCAGCAGAAGGCACACTAGTAGGAGCTGTGCTGGGTTCTGTTTGGTGCCGGCCAGAGCAGTACAGTCTCTTATGTGCATAGAAGTTGTTGATGTTATTGAAGGTGATGTCACACTCGAAGCAGGTAGCACCTTTGAGAGGGGGCGTTACAGATGCTGTGGGAGCGGTAGGTCCAGCAGGGAAGAATGCAGTGGGACTGTTTGGAGGCAGTGCTTGCCCTTGTTTAATACGACTATGGACCATCTCTGACATCTTGGCCAGGATCTCTGAGGCCTGCGGTAAAATGGCTGCCTCCGGGTTGAACATGTACTGGGGCAGAAACAAGGCTCCCCCAGGAAGAACTGATGTAGCTCCCCCAACATGCGCAGGGCTTGAACCGGGGGTTGGGCTGGTCGGTTCTGCTTTCACTGTGGTGGCTGGACTTTTAGGAGAACTTGAAGAGTTTGATAATTCTCGTTGCTTTGTTTCTTGCCTGGATTCCTCCATCTGCTCTGCCCCTGGTTCCTCCTCTCCATCTTCTCTAACCTCCATGTGCTGGTCCTCTGGGTCTGACTGGGGCTCCAATTTGATTCGCAGACTGGACGCTGCTTCAGGAAGTGGGGTTGTGGCAGAACTCCCATTTGCTCCAGGACTGGAGGAGTCTGGTTTTGGAACACAGGCAAGGGGCTCCCTTTCATTCGGAGACACTTGAGGTTGTGCATGGTCTGAAGATGGAGTATTCTGGCGAGGCGTGGGGCTTCTCTCAGCAGGGACCCGCACTTCCAAATGGGTGCGAACATGCTGCTGGAGCTGGGAAGGGGAGTCGGAGTTATGTCCGCACACCTGGCACTTCAACACCACTCCTGAGTCTCCAGGACTTAGACCTGGAAGAACAATGCATTTTCTATGAGCGCCAGAAAAGAAAACATACAATCTAATAAACATCAGATATGTTATTTACCAATAGATAAAGGTAATTTAGGCAGGCCTGGTCCTGGGGAGTAGACTTCACTGCGGGACCCGGGCTGGCACACCATGTGACTGGTGACAAGGTGACTGTATAAAATGTCTCTAGTAGTGGAGACAAAGCCACAGCCCAGACACACTCCGCTGACAGTGTCAGTGTGGACCTTGAGGTGGCGCTCACAGTTTGCTTTTGTGGTGAAAGCCGATAGACAGATGAGACAGATAAATGGACGTTCACCTGAAGAAGATACAGGGGAGTCAATAATACATAGGAGAGAGTAATGATTATATTATGTGAATTAGTATTTCTTAGCAAACAATTATCAGTAGCTCAGTAGCTTTGATTCAAATTGACCCTTTCATTCTTATTGTGACAGTATTACCATGTTAGTGGCAATACACTGGACATACAGGGCAGTATCTTAAGTAGTTTAATAGAGTTCTCACCGCTGTGTGTGCGCATATGGATTTCTAGAGAGCTGGCACTGGGGCAGCCCTTGTTACACTGTGGGAAAGGGCAGATGCGTTCGTTGGGATAGGGCTCCTTTGCTTTTTCCTGTGGAGGGGAGGACGGAGCAGCAGGCTGTTTCTGACGGCTGGCGCAGTAGTACATGAGGTGGGCCTGAAGGTTTCTCTCACTGCGATACCAGATCCCACAGTCTTTACAGGGAAAGATGTCCTCTGAGAGCAGAAAACACACCAGCATTAGAGACTGAAATATTACATTTAACACATGTTCCGCATATTCCAATTATAACAAAAATAAGGACAGTTTTACAAATAAGAAAGGAACAGCTATCACATGTAAAGTGTGGACTGGTGGACTTCTTTTGACTAGAAACCCTGTAGTACCCTCGTGTGGTCAAAGTGATTATTGCAACAAGAACTTTTCAGTATTTGCTTGAGACAGGTCTTTACAGCAGCAGAAAACATTTTTAACAAATAAAAAACTCACTATTGACAACAGCAGTGGCTAAAATGGCTGCCATGCCGGCCTGCTGAGGGAGAAGCTGGATGTCCGAGTGCAGAGCAGCGGGGTAAACGGGCTCCTCCTTCACTACGGGCTGCTGCTTGTGAGTGACCAGGCTCAGGGGAGGAGACAGCTGCTCCTCGGGGTCTGCGGAGGATGTGGGACGTCCCGACAGCAACACTAGGAGACTCTCACCTGCCTCAAGGTCCCTAGTCAGCTTACAGAACAACTCCTTGCCTGCACAGAACAAATGTCATATAGTCATATAATCAGATGTACATGGCTTGCCTATTATTCTGTTCATAATAAAGAAATCCAAAACACTAAGGCATGTCAACAGATTTTACGGTGCTAAATATAATTTTTGTGAAAAACTACTCTGGAGTCTTACCTTGGCTATAGACTGTGCAGTTAGCAGATGGGGCATCTGCAGTTAAAGGGAGTCTTGTGATCCAGCAGTTTTCCTCCTCACAAGTCAAAGTCACTGAGGAGCCCTGGACACAAAAACACAGAGAAATTGAGTTGGATATAAACAATACTTAAACTACCACAAGTTTCATGTGGGTCAATATAATTCAGCCATTCGTATGAGAGAACTGCACGAGCTTTCTTTTAAAATGTTTGTATAACACTAAACCTTCACAGACATGGTACACTTTTATAATATAATGTGAATAATCATGCTCATATCATGCCTTTTCATAGATTTTTAAATCTTGGCTATTGCTCCTAATACACAACTTCTTACACATCTTGCTAACACACAAATAACTCATCTACCATCTTTGAACTTGAATGAAATCAAGACCATTGTCATATTGAACAGTTTACATTGCTATGCTTGATGACAAGGAGATAATCACAGAGAACCATGTATTAATTGCTGTCAGTTGGAAAAACTGCTGGCCAGTATGTGTCCAGTGGTCAGCCCGGGTATAAAGAGACTGGCGGAGAGTGGAGGGTGATCAGAGCCCAGAGAGGAAATGAGAAAATGAGGGGAGCATGGACCAAACAATGAAGTGGAAAAAGGCAGAAAGAAGGGATGAAAGCAGTCCAAGAAGAGAGAGAACGAGAGAGGAGATCTGATGAGGGCTATTCACCCACGGCCATAATGAGATCCACAAGGATACAGCACAAAGCCCTGGCTCCGTCTGTGAAGGTATGAGGCACATCCACAGAGTTTCAAAGGGAATCCGGAAACACACTCGCTGACCACTGCGATGAGATATGGCATATGATAATCAAATGTTATCATGTTTATATTTCAAGAACAATCTATTAATCTTCATTGAGTTAGACACTGTTTAATGTGTAATTAGATGTGTGAAATATATAAAAATTTAGATAATATTGTGAAAGAAATGTGAAAATAGAGTATATTGTTTATAGAAAAAGCCTACAAAAATGAAAAAAGTTATGTTGTAAACTTTCAAATAGGTTCAACTTTTAAAAGACATTTGTCCTGGGCTCACAGTTCTGCAGGTCATATTCCACACAACATCAGGACAACAGTCTGCTGGTCTGCACTATTTCAACACAAACATATGACCATGCCATAACATTATTGCATTATATTATTTGCACCCAGTAAAATTCTTGAAAAGAGACAAGAATACATTGCCTGATGCACTAATAAAATAATAAAAATAATAATAAAAGTCTATCTCAAAATGAATACAAGCAATTAAAACATGCCAGACTATCTAGATTTGTTCAAAGCAACAGCTGTTGGTATGAAGGAACATTTAATTCTGTCGCTCTGGTTCTTGACTGCACGATAACGTTTCCCTGAAGGGAGATAACATCTCCCTGAAGGTAACAGCTCCTACTTACTGTGCAGCAAGTGGGAGGGTTCTTTGATCATACTTTTTAACTGAGTCAGGACAAAAGTTTCAAAGACTTCTAATAAGGAGGGATACTCTTTCCTTCCTATGATTTTCATAACATTTTTGACAAGCTTTGTTGAGCGAATGTGTGATATATCTGCACTTTTGGGATTCATTTTACACACATTTCGCATTTGTCTGAGAAATTAAACCTTGACTAAATGTTTAAACCTGTTGGATTCACATAATATTGTTATTGGGATACCAACAGTTTTTGTCAATATTGCCCCCCCCCCATTGCATTTTTTAAAATTGCTTTATGGACGTTACAAAAGTATGCCCTGAACATGTTTAAGTAAACGCGCACAGAACTACACTTGATTTTTATTGCATTGTATCAGTTGGATTAATAGGAGTATTTTTTTATTTAACAAACATTTCCATTTGTTGCGCTTGTTGCAGGATTTCAGAAAGTCAATGAATATCCCGATAGGAAAATTAGTGCAAAAACATGAATGAATGTGTAGAGTGAGGCGGTAGTGCAGCAAAATTTCCACTAGGAGGCAGCATCTCCACAGCACATGAATTTGAACTTGACAGTGGGTAACTTGTGGTTTATACCTATGGATTCAACACTAAAGCAGCCTATTTACCATCAATGCATAATCAATTCCTGCTCGGAATCTGAAATCTGAGATATTCACTGATCTGGCAGTTCCACTTGAGATGGACAATGGTGGTGAAGTGTTTGAACAACTCCAAAGTGAGAGGTGTAAGCTGTCATTCATTTGTCTGATATGGACTTGAAACACCTGCCAAGGATCCAGTTTGCTTGGCTTGAAGACGGCGAGAAGAGAGGACAGAGAGTGTGCTGGTGCGGAGATTGAGCCCGACTGGATTGGATTTCATGGGGAACTTGCGCTGATGTTGAGATACTGCTGCTTTTGTTTTAATTTGTAACTCGACGCTGGAGCCGTCTGAGCTGTAAGTACCGCTAATTTGTTTCAGACTAATTCATCAAGGCCGCAGCAGCTCTGGAATTCACCATGATAGGGCAATGGGAAAACTCCCACAGCACAAGAAGAAGCACAAGAAGAAGGCACAAAGACAATGGCGCAATGTAAATGGAGAAGTATAATATCTGTCTGAACCACTCTTGAAGAGCCAAGTTCTTTAAAAAAATTATAACAAAAGATGTGTGGTTGTTATGAGATCTTAAATATATTAAATTTGATTAAGATGTTGATTAATTTAGTTCAAAATCAAGAAAATTAAACAATCTTTTGATATGAGGTGTAATTTGTCCTTTATTTTATCCATAACCGCTCACATTATTTCATTTTTTAAAACCTACATTGTCAATTTATTTCATAGAATATAACTTAGAGGGATAACTGAGGTCCAATTAGGGCTTTGCAATTAATCATATTTTTGCAGGCATTTCTAAATGTCAGTGATCAGCTTAGGTCAATTTGAATGAGAATACTCTGCAAAAGCATGTTGTTTGGAGCAGAATTAAGACTTTAAATGGCAATGATTAAAACTCTGTATTGTTTATGTACAGGTAATTCATATCGACAGTGTTTTTTAATAGTTTAAGAAAAGATAAAAATCATAAAAATCTAAAATTGTTACAAGCGATTAATTTTCGCCCAAGGCCCAATCACAAAGCGTTACATTACCCTGAACCTGAAAAAGCAGCGTTTAAAAGTCTTGCTCCTCATACAAAGTGGCTGTTTTGTAAGCAGATCGTGTGGTCCGGCTCTCACCTGTGACAGTGTGTAATTAAGCGGGCCAGAGGAGGACGCAGATGCCAGAGATGTGCCGTGGAGTTAAGGACACCCACGAGGACACCAAACGCTATCAAAACCCCTTTTCACTGCTGCCCTTGGTCTGCTGCCAGTCGCCTCCACTCCAACAGGCCAGCAGCAGTGAGTCCGGGACGTGCCCAGACACACAACTAGAGGAGCACAGCCACTGCACATATGTATGGACCACAATGAAGGCATTTCAGAAGATGAGCAGCTCCCAGCTACTAGGCCTCTCACTGCTGGGCCAGATATCGCATGAAACTGGACGCACAATTAATAGCAATCAAACCAAAAATTAAATTTGAATCACCACGATTATGGGAAATGCTGCAACTATCTGTAGGTGATACGAAGGTAGAGCTGTCACTAACAACTATTTTAGCAGTCGACAAGTCAGTGATTCTTTTTTCTGTTAGTCGACTTGTCAACCAAATAAAAGGTTAAAATGTGCTGACTGAAGACTTCTAGATGGAGAATATTTATGAACAAACTGTATCCTTGAGAAATTGTTTATTCTTTTAAGACATTTTGTTTAATAATGCCACTGTCTTTGTTAGAAAAGGTCTTTTGGTTTGTATTAGCCCAGATAACGATTTACAATTATCGAAATATGACTATTATTTTATAGTCATTGCAGATCTATAGAAAATGTAATTTATTTAACGGAAAATCTTGCAAACCCAGCCGTTAAAACCGCTTCAATTGTTCTACAAAAATAAAGGGGTGTTCTTATTGTATTAGTTTAAGTTCATGTCTAAATCTTCTCTAGAATGCTAATAGTCCTGGATGTTATAAAATTGCACACTGAACTGAATCCTGATTGGACAACATGCACTCCAATAACATCAAGTCAATGATAAATGTGATATTTAAAATGGCATGTTAATTTTAAGTTTAGGATTTATTATAGTCAGACATGTATTTTACTACTATAAGAATCCATGAAGACCAAATGAACATTATCGGACTAGTATAGTATAAATTGTGGGCTATAATCTTTACATATTACATCTATTTACGTGCATAATGTTTATCGATATGTGTAGGCCATTTTTAAATAAATACAATATATATATTTTTCAAATGAATAAATAAATAAAATAAATAAAATAAATAAAATAAATAAATAAAATAAATAAAATAAATAAAATAAATAAAATAAATAAAATAAATAAAATAAATAAAATAAATAAAATAAATAAAATAAACATTTTAATTCATTGGCAGAGGATACATTGTCCATCTGTAGTCCAAATTGTTTTAAAACATCTAAATTCCTTACATTAGTCCTTATATACTTTTAAGATGTTCGTGCCTGTGTCTTATGTCTGTACCGTCTCTGTCATTGGTCCTCTGGTCTGAGAGCCGCCTTAAGCCCCATCAGCCTGAGGAGAATGTGAGGCAGTCTAAACCCTGGTCCAGACCTCGATGAATATTAAGAAGCCTGGCTTTAATCTGCCTGATCCCGCACTGCTGCGCCCTACGATAGGACATCTAATTATTTGGACTGATATTACCCCCACTTGCCTCCCTCTCTCCTCTTCCACTCCCTGAATGACCAACACACCCTCTGAAATTCTGATTATTATCCCAGGACAAAATACAAGAAGTGGCCTCAGACACATTCCTCATGCCATAATAAGTGCACTGTTTTTTCTACTCAAAAATGTTGTGTCTTGACAATATTTAGAAGCAAAATAAAGTCAATGAAACCTGTGCCCCAAAACAGTTAAACCTACATGTAATGTTTTTTCACTTCAGGTTGTTATATGCTAACATTGACTTCAGAAAGTTTGATTTCGTAAATATTGGCCTATTACATTGGATTTATTTGACAATATGAATGAAAAGTCAAAGATTTCACGTGTGTTGGTTGTCAAAGAGAAGTTGAATAATCGGATAAATCATCACAATAATAGCAAGTTCGCGGATACTAAACATGTATATTGTGACCATCCTCAGTAACTAGTTTTATTTGGTATGGACTATTGGCACCGCATTACAGAACTGGTATTCGGTTCCATAATCTCGGTTAAAATCGATATCCTTGTTGGGCCTTTAATTGGTTGTATTAAAATTTTACTGGCTGATGTTGGCCCAGAATATTTGAATCTTTATCCATTTAAACCTGTTTAGTAACTTGCAGAATAAATAACATTTACTATAACACACTTTAATAAAAAAAAAAAAAAATAAAAAAATAAAGGCATTTTCAGCCCACTTGCATTCCTTAAAACTACAGATTTTCACATTTCAACTTTTAATGTTATGATTAAGAAAACATCACCAATTTTAGTCTCCATTGTGCACAATATCACCAAATAACAGGACATTTTTAATTTGCTTTCATTCACAATTGTTTACATAGATCACCATTCCTCACTTGCTTAGGAAATCAAACCGTTTAAATGTTCATGATATTGTCACATAAACCACTTGATAAAATGTACTTTATATGTAGTTTTGCTTAAATGCATAATAGAGAAGAATAAAACCTATATAAGTCGCACTGGAGTATAAATCGCATTTTTGGGGGAAATTTATTTGACAAAATCCAAGACCAAGAACAGACATTTTATCTTGAAATGCAATTTAAAATAATAACAATGAAGAGAACAAACATGGTGGATAGGTGTACATATTACTGTCGTAAGTGTCAGCATCAGTATCAACATGTGAAATGCGGTTGCCAGTGTGAAAATAACAAAACAAATGATATGATAATCTGTTAATAATATCACAAATATCACACATATCACACATATCACACATATCACAGCATATCACACATATGATATAAATCAGCACCCCGGCGCAAAACTATGAAAAAATGGGGAAATTTATAGTTCCGGAAAATACAGTATACTAGATGAACTACTCAATGTTGCTGACAACTTCTCACATTCGTTATTATTTAGTTCTTACACAATACCTGAATAATGTCCTCTGAATAATAGTAATAATAATAATAATAATAATAATAATGAATAATAATAATAATAATAATAATAATAATAATAAATAATAAATAATAATTATTAATAATAATAATAATAATAATTATTAAAAATATATCCCTAGGTTAACACCAAAGTTTAAACCACTAAAATCAATTTCACAAATAAAAAATAAAAACAAACAAATGCTCGAAAGAATATGAATGTAATAATGAGATATCAATGTAATGCAATTACGTTCAGCTTTGTCTCTTTGCCATTGGCTCTTTATGTTTTCAGAGCAGTATTATTCTTATTACAGTCTCCTTCCCATGAGTCCTGGCTTTACCCCCACCTCCACCTCTACTCCAGCTCAGCCTGGTGAACCACCAGCTCCTTATCAGTGCCTGAAAACACCCTCCTCCTCCGCTGATAAAACTTAAATGCAAATGATGCTGATTTCATTTCTTCCATTTTCTTGCTGAGATCTAGTATTAGCTCCCCACACTCGTATCTCACTCACGAGTTAACCGCACTGGATGAAGAGCAGGGAGATGGTGGAAGGGAACATGTTTAACCTGGAAATGACCTTGCTCTAACCCAGCTGGAGTCCTATTAACCATTAAAGTAGTATATAAAAAACTGCTGTTCTTAAGCACCACACCTTGTATCAGATGGAAGATTAACAGTTGTTGACAGCTGTTAACGGACTGTGGTTCGCTGAAGAAAAAATGTACATGCAAATGATTAGTGCTGCGTCAAGGAGGAGAGCAATGTAAGGATGACGTCGCTCTGATAGGACACTTACATTTTGAATTGTATTATATGTTTTATTTTAGCTTGATTTTAGTTCAGGAAAAGTCCACGAGGATCTTGCATGGTGTGTGTTTTAGTGTTCAGAGGAAACCAAAGCACCCAGAGAAAACCTAAGCAGGCTTGGGTAGAGGCTGCAAACTCAAACCATAACCTTTAGCTGTAAGGTAATAGCTGTGCCATTGTCCGTATCAATTACAAGTGCTGCACACTCAGCTTTGTACTAATACAAACAATTTACAATCATGAAAAAATAGCTAAACAGTAAAGAAGCAAATAGGAAAGAAAACCAAAAATAATAATAACAATAAAAAGAATTAAAGGAAAGCCTTTAAATAAAAGTGAGTTTAAAACGATTACTGATGCTGCGGCTTATCTAATCAAGGCTATCAATCTATTTGGCAAAATTAAACCACCACAGAGCCTGGTTTAAAGACACTTAATATTGTTTTATATTACTAAAAATATTCTGATCACGAAAAAATACAGTTTGTTCGTAGGACAAATACTGACAGAAATGTTGAGCCCACCAATCGTTTTTATTTTGTCTACAGGTATAATACATACTTTACCACAAAAATATATTTTTGTGTAAGCTCAAATACAATTTTTGAGGCTTTACCATCTTTTTTCTTTTTTTCTTCTTTTTATTATAAAAAAAAGCAAATTCAATTCCTACCCTGGAAAATTTAAGTGTGCTAATTTTTTGTTATAAAGACATTAATATCCTTAGCATTTAGTTCTGATGTCAGTTAATCATGACAGTGTAAATGGTTTAATTTAGCCTCCTTTACTGAACATTCTGATATACATGGCAATTAAAAAGGGTCTAAATTGCATAAAGAAAAAAACTGAAGAGAAACAGCTCAGATTCAGAATAAAATGTATATATATTTTATATCTCTGTTATTAAGCAAATTTGAGTTGGCCGAGCTCGTGCCCGTCTGATGACCTTTACAAACTCTCCGTTCTGCACTGCTCTCATACAATCACTCATTCAATCGCAATTCATCCCGTTTCCTCTTTAAAATGTTATTCTCTTACATTTTTTAGACAAGCAGTGGAATATTGACTTTAATAGGCTACACCACATTGATGTCATAATATATTCTTTTTAAAAGTGTACCATTTCTCTTCCTTCTGAACAAAGTCTTTTGGTCTCCCAGTGCCCACCCCTCTCTCTCAACCTTTCAAATCCCTTTTCTTCTGTCTGCCACTCCGTCCTCTCGGCTACAGGAAATGGGTTCTTTCCCGACGCAGGGGGTTCACTGTCCCAAACAAAGAGGTCACGTGTGCGAATCCTCCCAAAATACAAAAGAAGAAAAGGAAGGAAGATAAGATCAGAGCCTGTTCTTCATCCGCCGGACTCACGCAGGCACACACATCTCCGACACAGGCACGCAGCGGGCTACTAGCGAAGGCACCGAGCTCACGAGGTACAGCTATCCATCAGCACACGCAGGGGAAGACCCAGGTCAGACCCACACCCTCAGCACTCCAACCTGGACAGTGTCCGGAAAGACACACAAACTCACATGTACAGGAACATTTCAGGCAACAAATGTACGTATATACAAATTGTAACAACATCTACTTTTGGCATTTTGAAATCTGCAAACAGAATTAAAGAAAAATAAATATTTCAGAGGATTGACGCATTCCGTTTTCCATATTTGGCAACGGATATTTTCCTTCTCTGATGTGCACATTTGTCATTACTAGTCCTCAGTGCATCAGATTTGTCTTTTTGAAGTAGCACAAATGCTAGTGAGACATCAATGCTTTGTGTTGACCGGTGGTCGAGTGGTTAAGGCACAGTACCAATATGGCCAGGCTCCATGTGCAACCTGGCCGCAGTGTCGTGGAGTTTGCAATCCCGACTCTGACATCTACTGCATGTCCTCCCTTCTCTCATCATCCCCCATTTCTCTCTCATCTGTCCTGTTAATAAAGCCTGCGGAGCCAAAAAATCTAAAAAAACAAAACATAATGCTGTAAGGTTTAAACAATCATGCAAACAGGTGGTTTTATAGCAAAGATAAATACATTTTGTTATTCTTTTTATTAAAGTGAAAAAATAGCAATTTTATGACTCCATTTATTACTCTAAATTTACATTAATTTGTTGTTTTAGCCATTTAACAACAAGCCAAATATTTGATATTTTTAGGCAGCAGATCGGCCAGAACTAAATATTGGCCTCTGCTGGAGATTTAGAGGTCGACAGCCAAAACGCTAAAAAGAGCAAATAAACAACAAAAAGTCTCGCCTTCTTCTGCTATTGAATGTATGCTCGGCAGCATGAGCATACAATTAATCATTATTATAATATGAGTTGGGGGAAATTTCTGTGGTGAGTTAGATGCTGCCTTGGCAGATTCTTTGGGAAATAAAGGCAAGGATTATAACAGGTTTTTCTGACCAAACCGTCAGAATTATTACAGCCACATAAATCTTACCAACTATTCTGTTGTCCCCTCATCAGTTTTGTCCCATAATCCAGAAAGGAGTGTTTGTGGCGCTGCATGCAAATGACATCGTTAAAATATAAAGTCGGGTGATACTTAAACCTGGGGCCGCTGACTAAGAGATGTGAATATGAGGCACTCTTGGAAAGCCGCCTCCTGAACTGACTGCCTGATCAGGCTCTCAGATAGTGCTATACTCTCCACAGCGCCTGCCTGCCTGCCTGCCATACTGCTGAAGCCTCACTGACGACACCTGATGGAAGATACCCAGACTGATCAACACCCCGACTTCCTCTCCCCCGGCCGCTTCCATTTGTTCCTCGTCTCCCTTAGATGGATTTCTGTCTATCAGTATTAATCTATAGGTGACGGGTTTTCTCCCTCCATCCTCTCTCTCTCTCTCTCTCTCTTCTCGCTCTCTCTCTCTCTCTGCTGGACAAGACTGACAGCTGACACATGCATCTGCACTGTCATAATTCTGGACAACTGTGATATTAGTGCGCTAGGAGCTGGCCTCATTATCGACGCATTTAGCCCAGAAGATTAGGATATGGCTTTTAAGAGTCGTGTATAGATGTTAAGGATCTCTCAGTAGATATGAGATTTACTATGCCGCTTTTTACAATCTTGATAACCAATAAGTGCTCATTAAAGTGAGATGCCCTTTTCCAACTCCCACTTGTCAATCGTGCAACCTGGAACTAATAATCGCATATTAAAGTAATAGAAAACAATACTGTGTTATCGCTATGACAGCGAAGAGAAAAATATTTATATCTATAGTCGCTAATAGACTTAAGCAGTAATGTCTCATTGCAACATCGATCTTCAAAACATGCAAATTCACTACAGGATTATGTCTAACTTCAGTGAATATAGTGCAGTCACTCATCGTCTGTAAGAAGTGAAAGTAATTATGAGATATATTAAAAGAATATACCTGTATGCCCAGCGAGACTATTTTATAAGAATTCACTAAAGGCTGGTGTTCAATTACATACATTCATGATCTCTCTTTCACCACACTCTTCTCATAGAGGAATGAGTCTAAGAAATGTTTCGATCATCATTAATCGAGCAATACATAAATGTCTTCACTAGCTCACTGAATTTTATACTAGGAGGCTACACGTAAACATGTAATTCAGGTGCTTGATAACTTAGCCTACAACATCGCGATCGTCTACGAACTAATACTGTTTCATCGAGCCTTAACTTCTTTGTGTAATGTGCATTGATATTTCCTCTATTTTTTTGCAGATTAAGACATTGCAAAATCGCATTACTAAGAGATAGGAGAGAATCTGACCAACTCTTTCTAGTACCTGAATATTTTGACCATAGGAGAATTCATTATCAGACTTTGCTCGAAAATCTAATCCTAGATCATTCGGTAGTCTTAATGATTTAAGCTAGAACGATGATGGCAAACACATTCTATATCAGCCTAGCATGATAGTTGTAATTTGAGTAGATTCATGATCATGTATTGTATAATTAGCACATTCATATTGTATGACTCAAGTATGAAACCAGCTCATCACCTTTGAATCTCCTTCCAGGAGACTGAAAGTGAGTTAGAGGTACAGGGAGATAGAGAGAAGAGACTTACTGACCAAAAAGTAGTTGAAAACAATTGTGCGCCGCCTTATCGCCCATAGTATACTACCTTCAGAGAATTATTGGGGATAGTGCAACGCTGTTTCTAAAACATGATAAAGACGTTTCAGTGTGTATAACGCTTTGACACTCCCCTTCATCATGCTCCTTATCTAGGCATCGATGCCTCTAGTGCTGCTGTTCACAAACTCTGACCTGAGCGCTGGAAGTAGTCTGCAGAGAACCACACACCCCTTGTGCGTGGAGGACTTCACTTGGAAGCAACAGCTCAACATCTCACGTGCTCTTCAAAGCTCTGTACACAAAGATCCACAGCTTTGTCCAATCGCATGGCCTTTGACTGACAGTAATTAAAGATTTTCTATCACAGCAGAGCCGAACAATATACTGCATGTTTCAATGTATGATCAATCACAAGAAGCTCCACCATTTCTCAGTCATCATTCAAGTTTCATTCCTATGTCAGAGCTTTTCCATCAATTATATGAAGAATAGGTTTGATGTTCTTAATTGTGAATACCTAATTTGACCTGAGCCTTTTTGGCTTTTTATCATCTCCTCATTTGTGTAAAATTTGACAGTTTAAATGCATTGTTTGTACTGATCCCATATGTGCAGCATTTAATTGTAATGTCTATAACTGTAGGATTAAACTATTCTTACTAAAGAAAAAATGATAAATAATTAATTAGTCAATATCTCTGTGTATTAGAAATATGCATTGTTGAGGAAAGGTTACGCCGATAGCATTTTTATTTTCAACAGCTAAACTTGACAGCCACTCTGTAAACTTAGGGCCACATCACAGCCCTTTAACTTCAGTATTAAAGTGTACATCAGAACCAGGAAAATATATTAATATCAGATTTTTGACTGTGATCCAATCAACTGAACTGACGTTCCATGGGAGTATAGCAGAGTAGACTGGGCTGTTTCACTCAAGACAAAGCCTGAGGAATCCCATCTGTCATCAGTGCATCAGTAAACATGATTATAGATCTTAAAAAACATAGTTAAATAATAGTCCAAACACCATCTATCACACAGAATATATTCTAATAGATAAATGGTTTTTTGAGCGTTATCTCAAAACATTGCAATATGTAGCCATTCCACTTATGATACAGGCTGCGTTAGCAAAATCCTACATCACACCAAGGAAACTCAGTGGAGTCAGGCTGTGAGTCATCTGCCTGCAGAACAACATCCCTACTTTCAAACCACGCATATAGAACATGGTATTTGAAGCAGTATGCTTATGTGAAGTTCTATCATATTAAGGTAACAAACAAACTATCAGTAAAAGCCTTACCGTCCTTCAGGCTGACACATTAACGCTATAGGTCTCTAAACTTATGAAAATTCCTATTTGTTATGTAAAAATACTAGTTAACACACACCAAACATGAACATAAATATTATTTGTTATATTATAGCTTAGATCGGTGCAAAGTCAATATCCTCTTGTGCGAGACAGCAACCAACCTTGGAGAGATTTTTTTTGACCAAAAACAACCACCACCAGTTCCACGGTAAACCTACTAATGTTTTTCTTCTTTATTGACATAGGTCCATTAGATTGCGCTTATATGCTGTTGCTATTAGCTCAAAGCTTGTGTAGCTATGTGCTGACACCATTCTCCAAACTCTCCCGTATGTTGCTGAGTAGTCTCCTATTTAACTGAATAAGCTCTCATAGGACAATCGCCAAAAGAAATAAATTTGCCGAAGAAGTTGAGTAGAAAGAAAAAAAGGAATGACGACGCAAAAAATGAGGGGCAGACAATTTCAAGAGGCGCCATGCCAATCCACCCACAGCGGCATATTCGCCTCAGCCTGCAGACCAGCACGGATCACCCTACGGAAGAGTCAATAGAAGACCAGCGGAGACTGGATTAAAATTTGAAAAGTGATAAAATGTAAAAAAATAAATTAAAATAAAAATATAGATAAAAAAATATAAAATTGTGCATTTAAAATATGAGAATCAACTGCAAGAATTCATTGAATATAGACATTAATTTTTCCACAATTGTGTGCAAAAATGTATTACAGACAATGATTTTTGACAATAAATCTGATCTTAACTTTGAATTAGAATCATATATTTCTTGATAGTGAAGGCCAAAAAAAAATGACCACACAAATAAGTCGGTATATGTATTTGAATAGTGAATCTAGCTTAGGCGAGTGCCTCAAATATACTATAATACTAGTACCCACATGCAGTATGAATTTTCTACTTATATCTAAATCTTGTTGAATGTTGTTATAAAATAAGTCCTAAGTTCATTTTTAAAATATTTTAAAATAATTTAATATATAATAAATTTTAATTAAATATTTAAAATAAATTATATTTAAATATAAAAAAATATTTTATTCTTCCTACATTATTTCTATTAATAAAAAATATAAAAAATAATTATTTATAAAATTATTAAAATAATATAAAAATTTTTAAATAAAAAATTTTAACATTTAAATAAAATTTCTTTAATAATTTTTAAATTTAAATTTTCAATGTTTTTTAATTTTAAACTATTATCATACATAGAACATCTAAACTGAAAAATGTGGTGAAACAGCTGCAGTCTGATTATTTTTGTGTTACTGAAGGTCAAAATGTTTGCAATAATATCTCACACTTGCATGCTGCTCTTGACAAACCATTTCTTAATGCTCAGAACTGTGATGCTTTGTATTATGTATGCCTATTGCGCAGACTTCTTTCTTCACACGTTTGGCCACAAGACCGCACATCCAATCCCTTATCCATTCTGATAGCATGTATGGATCCTGCAGTATTCCATTCATTCATTGAGCTTTGTCCCTGCTTTGATCACCATCCCCATGCTTCTGTCTTTATGATTTTATGTTTTTATCTCTTGTGTTCTTCCTTCCTCCTCCCCCTGCCTCTTATCCTCCTCATGCTCCACATTTTCACAGGTGTGAATTTGGGTAGTCAAGTCAAAGGAGCTTCTGGTCTGCATCTGTTGTTAGGTGTGTAAACCCTGCTCAGCTCCTCGCACCTTTTTTTTAACCATAATTCAGCCACAATAGCACCAATATCAACTCTGGATTTGTGTTACTAGAAAGGTGCTTTGTCTTGCATGGCACTTTGAAAATTCTTGGATTAATTGAAACATTCATTCATTTTCTACTGCTTGTTCCCGTTAGGGGTCGCGGGTGACTCGAGCATATCCCAGTGACTTTGGGCAATTAGGCGGGGTACACCTTGGACAGAGGGCCAGCTCGTTGCAGGGTTTTTATTAATGCAAATTTTTTATTTAAATAAAGGTACAAATTTAGGGCTTAACAAAAAACATGTGCGTGAAATGTAAAACAAATTACAGCGTTTGTTTGTCCAAAACCTTTCCTCTCTAATGTGTTTTCTGCCTCCTTTTGACTTCTCACCCTTTTTCTATCCTGACTGTTAAAAATCTCTGTTTTTAGAAACAAATTTACAAAAAAACTGTTTAAAACACTTTTTTTCCTTTAGTCATTGTGCTGAGGTAAAGCCAACTTTGAGCCTAACCCAGTTTGTTTACTAATCCAGGCTAAATAGCACTGTGCTCTTAGTGAATCATTAAAATAACAAAGGAGTGTTTCATAGCTGCTTACAAGACCTGCATTTTTGCAATGATGCCAGAAGTTGTGTTTGGCAAAATAAATCAAATTAACTCAAAAATCTTCTCCAACTATAGACACTTAACTTGACTAGCACATAAAGTTTGTTACCAACATAATTTATTATTTTTATTTCCTATTTGTCTTTAGAAACTACAAGTGATCCACAATTGAAAGCCACTGATACTCCAATTACCGCCATGCAAGAGTTCTAGTGAGAAACAATACAAAAAGGTAAGTTGTGTGCACTGTTTTGATGTATTACTTTCCTCTTTACTGTAACTTTCTCTCTTATAGTGTGTATTCATAACATATGGATGTGATAATACATTTGTACATTATACCTTTTTATAGTATTTTTTGTCAGCTATGTATAACCCTTAGAAACCTCATTAGTCTTTGTATTCATTATTTATCACTTGCTTTTTCCCTGCTCTTTTTGTCAAGTCACCTTCATACCATTTATGTGTTTGCATAAATGTTGTTCTTTGTGTCATGTGCAGTACATCACACAGAAACATTATTGTGGATAATAAAACATTTCATCACATTTACCTAACTCGGCAATGCCTTGCTTTTTTTGCAATCAATATCGCCAACATGACATTTACACCAGAGTTGGTGATGAATTTCTGTAATTGATCACTTCACCGTGCACCCATAATTTTATTGTCATGTTGGGGACTGAACCACTAAAATGATTCCTGCTGCACATAATGCTTTGAGCTTACTCCTACAGCGTTAAGGTCATTTAGGCTACTTGCTCTTGCCTTTACTTATTCTTAATCTACACATTCAAAAACACAAACTATTAAATAGTAATATTTCACTTGTTGTGGTCGATGAGTAGATTATGTCAGTCAGCTCTTTTTATCGTTCTACATCCGTTCGTATTATTGTGCAAACTTCTGTTTGGACTGGCCTAGCTGAGCAAAACTGACAGAGCTTTGGTGCTGTGGTCATGATGATGATGATTGATGATGATGATGATGATGATGGGAAGGCTGGAAAGTAACTGTTTAAACTTTAGAGTAAATCGTGATTAGGGCGACAGTTAAGAGCACCTGTGACTGATCAGGGCTCTGTTAGCAGCGTTGGCCTGGGTGGAAGAGCAGCTCTGAGAAGTGTTGGTGTTGTTGCTGCCTCTGTCTCACTTATGACATGCCCCAGCAGGGTCTGCTTGGGAGCTCATTCTTATTCAGCAGCAGATTCAGCGGCACGAGGAAGAAGGTCCGGCGGGCCGCTGAAGCCAGTAATACGCGCCCCCCTCCACCTGAGCCAGCTCCCATTCCACCTTCCGAGCCCCAGTCCCCCTCAACAGAAGCGCAAGGTGAAGGCCCTGTCTCACTTAGAATGTCCCACCAAAAGTTTAGAAAAAGACAATCACTCTTGTGTGAATAAATCATTTTGTTTGTGCGTAGAAAGAGCAACTTAACATTTGCCTGAAAGTTCTTTCATGAGCTTTTCTAGCTCTGCTGAGCATCTGTTTAATATAGTAAACAAAACAAAGCTTCTGTTAGGTTGCTCTTTAGCAGAAATAATTTAACAGAAAAGACACAGCACTGACATTTACAAGCATTAAACTTAAACCTTACAAATATTTATTCCCATGCATTGGTTTTACAATACGTTTACATGATATGAGTTTATCACATGTAACTCCTCAGTTAAAGCACTTTAGTGCCCGTCAAGAGTCACAGTCTGATTGCTTTGTCACTGTCAGTGGTGGCCTTCATGGGCCTTGTTCCAGGCAGGGCAATGCTGCTACCAATGCTGTATTTAAAACTGGAACTACTGCATGGAGTTGGGTTACAACCTTGCTGCATGGTGTGAGTCGCACATACAACAAAAAGAACAAATCCATTAACATCACTTAACACACACAAACGCACACACACACGTGTTATACGGTAGCTCACCCCTCATGATTCATGTTGACCCGAGTATGTAGTGAAGTGTCATGGGTTTGACTGTTTTGTGTAGATTCTCTTTTCTGTGATTAATCCTTTGTGTGTCAGTTCTTTCACTGTCGCATCATTCGCTCTGAACCATTGTAATTTAGTAGTGGCATTCGAACATATGGCAATCAATGAATCTTTTATTTTTTTTATTTTTTGAGGATAATTGAACCTCAGCCCTGAAGGAATGATTTGTTGCTTGCGTTTGTGAATCTAATTCATTTTGTAGTAAATAATGATTCTATAGTTATGTACCAGAAATTATGTTCTTGTGATTGTTTTCACACGTTTCCTGATTTTATTCCTCTATAATACAGTTTGCACGCATTGAACCGGCCGCTGCTGTTGGGATTTCATGCTTGTTATAGCGACATTTAGTCTGATTTCTTAGCTTTAGTAAGTGATTGTTTGCGCGTTTCTAGTCATCAGATAAAGAAAAGCTTGATCAGCTTCAGGAAGAGCTCCTCCGCACTCAGGTAAAAAAAAAAAAAAGAAGTAGATTTTGTAGCTTGTATGTACAGAAAATGTTTCTGATTTTTGTTTATTCTGGTCAATAGATGAAGTATCAGCGCATGTTAGAACGACTTGAAAAAGAAAACAAAGAGTTGAGAAAAGTAGTTTTACAAAAGGATGACAAAGGAATACACCAGAGAAAAGTCAAGGTAAAAAAATATATATAATTTTGATTTATTGTGCCTTTTCTCTGATTCATTATGTTTTATCAACAACCATTTAAACTGGCCATATTGATGCACTTTCACATCTCCCTTCCTGCAGAAATCCCTTATTGACTTGTATTCTGAAGTCCTGGATATCTTATCTGATTACGACTCAAATTATAACACTCAAGACCATCTACCAAGAGTAAGTACACTTAAGAAGCCCCAGAACAGTATGTAGTATTTAGCATGCTGCTTCTGTCTTTTCAGGTGGTTGTAGTTGGGGATCAGAGCGCTGGGAAGACGAGTGTACTGGAGATGATTGCTCAGGCGAGGATCTTTCCTCGGGGCTCTGGAGAAATGATGACACGTTCTCCTGTTAAGGTTTGTTTATTCACATGCATGAATTGTTGGGTGCGTGTGCAGCTTTAGAAAAAAAAAATTCAGATGGCAATGTGAAGCAGGGTGGACCACTGTAGAACAGCCAATCCGCTCTCATTGCAAAACATAACATTTGTTTTGGGTGTGCGACTGATTAATTGCTTTATAATTGGGTGAAGCACACAGAAACTGGATATGGAAACAAAGTGATGCTTTTACAATGTACTTTATGGGGGAAAAACATAATTTTAAAGTCAGATACACCAGCCTCAAGCTTATTTGTGAGTAAATGTTTAAATTGTTTTATAGGTTACACTAAGTGAAGGCCCACATCATGTGGCAATGTTCAAGGACAGTGGGCGGGAGTTTGATCTTAACAAGGAAGAGGATGTGAGTACACTGCATGTTTCTTCTGAACACTTATTATAATTCTATTTTTGAATGTGTATTTGTGGTTCTTGTTCAAAAGCTGGCTGCTTTGAGGCATGAGATTGAGCTCAGGATGAGAAAGAGCGTAAAAGAGGGACAGACCGTTAGCTCTGAGGTTTGGAGCATGTCGTTTTTCAGTCTTTCATTTAAAAGCTCTTTTTTAAAACTCTAACCCTGACTCTTGTGATTCAGACAATATCCTTAAGTGTCAAAGGCCCTGGTATCCAAAGAATGGTGCTTGTTGACCTGCCAGGTGTCATTAGTGTAAGTAAAACATCCCTAATCTGTGTAATGTATAATAACTGAGACGTATTTGCGTTTCATTCCATTTTTTAAATTTCAGACTGTGACTAGTGGAATGGCATCCGATACTAAGGAAACAATTTTTAGCATCAGCAAAGCTTACATGCAGAATCCAAACGCAATCATCCTATGTATTCAGGGTAATTATTTAAAAACAAAACAATGTATGCGTTGTTCTACAGTCTTAAACCTTTAACCTGACCTCTGATTTGTTGTTAGATGGAAGTGTGGATGCAGAGCGGAGCATTGTAACAGACCTCGTTAGCCAGATGGACCCTCAGGGCAAGAGGACCATATTTGTCCTCACTAAGGTGGACCTGGCTGAAAAGAATCTGGCCAGTCCAAGTAGGGTAAGACGTCCTACTGCTTTTCATATTGTTCACCACCAGAGGGAGCCCCACACCTGCAGTTTAACTTGTGTGAAGCTGTTGATGCAGTTTTTTTTTTGTTTTTTTTTTAACAGATTCAACAAATTGTAGAGGGAAAGTTGTTTCCTATGAAGGCCCTGGGCTATTTTGCAGTAGTAACAGGAAAAGGTGATTTATTTTGTATACGCAATATGATGTTTATTTATTTGTCTCAGTTAGCAACACTCAATTATTGCATCTTTTATAGGAAGTAGTGCTGAAAGTATAGACTCCATTAAAGACTACGAGGAAGACTTTTTCCAGAATTCCAGATTACTTAGGCAAGTTCATCAGAGCCATTGATTTTATTGTATGTATGTGGTGTAAAAACGAATCATAAACAAATGGATTATAATTACTTGTATATCTGACTAGGGAGGGCATGTTAAAGGCTCACCAAGTAACCACAAAGAACCTAAGTCTGGCAGTGTCGGACTGCTTTTGGAAGATGGTGAGGGAGTCCGTGGAGCAGCAGGCTGACGTCTTCAAAGGTGTGTATAGTCCCTGTTTTAGTTCTCATTTGGCACCAGCCTCTATGTAAAGGACTCTATATTAAAGTTGTACGGGGAAAGTATAAAGGTCTCTTGCACAGCAGATGAGATTTATGGCCATGAGACCGCAAATCCCAAAGGCCCATTGTGTGTCTGATCGATCCAACGCATCAAATCACATAACCGGCTTCCATCCTCGGTGTACAGTGCCTTTGTGGCCCAATGAACCAGCAATTAGCCTAATCTGAGTTGTGGGTTGGGATTCATACTGGACACTTGAGGGTTTTTGTGCTGCGGTTTGATCTCTTTAGGAAACTTACCCATTTTGTTAAGAGAAGCTTTGTAATTTTATAACCTAAATTATGCATATTTATAATTGATTTTGTTTCTACCTCCTTTTCTTCACCAGCATCCCGCTTCAATCTTGAGACTGAATGGAAGAATAACTACCCACGTCTCAGAGAATTGGATCGTGTAAGGCAAAGATCTTTCAAAACCTACTTGCAGATGTTTAGTTTGCACATTGTTTGCATTGTGTCCCATGTCTCTTTATGTCCATAGAACGAGTTGTACGAGAAGGCTAAAAATGAAATCCTGGATGAAGTCATTAGTTTAAGTCAAGTGACACCACAACTCTGGTAAGTGGATTTTACATCACGATTACTTCCAAAAATACTAATTCTAATCGTATACAGCATTAATGTTTTCATAAAGTACTAAAATGGACATAAACACTGTTGTTACATTACATGTCTTCCTTTTTTAAATGGACAGAAAAAGCATATATTGCTTATTTGCTGTGACTTTGGAGTACAGGTCACCATAATTGAAATGGTCTTCTGGGCCTTTACTCCATGAATGTGTATGAACGTGTCGTTTTACTTTTTAAATAAGATGTATGCATGGTGCTGTGGCCATCCCCAGTGAGCGTGCCATCAGTTGTCTCAGATCAATACAAGGATGAATGGCCCATGGATGGGAACAGGGTGGCCCTGTTAGCCCTCAAGCAGCAAGCCTGCAATATTGGAGATCGCACTTATTGACAGCAAAGAGTGTGAGCTTGAACAAAGGAGCGTTTAATGAAATATGAGCATGTGTTTATGATAAATGAGAGACACAGCACTGCTCCGCTCCCCAGGGGGCCGTGTGTTTTGTCCTATTGTCGCTCTACTCCAACTGTTAACTGTTAATTAGCTGCATTTACTGTCAAATGCACTCTCCTAGACTACATGTTTTTAAAAAATTATATGTGGTTATTCTTAAACATCAAGATTTTTCCTTGTGCTGCATAACTTTCATTTCTTAAGATCTTCATATGATGAATTAAAACAATATATGGATCTTTCAGGGAGTCGATTCTACAAAAGAAACTGTGGGAGCGAGTTTCAACCCATGTGATAGAAAACATTTACCTTCCCGCTGCCCAAACTATGGACTCTGGCACCTTCAACACCACTGTAGATATAAAGCTGAAACAGTGGACTGACAAGCAGCTTCCATACAAAGCACTAGAGGTAATTGTAATCTATCTTTCTTTGAGATTCATGTTTTTGAATTTGGGGATATCGGTTCTTCTAGATTATATCTAAAGAGCAAACAAAAACATGTCTTCTTTAATAAAATTCAATTTCTGTCTCTAAATAATGCATATTACTGCAGCAATACCTTTTTTGCACTTGTTGAGCTTGTCCATTCATGAACGATTCAGAAGTTGAATGACTTTCTTTACTACTTTGTGCCTCTTTAGGTTGCCTGGGAAACCCTGCAGGAAGAGTTTGCCCGCTTCATGGCTGAATACAAAGGCAAAGACCAGGACGACATTTTTGACAAGCTGAAGGAGGCTGTCAAGGATGAGAGCATTAAGAGGCACAAGTGGAACGAAAGAGCCATGGACAGCCTGGTAAATATAATAGAGCCTCTTCCTGTGTACAAATGTATTAACCACTGTACTTGTGTAGTTAAGTGTTTATATGTTCTATTTAGTTTACGTTTCACAATTTGACATTTAGTGTAACGGTTATTGTGAGAAGACGCATCACGATTACTGACGCCATGACTCGGAGCCAGTTGTAGCAATAAAAACAATCATATCTGCCCCTGACTACAATGAATTGCCACGCTAAGCTGTTTTAGATGCATTAGGCTGTTAACAATGAACAAAATGTAAAGTAACGGTCTACATATGTTTTATAGTTTAACACTAAATACCAGAAAGCATTTTTTGAAATATAGATTGGGATGAAATCACGTAGTTTTTGTTATTTTTTTGTCCTCGCGTTTATATAGTGACCTGTATCATCCCTAGTTATGTTTTGTGAATATTACGCCTGTGTCACTGAACATTGACGATGTGTTTGTCAGCGAGTGATCCAACACAATGCGCTGGAGGACCGCTCCATAACGGACAAGCCTCAGTGGGATGCAGCAATTCACTTCATGGAAGAAACCCTGCAGTCCCGACTTAAAGACAGTGCGTCCTACAATATTTCATCTGATATGTCCTTAACTGCCTGCTCATTCTCATCCTTTGTTGTGGTGCATCTTTTGCCTGTAGCGGAGTCTGTAATCAGAGACATGGTTGGTCCGGACTGGAAAGAGCGGTGGATGAGCTGGACGAACCGCAGCCCAGACCAGGTGAGGTCTTTCTACAAATACACAATTAAAACCCACAATGAAATGGTATTGTTTGGTAACTGTTTGTTTTTGCTTGACTCTCTCTGCAGCATATCCGAAATGAAACAAAAAATGAGCTTGAGCGCTTGCTGAAACTTCACGATGAACACACAGCGTATTTGGCGAACGATGAGGTGACAACGGTCCGAAAAAACCTGGAGGCTCGCAACGTGGAAGTGGATCCTATCCTGGTGAGAGGGTCTTGGGGATACTTTCAGATATGTCATATTTTAATCGTCTCGCTGTTATGGTCAGTAAAGAGTATTTGCCAATCTTAATACAAATATTTTAAAATCTAGCTGTAGGAAAATTGACATTACAAGTTGCAAGATTAATCACAATTGAATCGAAATTGCAATCAGCAAACTGTATTTCCTCTGCAAACCACCAATTATTCTGTCTTTATTATATATCAAACTTGCAAACCGTATAGTTTAGAAGTCTACGAACCAGTTCATATTTCTTCTCCTCTCAAATGTTAATGTTCCTTGTATGTGACATAATCTCACCATTAAAACATGAATTGTTTTGTCTAATTGTAAGTGCAATACAACGCCTGTCAGAACAATTGCAATTAGATAGTTTCCCAAAATGATTCAGCCTCATTACAAAATGTATTTATCTGGAATATAATATGTGTAGTGTTTAAACAACCAGCGCTTTGTGGCTCTATTATGTCTGTCCTAAACATGTCTCATAAACGGATTACCGTAATGACTCAAACAACAGACCAAAAAAACATTGGTACAAGTTTGCGCCGATGGCAATATATGAAAGATTCCCACATTATTGCTGTTTATTTTTGTATTCTAAAAGGTTTGTCTGTTTCTATTTTCTGACTCATCTTTTGCGCCTCAACAGATCAAGGACACATGGCACCAGCTTTACCGGCGGCACTTTTTACAGAAAGCTCTGTCGCACTGTAATCTGTGCAAGAGAGGCTTTTACTATTACCAGAGACACTTTGTCGACTCTGAGGTAAACCAATCGTTTAGATGAATGTCCTTCCCTATCGCTGCTCTGTTTGAAAGTGTGCTTTTTACCACAGCTGGAGTGCAACGACGTGGTTCTTTTTTGGAGAATCCAGAGAATGTTGGGAATTACTGCCAATACTCTCCGACAGCAGCTCACAAACACTGAAGGTAATTGTTTCTGTCAGAATAATGCCAGTTTGAGGATTGAACTGATTCCTGTGCTTGTTTTGGCCTCTCTTCAGTGCGACGGTTGGAAAAAAATGTCAAGGAAGTGTTGGAGGACTTCGGGGAAGACTCTGAGAAGAAAACTCAGCTCATCACCGGCCGCCGGGTCCAGCTGGCAGAGGATCTCAGTAGGAACCTATTTTCATTTGTATTTGGGAATAATCGATGGGGTCATTTGCTTTTGACTTGCAGTTTGATGTCAGTTCATTTATTTGCCAGTAGATGTCAGTATTTACAATATAAGCGCAGACAAAAAGTATTTATTTGTGCCGTGTGATTTTTAGTGGGTAAGACTGAAATAAAACGGTAAGAGCCTCAATTTATTGCACCTTTCGCAGAATTTCTTAATGGTCACAGATGTTTTATGATGCCTTGCCACAAATGCTAATGCAGAATATTGAGAGGTAGGTAATTAGTCGTTCAGTCGATGGTATTAGTCACCCAAAATGTGTTGGTCTACTAATTCATTTGGATTTATTTATTTAACAGCAAAAACGACAAGACATGAAGAGATTTTGCTGATGATTTAGGAGTGAATCTTTATTTTAATCATGCCTTTTTATATATGAATACAGTTTTCTAGTACTTTCCTGTATAAAAATGTTGTATTTGCATAAACTCCCGTGTCGTTGTTGTCTTGTGACTGCAGTTTGGGTCACATGCAGATACTTAATTGCTTTTCCCACGCTTTATTCGACAGCCCTAGTAGGACATGTGTGTTCGTCTACAATTCGGTATCTGGAACAATATTATGTCTTGATAATTAGTTTTAAGTTGTCTCATTTTGGATTGCTGGCACATCAGAACTCTCACCCTTTTTATAGAGTTCTGTGACACTTAAATGCTTGTGTTTTGGGCATATTGATCCACCCTACAAAACATTTGGAGTTATTCAAGAATGATATTATTTGCACACCAAAAAATAAAGGGGTGTAACTAAAATTTTAGATTTTTTAGCTTGACTTGGCTGCATGAATTATGAACAGCTTTGAACTGCTCCCTCTTCTGCAGTGTCCAGGGTTCATTTAGCTTCAGGCCTAAACTCACCCTCGGAAAGCCAATACATTCTAAATACGACTTGTTCCAGCTTGCCGCCTTCTCTGTTTTGCATCTCTGTTATGCCCGCCTGTCAGTGTCACCTGTATCTGGCTGACCTCCACCTTTACCTCTGACCTTTTAAGACGAATAAAAGCACTTCATAATCTTTCTCATAATCTTAGAGGAGGAAAAGTGTGAATAATGGGGCAGCAGGTTTTTAAAGAGCGAAAGTGTGCTACTAGTCCCAGTGCAATGTCAAAGCTGATGACCCTGTGTGGGAGAGCTCCGGTTACTCTTACAGGTCAAGTTTGTGTGTGCGTGCGTGTCTCAGTGAAAGCAGTGTTAATGAATGGTGCTCTGTGGAGAGGGAGAGGTGTGTGTGTGTGTGTGTGTGTTTGTGTGAGCAGGTCGGCATGTGCCAGACCAGCTGTATGGCACTGCGCCGTCTGGAGCTCGGCCCAGGTCTAATGCGCCGCCACAGGCTTCTGAGGGGACCTCTGGGATGCTGCTTGGCTGCTTTGCCTCTCTTCATAGAAAACCGTTTGAATGGGTTCTGCCGGAAAAGGCGCGGTAGTACTTTGGTTTGAGAGGCAAAGGAGTATTGAATATCACTTAGAGTTCACCGTCGGGAACATAAATTTTGACTGGACCATAAATTCTTAACTTCACGAGTCTTTTACTTTCAATCAACTAAAGTCCTATATAGACTTTTAGACATTTTAGTTGTGATAAAAGTCTCCTTTTTAAAAGAAAAACTTTAGCAGGTGAATGGTAAACAAACGTTCTTGGCTAGGGCTGTCGACCTTTTAGTCATTTATTAATTCAGGCGGTTTCAGTTTACCACCATTTTTATTAGTCGACTAATTCTTTTATTCAGATTGTAAGGATTTTTACAGAACAGAAGTGAAAAGGAGAAAGCATGGAGTGAAATAGTAGAGGTTTTTAGTAGAGGTGACTCATGAGACCATTCTACACATAAATACACTGTTTCCCATTACTTTTCTGTATAAATGGTTGATTTTACATGAAGTCCTGAGCGGTTTGAGTCAGATATATGGTCAGATCATCGAGATACTGAAAGGTTTTGAGGCCCTCTGCCTGTTTAGAGCCATTGTCCCATTTTCAGGGCATGTCTCCTGTTGGTTAAGAAGTTCTTTAGTCGACTATAGCCCTAGAATATTCCAGCGTGATGGAGTTAAACTTGTCAGTAGAAGATGCTCTCTGCTGCTGTGTGAGGTGCATGTTTGTGCTCGCTGTTTCTTATGTGGATGTGGTACACAATAGTTCTCTCTTTGTCCGGGCTTGCTGATCGTAATGCCTTGTGAGCCTCGCACTCACCTTTTATTTGCTGCTGCGTGTGAGCCGCCGCCTCCTCAGCGATTAGTGCAAGCTCAGTCCCAACTGCACCTCTGTTTGTTGTGGAGGAGGATGTACTAAATGGCTCAGGTGTGTGTACAGGAATAAACTCATTCTGGACTATGTACTTTACGACGTACTGACTAGTAATGCTTCTAAACATAGAAGTCCAGTATCAAAGTACCTCTCCAGTCCTTGGTGTTAACTTTATGCATGTACAGCGTAACGCGCTCAGACATATTCCCCCTGCCCTATAGGGGTGGGAGAATAGCCCTACTCAGGTAACATCAGGTAATTCAAACAGAAATGTGTTAAATAACAGAAATGTCATTAAACGCATTTGTTTGGAGACATATTACCTTATACACTTATTTGAAAGTTTACAACATTTCTTTTCATTTTTTATTTTTAATCAAGCTTTTTTTGTAGTGTTTTTTTTTTTTTTTTTTAAATATAAATGAAATACTCGATATTCGTGTATTACAGACACCCTTAAGCATATAACTGTGCTGGAAGCTCCCACTCTGCAGTGCCCATTTCAAGTTTGTATTTTCCCACAGAGGAGGAAACCTCATGTCCTCTGCTTAGGCCAAATGATCCATTTTCTCTGTGGGAGCACCACATAAACACCAGATCCACTGTTGTCACACTGCTGGCACAGACGCAGCCTCCTCTCAGTGTTTTATCTCATCTTGTCCTTTAATATCATGTGTATGTGGCTTCTGACTTAACAGATCCATCTATTGTCTATTGTGGTCTGTCTAAAGGCTGTGGGAGCAGGCCCATGTTTTATCAATAGCCACTGATGTTTCCCATTTGGTCCTTCATTGACGACATTTGTTCCAGTTGTTTCATATTACTTTAACCACCTCCAGTTCTCCAGCTCCTTCACCCTCCTTTTAGCAGATTGTCCTGTGTTAAAGCATGACTGATGTTAAAAGCATGTCACATCCCTCTTTGTGCTTTTGCGCTCGCTTCCTTTGTGTCTCCTCTTAAAAGTTTAAACTGTCGTCCTTCACATTGTTTATCCATCTGCTTTCAAGACAATCCATTCAATCAAATAAATGTATAGAGAAATCATCATTTTGACCAGGTCTCCAACATTGTATGCGCCCAGATGATAATTGTGTTTAATCTTGTGCGTTGGCCTTTTTAAATAATGTATAATAAAGGGTGTTAAATTATGTTTAGATCGATGAAGAGACACGATTGTAAAGTCCGAGAGAGTGTGGGAAACTGGAGAGAGAACAGTAGATGGGTTTGAGTGAAGCTTCTGTTTTTCCAGCACAATGAAGCCGCAAGAGACCGCTTTCCTTGATCCTCTTGTCACTCAGACACACACACACACACACACACTCGCACTCGCACACGAAGACCGAGCATCAGGTTTGAACGATGATGTAATAGAAAGATCCAAACCTGAGGCTGTGATCTAAAGCTCTGTAATATGTCTCAGATCTACTGCAGTGTCAACGTCGATGATCATCTCTCTTTTTGTTGGCTTTTATCGCGCTTTTTGTCTGTTGATCCACCAGCTGCTCGTCTCCACGGAGATGTTTCTGCTTTGTCTGGAATGTTCCTTAGTTTTGCATTAAATATAACAATAACAGGTTTTATCCAAATCTCTCAACGCGAAATTGATCTCGTTGATATCTATTGCGAATTACAGAATTGTAGACAAAATTCCTATCATGTTCAAAAAACTTAAAATTTAAAAGGTAATTTCTTCATGTTGAAAAAGGGAATGAGTTTATAATTCGAGCTATTGTGACGATATTATTGTGAGACTTTTGACGATACCAGATCACAACATTTCATTTACTGTACATCTCTCGTTTTTACTGGTCAGAACTGTCGTGAAAAGACATGCGTTGTTCTGCAGAGCTAGCTCCTTGGAAACGCAAATAACTTACATTGCACTTTTATTGTTGCAAAAAATTTTAAAAGCCAATAAAACATAGTCAATAACGGTGCAATGGTAAAAAGTAGATCATAGACATATATTATAATGCTTTACATCTGTGTTTTTACAACCTTATTTGAGCCCCGGCACACGTTTTTTGGTTGAACAAATACTTCGGCATCGCACCTACTGAAACCGTGCCAATTATTATAATTTTTTTTATGTGGCATAAAATGTGGTGAATAATGTCCGCGCTGCTTGTCTGGTTCTTTAAATCTGGCAATGGTGATTGTTTTGCTTTCTTTTTCAATACAGAAGTTCAGGTTCAGGACACTCAAAATTATGAACGAGTCAATGAAATCCTCGTGTGAATTTGTTGACTCCGAGACGCACCTAGGTTATACCCTCAGAGCGCACCTTTTTAAAAACAAAATTACGCCGAGGCCACTCTGGACACGGTGTGATTGTAACCGGAGAAAAGCACAGTTATATTTTTACGAAGCTCTAACTTTCAATATGCTCGTCTAGACTGTAGCTCGTAATGAAGTTTAAGAAACAAGGACGCTTTGTTCACGTTGTCCTTCCAAGTGAAGCGGCTGCAGCGACTCCAGCGCCCGGCCTGAACAGACGTATTGTTTTGGTGTAGCGTCCAGGTGTGTTTGCCGTCTCCTCGATGTAATATGAATGCGATCGTGGTGTGCAGTGTCCAACGCAGCTGGAGAGAAGAATTCACCTGAGGGCAACGCAAGCAAGACATACCAGGCTTGACTCCGTTTTGTTGCGTTCAAAGTATTCTATTTCCCCTCTTTGGCCGTCCCGATATCGATAACCAGAGGATATTTTTGTAATCCATCAGAAAGCTATCAAAACGAGCTTGTAAATGTCTCAAGCTTTGCACAAAACGTGAATGAAATATCTATTTTGATTTGGGTTTGTTCTTCCATTTGGATAAACTTTTTTTTAAATGCTTTTTGGCTGTTATTATTGACAATATACTTGATATTTTGCACAGAACAACTCTGATATAGAGGTGTGCAATATATAGACTATAGAATTTGAATATCGAGTATATCATTCATAAAGTAAATGAAATGCCACAAAAAATGAGAAAAGTCATGTTGTAAACTTTCAAATAATGGTGATAAAAAGTGATATTTCTGCGCTTTAGTGTCTCATTTGACAGACATTTCACATTTGTCTGGTAATTAAATCTCAACTAATGCATTTAAACACATTTCTGTTGGATTCACAGAATAACGTCTGACAATTGTTATCAGGTTACTCCAAAAAATATCGAGAGAACCCTTTCTGTCAACACCACCCACCCCTTCTCTGATATTATTGATTCTGCTTCCCGTAAAGAGAGTTCTAAAAGTGGATTCAAATAAACACTCTCTCTGAAGACCTGTCATGTAGCGCTGTGTCCGAGCATGAGAGCGTGCGCCGCGTCTTCCTCCCATGTGCAACACCTGTGGCTGAGGCCGCACCAGGGATTATGACCGGATCTGTGCTTAAAACAGTCCTGACAGGTCCACATCCCCGGGCCCATGCGGCGACCCAAGATTGATTGCCACTTAGCCTCAGCGCGGCGCTCGGTTTGAGTGCAAAAGGTGAGCGCTGGAGAACATCAGACTGCCTGCGTCGCTGATGACTCGCCTGATTTACAGCAATGGCTCTTAATGTTCTGTCACGGCTTAAAGAGCCAAATGGGAGGAGCTGCTGCTGCTGCTGCTGCTGCTTCTGCTTCTTCTGCTTCTTCTGCTGCTGCTTCTGCTTCTTCTTCTGCTGCTGCTTCTGCTGCTTCTGCTTCTTCTGCTGCTGCTGCTGCTGCTGCTTCTGCTGTTTCTGCTTCTTCTGCTGCTTCTGCTGCTGTTCTGCTTCTTCTGCTGCTGCTGCTTCTGCTTTCTCTGCTGCTGCTTCTTCTGCTGCTGCTGCTGCTGCTTCTTCTGCTGCTGCTGCTGCTTCTCTGCTGCTGCTGCTGCTGCTGCTGCTTGCTGCTGCTTCTGCTGCTTCTTCTGCTGCTGCTCTTCTGCTGCTTCTTCTTGCTGCTGCTTTCTGCTGCTGCTGCTGCTCTCTGCTCTCTTCTGCTTCTGCGCTGCTTCTTCTGCTTTCTGCTGCTGCTGCTTCTGCTGCCTTCTTTTTGCTTCTTCTGCTTCTGCTGCTGCTTCTGCTGCTGCTGATTTCTTCTGCTGCTCCTGCTGCTTCTTCTTCTTCTGCTTCTTCTGCTGCTGCTGCTTCTTCTTCTGCTTTCTTCTGCTGCTGCGCTGCTTCTTCTGCTTTCTTCTCTTTCTCTGCTTCTTGTGGTGGCCGATGTTGACAAAAATTTCAATTTATTTTTGTAACGCCCAAAATCACAACAGCGGTTGCCTCGACGGGCGAGAGTGAAGAACAGAATAAAAAACAGAATAAACAATCTTCATAGGGAGTGTGTTGTCCCTGCAAAATGAATGTATCAATATTTTTTGGGAGTACAGTATCCCGATAATGATATTCAGACGATTATTATTTCAATCTAACAGAAATGTGTTCAAATGTGTTAGTGGAGGTTTAATTATGAGGTAAATGTGAACTGTAGGTAAAATGAATCACAAAATTGCAGAAATATTACCTTTTATACCCTTATTTGAGATTATACACATCAACTTTATTTGCCTTTTTTTTTTTTTTATCTGCTCTTTTTGTAGCATTTTTTACTATAAACAATAAACTGAATATTCAAATGTTGCATATCTTCAAAACAACATTCACAACATCATCTAAAATTGTATATATTGCCCACCTCTAGTTGCCAAATATTTATAATATTTTGAATGATCATAAAAACTATCAGATCTATTTGTAAGAGATCAGAATTGTGCTAAAACATGTCTGTAAATGTTGAGGTTAATCACATTTTGAAAGACTACATTGATGGTCGTCCTAGTATAGACTAGATGTAGGATAATCAGATTTTGCATATCATCAATAACATGTCATTCATGTGTTCCCTGTTTGCTTGGTTTATTGTGGCTGAAGCACATTGTCACACAGCCTACAGTTTTATAACTCAGCACTAAAAATGTGTCGCTCCAAAAGTGAAACAAACAGTCACAGTCAATAAAGCCCAAACTACAAAGCAGTGCACACCTAGGACTCTTCTCTACTTATTTATGTTTTTGTTTAGTCTGACCTTCGTCTGACCCTAAGGTTTAACCTGTTTAGTCCCAGTCCCAAACATGACTCTCGCTGGCTTTGCAGTCTTCTCTCAAGCATCTGTTTTGTAGATACCGGCTTTGGCCTGATTCATGGAAATGTCACTGACACAACATTTGGGGCCGTCAACATCCCCGCTCCCCCAGTGTCCGGGTCTCCCAAGGCTTCATTTTCATAGCGTGTGAGCATTCAGATAGTGACAAATCAAGGAGCACACTCTGTTACATTTAGAGAATGTCTTTTAACTGAAGAGTTAAACATGACGTTCACTGTAAACTTCAGCCTGGGCAAACACAACCTCTCATGAATTATGAGGTGTCGTGACAGAAATGAAACTCTTCACACACATATTGCCTCTCCAATGACTGTCTAGTGAACTGTGAACTGTTGTGCAAAGAAACTACTGTCTCAAACTTGGCACCAGCTTCATATGTTGAAATCTTTCTGTTGCCACTTTTTCATAATCCAGTCTTCTTAACGGTTCCCTCCCTTTCACGTTTAGTTAAGTAGTGTGACCACTGGCCAACATCCTTGGAGAAAGGATTATTTTTTCTTGGGCTTCTCTGTCCTCTCCTTCTCATCTTGTACATAGTTTCACTTTCCTTCTGAGCGAGTTGCTTGTCCACTACTGCCACGCACTTTCACAGTCTAATTACAGGTCAATTAAAGGCTTTCTGGCTCAGCTCTCCTTCTGCCAGTGCTCTGCTGTGGCAGGCTTAGCAGACTACAGAGCAACAGTGAATGAGATATCATTTCATGTGGAGATCAGCCGAGAGTCGGCCTTAAAGAGAGGATTGTGGACGACGGGCCCCCCTCATTCACTTTATGGGCCGGAATCCCTCCACCCAGAGCAAGCCGCACAACAGCTAGCATCTTAAACAAGAGGCCTCTGGGATAGAGGCCAGAGGATTATGGGAATATTCATGACCAGATAAAGGAGTGAACGGTTGAATGAATGTGTTTTGGGGCTCATCTCTTAGGTAAACAGGTTCCTAAATGGACTTTTAGATTGCTGCTCCCACTGCTCTGTCAGGAATAGTCACTGTCCACTGTTGTGGCCACTGTCTTTTGGTGGCTAACAGATGGTGCAAAGGAAAGTAAAAATCTGTTTCTCACAGTTTTCACTTTCAGACACAGAATATTGAAGCCGTTCCCATTCATTCAGGGCCTCATGGGGTCATAAAAGCAACTCAAGCTCATTTAGAAGTGATTAAAATCCTTATGCAAGAAAAAGTTAATAAACGTCTCTAATCATTTGCATTGATCCTGTCAATGTGTGTTGTGGGAAGAATATAAAATATGACCGTACTCCAAGCACAGTTAAGGTTAGGATCACACACTCTTTGATCAAAATTGTTCAGTACAATATAAAGTATAAACACTCTAATTTGCCTCAGTATGATGGCACCTGATAAGATTATGCTTTTTGTATTTTTGCTTCAAACAGAAAATAAAAAAGACCAAGCCTAACCCTGAACTGTGGTGGGATGTTGGCTGTTGCTCAGACTAACTGCCTTTGCCCTCACCTTTAGTCACATTTCCTGGTTCTTGGTATTCTACAGTTGGCATTAAGCGTATGCGACACATCATGTGGTGTACTTTTAACAAGCTCAAAGGGGAAGACCATCAGCCACTTTTAAACCTGTTTCAACTTTGAAGCCCGATCTCGGGGATTTCCCACATTTATAACCCTGACAGTAGGTCCCTCCTCTGCTCAACACACACACACACTTGATGCCTCTAATCCCTTTGCGATTGGCCTGAGCTGAGTGGAATTGGCCTGTGGTGGCAGCACACAGCCTCCGCAGATGCACTCGTCCCTTTGAGCCGTGCCCTGCGGTGGGCTGAGCTGGAATGGTGTAGTGTGGAGTTATGTTTCATTCAGCCTCACACCTGCTGCACAGAGTTGTCAGCGTGCCCCTGACAGGCCCCCTTAATGCCTCCATTAGGTGTTGTAATCTCCCCCCAAACGCCTTGCCATTTTGCCTGAGTGTGTTAACAGAGTATCAAAGGAGGCCTTTTTTTTTCCTTGCCACCTGCCTGCGGTGAAAAACTTGTCACATTTCTACTGGCATTGCGTCCACAATGTGCTTTGCATCAAGGAACCATTTACTCATTCACGCACATTTGTATCAGTACAAACATACTATTAGCAAGATGGGTTAAGTTTGCACTGGTGTGGGTATCAAACCTCCAACCTGCTGGTCAGGGGGTGCCTGAGCAATATTGACAGCACACCGAGTGTGTGAGAAGTTCAAAAGTGGTATAACTGCATAGTTTAGGATTTTTCTTAAAGCTCTAAGTGATTGTGTCTCTTTTTTCTTCTGATTCATAGAAGTTTCAGTTTCCTGTTATTGTGCCACTTTGAGAACTTTTGACCATTCAGAAGATGGAAGATTTGGTTTTAAATTGCTAATTGTTGTGGCAACAGTCTTAATTTTTCATTGCTGAAACCCCTGGATATGTCTGTCGTGCCTCTCTGCTCTGTACTAATGTTTCAGCTCGTGCGTGGGGGTGTGTGCCCGCGTCTCCCACAATCCCTTTTGCTTTTCATCCATCAGGAAAAGGATACCTCTGCAGCCGTGCTCCCATCAAAGGCACTCGTCTTGAACCCCTGCATGAAATATTTAGTTTCCCTCCAAGCACGCATGCACTTATCACCTTTATGCCAGTCTGAAATGGACACGTTATACATTGTTGCCCTCAGCTTTACTTGCCACCATCATTCATCTCCTTGGTCTTTTATCGCTGGTCTCCTCGTAGGAAAACAATCGACAAAGGGTTGCCTATGGATCTCGTGTGGTCAATTGATCAACATAGCGCGCTGCCAGTTTGTTCTTCAGAGCCCGTGTTTGAGTTTGTGCTTGTGGGAGATCCAAACAGATTAGCAGAGTTGACAGTGAAGCCGTAGATCCAGCCCAGTCTGAGGCTTGCAGCTGGTATTGGGAATCCTCGCTTCCTTTTTTTTTTTTTTTTGCCCCGCGACTTCCTTCAGCCACTGTTTATCCAGCGATTAAGACTACTTTAGACGGCTTGTGCATCTCGTGTGACGGTACAAGTCCAGTGGAATGGGCCGCTCTTCACAGCCAGTGCCGGGACAATAGCGGCGTAATGGTGAAAGGAAGCGACTTGTTTTTCCAGTAGATTTTCTTTCATGTGCGATGTTGTTGTTATGGTATCTCCCCATGTCCATTAGCTATGTGCCCGGGAGCCATGGAAAAGAGAGGCTGCGATCTTTTGATGTGGTCTGAGCAAACTGGGACAGCCTTCATCATCAAATGTGTGAAGAGGGTCTGCCTTGAGCTTCGGCTGTCACTGTCGGTGCGGACCATCTGGCGTTTTGTTCTGGAGGAATTTCTACCTTCAAACTCTTTATTGTAAAGCTGGGGTTCCTGAATGATGTACCCTAGCTTTAAGTCATTCAACTGGAGTGGAATACAAAACTTTAATTCAATTTGATTTGGAGATGTCCGTGTTATTCGGTTAATCGATGAGATGCATCAAATCATAAAAACGAAAAATAATAATAGCAATTGGTTATTTCAGTTCAATCTACACTCAAAACAAGTCCAACTACATGTTAAGTCATTTTTATCTGGCTGTTTGTGACAATAGCATTATATTTCATTCAGTCACAGTCAATAACTGAAATTGATGAAATTCGTGATGTTTCTGCTCACAATAATTGTAACATTTTGTTGTCGCGACATCCTCGGGTTTGATACAGATGGCGAGGATGAAAAGGAAATATTTTGTAACCTTCATTGTGTTCAAAAATCTATCTATGTATGTATTGATTTATGTTTTGTTTTCTTGCAGAAAAAGTTCGAGAGATCCAGGAGAAACTTGAAGCTTTTATAGAAGCACTTCACAAGGAAAAATGAGCAAACATTAAAGGTACGTGACAATATAAATACAGAAAGTCAATAAATCCATTAATATTGTTTATTTTTTTTTATTTTTATTTTTTTTTTTGGCACTGAAAGTTGCTTGTTTTTTTTGTTTTTTTCTGATAATAATTATTCTTCCCAGCAGATCATTTTGAAGTTAAATTTGGATCGCTCGACACGCTGCACCGAGCAAAGACAACAAAAGCTGTAAATGACTTACATTAGTCCCTGACCTTTGACCCATCTCTCAGCTGATTTTAGCCCCCATCTTCTCAAACACACACACACACACATGGGAAATGGCTATGGAATCTCTCCATCTACGCCATCTGAAGTCAGTCTAAAGAACAGTTGGACTTGTGCACAGAAGCCCAAACACCGTCACTTTAAGGATCGCGTAATCAAGACGACAAAGGACTGCTCTTCTCTTGATTGTCTGCGTAGAACTGTATGTGGTTTTCATGAGGTGTTGGTACTGTTTCGATTGATTGGCACTGAATTTGGTCCTAGTTCATATTCTGTGGCAAATTGTAAATACATTTTGCATCTGGAGCACTTGGGTTTTCCCTGTTTAGTTTGACTTCATACCCGTTACGGACGTTAACTGGGTAAAAACATTTGGGTATAAAATGGCCCGTTTAACCTTCAACCACTTTTTGCTTCATCGTCCTATTTTTTTCTGGAATTGATCAGAGAAGTGCACTGTAGCTTTTCTGTGTGAGGGTCCACCGCCTCCTGGTCTCCGTGCCGATGTCATTGCTTTGCCTGGAATGTTCCGCAGTATGGCATTTAACGTATATCTTGCATTTATTCAATTACAAGTGATTTTATTGCTCAAAAATACCTTGTAAAATCCTGCAATCTTACTGTGAGTGAGGTGTGTCTTACCACAGATGTGACCTGTAACTTGGCCTGTCACCCACTTGTCTCCATGGTGATAAAACATTTTGTTGAACATGTTTGTTGAGGCCAGATACAACAAGATTTTTCTATGCAAGACAGGACATTTTTTGACTTGGCAAAGGCTTCCATTATTTAAATAAGATGGCACTAATTGATATTTTGATTCGATTGCGATGGATTGTGCACTCCTCACAGTAACATCTCCATGGAGACCAGCAGTTGGCGGACCCTCCATAAGAAAAGTTACACAATGCACCTTTTTACAATATGTGTAAGTTTCCATATGTGCTCAGATGGCTCGACTGTAGTGAACTGAATGACCAAAATTCAATGTCACATAATGTTTGCGTTTGTGACATCTTGCTTGGGCACAACAAGATAAACAGGACTTGGATTTCACTCTTCTTGGGTGGTTTCTTTGGCCAAACGCCTCTCATTTTAGGCATGTTTAAAGGGATGGATGTGGTGAATGCTCTTGTCCAGTTAGTACTTTCTCCAGTGCCAGAAGTGTCCGCGCTCTGCTCTTTCATCCTCCCACCTCAGACATACAGCATCTGTACTTTCTCTGTATCTAAACTTCTCAAATTTGCCATGTTCACATTTTTCCTTCTCTGTTCTAAAAAAATCCACATGATTGAACAAGACTGATTGTGTATTAGGCCATGTGTATCATATAGTATAAACGCAGTATATATACTGTGCTTTGTTGTACAGATATTGAGAAGTAATAGCTGTATGTATCATGTACAGCGGTGTATGCACAACATGTAACATGAACATGGCTTGAAAAACCTTGTTTTAAGATGTAAAAATGTTGTTTGCATGTTCCCCCCAACATGTGCTTTATTTATTAAATTGTGTTTAAAAATAAAATAAATATTACATTTTTATTTTAACTTGTTCATTATCTAAAGATGATTTGAAGTTTGAGGGTTGAGCATTACAGTGCCATCACAAACTGATTAATTGGAGTAATTGTGACTAGTCTTTGACTATTGAAATAACTGGAATTGTTTACAGACTGTAAAACACATGATAAAGACCTTTTTATAATGAAGACCGCGACATCATTAAATCAAAATGATTCACTTCATATGTATATTTTCTCCGTCTAGTCTTTAGTCACCATATTTCAACCCTCACTGTATTCTTAAACGTTCTTCATTCACGTGATGGTCAGGGCCATCCAGTGATTGGCCCATAAAATCTAAAATGACTTTGTCGCAGTTGTTCTAAATAAGCTTGTTTTCCCCTCACTTCTGAAGCTTGGCTGAACTCACGGTGTCTTTTAGTGGCTGCTAGGGAATACTGTGGGGTAAACTTATGTATCGTTTTTCTACCTTCAAGGTACTTGAGACGCTTTACATCAACTAATCACCCATTGACGCACACCAGGTCTGACCGTTCTACCTGGACACCATTGTCAGGAGGGATTTGAACTACAGACCATCCAATCAACAGCATCAGTGCTTTTGTCACAAAATAAAATGTATTTAACAGAGCTAACTTGAACTAAATAATGGCCAAACTGGGTATTAACCAGATCTAAAGGCAAAAGATACACACAATTCAAGTAATTCAAGTAAAATGACTAAAATGGCAGAGTACCTCCAAAAAAAGTCCAAGTTTGAGAAACAGTATTCTAATAATGGACAGAGTGTAATATCTTCTCTGCTTCAGGTGTGCAAAAAATTTCAGAGCATTCCCTGTTGCAGCTGCATTGGCCTGTAGACCTCAAACACGCTGCGGCCCACGGCAGCTTTGGACCAGACTAATGGATGTGTCCAAGAGGTCTTCCAGTGCTCCTCTTTCACAGCGCCTCAGACTCCTCACTGCTCTGCGTTATACAGACCTGCTGCTGGAGGCCAACCACGGCCCCATTCACCTGAGCTCTTTACACTTGGATAACTAGTGAAAGCTATTAGACCTCCCTGTTTGGTTAAAAACAAGACACCGAGTAAAAGTCCCTAATGACTTTGCAGTGCCTATGAATAGAAAGGAGAAAAGTCAACCTCTAGCAAAAGGCTTTTGTGCGATCAGATTGCCACGTTCTGGGAGGAGGGAGACACACTATACGCCATTAGCATCTGCAAAGGCCGTCACGTTGACTAATAGCCAGCACCACAACGGCACAGTGGCTCAGTTTGTGTTTTCCCTCTATTCCCATTATACTGGTGACACAAAGAAGCCCGGACAGACCTGTCAAATGTGCCACAGCAGCCGACGTGCACAAAGCCTCATTTCTCCTCTTTCTTCGGGAAAAAGGCTGATCCTGTTGCTTCATTTTTCAAATCCCCCACCTCAGCGCTCGCACACATAGAGGGTGTGTCCCGGCGGTATATGATAAAAACATTGAAATGGGGTAAGAAAAGGGCAATAAATTGTGGGGATGGGCGTGTGACTTGGCAGAGGCAGCGATGTTACCTCTTGTTCTCTGACTTGTTGTCGGCTCTGCTTTTGTTCTTGACTTTTGGAGGAGGTTGTGAGTGAGACCACTGTCATCTAAGCACACATGTCCATTGATGGCACTGCGTCCTATAATTCCTCCACACATTGTAATGTAATTGCACACTTCTGCTCCAAAGCATAAAAACTGTATAGACCTGAAATATTGAGCACCACACACCATTTATCTGTTAGCGTTTCATTCTAATTGTGGCCTTTTTGTGTCTTACAGTTATCGACTGATATAGGCCAATATTTTGTTTGTGTAAACCAGCTACCACACTGCTTTCTCATAGATTTGTGGTAAAACATGTTTGTGGATGAGTAAATTCAAGTTATATCATTTGGGAAAAATAATCAGAATTGGCACCACATATCGAACCTTAAATATCGACAGAGCTTATTGGCCATTTGGTTTCTCTCTGAATTTTAAATAAGCTGTATCGCATTGGTTATGAGAGAACCTGTATCTGTTCATCTCTACTTTACATTTAACATTTTATTTCCCGGCCTTTTCTGTAATGTCCATCTAGCTCTTTTGAAACATGCTGTCACCAGAAAACCGTTGAACAATGTAACAGTAAAGCAGTTTGACCGAGTCACTCAGCAGTGCTTCAGTGAACAAGTGCAGATAAATGCACTGGATGTAAATCTTAACACTTGCTGCCCTCAAAGACAAACCAGTGTCGTCCAGTCACCACAGATGAATCTTATCACAGCCTTGTTGCGGCAACAGGCTTCCTTCTCTGTTTCAGCCGACAAACCCTGCACTGTCCCCGGAGCCCACTGCCTTTTGGCCCTCAGAGAATAGCGTCACAATTGGCCTTTGTGTTCATTATGTTAGAGGCATCTTCCCGTTTCACTGTGGGGTCCATTCCTGCTCTGAATTAGGCCCATGGGGATTTTAGCCAAGTCACCCAGGTCAGTGACCCTCCTTGTCTCAGGCCCAACACACACACACTGAGCCCATCTTCTTACTCTGGACGCTATAAATTATGGCAGTTCTTAAATTTAAGAAACTGAAAGCAGCTTGAGTGCGGATGCTCCGGTGGTCCCGGGTGTGTGTGACTCAGCTCCCACAAAGGTGACAGGGCAGAGGACCACTGCATGTTCTCACCCTTCAGGCCTGACGTCTATTTGTGAAGAATCCATAAAATGACCTCACTGTCTCACTGAACGTCAGTAATGAATCAGCCCATTGTGCAGACCATTGGCCACCATCAATAAACCCGACGCACAATCTATATTTCCACGTTGAAGCTTGCAGATGTACACTGTCCACTCAAATGGGTCACACACCGCCTCAAAAAACATGAAACATAACAAGGAAGTTAGCCTGCAATAGTTTCACACTTAACTGTCACAGAGAGGATGTAGTAAAACATTTATGCAATGGTTAAACTGAAATCTGGCTAATCTTTTTTTCTTACATTTTCATTCACTTGCAACACTCCTTTAAAAACCCACATGACAAGCACTCCATTGAGACGTTCACAAATGGTAGTCAAACTATGTTGTAGCATCACACAGCTGATGGATGTGAGAGACTGGGAACATTTGTAAGAGAATAGAGATATGCAGGTTGCTATGGAAAAGGTGATTGCAGCTCAAACTGTTTCTTAATCGAGTGCTGTCTCAGAGAGAGGGGACTGCCGTGTTTTTAGCACATGACGCTTCAGGGTTTGCATGGACTAGTGGGATTATGTGAGCATTCATAGCAACTTGTGAGGCCAGCAGGTGAGGCCGCTGCTCAGCTGTCTTAGCCTTTACACAAACAGAGAAAAACGGTTGCCAGATTCTGCTTGTGGTTGCCAGGCTGAAATCGTATCTGTCCACAGTGTTTACGTCAGTCAGGATCTGACAGAGCGCTGCACTTGTTGCCGCACTGGGGAAGACTGAGGGCCGGCTTTCATTGCCTAAGTGGCACACAGAGGCCTCACCAAAAAACGGTCTGGTGACATTACTTGACTCGTCATCAATGGTATCTTAGCAGGCCTAAAACCTAGAGCAAACAGGCTGCTGCCGACCTCAAAAACAACCAGCCATGTAAAGTAACTAGACAGTGCTCCTTTGTCTCACTGAGGAAATGCTGATCTAATCTTATTTTGTCCAAGCTTATGCTTTTAATTAGATCTGCATCTCCAAACCAGCCTATTTTACATGTTTCATGGATTTAAGCTTGGAAACAAGCTAATCAGAATAAAGTTGTTGCCAGAATTGTTCATTTCTATCCATTTTTTAATTTTGTTTTGGAGTTTTCACCCATTTGCTTGTTTCCTGTAACTGTTGGTCAATTTGCTTGTCTTTTATTGACTGATAAATTAATTTGCTAACTGTTTCTGTTAATTCGACAATTGCGAGGCAAATGCAGTCGAGATTTTTGGCTCCACAAAAATACATTTGAATGAATTTACCTTTCCTATTTTTCTTTAGTGTTATCATACCATATTGTGTGTGCCCTACTTTGCTGTCCTTCCTACACATTTAACTACTATTGTAACAAAATAATGTAAAAGTATTCTTATTGGCAGCTGGTGAACCTATATTAATGCATACGGTGTTGTGAAGTGTGGCAAAGTATATTTATGCTTGCCATTGTTTACATTGTTGGTGTTATACATTGTACAACTGAACCAAACTTTAAAAACCAAATCCATCTGGTGTCCTGGTTGCTGTTGTGGGAGTGTGTGTTTGCTCACCTGCTGGTCAGTCATGTCCGCGCTGAAAGGCCGCAGCTCTGCCCTTCTGACCCTGTGACCTGCTGCAGCCTCCACACGCCTCCTCTCTGGACCAGCAAATATTGGACAAGTCAGTCAAGGTTTCGCTCCGTTACACTCTGCCCACTGACTGTTTGACTGTTGCCGGAGAACAGCTTTGCCACCAACGGACAGCAGCCGGGTCAGGACTTGTCCAAACACGCCTGTGCATACAGGTCAGAAAAAGAAATGACCATTTACATCTTTTATCTTACTCCAGTCAAGCATTGGCCGCTTTCTTTGTGAAACAATGAAAAGTCTATTCATTTATGCACTATGTTGTGATATAATGCATTCAATAGAGGTTGCACACATACTGTATAGAATTATTTTCAATATATTTTAACTTGAAATATTTAGTAATAAACAAGCACTTTAAACTGACATTTGACGAGAGCACCGGCTGCAAATGGAAACTGTTTACACACTTTTATGAGCTTTTAACAATGTTACGAAGGTGATCCCTCATCATTAGTTTGCTCAAAGTTGTATTTTGATAGATTAATGTAATGTTAATGTTTGGCTTTGGGTGTTAATGTATTGAGGCTTGAGGTTTCAGAAAATGTCTGTTTTTATCTACCCCCTATCTCCGCCCACAGCCCAGTACATAGTTGCGATATTTCAACAACAAAATACTTGGACATGAGATATGTAGCTAAAAATCTTGTGCTTACCATGGTGATATGCCACAAAGAGGAGGTGGTGTCTTTCAGTTTTAAACAGGGTATCAAAGGACCCATTTCTATTATTAAGCTGTTTTAGTTTAAGTGTGGTTTATAATAAACAAAATGTGAAATAATGATCTACAGTTAAATACCCAAAGAGCATAATATCTCTTCTTAGTTCTTCTTAGCGGTATATGTTATTAACATACTTGACTCACTAAACGTAAGTCAAAAGAAAACATGACCTGCTGATCCAAGCACAAAAAGTCTACAGTATGTGTGCTTTAAAAAGAGAAAAGACTTATGTGTAAGCTGTAGTTGTTAGATTCATGGTAACGCTATTGGCTATCTTGTGCTCACCATCGGCTTTAGTGTAGGGGTTGTCGTTGTTGTCGTTGTTGTTGTCGTTGTTGACGTTGTCTTTTGCAAACCATTGTATGCATTCATATTAATTTATTGTATCTCTAAATGGTATTGTAATTAAAAAGTTTACATGTTTCAACCTCTCCGGACATAGATTTATGGTGCTTCTTCCTGTGCATTGTCTGACTTGTGTTTGTGTGATCCTGGGTGCTCAGGAATGTTTGCTCTGCCAACACTGACTGTAGTCCTCCTCTCTTCAGCCTAGAGTGAAATAGACCCTCTGCAGCCCTTTCATCGGCTGGACACGGCCCGTCCCTTTAAGAGGACCAAGGTAAATAATGGCAGGACTTTAATAGGTGGATAATGTGGTCGCAGGGCACAGGCCGCCTGTCCCTGAGCAAACACGTCCACAACCAGTTCACAGAAAAGCAACTATAGCTTCTGTAACAAAAACCTGAGGATCTATTGTAACAGCTGGATTTGCCTAATCTGGATTGGGACTAAATTATTATTGTATTTGCTGTTATACTTTGTATGACAGATTTTTCATAGAAATTCTTCCAACTATTAACTACTTACTGTGTCATTAATTACTGTAATGTATTTATCCAGAGGTGTCAAAGTGTTGTTTTTGCACACAACCTTGCATTCATATGGCCAGCAATAAACATAAACTGTAATAATAATTGTACAGATTCAACATAACATTTTGTAAACATGCAGTTGTTTTGATTATAGTGTGTATTATTGCATACATTTGTACTATCCAAACAAAGTGTCCTCGTATTTCAATCCAGATGCATCCTCTCACACACACCTCTGAGCAGCCGCAGCACGCTCAGGGGTCTCCAGGGGCCAATTATGACAGTCTACCTACCTTCAGGCATGTGTGCCTCCCACACCTCCAGCCTGCTCCCCGTCATCCCTGCCCCCTCCCCCTGTAGACCCTTTGACCCCTGACACACGACCTCTGTGCTGAATGAGTACACACAGGAGCGTCAGAGCGAGACCCTCGGCCATGGCGCACACACAGACCCTGTGGCTGTGCATAGCAAACCCAACAGAGAAAAGCATGGACCAGTGGCCAAAGACAAGGCGTCTCGCTACAGTGCCTCCACACTACATGAGCATGCACACATTAACACACAGGGAGTTAGAGGTGAGGGGTGAACGGGGGTCCGCAGGTTAATACAGTTCAAACAGACAACAGCTGCAGGAAGCTCTAGAGCTCATTTTAGCCCCAAAACATTTTGAGATTAAACACATTTATTCTTTCAATCTGACGGTTTGTGTCGGCTTCTGCTACTGAGTGATACAAAGTCAGATTGGAAACAAATCAGTGCTGCTCAAAAACGAGACATTGGCTATTGTGAAAAATACATTTTGGAGTGGAGCGCTGTGTTAACCATCAGTAATCAATTCAAACATCCATATTCCAGTGTGCCCAATTCCAAATGCTGATTTGGGATGTTGGGTGTTACGGATGGGTTTTTGTATTATTAATCATTATATTACAATGTATGTTTAATAATGTCATTAATGACACATAGTTTTGCTAAACTTATCATGAATGTGATTTTTACAGCATACATTGCATAACAGTGGTTGATGTAATTTCTGTGTAAATTGTTGCATTCGGGTGGTCAGTGTATGCCAACATCAAAGAGCTCAACTCAGTGGTGGCAACACTGGAAGGAGGATAAAACCAAACCCCACCAACAAAGCTAAGCTTCACCTGAAAGGCCGCCTGGTCCAGTAATACGGGATCATCCCTGGTGTAACTCCTCCTCTTGCCCCCAACAAAGAGACCTGCACATCTGGGACGACCAGGAATGTCCAGCAACAGGCACTGGCCAGTCGCCATGCCAACATGACACAGTGGTCCGGAGCCTTCTGCCCTCTCTCATCCGGACTATATTCTAATAAGACACCTCGGGCCTCACATTGTGTAGGGACATGTCTCAACATGGTGGGAGAGCAGGGGTCAGCCTGGACAATGACCTTGGCCCCAACAGGAGGTTGGGTTTCAGACTGATGGCTGGATGTGTGGGCAGTCCCTCTGTGGCAGGTCCGGTTTGTAATCGGCTCAGCGGCTGGTCGGAGGCCAAACACCGCTCAGTATTGTTCAAATGAGTCTGAAAGACTTGGTGCTCAATGGCCAGGGCAGGCAAGGGTCAGACTGGCCGCAGTGGTCCAGTGCCTTTCAAATGCCTTAGACCAAACCGGTCTCCGCTTCATGGGCATGTTGCAATGGTTAACCTGTGCTTTTGTCAACACATGTTGAGTTCTAAAATCAGGATAAAAACAATGCTTTTCAATTCCCTTTTAAGCTTAATTCAAAACAATTTGACCATTGGGTAGTGCATGTCCACCACATGTTGACTCAGGACTTAATTAGCAGCCGATAAAAGGCATTAGCCAGCTTCTGATTCACTTGACTCACACAGCTGTCTGCAGGCTGCCCTTCATTCCCATTAACTCTATTATGCTTGTCTGGGACACTAATTTCATCAAGCAGTACTCACACGAGTACATGCACTAATCACATTTTGGACACAGCTAATACTGATCAATGAGGTGGTCGAGATGAAGTGGTGCAGCAACACGAGCCGCTGCTCAGATGCATTCCACTGGACTACTTCATTCCCAGTAAGGTTATTCCTGTTTATGCTTTAGTTTATTATAAAGATTGATTACTTTTAGGAATACATAATTAATCTCATATCAAAAGGTCAAACACGATAAAAAATGTAGGCTTTAATTTTTAGTGTGTTTGCATATTTCCTCAATCTCCATCACAGACTTTACTCAACTGGTCTGAAGCGCTCCTAATGGGAGCTCTTCTGTCACATGCTTCCTTAGCCACCTCGCCCATCATGTCAAGCCCTGCGGACACAGGACCAGCGACACCATACTGAATCCTGGAAAGTCCAACTGCACCTAAATTGGTGTGTTTTAATGAACACTCTTCATCCCAGAAAGTCCTCTTCTTCACATATAGCATCACATGACATGCAACATCCCAGAATTCTCAGCACTGGTTACCTTACAGGCTAATAGGACCTGCCAATGGAATTAGGTTCTTTCCATGAAAAGAGAGCAATTAACTCCAATTGGAGGCTACAGTGCTGGAACCTCAGCCCCTGGAGACTTTGGTGGTCCAGACATTTAATCATCATGTGACCTAGTTGCTGGTTCTGATAAATGGGCCAAGGAAAGGAAAGTGCTGGCCAGTCATTAATCTACAGTCAGATGGGGACAGGCACACACGGTTGCCGCCAAGTTAATTGGCCACTTATTTTAGCACGAGCGTAAAGCTAAAGTGAGATGGAGATTGATGCTACTCTGTTGATCCATAATTCGGCCTCTTGGGTACTAATACTCACAAAACAAACAGAATAATAGAATGTGGGAAGAGTGGCTGTCTCTGAGGAGATATCTATAGGCCATTCACAACTCCACAGGTCATGAACATTTGACTGAACACTGCTTAGTTAAAAACAAGCCAATTCAGCTTGAACTCACAGAAATAAAACTTGGCATTCTTCAGCATTCATCAAAGCCTTCTCCAGTGTATATCATGGGATTGTCAAGTGTGACATCATCATGGCTTGTTTGAGTTCCATATACAAACAGCAGAGACAAGGTTTTTGTCTGAACCTCCTGAGGAAAAAAAGACATGAGGGACCAAAATTATCTCATTTAAATTTTTTGGTGATTTATGTAATTATTATTTTTATTATTATAACTACATCCGCAGATTGAGGATGATTGTTGGATGAAAGTCGAAACGTCTTTTTTTTCTAAAAACAGTGCCCACATTACTACAACTGAATCTTTTTCTACAATGGAACACTCCTGGAAAACTATAACTATATATATACATATATATTATACATTTATATATAATATACATATAAACCCTGGAGCAGGTAAAATTTGCAAAACATTCCATTCTAGTGAATGTTACTGATTTCAATTGGACCTGGAAGTATGACATCACCACTTCACAGCCCCAATATTTTATATCTTCAGTGATCCATAAGATAAAACAGAATCACAAAAAAGCATGTAAGCCTTTCAGTGCTCTTATCTCCTCAGTTCTGTGTCCAATCAGGTTGTAGCAGGGGTCAGCAGTCATTCAGATGGACGCTTGCCTGATGGACGATGGCAACTGGAGGGCTGACCGAACAGTGATAAGGAGCATATCTTGACAGAAGCTTCCTCTGTAAACCCACACTCAGAGTCCCACTGTCGACAGAGGGAGATGGATAGGTGTTTGGGTGGATGGATACATGAATGAAGAGGAGACGTACAAGCAGATGCAGAGGCCGAACAAGGCAAGGCCTGTCCTTGTGTGTTATCAATTCATCTTGTGACCTGCACTTAATGTCCTCCGGCTTGACAGAAATAAGCCTTTCTTGCCTTTTTAATGAAAGATTACATGGTTCATAGTAGTTGTGACTTAGATTAAGGCCATGCTAACCATTCTTATGAAACAATGTAACTATTGTGTTAAATATCGGAGTATGACACATAACCATCTGGCACATGCTTTATGATTCCTGTGTATGTCTTTTGATGTGAGAATATGATATGTAGCCTATGTGTAGTAGCTTGATTAATATGATCAATGGAAGTGTGCTTGGCTGTTCAACCTAATTCGAGCTAATTGGGACTTTTCACACATATGTCCAGAGTAGAATGCTTTCTCTAATGAGTGTGGGTGCCTTTACTCTCTAAGATGTGACAGCAGCAGGAGGCTGGCCCGGCTGACCTGCCCGCTCCCCTGTGGTCAGTGCTGAGCCGGACACTGCTCCGGCCTGAACTATTTGAATAGCAGTTCATCTCCTGCTCTCTGCAGGACTCCTGGTTTCTCTGAGGTCCAGGCCTGACCCCATAGAAAAGGCGCAGGCCACAGAGTCAACATCAGTGATGCGGCTGCCACACCAGCAGCTGCCCTTCGACCGCTGAAGCCCGCTTCTCTGACCCGGCTCATGCCTTGGCAGGGCTCCCTGTGGTGAGTCAGGGGTCAGTCTCCCGGAGGGTCATTGAAGAGTGGCCACTGACCGATGAAAAAATGGCTTGTGGTTGGCCAGGGGGTCGTGGTGGCAGTGAATGTGCAGGGAGCTGCACCCCTGTGGCCACTACCTAATTTGGCAGGATGCTGGTACACCAGCGACAGACGCCAGGGCAACAATGGCTTTGCACTGGTAAACAATAATGTTTGTCCAAGGTCTCTTTCTTGGGGCCAATCTGAAGCTCACAAAGCCCATCTGGTATCAATAAGATGTCCTGAGATTCTATTCACCACATCAGTCTTCATTTTGCCTGCCTTTTCAGCAGTGCTCCTCTTTGGAGGCTCAATACCCAGAGTTGGTTAACACTTCTGAAGTGACAGATGCTATAGATCTTAAGTTTCTAAAGAAAAGCGTGCCTGAAACTGTGTTTTGTTCAATTAAGAATCTTACCCTTTTCTTGTTTTGTGTATAGTGGATGTGAAAAATGTCTATATAATAATATAGTAATATTGTTAGACTTGAGTGTCACTGTTATGTCATCCCATCAGATGGAGAACTCTGCAGATATTTGGGTCATAAGGGGTCATATAAACCATTGGAGACAGCCACAACATGTATAAATAATAAACCTGAAACAAATGTATTGTCACAGGGTTTTTGCTGTGTGTTTTGAGGTTATAAGACTGTAACCTCCACAGAGGGTCTTAGTCATCCTGGTCATTACATAAAAGAAAGCACCTGGCCTTATTTATTTCGGAGTACTAGTCCCTATTTGAATCCTTTTCTTGGTCCAATAGAGAAACAGAACCATAACAGCTTTATTTTGTTGGACCTTCCCTCCTCAAAGTTCCACACACATAAAGGCGCTTTATTCATGCTCAGCTGAGGCCATATGACTCATGTCTTTATAGGGAGGAGAGTGGGAGGAAGTTTGGAACTAGATGACCAGTGAGTATTTTGTTCCCAGTGTTAGGACTGGTACGGGGTGAATAGTCTAGTGGCTAATGAATGACACGAGAGGCAGAGAGGGAGCGTGAGAGTGGAGGAAGTTAGCACAGTGAGCAGCAGACACAGGCCAGGACTCCCGGGTTCTCTGGCTCTCCACTCCGGGACAGGAAGTGGGATTGTTTGTGAGCAGCACGTGTGATCCACAGGCCAGCACGCTGAGGTCAGGCAGGAAGTGGTCAGGCGTGGGCTCTGACCTCTGGGTAACAGCCGAGGAGCCTCAGGCGGAGCTGCTGCCACGTTCTGTGTGCACATTCAGACTTAATCATCACAAGGCCGATCTTGTTCTTACTGAGAGCGAACTTGCCACAGATTTGACCTGTATCTTATCTCAGAGCCAAAGCAATATCATTTAGACAAGCAGGTGGCAGACAGTCCACCAAAAAAGTTACATAGTGCGCCATTTAAGTTTAAGTGAAATAGTTTTGAACCTCGTTTGATAATGACTTCAGAGATACGTGGTGTTTGAGTAGCCTCATTCTGACATATGCTTATCCAGACCTATTGTTCGTGTAGGTCTGGTAGAGGCGGGTAAGTGGAGTAACGTTACTGTAAAACATTATTTCACAAATAGTTAAAAGTAATAACCCAAAAAACCTTATTACTCAAGTAGAAAAGTATTTGGAGGAACTACTTGAATATCTTAAGAAAATATTAGTTCGAATAATTTCTTATTGTCAGCCTAATACTTTTCACAAGACTTACACACAGTAAATATTTTTTCTCCAGTAACCCTAACAGTACTGTTACTTCAAGCTAAAAATAGTACGGTGTCAGAAGTAGTCTACAATATCTTGAGTTACTAAAGTTTAGGTAACTGAGTAATACCCGCCTGTGGTTTTAATGTATGTTTGCTGCGGTCTGATCGTATTTTCAACTTTGCTAATTTGTTCCAAGCATTTCAGTTATTTACTAATGAGTTTATGAGTGCTTTTCACAACTTTCAGAGGCAAGAACGGAGTTTTGCCATCACGGTAATGCTAACAATAACTAGCATGCTAACAGTGCACTTCCTGGTTTGCTGAGGATAAAATGCTATATTCATGGTTATCAGTTCTCTGTTTCTAAGCAATATTTGGAAAACTTTTGCCTATTCAAAAGATATAGTATTTTGTTGAACAGATGAAAACCCTGCTGTATTATTACCAGACGTCATAGAAGAAATCTGAAGCACTCTGTTGATGTGAAATTTCCTTCATTGTAGCATGGACGGCCCACGCGTTTTAACACTAATGTGAAAAATGTTGTTTTGAATTGTTAATCTTTTTGACCCTAAAATAGCTTCTTGTACAACAGTCTGTATAGGGGCCAGCCCTATGTTCCTACGTTCCCCGAGACCTGGATTAGGGTTATATGCTGCTATATTTTATGCTGTAAAACCATACATTTATGCACAACTATTGGGGATGTGGAACCATTAGCCTATGCTATTATATGCGTAGTTCCCCCGTTCATAGAAAAGGGGGATCATAGGTACCAGGGAATATAGGTACGCAGCCATCCATCTGTAGTGGGAAAACATATTTTACTTTATTAGGCCCACATAAAAAAATGGTAGAAGCCGCTTTGATTCATATCAATTGTCCCCTGTCAAGCAGACACTGTGCTAATGAGGACTTATTCTGGCATCCATCCTATAGGCAACAGGACATATTAGATTTGGTGAGGGGTTTGGGGGGCCGTCAGCCAGGTTCCCAGGACACCCTCCATAACCACTTGAGACAAGGAGTCAGAGAGAGACATTCCTAAAACACATGACAAAAACCTGGGGCCGCAAGTCAGAGAGAGAAGCATTGAGATCCCAAGCAGGTAGCCAAGGCAGAGAAGCCAAATTGTCCTTTGTGCCACAAGAGCCATTGAGAAGGAACAGGATGCTGTCTGCAGGACATCCCAGACCCCTCGGCGCTGCATTGTAGTCTGTGCATTTTCTCTGCTTTTACTTTTATGCATCCATGTCTGGTCCAGTGTTGACTTTGGGCAAAAGATTGACAAGGGAGGACTTGGCTTGTCTTGGACGTAAGGCTCTCCTCTTCGTCAAATGACAGTGAAAGAGCGCTTCATAGACAAACTCAATTAGTCAGCATGGAGATTTGAAGGAGGTGTCTTGTGCCACAATGGGACCTCTATTTTGACGTATGGCTGTGGTGAATGCGTGGCAAACACATACTTTTGTTGGTGTTGAGACAGTGGCAGACATGTTCAATATAGTCTGAGACTGTGGGTCACAAAGAGACCCTGGGCCTCATTTGGAAACTGAGACTAACAGGAATAAATTACAAAATAATTCATCATTTTTAATCATTATTACAAAATCCAACTTGATTTTGCTTAATTTGATAGAACAGTGATTGGGGGAGAGTTGTGCTTGAATTCTTAACATTGAGGCAAGCTTTAGTTACTTTCCCACGTTGATGTGCAGATGTGGGTGTTTTGTTGCTGGATGTTGAGTTGTGAGCAAGTCCAGCTGGTGATTTTTCAAGGTCATGTTTCACTGCTGCCTGTTATTGCTCTAAAGCCTAATAAATACATTTGGTTTATAGTAGCAGTCACAAAGTTCAACTTTTTTTTCTCAGCACTAGCCTCACCAGTATAACTTACATGGACATTCTGAGATGGTGGATCCATATTTTAGAAGTTTGGATGCTGAAAGTACTTAATGGTTAAAGATGGAGGAAGGGGGTGCAGATTGTGAAGAAGGGGTGCTAGCTGTGTTCATTCCCATGACAACAAGGCTAAAACATGCCCATTGCGTCCATATAAGGGGCCGCTGGGCTGGGACCTGCTTAACAATACCTTTAATGTCATAGCTCAGTGACTGCTCTTTGTTCCCAGGGCGGCGCACTGCGACCCACACAAAAACTCAAAGGCAAAATGGATTAGAATATGAGAGAAAAGATGACTGAATCAAACTCAGTGGATTGGAGGAGATTAGTGGAAAGGATTAGGGCCAAAATGACACACTAATTACTTTCTGATGCGGTAAAGGATGGGCCACTGTTTCAAGTTTTCTTACTACACAGCTGTTTGGTGTGGCCCCTCATCTGAACAGATTTGAACATTTTCTTACCACTAAACTATTTAATTTTAACAACTTTTATTTCAAATTGTATAAATCCTAGCTAAATCTACCATCACTGAACTCGACACACTAGTGGACTTGGTTAAATTTGTCTTGTGGGCTTCAGGTGCCACTCATTAACCCTGATTAGTGGGGGCTTAGTTTGGACACAGTGTCTGATGTAATGAAGGAGAAAATTCAATAGTGAGAGTAGAGTAACAGTGTTACTGTGGCTGTGGCTGGATGTAGACTTTATTTGAGTCCAGACATACTCAGCACACACACTTGAACACGCTGACATTCTGAAACTGTTTCTGGAGTTACCACATTATTAAATAAACAGCGGAATCTGATGTGAGTAATCTGATTTTATTTTACCCGTTCACACATGTCAATTTATTAATATCAACAAGGACAGTTAAATGGTAAACTAATGTAGAAACGACAAAGACAAGACAAAATGTGAACACTAAATAATCTATTACTTTGATTTCCACCACTATTTTTGCATTATGAGATAATGAGATTATTGAAATGGCTTTTAAACAGCAAGATCTGAGAAGCCTAAACTGATTGTGTTATGATCGGTCACACTGGCTCATGTTTTCATGACAAAAATACAGATGAAATGTAAAGTAATTTAGCTAAAACAAAAAAACGAATTAAAAGACTGAAAAAACAAACTATTCCTTTGATTTTTAAAAATCCATTAAGGAAACGACACATCACCTGTCGCTTTGGATTTGGTTTGGATTTCTAATGTGCATGTAAACACGCTGCAATAATCAGATCTAATTATTAGGTTCTGGATGCTCCATTTATTCAGGCCATGTAACTTATTCTATTCCAAAAGACTTTAATTAATTTCAATTATATGAATATACCCCGCATTAATTACACTATCATAAATACATGGCCTACTCGCAGTCAATAAATATAAGCCTATTTCAAGCATACTTAAAGGCTGAATGAATTGAATTATAGTGTAAACAGCAACCTCTTTCAAACATTGTATTGTATTCAATCCAAATTTAACACTAATTCCTTATCAATGTGTTCAGAACAACCCCAGCAGTCATGGTATTGTTGTAATTCTTCTAAACTTAAGACACACAACAGTGACGCACTCAGGCCTGCAATGTGACTCAGTGACTTCCACTTGTGTTGACCAAACGTCCCTCTCTTTCTCCTAATTATTTGTCCAAACTGGAGTCAAGGAGAAGGCCTTGTGTGGAGTTTGCTCTGCTCTCCAGGTCTCCAATTAGCCCAGAAAGACTCACGGAAGGACAGTATAGAGACAAAGAAGGGAGGCCAGGACAGAAAAACAAAAAACAACAATCAACAAGAGGCCGTGGCGTCCTGACTGGGGAGGGGGGGTGCGCACACCTCCTCCTGTCCCTCACAAACAACGACGCGCTGTTTTCCAAGCTCCGAGCGTCTCTGTGGAAACCTGCAACTTCTTTTGGTTTATTTCATTGGTCGCTCCCTCCTTGGACACAGGCTGACATCCCCCGGGACCCCCAGCACTCCCCCTCTACCCCATTCACATCCTCCCCTCTTTGCAGGGCTAAAACAAAGGGCAGTGCTGAAAGGACTCTGAGGTAGGTAAATGTATTCAGTGACACCGGCCGGATGATTCCATTCTGGGCCAGCGCTGTAACATTTGTTTCCGAGCTTGTCTGAAGGCAGGGACAGCGTGTTGGCTCTTTTGTCCCACGTGCCCTCTGCGCAGCCCTGCAGTTAATGGTGGTCTTGTCCTGGGCTGCTCGACCAGAAACCCACGGCCCACATCGGACGGGCCTACACAGGGACATGGGACAGGATGCATAACAACTGTGTGTGAGGAATGTGCTCTGGTAAACTGTGTGAGGGCAAACTGAACCACTCTGTTAGTCCCATCTTCATCTTGTCTAATGATCAGGGCTGAGAATGAAGTGGACAGCATGTGATTCAATGTACTCTAAAGAGAACTTCTATTCAAGTATTTACTTTGTGAACTTTTGTCTTCAAACTTTATTCTGGTACAAATGTTGGAATATCAGAAGTTAATCTGTGCAATCACAAAACTTGTAATTTAGCTACATTTACTATTAAAAATTAATCTTGAAAATGCTTTGTTTCATATGGCATAAATACCTTTAGGTTTACCTTTAAATTGAATCTAGTTTTCTCATTAAACTTGATATAAAGTCTTGTCAATAACAAACAACTACAATTTATTTGTTTGTTTGTTTGTTTTAATTACATTTTTAATTATCATAATAACCACACTCAAAAATTCTTCCTAATTGAATTTCCCCTGACCCACATCAAGGTCCTGGCCCAAATCTGGACTGAATAAACCACAGATGCAGCAGAGTGGATGAACGGGCTTCCTTAGAGGTTCAGGACGTCCTGCTGTTCTCTATCGGCGCAGGGCCCCCCAGCATTTAGCCGTGAGAGTCCGGCTCTTTCACTGCTGAGGGCCCAAAAGAGCATCTTCACTTCTGTTCTGTCACTCTCTCCGGGAGACGAGTGGCCATTGGAGACGAGGACTATACCACACTTGACTTTGGTAATCTGTGCTGCACAAGAAGATGCAGCCATTTTGAAGATGTTTTAATGATTGTTTAGATTTCAATTGTTCAGTTATATGTTAAAAACAGATTATACAAAAATGTATTTGAATCTCTGCTTTTATATAAGGCTATATAAGGTTATTCAAGTAAAAAATGCAAATAAGTTCAGATTTTACTGTTTCAAATAATTTTAATCACGATTATAGGCAAATAACTGCTTTTTTCTTAAACCTCAGCTCAATAGTAGAAGTGAAATCAGATTTGTATTTTTTTTATTTCTATATTACAGAAAATTATTTTAATTGGCATTAAAAAAAAAAATTTTTCTTTCTTTCTTTTTTCAGTTTTTGAATACACAAATGAAAACGAAAAACACAAAAACAGAACACGACGAACAGTATATATCTTTTTTTTTAAAAGGCTGCAAAATACAGCCAAAGAAACATGAGGTAAATGTCCTATTTGGTCCAAAGTCTGCCAGGTTTCAATTCCAGTTCAAATCAACTGTGCATGTGATTTCTATTTTTTATTTTTCAATTTACGTACATATGTCAATCTAGTCATTGATCGATGATGCACTTTGATGCACTTTGTGACATACATTTTTTTTGTGATGGTCTTCTTTCCTGCCACCAGAAGTGCATATGCTCCAAAGATATAATAAACAATCTACAAACTTAGAAACACTGCATGAGTTCCTGAAAGCTTGTTCCCGCCAAAAGTAGCTCTTTGTGTCGATACGTCTCCAAATCTCCTACTCACCACGTTCACCCTGAGTTTGGCGACTTGCTCTTGTACGTGGGGCCGCCTCTGCTAACTGTGTTCAGGGATTAGGGGCTCCTTGACGGCTCCTTCAAAGTTAGACCCAGCATGGCAGCTTCGATTATGACCTTTAGATGTTTTCAAAATGAGACTCCGATGAATACCGGCTTTTTTTCCCAGGGCCAACTTGAACCGCACGTCAGACAAAAATGAATGCATAATCCAAAGAGCCACAAAGGCAGGAGTGTAGACCATCCTGGAGTGTTGTGCTTGCTTGCTGAGAGTGGCTTTATATTTCATTGCCTGCTTTGAGGTCGGGAGTGCTATAATAATGATTAGAAACTTTAAAGACTAGATCAAAGTGCGGCCCAGGAAGCTTAGTCTGTGCAGTCATTGTAGGGCAATTGTTTGGGTTTCTTGATGGGAAATTCTTGTGAAAAGAATCCTGGACTTCAGTTATGTGGGGTCCACTTACTTGTCATAAGAACAAGATGTGAAGTTTGACCACCTAAAGATGCCCCACCACCCACTTTACACTGCCTTGATGTTCTGTGGGGTAATGGAGGATCGCTTATAGGCGATAAGTGCTCAGGAGTTTGGACTGTAGGGCTGTAATACTGTCACATGACCTGCACACACGTAAAACACACTGATCTAACAAGACGGAAAAGTATTGTAACTCAAATAGAACTATCAGATCTCTGCATTAAAGGGGTACCATGCAACTTTTGTGTAAGAGGGAATTCTGACCAAAGGTGTACATACAAAACAAGCATCTTTATTGAAATGAGAAACTGACAGAATGCTTCCTGACCTGTTTCTGAAAGCCCCCACTGCTTCAGAGTTTGTGGACCTGGACCTCTCATTTCCAGGAAGAGTCAGGAAGAAAAGTTACATATTGCACCTTTAAATAGCAATGAATCAAAAATACTTCTTGAGTTTGAAGTGAAGTAAGCCGTGAGCTTGTGACACCATTGAAGCAGTGGTGGAAGAAGTACTCAGTTTTGTAAAAGTAAAAGTACAGATACATGTGTAAAGAATCACTGTAAAAGTAAAAGTATCACATTCAAAATCTACTTAAGTAAAAGTAAAATGTATTCACCTTAAAACTACTTAAGTAAAGTACAGATATCTAAACATTTTGCTTAAGTACAGTACTTTTAAAAATCTACTTAAGTACCGTAAACGTTTAAAGTCCCTGTGTACAAATGCGCTTAAGAGTAAAGTATTTCACACAGATTTTGAGAACTGTTAAAGCCTTAAATGTAGGGATTTTGGTCAACAAAGGTCAATTCGAAACAAGTAACGCAGGATGTCACCATGAACGTGCTAAAAATAACTCTTTAAACTGTGCTAAAAATAATTCCAAAGTACCATGTGAAGGACTTTCTCATTTTCAGTGCAGTTGAAAAAATGACTGAGTAAAAATTACAGATTCTTGGTCTCAAATATAGCAAAGTAAAAGTATCCACTGTAAAAACGACTGAAGTAAAGTACAGATAACTAAAAATGTTACTTTAGTATAGTACTTTTACATTTGTACTTTTCTGCATTGAATTAATACAAACATAACACATTTTAATCATCAATACATAGTCAAATTCCATGTAATTTTAGCATTCCTTTTTGAACGTCTACTTATTGTCCACAGGATTTTCACAAAGCCAGACGGGAGACCAGCAAAGCCCCTGAGATTGTTAAGCAGCAGCTCTGTCTCCCCCGGGCGACTCCCAGTCCTGCTCGGTGTGTCTGTTCATCACATGCCACATACGCACAGATGGGCCCTTGGGGACATGTGCTCATCTCATGGGTTTGAAGACTCCAGTGGGAGATGACGGTAACTCAAGTATGGGGTTTAGAGCCAGGAGTTCCCCGAGCACGTGGCCCTGTACACTTCAAGCCTCAGGAGGGTTTTATCTCCTCTGGGGATCTCAGCAAAGTCAAACAGCAATGCTTGGCTTTAACTGAGAGATGTGGTCAGTTTGTAAAGTTCAGTCAAATGAGAGTATTATGTAAAAGGGAGCAAAAATTATAGTCCTAGAAATTTCTCAAACAAGAGTAAAAAACTACTTCTCAACTGTAAGAGGACTGTCTGAGCTGATTTATCATTTTAAAAGTTAATTGTAAGGACAAGACATTAAATAATGCACAAAATCTGGTCAAAATGAATCATATCTGAAGGAGCGAGAAACACAAATGTTAAAATCATTTAATATTGTCATTATAAAGCTTTTGTAGCACTTGTAGACTTACTCACAGCGGGAAGAGGAACCACTGGAGAACTGGAGTAAGAGTATTGTTACTTCAACTAAATATTAATTAAGTGTGAGTAAAAGTCTGAAAACCACTCCAAAGTACAATTTATTTAAAAGTTTACTCAAGCAGCCTAAATGAGTACCCATCTCTGAAAGTGTCATAGAATCAGAATCTGAAAAGTTTTATTGCCATTGTCAATGAACAAAATTCACAAACATAGGAACTCGTTTCGGCGTTAAGGTGCAACATAAAACACTGAGCAATAATAAAATAACCCTTTCGGATTCTGATTCTGAAAACAACATATATGAAATCAAAAGGGCATGCATTAAAGAACATTTTAATTTACTATAGGATAAAATACAAATATTCTTATTATGTACACAAAGATTTATGGTTAAATGTACAGTTGTAGTGCAGAAAGTGACAGTGCAGTGAGTGATTGATTGAATTGTAGTTAAAGTGACAGGTGTTTAAAAAGTGTTCATGAGTCCAACGGCAGAGGGAAAGAAACTATTCTTGTGGCGGGAGGTTCTGGTCCGGATGGACCGTAGCCTCCGGCTTGGTCCGGATGGACCGTAGCCTCCTGCCTGAGGGGAGTGGTTCAAATAGACCATGTCCAGGGTGAGAAGGGTCAGCTGTGATCCGACCTGCTCGTCCCAGAGCCCTGGAGACGTACAGGGATAGGCTATATATCAAATATTCTGTTCATTTACATTAAACTAGCCAACACATATGATTAATAATGTCAATCAAGTATTGATTTATTTGATTGTTGATCATTAAAAGAAAAATCCATTTGCTCTGTCAGTAAGCCCACAGGCTTGTATGTTTCTTGTCCACTGGAGGGCAATGTTGTCTCTGGATGTCCGTCTATATCTGTGAGGGGGAAACAGTCACAGAGCTCGTTATTACAAACCGTCCTCTGTCCAGCGGAAAGATCAGGCACCACTGTGCAATCATGTTTTAGTGCTACAGTCCACAGGGAGTGTATAACCAATCGTGACAAACGTGTTACTCGTGCATCTAACTTTTCTATCGAAACTAGCTCTTTGGATTTGTGGTTTATTATGTTGCATCTTTACTACCAACATTTTGTAAAGAATTGTAGATCACATTTTAGTTTATTCTCACAGATAACCATCAAAATACTTCGTGAATGGTTAAGAACGAGTTAGACTCTACACTTCTCTGGTTGATACATTTGCTAAGGTTATGCCCTTGTCCCACTGCTTTCTGCAAATATCATTACATATGCACGCGCTGCAGCCTGAGGACTGTGGCCCTCTGTCTCTTCACAGATGTGGACTCTCATCAAAGTGGTCTTCCCGGGACAGGAGAGCCCTCCACAGCGGTGTAGACCCGTGTGAAGTCAGGAGGCCCATGTTTGCTCCAGAGATTACATTACCACACTTGAAGCCTGCAGCCTGCTCTCAGTCCCACCTCCTGAGGTGCAGCACTTCTGCTGATGCTGCAGGTCTGGCACAGGCCAGTGGGGACTTCACAGTGAGTCCTCTTTCTCTGTGGCATGCATGGGGTGAATGTTGACTCAGATGGGACGGGTAAACAGAACCAGGGGTCAAGACATGTGGGTGCCCCATTCGCATGTAGGACAGGCCCAGTGGATTAGGCTAATGTCCGTCCAGGAGGGGGGTGTTGCATAGCTGGCTTTCCCTTGACAGGAGGTGATGGATTAGGGCTTTGTCAGGACCCATGTCTTGCCCAAGGGACCCAGCGATGAGCGAAAGAGAGGGGCAGAGAGAATATCAGGGCCCAAGGGCAGCCCAATCCCAGATCAACTACATGTTGACAAGGGATTATCCCCCTTTTTGGTGTGTTGATGCAAAGTTTTGCAGCAGATAGAAGGTGCACAAGGTATGACGTGACGAGCCTTGAGATCTCGACAGCTTGTGACAGATGACGCATGTTGTTTCTTGTTTCACAGGTGAAATAGTACTTATACTGTAACTGCAAACAATCTGTCTATTTGCAGAACATGCTGATCACATTTTCATTTACTTTGGTCTAAACCTAACGGAGGAACATTTGGAATATAAACTTTGCATAGAAGAAGTAATTACAGAATCATAATGCCAACGAAGTTTAACATGAACTCAAATCTTTATGTATAAAGCATAATATCATATACAATTTATTCTGACTTCTGGTTTAACAACAACCATAAATTCTCACACAAGTGAAGAGTTGCAGTAAACGCTGGCGAGTGCACAACTCCATTGGAAGTGGTGTGGCAGATCTCACCCACATTTTACTCTATTGCTCATAATGTGGAAAGCAGATTGTGTGTTTTTATGGTTTCCCTTTGAAATCCGGCACACTTGACCCCTCCCTCCTCCATCTGTGATTTTTACTGCAAGCTCCAGTTTATTTCTGGAAACCTCCTTTTCTACTCAGCTTGTTTAAGACGCCTGTCAAAGTGTGCCTCTGTTTACTTTTGCCATTTGGGACAAACAGTTAAGTGAGGTGATTAGGGATTGGCTCATGATCTGCACTAACCAAACACAAACAACTACTTGATGTAGTCCTGTCAGTCCTACAGGCAATTGTGAACGTTAGCAACTGGTACTGTCGCAGTGTTTAAGAATAATGAGAAAATTAACAAAAAAGATTTGTTATGTTAAAATTCAGTTTTTACAATTACCGTTTTAAAGACTAATTAAGGTTTCCAATTTTAGTAGCTGTCTCTTTTCTTTTCTTTTCTTTTTTTTTTTTATAAATTCTGCTTGTTTTTTGAGCCTGTGCATGATAATAATTACTCTGCATCAAATTAAATTAGTTAGACCCAAAAACACTTGCAGGTTGACACTAAAGACATGATGGAATGGAGGTTCAATTATCAAGCTTTTAGCATAATCCAACATTCTGTTCTTCAAGACAGCTTTGTGAAAGTGTTGTGCAAGAATCAGTTACAAAACGTCCCCTCTGTAGTTCGTATATAGTGCTCGTAGTCTCTTTTAGCTTTACATGTTGAGCTGAAGGCTAGGGAGGGAGGGAGGAGGAGGAGGAGTGAGACGTGACTGTGAGATAGTGACTGACATGTGGCGGGCCGGCGCTGATAAAAACCATCTCCTGACGAACTTGTCGCCTCTTGCTCGACCACGCGACTCCGTGTGTCAGGGGAGAGCCTGGCAGGCTCGGTGTCAGTGTGGGCGGCCTCCTGACACGTGCTCTCTCCGTCTGGGCTCACACGCACACCCACATCATGACGCTCACACAGGGACAATTGCTGCACCGAGCCCAGGCAGGAACAGAAAATACTCACAACTAAACGTGAGCCTCTGCTTTTATGTGGCGCTCTGAACCCTGCCGCTCTCATAAAGTGTTACCTCCACGCCTTTGGTGCAAGCTATTACCTGAAATCCTCTTTTGTTTGTTTTTTGTTCATTTGCTATTGGCAATTATACTCCACGAAACAACAGAGAGATAGGTAGGCAAATTAAGTATTTTTTTTACATTACAGAAAAAAGCTACTAAATGTTAATGCACTTATTTTACAATCCTGAGCTGACAGATTTGCTATAAATAATTTAAACTGATGTAATGACACAGATATAACTTTTGGGGCAGAATTAGTCTGATTAACACTGTAAATATTAGAAGAACTGCATGTTTTGCACAGGCATCACTTATGAACGTCATTCTGTGATTGCCGCTGTGAAATGTTTGACTGCGGCAGTGCTGGCAAAGAAAGGATCCATGGATTTATTGGCTTAAATTTACTCACTACAACCTCACTTCTGCATTCAAGCATTTGGTTCAGCGTGTTATGGACTGCTGTAATCACTGGCCAGGTTGGGGACGGAAAAAAGTGGCACAGTTTCTTAGGCATGAACGGCATTTGAAATGTCTGTAGTGTCAGTTGTGGAGCTGGAAAAAGGCAGTAGCATCCTTACTCGAGCCGTTGTTTTTGCCACAAATTGCTTACTAGGACTGCATAAATTCAGTTTACAGGGAAATAGTCATTCATATTCACTAGCCGTGTGTCTTCACATAACAGATGTCCATTTGCCGACACACTACATATTCATCCAGTGCATTCCTGCAGGTGTGTGTGTCTGTGTGATGCAGGCACACAGCATGAGGACAGAGGGAAGAGGGGGAGGTCTTTAGAGACAAAAGCCCCCCTTGGATGCTCTTTGTGGGTTTAGGTGGAGGACATTTAAACACCATTCAGTCTTAACCAGGACCCCCCAAAGACACCCCAAATTCTGGGGATAACTACCTGCCCAGGAGCCCATCTCTGCCCATCTGTCGCCCTTAGCATCCTCCTCTTCACCGCTGCTCCCACCCACGCACAAGCGCGCCCCAGTGGATGATTGCTGAGTCGGCCGGCATCACGCTGACAGTGCAGAAAGCCCGGGGACGTGGGGGCGGGGGGTACGTGGGCGCGTGTAAGGGGGTGTGTAGTAGGAGGCTGTGGGCTGCTGGTGCATCTGGGCAAGTGGGAGTGAGTCGGCGGACGAAGGGGCTTTCAGAGGAGTTGATGGATGTGTTTGAGTAGGTGTTTGTGTGAGTAGGCAAATACTTGTGTAGGAGGGATTCAGTGGGTGTCTGTGGGTGCCAGTGTATTGTGGGTGTGGGCCCATAAAATCAATTCACATTCATTGTTTTAAAAATATATAATCCTAAAAAAACAATGTATTGGCTAATAAATCATTTACCGGTATTTTGTGTTAAGGTCAATACCTAAAGACTGTTTCAGGTAACTTTTCTATTTTGAAATTATACACGCTCATAGCAATGTTATAGTTTTTTAATGTAGAAAGTGGCAATATTTAATTACATGTAAACCAATTCATCAAACATATATTTTTTCATCCTAAATAGCTCTGGATAGACTTGAGACACAGTTAAACAATATCGTCGAGTACAAAGAAACATTGTGTCGTGAATTCACACAAGTATTTCTCACTGTCTTTATGACAAATGTCTCAGTCTTTTAACAGGATCCTGATAGTTCTACATTTGTGACACCTACATATCAAACGCCTGGTTGTCCAGCAGTGAGAATCTAGCCCAGTTCACTCTGTGAGTGGGATGTGTTCGCTAAAAACCCTTTCTGGCAGGCAGGCACACCGCCGGCTGCCTCCATGAGGCCCGCAGGCGTGCTACCCGGAACGAGCGGCTCTGATAATAAGCAGCGTTTGGCCCTGCTAACCTCTGCAGGCTTGGCTTGGACGAGTTGTCTCTTACTCCCAGCCTTGTTTTCTCTCCCTTTTCTCTGTCAGCAAAGGAGTCACTGAAGGGGAGGTCAGCCAGGCCCGCAGCTGCGCCTCTGAGCTTCTACACTGTTTATTTGGGCAGCCAACGCCCAACCAAAATAAGCTCCAGCCAGCCATTGCTCCTGAGAACTGAGGCCACCGGCGCGGCACATTTCATCCAAGTGCAAGAACAGGCATATAGAAAGTGGAGACTTTGACAATATCATAAAAGCAGCTCACAGTACAGTTACCACACAACAGCTGTTCATTCTGTAGGGAGGAAGTGATCTACAGATGTGAGCGGGCGAGGATTGGTCAGGCTCTCACACCTACAAAAAAAATCCTGATGTCTTTCTGACGTGTGCTCAGCTACACGAAGAATCAGACAGTCTCTCTCTTCAACATAAATTGAAACAGTGTGAAGAGTAGTATCAGGGGACAGAGTATGACACCAGAATCTGTTGTATTTCATGTTGTTAGATACTATTTCCATTGTAACCTTTTTTGTTTATGGTCTGTATAAAACCAAAGATTTTTTGCAGTTCCATTTCTTAGCTGTTATTCTTCATTGAGCTAATAGCGCTCACATGAGCCTTACAGTGGCTTTGATTGTGACCACATCTCCTTGTTATCAGTCAGTTATACATGTGGTCTTTACGGAAAGTCAGGAGGTCTTTATTTCTAAAAAATAACACAGCTCTTGAGCTTTACTCATCACTTTGTCATGCCCCTCCCTCACAAATGTGTAATAGGTCACCTGGCCAGGTACGTAGGTGTGCCCCAGGTCGCACTGCACCACATCACTGTCAGCTCCTCACCGTAAAGCCCCTCAAGACAGCCATCACTCAACTCTGTTTGCTCTGCCTTCTCTCATCTGTTCTGGGCTGTAAAAGCTGACAGAGTAACTAGCTGCCCTGCTTATCTTGTCCTTCCCGCTCAGCCCGCCCACTGCATCCACACCGCTAAAGTATCTCACTGTTGCTCAAATAATCAAATACTATCGTATGAGCAAACCCCTCACCTGCGTTTAACCTGCCTCCTTCCTGTGACCTCTCTTCAGCCCCTGAACATTTCTGATGACATCTTTCTGTCACCATCTTCCACCCCCATTTTTTTAGGGAGACACGGTCGGTCAGCACCTGAGTTAAAAGCCCTGTGTGTGCGTCCTGGTGCTGGGTAACAGGCAAAGCAGCTGGCCTGGGTTCTGGGAGGAGAAGTTGTCTGTCATCGAGTACTCTTTATGAGGTCTGAACTTAGAGATGGGGGGTGCCGATATGGAGTTTTTTTTAAGGAGTAAATACTGAGATTGGATTTGTCTTGCTGCGATGGGGAGATCGAAGGGTTTGGGTTAGCTATTTGGCGAGTATCTGCGTTATTCCGATTTTAAAAGGCCTATAAATGTAAGTCATGTTCTGGGAAAGTATGTCTTTATCTGGGATACAAATTAAAATGTAGTGCACAACTGTAAACATGCAGCCATATATTTTTATACGGACTTATTGAAACCGCACATCCCAACCAGAAGTAGCATATAAGGGCGCCAATACTTTTACTGTTTTTTATTATTACTCAATCACAGCGGATCACGAGTGAATAACTTGCTGAGTTGAAATACCGTATTTACTTTGCACATATTTATATTTACATAAATCAGCAAAAGCAATTATCACTCAAATTATCCTCAAGATATTGTCTATCCCTAGAGCCCTTGGATGTGCATATTATACCGTCGTTTACAAGATTTCGTTTGTCTTGAAACAGTCCACAGATGTAACTGTATCTGCCACATGTCCGTTCCAACAAGGCGTTCATGCTCCCATCTCCAGAGGGGGCCTTTATTCGTGACAATTACCTCCGTCTCAGCGTCCTCCGAATTTAAATTGCAAAAAAAATGCCGACCGCCTTGTGCCCCTCCTTAGCTGTTCAGCCCTCCTTACCCTCCGCTCCGAGGACACATCCCTCTGCGTTTGACAGGCAGTGGGTGACTCTTGACAGCTCACATTGATCTCCTGGCTGGGAAAGAAGGAGCTTTGACAATGGAGAACATGTGTCCATTTTGGGGCAAGCCTTAACTTGTCTGACCCCCTCATTTGGGAAACACGCACACAAATGCCACCCTTAAGTTCAAAACATACGTATATTCTGCTCAACTGTAAGTTTTCTTGGCACGAAATTGCAAGAACAAAAGTTTGACATTAAATAAGTTTTTCATCCACATTTGAATAAAAAACATTTGTCTTTCATTGGGGCGCAAGCCATGGCTCGCTCAGTAAATGCTGGATTAGATCATTGGATTTTTTGGGTTCCTTTAAGGCGCCTGAATAAAGAAAGTTGCTGCCTGTGTGTGATTAGGTGCTGTTGCTTTTTATGTGAAAGGCTTTGATAGATGTTATGAAGAGATGAATCCTTGTATTGTCTGTGGAAACGGCTCATTGCGGCATAGCGCATTAATTAGAAGGATTACAATGTGAAATGTGAAGTAATATTTTGGCAGCAGGATTTTAAATTTTATTATTTCAGCCCTTCTTGGATGAATGTTATGGTGGAGTTAGAATCCTGTCTTGATTGATGAAATTAACTTAAATTACCTTAAGATTAATAGCAATAGCAAAAAAGTCTCAACAGTGCAGCTGCAGGATCTTAAACATCTTTAATTTGAGAGTGCTACATTTAGGGCCTTAAAAGCATTAAATGCAACAAAAAAAGTATTTATATTATATATTACAAAGTGTATTTGTTGTTGTAATGTTATATTGTTTGTCAGAATATGTTTTCATATTGTATGTTTTATTATTGAATTTATCTAATACACTTTTGTATTATATGTCTTTATGACAGTACAGTTCTAATATTGCATTAAAATCCACATAAAATGTCCCATAATTATATTCTAATGGTTGTTTATAAATTAAGATTACAGCTAATGTCTTTATAAATATATATTGGTATCCAACACATACTGATTTATTAAATTAGTGGTTTAGCACTTTCTTTTAACTGTAAATTCTGTCTTAATTTGGGCTGCATTAAAAAGTCTTTAAAAGTTCTGTTTTAATTCGGCTGCATTAAAAAGTCTTTAAAAGTTCTGTTTTAATTCGGCTGCATTAAAAAGTCTTTAAAAGTTCTGTTTTAATTCGGCTGCATTAAAAAGTCTTTAAAAGTTCTTAAATTTCACTTGACCCAAACTGGAGCTGCAGTGCGCAAAAACTGAAATTATTTACATTTCTACTATGTCCTATGACCTGGGTTTTTATTCTGTCTAAAACTTTATCTCCCTGTTTTTTAGACCTCGACATACATGTTTGTAAAGGAAGTGATTCTTAATTAGTTTAGCAGTGAATACTCCATTGCTCCCATTTAAATACATTGCAAACATTTTGGCAATTGCAGTATTAGTCAGAATCACAATTTTTATTACAGATATTATATATTATATTACTATGTTAGTATTAAACAAAGCAAGATATTTTGCAAAATTCACCATCTCTATTTTCTGTTATTTTTCATTCTTCTTGACCTCAGGGTGAAGTCACTGACGGAGAACTTTTGAGTGACATTTCCCCCCCCTTCATCTTCATATATCTGTATAGAAGCAGTGACAAGGTGACACTGCCCAGAGTTCGAGTGGTTATGGCACAGCACACGTATGCCGGCCGCAGGGTTGCGAGTTCGATTCCTGACTATTTACTGCATGTCCTCCCTTCTCTCTCATCCCCCATTTCACACTACTTTCCTGTCAACACAGCCTACGGGCACAACATTTAAGTTTATAAAGCTGTGATTAAAAAAGCCCAGTGCGCTTGTGTAACTCCAGTTTGTGCTTGTGAAAGGAGAGGTATTTATCGCTCCTCACTTTTGACATGTAGCCTACACATGCTTACAACGGCGGGTGAAAGGGGTCAGACCTGCTCACCAGTACTGACGTCTGTGAAGTGCCTGTTAAATTAGTTGCTCAATGCTTCAGGACGGAAGGTGATGAAGTCAAGGCTACGAATCAACACACTGTGTCCACAAACTACCATAAATGTGTCGGTTAGAGAAAGCAGCTGCACCTTTGTCATCGTTTCGTTTTAGGTATAGCATGAAAAGGTTGATGACAATTTTGTGCTAAAGTAGAGCAGTGAAACCAGTAGAGCTGAAGTCGACTGAAGGAATCTTAGTCGACTAAAGACGTGTCCTGTGCATTGATTAAAAGGTGTGAAAGGCAGTGGCATGGCGCTGGCAAAAGCTCTTGAAACTGTGTATGATGGGGCGATACGGCGATAAAAATCAAATCGTGATCTCATCCCTGTGACGATACGCTATTTTGGTCGTATCATCGTGTCGTGATTCTCTATTTCTCCATTTAATGCAGCTGTTTGCTCAAACAAGACACTTTTACCAACCCCTCTTCCTATTGGTCAGCCACTGTACGGCTCTGAGTGAGTGACATCTGGGTTTAACTAATCACAGAGTCCGTGTGAGCTTTCAGAAGAAGCTGAGGACTTTATTTATTAGCAATAGAAAAATATAGAGTGTACATATATCCCGATTGAATTGAAATTGTGATCTGGTTCAAAGATTTTTGGGGTTTTTGCCATATCACTCACTGCTATGATCCTCTTTTTATAGGGAAGTACAACGTCTTCATACGCCTCCCAAAACTTATTTCCTAATAAAAGTTTTGGTTGACTGAGACACCATTAACCAGTTGCTAAACGTCAAGCAGCACTAATAAAGGCGGGCGATATTGACAAAAATGTTTTTTGTTTTGGAGTATCCTGATAACGACAGTCTGATGATATTATGTCAATCCAACAGAAATTGTAGAAAAAGATTCAGTTGTAGTCATCTGGACTCTGTTTTACAAAAACGATACATTTCGACTCTCATCCAAGAGTCATTCTCATTCTGTGAAACAAGTCTGAGAACTCCTGTTTATGTTCTATTCTGCGAAAGCCCTGCCCACAGGGCGGGACCTCCTGATAATGGCCGATTGGAACTTAACTGGGATGGGCCAACTACATCCTATTGTTCCCTGACTTTTGGCTCCCTCTCCTTGAGTGCTTGTTTAGCATCAGAGACCAAAACAAGAACTAATAAATTGGTCTGAAAAAGGAAATTATAAATAAAATATACTTTTTTCAACTTTTTCATTTTAAATACAGTACATTTCTGTTAGATTCAGGACCTTGGTGTTACTACAATATTAGAATTTTTGACACAATAAATTATATCTGCCTTTTTCATTAAAATTCCGTGAAATGGAGGATCCGTGTGTTATTGCAATACATTTACTCTGTTGTGATATCGATTATTGCTTCAGCCAACATTGAAATATCAATACTTTTGCAATATATTGTGCACCTTTCATCTCTACCCTAACATCTCTTACCAAACTATATTGATTGACGACATGCTCTTTGCGTCACTCACAGCCGCACTCTGAAGTGTGGAGACTGAAGCGCACATGTGTGAAGATGAATCTCAGATCTGATTCATGTTTCACAGCTTGGATGGTCCACAAATCAGCATGTGCTGAGGACAGCCGTTTGAGGTTACTGAAAAATCCTAACATTGTTTTCAGTTTGGCTCAGAGCATGTTCAGTCATATGTGTTCTTTCTACATTGATTCACAAAATATTGTTCACATCTTTAAAGCATCTGGAAAAGCACAATCTAAAACTATTGCAGTGTTATTGTTTATAAAGCGTTCAAAAAATAATATTGTAATTGTTGTTCTGGAAATATAGCTGAATAAGAATACACTATTGTCCATAATAATGTGTGTAATATTAATAAAATAGATTAAAAAAATAAAAAAGTTTTAAAATGTATTAATTGTAAATAGGAATATTGATCTAAAATGGCTTAATAAACATGTTTATTGACTTCCTGTTCAAAACTGCAGAACTGACCCCTCCCTCTCTCATAAGCCACATTCACACAGTAAATTGCCATGTGCAGATTACCAAAACACTCAGTCACAGAGCATTTGCTCTCTTCACACTTAACCTGGCATTTGTCTCTCTGCATTATATCACTATATCAATGTGCTGCACCATTTAAAATGAATGAAAATTGAAATAAACTTAACTGCCAAGTTCGAACAAAAAAAACAAGCTGTGGTACTTGCAATTTTCTGGCTTTATTCACACCTAAACCTTCCCTGCTTTAGTCCTGTCAATTTACCATGGGAAATTGCCAGTTTTAAAATGCAGGGAAATCAGTTCTGGCTTCATTCACACATGTTGCTGCTCTGGCAAAATGCTAGAGAAATTATTTTGAGTGAGTAATGATGAAAAACACAGTTATAGTATAATAATAATAATAATAATAATAATATAATAATAATAATAATAATAATAATAATAATAATAATAATAATAATAATAATAATAATAATAATACATTTTATTTAAAAGCGCCTTTCAGAACACCCAAGGACACTGTACAAGAGAATAAAACAGCAGAATAAAACAACAAAATAAAACAACAGAATAAAACAACAGCATAAAACCCACAGTACAGAACTGGATGATGGTGTAGGATGTCTAAAAAGCACACAAAAGACAAGTTTACATATGTTCTCTTTGACTTGAATAATGCAGGAAATGTTTTATGACAATAAATCTATTTAGTTTATATTTATTTTATTTGTTTATCTTATTTAATAAACCCATTTTTTTTATTAATGCCTTATTATTGTTATTATTTTTATATTTTGCTATTATATTGTTATTTCATGTTGCACCTTACCCCCAAAGAAAGTTCCTAGTTTGTGAATCTTTTTTTTTATTCACTGACAATGGCAATAAACCTTTTTCTGATTCTAAGTCTGATAATAAGACTTTCTGGTCTGACACTGAAGTTGCGTGTATTTGTGTTTGTGGCATGTTCTCTGTAGATATGGACAGATGGCAGGCATAGTGCTTGTACTTCCTGTAGCTGCTCAGGGGTGACGGACTGGCTCAGAGAGACATTCTCCAGCTCCTCTCTTCCATGGGTAAACAGGGAGTTGTTCATTTCTCTACTTTTACCTGAACGTTCTGCTCTGGTTTGCGCCTGTACGTGCTTTGATGTGCTGCGCAAGGTCAGCCCCTTCCACGGCTCGCTTTTGACCTGGAGTGCCGCGCTGAATGGCTTCCCCTGTCTATGGTTCCTCCTGAGGAAAAAACACACACCGTCTCTATAACAGAGCCTCTTGTTGTTGGTCCACGTGAAGGCATTCCCACCTGTGACTGGGGTGGTGTGTATCAGCCTCTCCAGCTGTAGATCTAATGTCACCTGGGGCCTGCTGACTAGGAAGCACAGTCTAATATGCTCCACATGTGTTATATCCTGTCTGAGCAGACACAGTGTGTGTGACAACGGGACAACTGCACAGCGGTAATCATTTTAGAATCCTCAAGACTTTATGGGGTTTTAGTACAAATCGGGAGTTCAGTTAAGGGAGCTGTACCGCATTTTTACGTGTGAACAAAGTGAAAAACAGAACTAAAGCATTTCAAACTCTTTGCAACTGTCCACATGTATAGCTCACTTACTTAACTTAAGGCATTCCCAGCATCCGAAATATTCCCCACCACAATTAGTTTAAAAGTACTTTTCACTACTCTCTGAGCCCAGAGTATATTTTGCTGTCACAGTAAAGCAAACTCTTGGTATAAAACAATTTGGTCTCATTTTCACCTCACTAGAGGCTTTTACAGTGTCTCTGTACTTGGTCAAGGCGGATTTTTCTTTATGCATGCGAAACATATCAGTACAGGCCCTTTAATACTGTATTCAATTACAAAAATGTTATAATTGGAAATGAGTTGGGCAATACTGACAAAAAGGAATAGCTCAATATTTTTTGTACCCCGATGTAAATCCAACAGAAATGTGTTAAAAAAATATCCCCTTTTACCCTTATTTGATTGGTTACAGCATATCTTTTGCTTCCTTTTTTCTTTTCGTACTCGATATTAAAATTTAGCATATCTTCAAAACAATATTATCCTAATTTAGATATATATTGCCCAACCCTGATTGAAAATACAATGTATTAACTTCTGTTCCAATTGTTGATGATGATGTGCCATCAGTCTGTCACTTAAAAACCTGGAGAAAAGCCAATGTTCTAATTCACAGGCTTTAAACCAAAATTTTCACAAAACATCTCTAAATATATATATATTAGGGCTATGGCATGATAGAAGTAATTGTTTGAAATATTTGTGATTTAAATTAGTAGCCAAATATTTATGAATTGTTGATACATTTTGTGGTGTATATTTCACTTTATGTCGAGGCTTTTTTAATATCGTTCAATTCAACTCTACATCACCGTATGCATTGTATTTGTCTACAAAGAATGAACCAGCCAGTGTAAAAGTTAGAATGAGAGAACTAGCTATTAACTTCTCCTTTATCTCTAATTAACTCTCTGGTGGTTACTGACTGACCCTTGTACACCTGGGCGGATATGCCTCAGCTTTTAGTAGCCCCAAAGAGGGATAACTGCTCTTTTGATTTAAATCCACTTCAATTCTCCACCTTAACTACTAGAGAAAGAGTTTAGACTGCCTGCACTCCTACAGTGTGCGCTGTGTATTTCAGGAGTTAAGAGCACATTATTGTGTCCTCAGGGAGTGACGTGTTAATACCAGCTTGACTACCTGGGATTGACTTCATATCCCACCTCAGCCACCAAAATAGCCTCGCTTTGAGGTTGGAAATTAATTACCAATTTGCAAAGTCCATAACTTTATCTGAAGCTCTGTCTTAAGCTGTGATCTAAAGTGCTGTGCCAATTTAGACGAGCGACCAAGTAGCTTTAGTGTTAATTAGGAAATGGTACCTGGCTAATTAAGAAAATAATTGGAAAAGAAATGAGTCTGACTTTTAGGATAAATCCTGAATAAAATCCACATAACAAGCACCTTTCACATGTGCTCTTAATTAGTGAAGTCTCTTTTGTCTAAAGTCTGTGTTTCTTATTCTGAAATTATTGGGAGGATTGTGCCTTTTTCCACGATCAAGGACTGAAGCGGCCGTTCTGCCTGTGCAGTGATTAAAGGGGCTCGTGTGCTTTGGGGGCCACATGCCACTCTTGTGCAGAGCCTGGTCTCCTGAGGAGAGGTTAAAGACGAGGATCAGCACCTCCCTGGGAGCGGCTGACTTGGTCTATGCCTCCGTGTCATCCATCCTGGAGCCTAATCAAGTTATCATATCAACAAATCTCCCATCAGGGGCCCCTCGGCTGACATCACCAAAGACACCCACAGGAGGGCAACAAATTTAGAGCAGCAGGACGTTGCTAAGAGAAGTGCTTAGGCACCTGTAAAGGTCTCTGGGCTGCCCACGGAAAGGGCACTCCCGCTGGGCATCACAGTGTTCTTTGGCCCCCGGTCAGGCGTCAAGCACAAGAGCAGCAAAGCTGACGCCATAGTTAACCATCCATACAATAGGACAAGAACACAATAGAAGCACTATATCACCAAGACTGCCGATAAATTTAAAGGCAACCCACAAACAATTAGTTGAAAGGGCAGAAGGGTTTCATGGACATCAGATCCAGCTCTGCAGGCCAATGGAGACAACCTGTCCACCCACGTGTACGTGGCAGCTGGTTTTTCTGTCTAGAGGATACTTCACAGACTTCTGTGGATCATGGGCTGACCTCTATATGTATCCCCCCAAAATACGCCACATGCTGGGCTATTCCTGCAGTCACAGGATGGTTTATTACTTGTTGAATTTGGGGAAAGTTTTTCTTTGTGCCTTTATAGCCGTCACTTCACAGGACACTACACGTATCGACCAGCTGTTTTGTGTTGTTTTATGATGTCAGTGCCAAACCTTTGCAATTGTGATTACTAAATGAACCTGTTCTTTGTTTTGCTAATAATATTTGACTAAAGGTCTTGGTTCTCAACAGTGTCCTTTGGATCAGACTTACAAAACTATGTGACTTTATCATATGATCATATTGATCAGCTTATTTTCCCTAAAAAATAGTTTCCCTAAAACAAATGCCACCTGTGATTTGAGTGGGGCATATGTTCACAATAACCTAACAAAGTGGTTCTTGGGGCAATCATAGCTCAACATCTTTCAACTAACATTGCATTTTGATGGACTTACTTAAAAATGTTGGCAAGTAAACAGTTTGCAAGTAGATGACAGATCAAGCTCTTCTTCATTTGGCAACAAAAACCTTTTAAAACCACATTCCTAAAACCATAGAATGAACAGGTTGTATTCATTAGCAGTTCTTTGCAAAACATGCATTAAAATGCCCAAAATATATTGTATGAAAAGTCTGAATTGTATAGCATAAGCACAGTTAGTTAATTGAGTGTTGCCTGCCCATATTGCGCCTTTAAAGAAACAAAAACCTTAAGTACAGCCTCTTAGCATTCACTCAGTCTGTTGCATCTATAAATCACTTATTTGAACACGACTGCTCTCCACCGCTGACCACCTCGACCCATTGGCCGGAGCCAGACCTGTGTCCGGCCAGGCCCTGACCCGTGAACCTTGGCCGGAGCCCTTGGGCCAATGGGGCGAGGCCATCCCAGCTACGACCCCGGCAGCTAGGGCTACCTGCTGCTCCGGCATAAAGCAATTGGACACAGCCATCAGAATGATGGAGCACAACAAATTCTCCACGCTGACCACTCCAATGGCTACTGACCACTCTGCCCAGTTTTGGCCTCAGCCCCTCCAGAACCCAGCAAAATGGTTCTTTTGATATTTCAGCACAGATGCCTTTTTGTTTTTTTGCCTCACCATCCATATTGTGTTAAGTTTAAAAGTGCAGCAATTTGAGCACTGAAAGAAGGTATAGCTCTTTAAGATGAGGGTGTGTCAGGAAGGCCATTTGTGCCTGTCAGTCACGTTTACGTACACGCCAGGAAAAAGGCCTAATTCAATTAAACAAGATTTTCAAAATGCATGTAAACCCCGGAACTACTATTGAGATGCTTTGATTCATATCTCCCAGATCCCATAAACACATCTGGAGAAGTCCGTGAGCACTCAAATACCCGCTGCATGTAAGTGTGCGATTACACTGCAGGAGCAGACCAGGAGAGTCATTCAACTGCACAGACAAATACAGCCAGGTTATATGTATCACAGCCGTTTTTGTTAGCAATTATAGCTACAAAGTTGTTTTGCTAATAGTAAATTACCAGTCACCCTGAACGCCTCTTAGCCACAACCTATTTGGTTCTGTGGCCTTCATTTAGACAAGAATGGTCTGAAATCGGAAAAGTCGGATGAAGAGCACACTCGGATCTGTGCATGTAAACATAGTGACTGCTGCATGTATACACTCCAACTATTTGAAGAGACATTCATCTGCACGGGACAACAATTAGACATGTGTTTAGAAGTTTACTCACCATTTTAGATCAGCAAAGACACAACGTATGGTCCCTCCACTGCAGACGAGCTTGTGTTGTTTTAATCTTTTGGCCTGCTACGTTAAAAGCAGCAGTTTTTATTGTCACTTATTAATGCAAATGTTTCAAGACATCCCTGAAAGTCTCTAGGCCTTCCATTCACAACTATGACTGGGACATGTGTGGTCTGATCAGTTATCTGGAGAAAAGGGGTGAAAATCTGATCAAGACTGTATATATATACATGAAGGCGAGAGTGGTGCCCGTGGTCATCGGAGCACTCGGGGCAGTGACCCCCAAACTGGAGGAGTGGCTACAACTGATCCCTGGAAAAAACATCAGACATCTCAGTCCAGAAAAGTGCAGTTCTAGGAACAGCAAAGATACTGCGCAGAACTCTCAAGCTCCATGGCCTCTGGTAGAGGACCCGAGCTTAGAAATAGGGATGAGACCACCCGCGGAGGGTGAGAAGGGATTTTTGTTGTTGTTTTTATATATAGTATATATATATATATATATATATATATATATATATATATATATACATACACACACACACACATATATATATATCTCATTTGCAATTATTCTGACCCTGGGTTTTGTCAATTCATTTACATCAGGTACGAGGTCTTTGGCCCAAAGTCAAGCTCCTGCTGATGTCCCGAATTAGTTTCTCTATGTTAATGGCACACGGTTCACACTGCTCAGATAATTACTGATGTTAGCCCAGACTAAGAAAGACTCTGCTGGATGCCAACCACATGAGTCCTGAACTGCTGTCAGGACTAAAAGGAAGCCCTGAGCTTGCCTGCTTGAGTCTGAGTAAACAAAAAGGTATTTTGAGTGCATTCATACAGGTGTCCCTCCCCCTAAAACAAGCACACTCACCTGACCCCCTCCAAATCAGCACAATCAGGATCCCTCGTGCCCTGTGGAGTTTAAATGCAAACAAATGCACCCAACTGTCAGGGAGCTTAGGCACATGGCTTGTCCTACAGCCTTGTTTAATGCCAAAATGTCTGTTTACACAAGAGGTATATCACCATGATAATTTAATTTAATGGCCTAAATTATATAAACAAATGTTTTTATTTTTATTCCATTCTTTTTCTCCATGACCTAACAATGATTTATATATTACCGGTATATTTTTTGACGACCTCATCGAAAAAGAGATTTATTATAACATTTTCTAACTTACAATTCTCCATCAACAATTTGATAATTCTTATAGTGACATTGATAATGCTATTGATTTGTTTAGTGCCTTTTATTAAAAGCACTTTACAGTGCATTTGTTCACTCATGCACCAGTGAAGTGATGAGAGCGTGGAGGAGACTTATGTTTCACTTTTATTATTTGTGCATCTGTTTATGAGTTTATGAGTTGAACACCTCACAAACACACTCTCATTCATACGCAATGTACACGGACACTGGAGACACAACGACATATGCACTACAACCACGGCCGCTCCACTGCAGTGTCTGGTGTTCCATCCAGTACTTAAGGCCACAGCTTCTGAGATCAGACGAGATACTGCCATTTTGAACACTTGCACTCAGTGTAGTGTTGGTTTTGGGAGACCACATAGAGAATTACAATAATACATTTGTACAACTGAAACTTGATGCATTGACATTTTTTTTTTTTCTCTGCAGCATCAATGACCTCAAGGTGAGTTTAGGTTAGGTATGAGCATCTCTGTGGTTTCAAAAATTGAAGTTGCTACTGGCACAGAAATGGTACAAATAATTATCTAATATTTTGTTGCACGTTTTTGGCCTGGGTGGGTTCCTAGACAGTGCTATGGATAGTTTCTAGGCATTTCCAACATAAATAATTATAGAAACGGTGCTTAGTAAAATAGTTCTATTTAATTATTTTAATTATTACAGTTTTTATCTGTTTTATCAAGAACTAGATACGAAGCAGCGTCATTCAAATATTGTAAACAAGGTTATTGTTTAAGTTTTGCTAATCAGAAAGTGGTCAATTAAAGAAGACATATTGTGCTTTTTCAGGTACATATACGTAGCAAGATCATCAATTTTCAAACATTGTTCATTGTAACACCACAATATTGATCTATATTTACGTCAAACTCATAAGTAATACAGTCAAAAGTCATAGGACCTTGTTATTGTTGAGTTAAAGTAATGAATAAAATCCCTTAGCACAAAAATGTGGGTTCTACTAAAGTTCAAGGGGTGGCCTAACTATGAAATTAGCCATTGTGGTATTTTTCTATAACCTCAGGGTTTGGTTCAAAGCTCATTCAGTGTGGGCCAGTAGATCCCATTACTCATCTCTGCAGAAGTTTAGTTTGGGGTCTTGACACTTTTAAAAAGGCTGACGGCTCAGTACAATGTCCACTATGTGCTTTGCTGTGGACGATGGACTCCCGGCTGGTCTCTGAAGAGGAAGGCAGGAGGTGGGCGTGGTATTATGTCCTAATAGGCAAAGCTGCACAGACACTCGCTGCATCTGCCTGCTTTTGACAACAGTGGAGAATTTCATACGAGAATTGAGCGGCAAACATTCAGGGCGACTCGAGCAGGACAAAGATGGATGATTGCAGGGTCACAGGTTTCCTTTGGCCAACTAGTCCAGCTTCTTATCTCTGACCCTCTCTGGCCAATTGATTTGATGTGGGGCATTAGTCATCAACTAAACTCAGGTCAGCACTTTCTTCTCGAACCCTGGCCCACGGGCAAAGTATTGTCAGCCTTCATGTATGTGCCACTGTATGAAGATGAATGGACTGCTCACAGAAGTATGTTGCCACTGGCCAACTACGTCCAAAGAGATAAAGAGGTCATCTTGAAGTAAAAGTGAAGCTTTTGTTACCACATTTTGGATAAACTTTTGAACTGCATGGATTTAAAACTGGCCTTATTTTTCTTTTTGGTATTTATCTATAGTTATTTTAAATTGTTTCTTAATGCATGCCGTTTGGATTGAATATATGTTGTTTTATTATTGATCAGTGTTTTATGTTGCACCTTAATGCCGAGACAAGTTCCTATGTGTATTTTGTTCATTGACAATGTCAATAAATCCTTTCTGATTCTAATTCTTATTCTGGAATTACCTGTGAGAATTACTTCAACTCAAAATTGCTCTTCAGAGTATAATGTACCTCTAAACTAGAGTGTTTTTTATCTATGAGACAAGATGGTTGTAATTTTTACATTTGTCTTTTGATTGGCTCAAATATGAAATATATGAAATACATCAATTATGAAATTGTTTTTCAGCGTTGACACTTGCACACACCACTTACCCTGGAGCTAAACCAGGACCAAACCAGGACCTTGCCAAGACCAAACCAGGATCAAACCAGGACCAAACCAGGATCAAACCAGGACCAAACCAGGATCAAACCAGGACCAAACCAAGACCAAATCAGGATCAAACCAGGATCAAAACCAGGACCAAACCAGGATCAAACCAGGACCAAACCAGGACCAAACAGGATCAAACCAGGATCAAACCAGGATCAAAACCAGGATCAAAACCAGGACCCAAACCAGGACCAAACCAGGACCAAACCAGGATCAAAGCAGGATCAATCCAGGACCAACCAGGACTTGCCAAAGACCAACCAGGATCAAACCAGGATCAAACCAGGATCAAACCAGGATCAAACCAGGGACCAAACCAGGACCAAACCAGGAAAACCAGGATCAAACCAGGATCAAACCAGGACCAAACCAGGACCTTGCCAAGATATCAACCAGGATCAAACAAGGATCAAACCAAGATCAAACCAGGATCAAACCAGATCAAACCAAGATCAAACCAGAATCAAGACCAAGACAATCAGGACCAAACCAGGACCAAACCAGGACCAAACAATTGAAATATAGTCCTTTCTTGAATTGGGGGCTGAATCTTGTGATCTAGCTCAACGTTTTGTTCTTCATTCACACCCCTTTCTAATTTAGCAAATACAATTTTAGCTTATTTATTCTCTTTTTCACAATGATCTCTTATGTCATCAACCTAAATTAGACAAGATTATTTACCCTAGTATGAAATCAGGCATTCCAGCGGATTGGAATGGCGCTGGACCAAATGTCTAATTAGAGCAGTGGGAGTCAACATGTCGTCCGCCCTGACAGTAGCCATGGTGTCCTGCCGAGCATAGCCATTAGAGCGCTGGACGAGGGGAGCCAAAGAGGATGTCTGCACCCCAGGAACCTAATCCGGTACCAGTGGCTCTGCTCTGGGAAGAAAGCTGTCCCCCAGTTCCTGAGCTCCCACAGGTTCTGGCAGGTGCCTCCGCGAGCCCTCACAATTGGACTACGGTTTGGCTACTTTTGTGGCTGAATTAAGCTGAAAGAAGCATTAGCTCAAATGGATAAGACAGCAGGGGTAGCTTTTTCGGCTTGGTTAACTTTATTGTTTCATTTTTGTAGTCTCATTATAATCCTGATTTAGTTCCCAAATTCTTTTCATCCAAGATAAACAGAAAAAAAAAGGTTTGAATAACCCTGCATGTGCCGACAAATTGGTTAACTCACACAATCAGTCAGCCGTTTATTTCAACTTAGTGAGTTTGTGGTAAAGGAGTAGTGAAAAGGCACATTTAAAAATACAAACTAGTGAAATATCAAGCATTTTTATCTCAAATCAGTTAAAGCCAGATTTCAGAATCACAAATTAGCAAATGTTTACATAATTTTCGTAACTTGCTCTATCTATAAGAAACACCAGGGTAATATGAACTTATTTGAAGGTTCACTTTACTCATGATCTTTCTCCTCTGCTCTCCACACAAGAGGATCTGGCCAGAGCTAAGTGCAATTTGCAGCTTCACTTTTAATCTCGGTTTTGGAGGCAACCCTCTTCTTATCAGTAAGCTCTAAGCAATGGCCTGAGACTGAAATTAATTGTGTGCTAAGCAGAGTGGAATTAATGGCTTGTAGTGAAACCTGTAGTCTTGGTTGGCTTAGCCCAGCTCCGATCCCCTGATCCTGCTTGTTACAGGAGCTTGGCCATTGTAGATGGTGAGATGATTGTGTGCTTTCAGCCTCTTGCCGCTGCCTCTTTTGTCTTTGGGGGGAGCGCAAAGATCTCTGCCTTTGTCTGTGCTCACGTTCTTTTCAACCAGTATCACAGCTGGCTCTTTTAATGCAGTCCGGACATGGGGGACACGCGGGGGACACGGGACAACCCCCCAAGAGGCTTTACTGTAAACACAAACCTATCGCAAACACATGCCACTGACAGTAATGTTGTACATGTGTTGAACGGTTGATGGTTTGCACTCAATGAGTTAGCTCTTTTTTTACGTTAGCAATTCTTTAATCACAGCCCAGTTTCACTGATCCTGTTAAAAAGAGCTATTCAATCTCTTTTGATTAATCAGCATTTAACTCCAGGGTGTCACAAGACATTGCATTAGTATGGTATTTTTTATGATATTATATTAGTTAAGAGTTGCATACTTTTTCCTTCCTGCAACATTTTCGCGTCCTTGACATAACAGCATCTCCTGTTTAATTACAACACTTGCAATATCTTGTTTCTCTTCCACTCTTTTTATCTCCGGGCTTATATTCTACTCTTCAGGTGACGTCCCACATAATGAGATAAGGCCTGTAGTCCTTTAGTTGTTTAGTTGATTAATCAAACAAATTATTTATTTGTTCATTCATTGTTTTATTAGGTTTATAAGGATTTACATATGCACAACAGCAGGAAAGACAATGCACAGAGTGGCTTTTTCTGGAGTTCTGGGAGTGACTGGACAGTTTTATCTGCCTATTCACTTATGAAGAGCTTGTTTACTAGTACTTCTCTGTATGTATAGTAGTTTTTGCATCAGATTATTACTATTTTGAGAGCCCATGCTAAGCCCACTTTTGGTCAATTAATCAATCCAGCTAAATGAGTTGTAGAGTAAAACAAATGCATCAGGTCGTCGTGGCCCTCCTCACTATGTGGTGTCTAGCCATCTGCTCGCTTTAAATGCACCGACTCACTGAGCTTCACAAACACTACTACTATACAGCCGGACAATTACCCTAAACAGCTTGGTAATGGTTTTATGGTGTCTAGAATGACGGCTTGGAAAATAAAACTACAGGATCCCCACAAAAACCTTACATGGCTGTAAATATGTATTAACCAGAAAATGGGCCTTGTGTGGGATCATTTAGAAGAGACAAAGACTGCCATGCGAACAAAGAGACGAGATGCAGGAGAAAGAGGGGATTCTACTTAGCTAATGACTCGTCCCTTACAAATGTAAAGATGAGGGTCTTTAGGAAGAGCGGTTGTCCCGATAGACTGTAAAGTTAGGTCTGAAAAAACCATGTCCACTGTTCATTGTGGTCATGTTGAAGCACCTCAGCAATATCTCCAAGGGCTTTTACAGGGAGTTCGTGTGCAGGGGCATTGAGTAAGGGGGACATGGTGGTAAACTGGACTCTTTAAGTGTCCACTCTGAAGGAATTCCACTGAAAAGCACTCCTTTAAAATTAAACTTTTACCTTAGGGTCCTTCAGCATCAAGAGCTATGACACTTCACCCTATAGCTGTGTAAGTTGTAGCTATTTGGAAAAGTAATAGAGAATCCCTTGAGTCAAATGAGCAACATGTAGATACTCGACATGCTAGAGTTCCTCAAAATGTGCTTAAAAAGCTTTGTTACCTCAAGAGCATACACACCTACTATGACGTGTACTACATGGTTCTAGCCAGTACTATTACCTCAAAAACTATTTAAATAACTTATTACTGCAAGTATGTATCATTGTTCTTATTGCAATCTAGGGTGCTTTACTTTGTCCTCAATGCTTGTAATATTTTGCCTGGAAAATTCAGAATGATTTCCCTCTGTATTTTTATACAGATTGAAATCAGTCTGGTCACTATTTTCATCTCCACAAGTTCAAATGGCCGTGATTGATAGGTGGATTAGCCCTCAGGGACACACATGGCATGTCCGCACGTATGAAGACAAACGAGGCTGCTTACGAAAGGCAAAAAATATCATATTAAAGAAGTTTGATTTTGTTCTAAATGAGAGTTGACCAATGAACTCTGTCGTTTCACATGCATCATGGGAATAAACACACCTGATTGCATGGTTCTGTCTGAGTTTGAATCGAAGTTCGACAAAGAGAAATGTGACCAGCCTCACTCTCCTCTGGAGTTTTCTAACTAGCAAACTAATATTCCATTCCAATTACTTTTACTCTTTTAAGGATTTGAAATTCCTCACAGTAACTTCAGTCCCCCCCCTATTTTTTATTTAGCTGTAAATGTGTGTTTATCACATTGACAAGTAATTCGTTTTGAATATAACTTCAGCAACAGTCTGCTTTTTGTGAAAGAATACAGATAATGGCCGTCTTTACAAAAACAAATTCATATCTATAAGCACATTGTAGGACTGAGCAATTAATCAAATGTTTATCGGGATTCCGTCATTTCTAAATTGTCAATGAACTGCTTGGTAAAGTAAAAGCATGCGGTTTGTAGCAGAGTTCAGAATTTGGAGGTTTCAAAGTCTTTCTTGTTTATGTTCGTGAAATTAAGATTGAAAGCCGTTAGTTTTTTTTATTTTAAGACAAAATAAAAATAGCAAAAATAGCATTAAACTGTAGGAGGAAAACAATCTTGATTCATTTTTTATCATAACGCCCAGTAGCGCAAACCAAACCATTGTGTACAGTAGTTTACAGACGGTCCTGCCAGTAAAATATTCCCATCGTGGTTCAAATCGCTTCATTACCACAGCTTAAATGTTTAAATTGGGGGGGATATCAGTGTTTTTTGTGTTGGCAAAGATGAGGACTTGAAGATTATACCGCCGATTGAAATGTAAAACAGCTATCGCAATTACCCATAACCTCAGCACGAACCTAGCCTGAAACAATGCAACTTGTTTCAAAGGCTGTGAGGCAGACGCATCCCTGAGAGGCATGGCAAGATAACAACAAAGAATCATTAAAGGTAAAGGGAAGGGAAGAGATGCGTTTTTCATCTTTTCCTTTAGCGACGAGAGCGATAGAGCCGCCCATTTAAACAACACCTTTTGAGTCAATGTAAAACTGTTTAAGATTAATTCGGTGAAGCCGCTTTGGCAGGTTCTCTTTTGTAAACAGTTCATTACAAAACATGATCAATTCATTCTTGGGAGATATCGTCTTTCAGAATGAAGTCCTAATTAAAAAGTCAGTGTCATCGTCTCATTAGAGGTGCTATAATTTGCCACAGATTGCATATAAAATGTTCTCTTTGGCCACATTTGTTATAGTTTCATTAGTCTTTTGTTGACATTTCACTGCATGGTATTGAAGTGTTGTTTTTAACATAATGTGACAAATAAATCTATCTTTCTTGTCTTAATTTGACCAAATACTATTAAACATTATTAATTCTACTTTAAGATACACTGCTTGTTCAAATAAAAAGTGACCACTTGGATTCAACTAAGCAAATACAGTAGGTCCGAGCCTCGTACTGGATAATCGCTGCATGGGTGATGATCTTTCAGCTGCAACACGGTATTTAAACCAACTGATGCAGTGAGCGACTTCACATTTCTGAAACAACCACTTGGACAGACAAATCTGGTGGTCATGGAAAATATGTCATTGTTTTTGAGAAGGGTCAAATCATTGGCATCAAGCAGAGAAAACATCTAAGGAGAAGCAGAAACTAATCTAGTACAGATCTGGACCGCAGTGAGAGGGTTTGGAGCTGGAGAAGGCTTTGTGCAGTGGTCACTCTCTCACATCATCAATATAAGATCATCTGGTGAAGAATTTTGCAACACTGGTTGGAAATAAATCTTTTGATATTGCAGAAGCTTATTGAAACTATGCCTAAGTAAATGTGTCCTGTAACCAAAGCTAAATGCGGTCGATTAGAGCATGTGACCCTTTTTTCTGTGGTGATTATTATTATTTTTTGGACAGGCAGTGTAAGTCAGTACATTCACAAAATAGTCTTGTTACTTAAGTGTGACACACTTATTGAAATAAAAACAAAAAATTGCTGAATTAGACTTTATTTTATTTTTTTATATAATTTTAGGTAATAAACTCATACTAATCCAAATAACTGTCGGTATGTGATACTGAAATTATTATGTCATTATAATGTCAGATTAATGTCTTTCAAAATTCACAGTACACGGTTCTGTTTTGTTCAAAGTTTCATTTGGTTCTTCTGGATCTTTTGTGTTCTAGTCCTCTGTGACCTGCCACGTTTACCATTTTCTCCGAGCTTTGAAAGGTCTGTTCGGCCTTTGGACCAGGCAGGATTTAGCCCATATTTGCATGTTAATGTCTGCAACACAATCCAGTACAGAGAAAGAGATATGGGATCAGAGCAACTGCTACCTTTTAAAAACCCTGTTGTGTCTGCCTTTTTTCTTGGGAGGTCTTTTAACTGCTGGAATTAACAAAGTGCACTAGTTCGACCAGTGTGTGTTGTGTGGGCTGACGGGGGCATACCTAATCTGGTTCTCATTGATAGTCCCAGATGGATAGGTTTCTCCCAGTGTTTTGATGTTTGCGGCTGCCTGGTTAATTCCACTTTTTAATCACCCCTTGTGTCAGTGCAGGGATCCCAGCCTGCCCTCGGCCCACTTGAGTATGACCCCGCTCCCTCTTCAGGACGGTTAACACAGACAGAATCAGTATGAAGGGCAGATGTGGGACATGAGCCAATCTGCCATCTCGATCCTCTGTGTCAACACGCTGCTTTCTCTGCCTCTCTTGAAGAGCTGCTGCCTTTTGTCCAGGCTAGTTGGTAAACTGCGTTCACTATGGATGTTCACAAGGACTTGTTTCATGTTGGATTGTCTGTTACCGTTTGCACTTTGTTTTTTTTGCATGTTGGGGCTTTCTGTGCTTGTGGTTGAAAAAGAAGGGTTCTTTACATTAGTGTTTGCATTGATTTGCATGTTGCATTGATGATAGGCCTTAATGAAGAAGGGTTTAAGTATATTTACGTTCTACAGTGAATTGTTCACTTCATTGATTAGTTGATAACAAGAATGTTAACTTGGGACCAATAATATAAAACATGATCGTTTGGACTAACCCTATGCCTAAAATGTGGTAAGTTCAGACTAGACTTTTATAACTATATTTAGTTGGTCTTAGGAAAAGGTAACCACAGTGTCTGTATCATGCTCAGGAAATCCAGGGCTGAAAAGGTTTATTTGAGGAGGTGCTTGAAAAACACCAGAGCACATTGCAGAGTTTGTTTCTACTAATTTAAGTTTAGTCAAGGGTTGAGCATGTTATGCACTAATATCCTATGTTGGCAAATCTTTTTACTTTACAATGCTGAAAGCCATGTTCTTACAAAACTCCTCCTTCTTAGCTTATCATGGCCCTTAAAGTTTGTATCAACTCTCTTTGTATGTTTATGTTAATTCAGGGCCATCATTCGCACTATCACATCACATTGGGGTCATACATTTAGGTGAGGCTAGTCACCTGATTTATCTTGCTGATTGGTACGCCATGAGCATAGTGACGCACTCCTTCATTAACCCTAATTGAAGAGCACCAAGGCAAAGAAGGTCTGTGTACCAGAGTCAAAATATGCCTGTTACCTCTGCAAAAAAGATGAATTCTTAGCTCAAACTACTGTTTAAACGGCACACTTCTGCCTTTACCCACCAGGTGTGAGGATAATTAACACCTCTTTAGCCAGTGGCACACAGCCGTAAACTGCATGTATGCTCATGCTGCCTTTGAAGCTGTAGGGGCTCTGATCAGTGATCTCACACAACGGCCATGCTGCATCAGCTGACCTGAATGTTGTGGTAATGTGACAGGCAGCAGTCTGTGTGATAACAACTGTGATGATGGGCCAAGTCCTGTGACCTGAGAGGCTGCTTTATGGTTTCCCTCTGGCTACGCTCTGGTCTAATTGTGACCAAAGGCATTCTGTTCTGGTCATGTGGCTGGTAGAGCCAGGAAGTCACTGAGACTCAATAATACTATCTTCAGGCCATTTTAAACGAATGCAATTTGTAGAAACAGAAATATACTAGTGTGGTTTCTATGTCTTTCATGATTCATCGCAGAAGTTGTAAATAAATGTTGTTTTTTTGACAAATCATTAGTCAAGAATTCTGCCCTAATGAGGTTTCTCTTTGGTTCCTCCCTATACCAATACTTTAAGGCATTTCTGATAAGGGAGAGATCATTGCACATTATTCTTAGACTGTGTAAAACCAACTTTATTGTCATTGCTTGCAGCTTATGACTTCAGTTCCTGCGGCTTGCCCTCTTTTACAGCTAGAAATAAAAAATTAACTCAAGGTGCTATTCATTGGAGTTATGGTCGGTCATAAAGCTGATGAAGCAGGTTCAAAATGTGGCCCTATCCATAGTATTGATGTAATGACTGTTTAATGTCTGCAGCCACTCCCAATTTAATGTGTAAGTGGGCGCTGATTGCCAGAAGCACACCGGGTCTTTTCCCTGTGGACGTATCTGTTGTATCTTGGCGTAACACAAGGCCATAACCTGCCACGTATACAGAGCCCTTTCAATAAATGTGCACCGTATTCTGTGCCGTGGCGCAGATGTTACATGATGCATTGCCTGGTTGTTCCTTTTAGGGCACCAGGAGTGGGAGTGGAGTGTGCCATTTATCCAGCACTGAATCCCTGGCTGTCTCCTAATGATGACATCACAGGAGCCAGACACTTGCCGCTCGTCGTCTCCAGGAGCGCTCAGGTGATTCAGAGCGGCCCCTGGCTGGAGCCTGGCGTCTGCCCATAGTGTCTGGGGTTTGTAAAGGGCGAACGGACTGGGAAATGGAGCGTGATTTACCCGCTGACCCCATGGAGTGCCGCCTCTCTATGAACTCATCTGTGACTCAACTAATAGCTAAACCTGCCGCAGATTTAGCTACGACTTCATCACCTCTCCACCTTAAAACAGGTTTTATGGGCGCGCCGCACTGTCAGCCAGTGGCCGGTGAGCAGAAGGCAGAAGTTAGCTCTGAATCTGAAACTAGCTCATACAATGGCCCGACATGTTAGTTGAATTATTTTTTGTTTATTTATTTGTTGAGACTGGACCAGTGCACAGTATACATTAGCCTTACCACGTGTTGTACGATTGTAGCCCCAGACTTAGTGCGAATTTCCACCTGCAGTCCCCAGTGGTGGAAAGTAGCAAAGTACAAAAGTAAAAGTACTGTATTAAAATGTTAAATGTGTTTAATACATTTAATATGTTAAAATGTGTAGGTATCTGTTCCTTGCTAAGCCAATTTTACAATTAATACTTTTACTCCACTTAATTTTTGAACCGTTGTTGGTAATAATTATGATTATGGATAGTGTTTGCATTCCCTTTGAGCAAAAAAAAATTATATATATACAGAGGAAATTTGCTTCTGATGATCAAAAATCAGCTACATTTTTTATCAAAATAAAAAATTTACGCATTAACAGTTTTCAAAATCTGTCTGAAATCCTACTACTTTTTGCTCTAAAGTACATTTGAAGGGAGTACTTTAATACCTTTCTTAGGTAGTGATACTTTTACATGTAGTAATGTAGTGTGTAATGTAGTACTTCTTCCACCACTTGTAGTCCCAGATATTAATCACTATAAAAGCAAAATTCAAGTAAAATGACACTAAAATGACCAGACTAAAGGTGCATTTACAGCCATTCCTCTCAGCAGCATGAAATATACTGTATACATTATTCCAATTTGGTGCACCTTTTCTTTAATTTGCAAGTGTTAAATATTTATAATAAACCCCTAACATGTTACATCTGTTATCTTTATACTTTATAAAAACTAGCGTCAATAAGGCATTTGTGCCCATATAATGGCTTTTCCCGTGCTGAGTAGTTTTTCAGTGGTTGTTCTTTAGCCTTTTGTCTGTGGTGAAAGTGTGAAAATTGTATTAGATCAGTCCTTTCTGTAAAACTTTGTCAATGTAACCCATTCATGGCTCAATTCGATTTTCTCTGGCCTAAACCCACAACAAGCCTGTTGCGTACATCAATGTTTCTACTTCGAACTGTACCTAATAATATGGCTGTGCATAGGGTAGTCTTTCAGTCTGGATTGTTATGATCAGTGTAACTAATGGCCAACAGTCTGGAGCCTGTGTAGGAAATTACTAACATGAATTAGTCTCTTTTACAGCTGTCTGGTGACAGTCTGATGTGTGGTGCAATGGCGTGAGATTTAATTGCAACAGACATTTACTTTATAACCTCGATTATGAGTGTGCGTGTTTGAAAAATGGTTATCCACGAGGGGGTTAAAGTACCAAGTTATGACTGGAGCGCGACTGAACCTACCCGCCTGCTGTTACATTGTGTTTATACTCCTTATCACAGCGCACAGCAGCCAGGCACAGACTCTAAAGCACACAATCCTCTGCCCTCTTGATTGCTTTAATGCCAGAAACCCAAGAACTACACACCCACGTGCACTTTTAACATCCGTATGTGCATGCCGCTGCTCTCTTGATTGCTTTAGATGCAAAGCCAAACAAACATGCACACGGCACACACGCAGCTCCGCACGGTTCCTCTTGCCGTCGAGTCTTTTCCCACACTGATACCGATCTGCGTGCCATAAAGCAGCGCCTGGGATCACAGGGCACAACAGAGGGCCCTCTCTTCTGGTTCAGCCCATTTAGATCACTCACAGCAGCCTGATAACATGGGCCTGATGCCTCCGCCCTTAACCCTCTCACTGTCCTCATACCCTCCACTCTTATTTATTTCAGCCTTGTTGATTTAAGACTAACATCTAACTCTAGTTTAGTTGATCAATGATGCATTTATTAAGATCAGAGGTGGGGAGTTCTCAGTTGCATTTACTCAAGTACATTCACTGGACTAACTTTTGAAAATAAATTCAATTGTAGTTTCCAGACCACTTACTTTTATTCCTACTTTCACAGTGTTACAGTAGGGATGTTTCTAAATGGATTTTAAAAGCTGTTTTGAGGCGATTCCAATATCCGATATTTGTCTAGCTGTTGGCGATAACCGATATTTGCCGGTAACAAAATACATTTGAAAAGATTTACAAATCCTTAGCAACGATCACAAAGTTATGTTGAGTTATAGTCAAAACAAAATGTATTTACCTGGGATATAAAATCTTTTGTTGTGTCATTGTGTAAACATATTTTAGCTTAATTGTCCATTTTCCCCTATTGTCTGTTTAAAAAGACAAAACTTATGCACTGAGGACAAACTGGGAATGACACATGGGCACACAGAAAAAATATTGGACCGATAACTGGGTAAAATCTCCGATACCACCGATATCCTATGTCTAAAGTGGGTCTATAAGTAACAAAAGCTTTTGGAAAACATTTGGCTTTCTTGTATTGCTCCTTCAGATATGATTTATAATTGTTTGTTGTTATGTTTTGTTATTTATTGTTTTTTAATTTTGTGGTCTCTTTTTGAGCATTATTTACACGTTCCAATTAAGTTCAAAAGATAAATCATATGTTGGATCCAGACAATGAATCTCTTGCACTTTCTCTTATTTGAGTAGTAGCTTTTTACTCATACTAGAGTAATTTCTTGGATACTTGGGTAATATATTATTGAGTATTTGGCTACTTTACCTACTTCTGATTAAGAATATGACCAAAGTGCAGCATGACATTGCCAAACAGTTCAGCAATAATGTCATAAAAACAAAGTTGAACATAATTAGTGGTGGTAGTCATTAGTCTTCTATTATGACCTCAGCTTTGGGGCGGGAAAAGTTCTTTCTTCAAGCTGCCCACACAGACCTCACCTGCCTCCGCCACATAGATTTTCAACCTAAAATATCCAAGCTATTTCTATGATGTCATGATTTAATGCCCAATTAGGAGGATAGCAGCAGCAGCAGTAGGTGAGACTGTGAACACTCCGGTCTGCACATTATTTACTGGTTTGAGCATGTCCAGCCCTTTACCGGTTATAAATCCTCTGCCCTTGTGTCACCTTATAAGAGCGCAATAAAGAGAGAGGCTTTCCAGAGCATGGTTTTACTCTTTAATATCGTGTGCGCTTAGTGTTAATGTATGTGCTTTTACTCCACAGAATTTCAAAATGTTGTCTCTTAAAAAAAGTAAGAATGTAGACAATCCTGTTTTCTAACGCATCAAAAATATTATACATGTTTGAAAATACTAATTTCACCATTACATTCAAGTTTGTTGTATAGCACTTTGCGCTGAATTCAGTTAAAGGCAAGGCAAGGCAAGGCAGGTTTATTTGTAGAGCACAATTCGTACACAAGGCAATTCAAAGTGCTGCACACAACAGGAAAGAAATGCATTAAAATCACAAAGACATGGCAGAAATCACACAACCTTAATTTAAAGAAATTAAAAGGTGCCATTTTCAGGCTATCCGTCAAATAGTTTAGGACATAAAGAGAAGAGTGCAAATAAAGGCATTTCAGTCATATGCACAGCCAAACAAAACAGTTTTCAGCCTAGATTTGAACATTGCCAGAGTAGCGGCCTGTCTCACATCCTCAGGAAGACTGTTCCAGATTTTAGCTGCATAAAACTGAAACGCACATTCCCCATGTTTAGTCCTGACTCCGGGCACCAGCAGGAGGCCGGTCCCTGAGGTCCTCAGAGTCCGAGATGGTTCATATGGCACTAACATGTCCGAGATGTACTTTGCTGCTAGGCCATGGAGAGACTTGTGTACAAGCAGAGCTGCTTTGAAGTCTATTCTCTGAGCCACAGGGAGCCAGTGCAGAGACCTGAGCACAGGACTAATGTGATCGTACTTCCTGGTTCTAGTCAGGACCCGAGCAGCAGCGTTCTGGATGTACTGCAGCTGTTTTACAGCTCGTTTGGAGAGGCCAGTGAGCAGGCCGTTACAGTAGTCTAATCTACTAGAGACAAACGCATGGATAAGTCTCTCCAGGTCTGGTTTAGACACTATACTTTTGATTTTGGCTATGTTTTTTAGATGGTAAAAGGCTGCTGATGTTATTTGATCTGACGTGGCTGTTAAAATTCAAGTCTGAGTCCATTATTACCCCCCAGATTTCTAACTTGATTTGTAGGTTTTAGAGCGAGACTCTGGAGGTGACAGTTAACACTTTCTCTTTGTTTCTGTGAGCCAAAGACGATGATTTCAGTCTTGTCTGAGTTCAGCTGGAGAAAGTTGTTTTGCATCCACACACTGATCTGTTGAATGCAGTGACAGAGTGAATCCACTGGTCCATATTCACCTGCCGTCAGTGAAACATAGATCTGAGTGTCGTCTGCATAATTGTGATTGGACACATTTTCGCTGCGTATCAACTGACCTAACGGCAGCATGTAGAGGTTGAACAGAAGGGGTCCCAGGATCGACCCTTGGGACACATATAGTAGAATAAAATGCATTGGAATGTCATGTTCACAATGTTCTTAATTTCAGAATACAACTGCCCGATGTTTAAGTCACATTTTCAGCTCATCAGATTCAGCCTTGATGCAGCAGTCTGTAAGTTAATGTAAAACTTGACAATTTATAAAGACTTTGTGTTGCTTAAAAGTATTACAATACACATCTCTATCGATATGCGTATTGCCAAGGAGTCCGTCACGATATATCACGATATCAATATTTTCATTGCAGCCCGAAGGTGCACAATGTAACTTTTCTAGTGCTTGATGGAGAAGTTATTGCTTTGCCTGGACTTTTACGCAGTGGAGACTATCAGGTGACGTCATCAGGCTAGAGGCGACATTCATAAAGCGTGCGTACGAACAAAAATGTTAATTTGGTGAGTTTTCACATTAAGTTTGTGATCTATAAAAAAGAAATCTTGACGTGGAAATGAGCCAAAAATGGTCCAAAAAGCTTGATGTTACTTTGAGGGTTTCAGAAATTGATCCGAGCTAAATGAGAGGAGAAGTTAGCAAGTTTGAAGAAGTTTGTGCTTCGTCTGTACAGTTTTAAAGAGTTCCACGTAAAGTTTTATGTATGACAACCCAGATCTGTGGAGAGGCGACCAAGCTCACTGTAAGAATGCATGTCGTTCAAGTGGGGATGTCATGATATCAAATGTTTGCGTTACGATTATTGTGAGAAAAAAACATTACAACTGAATTGTCCAACTCATTACTATTCCTCAAGTGTGTGACCAGCTTTAGGAAAGCTTTCTAAATGACAAAATGAAGTAAAAACAGGCCTGTTTCAAGACATGTTATTAACAAAAAACATCTATGATTGATTAAATACGTAAAACAAAAAATACATTTATACAAAGGGGATCACCTTTGGAGTCAATTTGAAGATGGACATATTTAACAATCTCTGTTAAATCTCTTTTTTGTTTTTTTTAAGAATAAATGAATTAATTAAATGTTGATGCGTGTATTGACAATAAAGACCATTAATTTACATGGAAATAAATTAGTAAGTCAATATTAATGGATGGAAAGTATGGATTAAATGTCTTCCAGTGCTGCATTTGTGAACAGGGGATTCCCAGAGCGATGTCTCTTGTTCCAGCTTTGGCAGCGTGGAAATGAGACCAGGGCTGGCGAATAACAAGGTTTAACACAGGAGGGGAGACCCAAAATAGCACTAATTCAATCAGCAGCACGAGATAGAGGAAGGCCAGTTTGTGGGGGCCACTTCTGTTCAAATGCACCATTCTCTGGACATGTAGGGTTACCAAACTCATATATCATTCTTTTGTTCTCTCGTTTTCTCTTTGGGATATATATTTTCAGAGGGGTGTTTGGCGAGGCCTTACCGTTGGTGTGGAGAACGGAGATTTGGAAGAATGGTGCTATTGCCCTGGCTCCTGGCAAGTACTTTGGATACGTCACTGTCTTTGTGTTTGAGACTAAAGCAAAGTAGGTGAAAACTGACAGAACGCTATACTGCTCAAGTAATTCCAAATACTAGTGTAGATGTAGAATGAAATCTGAAGCCTATATTTAATGAATTTCTATGCAACTGGAGCCAAATTAACTCTAATAAGTTTTAGTTAGTTTCTTCCTTTCTTCTAATCAGCATGTTTGTTATATTGAATTACAATTTGAGGAACGTAAAAGTTATTTATTGTGATTGTCATCATTTACTGCTCTTTATTGTTTTGTTGTCAGGGCACTGCAGCGTGAGCGTGAGCATGTTGGTTTACCTCAGGTGAACTGGAGCAGCCCATGTGAACCTCACGTGTAGTCGGGACTGGCTGTGCCTGCTCTCTGTGGTCCAGCTGGGAGACAAATCAACACAGACCCTGACTGTCGATATCATCTGTCTCTGGAGTGAGAGGAAGAAAGTGAGTGTGTGTTGCACTAAACATGTTTTATGACCTGTGGGTGGGCTGTAAGAGGGGTATTTTGACCAAAGCTGGAACGGGGCATTGGCAACTGTCAGTTTAAAAAAGTGGTGGAAAAAGTCAATAAAACAATGCAGTAAACCTTTTTTACACAGTCATTCCTGTGATTTTAAAATATTTTGCAACAGTGACTTCATATTTTAAAAATGGGGAAATACAGTTAACTTTTTACAATGCACGTCTTAGATTAAATTAAGACCATTGGAAGTGCTGTGTGGCAAGATTTGTTTCAGGTGGTTAACATTGCAGAGATAAATGTCACAGTAAACACACAACAGTAGCAAGTGTGCTGTGTCATGCTCTGAACCATCTCTCAAGGAGAGCAGATACAGTGTGTGACGCTCTACACTAGTATTTGTAGCAAATATCTTTCTTTGACAAGTTCTAGAGAAATTCCATGAGCAGCCACATCCAGCTCTGAAAGCATGTACACAGATTGAAGTCAGCTCTTGGGAAAATGTTATACAGTGGTAAATATCCATAGAAAGACCCGCCTTCTGCCCTGCTGGGCTGTTCCTGACATGCAGCGGAGGATGTAGCGTGCGTGTTGTGAAGTGCATGGTGTTGGCATAGAAACTGTCTGCAGGAAGCGGCCGATCTAGTTGGAGTTGTGCTGGCAGACGCTGTACTCACTTCCTGTGTGCTGCGAGGCAGGCGCAAACACAGGGAGTGGGACTGAAGCAGGGCTGGAGCAGGGCTGGAGCTGGGCTGGAGCAGAGCAGGAGCTGGGCTGGAGCAGAGCTGAAGCAGGGCGCTCGCTTGGAGAGCAGCCCAGAGAGAGAAGTGCGATAGAGGCAGAGGAGGAGGAGGGAGTTCAGCCCAGAGCAGCACTTTCCCACAGTCTGGGGATTTGACACATGGCTCTCACACATTCTTCAGCCCTGCAGCCAAACGAGTGCCGTCACTGAGGAGAGAGAGGAAGGTTCCACCCTCATTGCTTCAAACAATATCGTTATGAACCACAGTGTGTGTTTGCCTCATGCCTCCCCAGTTAACCCCTTCATAGCCAATCAGTATGTAACTGTATAATGGTCAAAATATCTATTGAAAAAAAGGGAAAAGGGAAAATTATATGGATATAGAATTAATTGGGTATGAACTCAGGTTCACTGACCACAAGGTCTTCAGAACAGTACCAAACAGGTCAGAATGCCTTTTAGCTAGACAAGCTGCACAAAAAAAAAAAAAAAAAAAAAAAAAAAAAAAAGAATTAGGAATGTAATTCCTTTTTTTACTTGTGTCCTTAATGTAAAGTAAGTGGTTATGGGCTCTCATTTGGCATAATTCAGCATACATGTTGGATATGGCTTTTAAGGGATGTCTCGAATACAGAGTGGCTAAGCCGACATGTTCTGGCTGGTCTCCTTTAGGCGGCACATAGACCACCTGCATACTCACAATGGGCTGAGTGTGAGCAAGTGCCCAAGTTAAATACAGTACTTGACAAGCTGCAAAAAGGCTGCAAAAGAAACCTCAGGTGGAGAGAATGATGAGATGAAAGAAGGCCAAATTATTTTTTACTTGAGCGCTCATCCACTCTGGAGGATACCAAATTGGCAATTAGGATGTCCCTGCTCCCTCTCTGCCCTCCCTCCTCTTCCTGCCTCTGAGAGTGAGGTCAAAATTAGAACATTGGAGATTCTAAATGCCTGTGTTTCTCATTTATGAGAGAATACAAACACAGCAGGAGGTAAACGGCTGCGTTCCAGGCAGCGAATGGCAGAAAGCGGTTTGATGCAGAGAATGCAACAACAAAGCTTTCCCGGAGGGAATCAATAGGGGTATGGACCAGGCTTGTGATGCACTCTACGCCTGTGACACCTTGACACAGCAACTTCCTGCTAATTAAGAGCTGGCAGTCTTCTCCCTGTCAGCACATCCTCTGTCCTGAGTGTGTTTAGGTGTATGTGCATGCTCACAGGGAAAACGTGGATGGGAATGACTACTTGGTTATGGGAAAACCATCATCTGCATTATGTCCTGCTTCAAGCTGCCCTAAGCGTGGTTTAGTGGGGAGCTCTCATCTTTTGCCAGTTGTGTGTGTGTGTTTGTTGTTGTCAGGGTCAAGGCATCAGGAGCACAGCTGTCTCTAGCTGAGCCCTCTAATAAAAGAGCATGAGTTCTACAGTATGAGGAGGCAGGATCATCATTATTTGAGAGGCTGGTGGCACAAATCACCTGCATGTCAAAGAAAAAGCCAGTAGTTTGTTTTAATGAGTCTTCCACAAAGGCAGAAAAGAGCAATGATACACATAATGAGTACTTTAAAATACAAATACTTTCTGTTACCAACTTATTCTGTGACAAAAGTTCATGAGCATGTATTTAGAGTAATTGTTAGGGACTTTTGTGTAAAAGCCTTAATCTTCAATTAGCAGTTATTACATGCCTTAACCCGCTACATCCAATGACACAAACACAGGTCCCACTTATAGACGTCTCATGTTTTCCTTTGCATACAGTCTACTGTTAGTACAGGTCAGGACATTAGAATGACCCCATTGTGCCTGATCCCTGGCTGGTTCCCTCTTATGTTTTTTGAAAAAGCTGTTGAAATTCTCTCTTGTTTCCAGATGACTTGTCAGTTAAAAAAAATGTCTGTCCCGTTTAGCCATCACCGTGATCAGATAGCCACAAAGAGGCGAAGGCCAGTTCTTAAGTTTCGGGGGAGGGCTTTGATGTCTCCTCCAGATATTTGGTTCACTGTGCAAGACGCCACGCTGCACAAAACTCCTCTCGTCCCTGTGTGTAAAGGCTGAGGATTAGCAGTCACTGGAGTCTGTCTAATGAAGCCTGTTTGATGTGAGCGCCCAATTATCGTACGAGACTTGAAGAAAACGCAGAGTGTTTGTGCACTCTCTAGCGCTGAGGCACTGATGACCCCACCATCCACCTCTTGACTCTCATTAACCACTTTACAGGTACAAATGGTTTAGTCACCATTCCTGCCCTGAGAGTAAGTCATACAAAGACACAGAGACACATTATTTTGTAGAATTTACACTGAGCTCTGAAATGCTATTCATTCTTCCAAATATTACGTTATTTTAGATTATCAATTGCCTATGACATACTTCATTGCTTAATTGGTATTTAGATTCAGTGCTTGTAGTGTATGCTGGTACACAAGGAACTTGTCCAGAAACACACAGATTTCCCAATTGGCAATAATATGCCTTGGGATTTCTTAATATACATGGTTTTGTGGTACTTTTGTTTATAAATATTGTACTGCACATATACAGTACATATACTGTAGCTATCAGCACTTCCCCAAAGCTTAGTGTGTGTTTTTAAGTACATGAACAGTTTGACTCAATACAAATGACCCTGATTATAGTCCTGTTTGTCAATATAATGTGGCGATGGCACCTAGGATTAAGTTTCTGTTTTTTTTTTCTCCGTAATTATTTATTTATCACTTGCAGAATGTAGAGCCCTAGCTCAGAGGTTCCCAAAGTTCGGGTTTTCATTTTTTTTAAATATGAAATGTTTGTATTTCAACATTCGCACATTAAACTATTCAACAAACAATAAGAAACCTCATAGAAAAAAAAAAATTACCACTTTGTTTAATTTTTCATTGGGGGTCCTGAGTTGATTGCGTGGTTATTTTGGGAGCTCTGGCCTGAAAAGTTTGGAAACCCCTGCACTAGCAGACAGGACATGTGTCCTGGAGAGCAACAACAAACCACTCTGGTGAAATGTTCTCCCATCCTCCAGGTCCATATCTGGAAAAAGGTAAATATTTGTCTTGTGGGCTTGGAAGAGGTTGGATATGCTAACACGAGCCAGTCTGGCGGATGTAGTGCTCGAGCTACTGATTACAGAGTTGGCGAACATTAGGACAGGAGTGCGTCTGTCTATGTATACCGAGCTACAATTAAAGTTTGGATAAGGAGTGTAGCCTTGTGTTTGAGTGTTTATCCAGGGCTGTGTAAAATGTGTAGGCTTTTGAACTGAAGGCTATAGGAAATGATAAGATGTGTGTGATAGTGTTAAACAGCTATGGTTTGAAGACCAACAGTATGACAAAAAAAAAACCTCGTCTTTAAAATGGAACCACAAAACAACTGCTTCTTCTTTTGAGTGCACAGTAATATAGAAATTTACCCTGACAGGCAAACAAATGTTATTGTGCTGCAGTTATTCCATTGCAGTCACGCTTTGCAAGAGTTTTGTATTGCCTTTCCTGAACATTGTGCAGGACCAGATGAATTAAGACTCAATTGAAAAGTAGCTGCGAGCAATAATAATAGTCTTATATAGAGCATTTCCAGACACTTGTCCAGTCTCTGTAAAATTGTCTGCATTAGTCATTAACTCCATGCTCAGTTGTAGTAAACTACTACTATGGTCACAACTGCCCTGGGGCAGAGTGATGAAAGCAAAGCCGTCAGTTCCTTCGATCACCAATAATCACATACTGACACACCACATTTATACATAGTTTTAGAGACAAAATAATGAAAATACAAACAAGGTGCAAACAATATATTGGACAGTCTCTGTGATGCTTTAAGTGACATAAAACTCCTAAAGGCAGTACCGGTATACTGCAAACTGTTGAAAAGAACAATAACAACAAACTGAATTTAGCTCCAAACCAGTATAACCTTTTATTCTAAGGCAAATTTGTAATGAGTGCTTTCAGAAGTTACACTAAAATATCACTTGTGGCAACTGGCTGACTATTACGTTAACTAAAAAAAGTTACTGTCATAAATTTTTACATTTTAAGTGTTGCAAGTGACGCAAGCATGGGAATGTCCCAGAGGAGTCAGCGCTTACTCATGGTCTCCTTGGGTTCTTTGTCCTTCTAACCACCCAGAAGGATAAACTTTATATTCCTATTTATTTTGGTGTCATTTAAACCTCAAAATATACTGTACCTCAACTTGTACTGTAGATTTTGGTTACTTTAATGTTTTACTTTGACTATTTTGTTACTCTCGCATCTCAAAATACCTTAAACACATGATGAAAAACATATGTGAAGTGCTTGTTTGGGTGGCCTTTCTGGTGCAAATATGATTGAGAGGAGCCGTCTGTGGCTTGAGAGATTTCATAAACAAAGTCAAGAGGAAGTGGAAGACATGCATTCTGTGGCCTGCTGTCTTGGGTCAGTGTGGTCAGGGAGGATGTGTGGGTATACTGTGTGTGCGATCATGTAAAGGGGGGGGGGGGCTGCGTGCCAACGGGGTCCTGTTTGCTTCTCCCAAAAGGCAAGATCTTATCTGGCGCGTGCCTGGGACGCTGTTTCCCACACTCAAGCTGCTCTGTTGCCAGGAGGGGGTGAGAGCAGTCTTATGATTATGTGTGTGTTCAGCAGGGGTCCCGTCCTGTCAACTCTGCACTGTTTTGACTGCCATGACATACTGCGCCTCTGTACAGTGAGCCCCACCCCTTCCTTTTCCACACACAGACACATACCCTCAGCTTTTCCGCTTCTGCTTTCTTCTTCAAAGGCTCCGTGCAGCAACAAGGGCCTCCTTTTTGTGAATGTCGCATACTTGGCTTTTCATCAGTGTCCCCATTCCTCATGTTTTCCGCTGAGGACCAACAGCCATCCCTGTTTATCTTTGTTCTGTTCTACGCATTGATTGGGGCTTTCTTTCAGGTTAGAAACCACCCAAAAACCCACATGTTTAACGTACTTTTGTGGAGAATGAGATCCTGAATAATAACAATCAGAAACATTGCAGACATTAAGCTTTCTTTATTTTTAGTTGGTACATATTTGTCCATAATAGTGTGGCCCTCAAATCTCTTTTACATTATATGCAGGCTCCAAAACTCCAACACATCAGACGCAAAAGGAAAGCTACTGGAATGATTCTGTTACTGTATTTTACTAAAGTAAGTTGACATAGAATACTTATTTTGCACTCAAGTGCCATGTGTTTTATAAGATCCTGGACACAACGTACTCCTCCACATACTAGCACTTAAATTTGCATTGAATTAAGTGTCTTTTCACGTTTTAGAGTACTATGTAATTTGGCAGCAACTTCATTTCTAAACAACATGATTCACATGATACAGGACCCTGATCCTCTCCCCACTCAGTGCCACTGCTTTAGGAGAGGACTGAGATGTGCAGATACCCCCACAGCTGGGAAAAGATCGATGCGGTCTCCACTGGCAGGCTCCTGTCCGCCGGCTGCTACTGTCTGAGAATGAAAGGCAGTGGGGGGGTATGTGTTAACGTGGGGAGGGGGTGCGGGGTAAGGGCTAAGGGGAGAAAATGAGAGGCTGCTGGCTGACTCACTCCCTCTGTACCTCTCTGGCAGATATACACTCATAAGTGCTCCCTGCCAAGCGCTCCGTGCCCCTGCTCATCTGCGTGGGGGGCCCTGCAGGCAGTCTGGGCCCTTCCGTGCCCTCTCTTTACACACATGCACACAGATGTGCACACAGGGGCCGTGTGTAAGACGTGCTCTGATCCTGCATGTGGATGATGAAAGAGCGGCAGCCAGGCTCCTGTCTCAGAGCCAAGGGCTAAGACCTGAAAGGAGCCTGCTGATGCCTGAGCCTTCGCCTCCTCATTCTTTATCATCACCACTAGAATCATTAGACAACACTGTACTGTATGTAACACTAAAGGCATTTTCATTGGGAAACTTAAATGGAATGTCAAATAGTTTTTAACATCACCTAACTGAGCTAAAGCTTATGAACATGTAATAGCCTTGAGCTGCAGTTGAATGTGTTTATGTGCGTGGCCCCCAGCCTCACTGGTTAGCTCCAGACCTCCTTTACTGTCTTTATTGTACATTATAAATAGGTACCCAAATGACTAAAATGTTTAATTTACTCTACTCTTTTGCCTTCTTTTGCTTTGGATGAGAAACTGCCTTCATAAAATATTCAGAAATTAGTTTTGGTCACAGTTTGGGTTTATGCAGACTTTAGGCACACTATAGACTCAATCACTTTTCATGTATTTTCAATTACTTTGTACTCCATTGCTAGTCGTTGTTTGAAACATTGCAAGACAAATAAAAAGATGTCCGACTATTAATTTAATTAATGAATTAAAGTAGATTGAAGGGGGAAAAAAGCAGTTCCTATTGTTTTGGGGGTTTGTGTGTCCACTCTACTGCTCAATGTATCCTGTAATCCCTCCTGTCTAAAATGTATTATAAACTGGTGCTTTGTGTCTTGTGGATCAAGCGTGACTTTCCCAGGACAATTAAGGTTACTGAGGAGGGAAAAGGGGGATTGGGTAGAAAAAGACAGAAAAGGGATCAGAAAGCAAGACTGAGGATTAGACTTGAACAACACCCATGGGTTCAAAAATTGGGCAATAGATGAAATGTGAGCGGGAGTTTTAGAGGGGCAAAGGGACTTAACTTGTAGATTTAACTTGTTATAAGAAAGTACGATAAACTGTGGCCTTATATTTGGGTGAAATGTGTTGAGGTGGGCAGATTAGATAAATGCCAGTTCCTTTTTCAGATCACTGGCATTTGACAAACATAGACAACATCTTAAACTCAATTGTTAGATATTTATGTTTCATCAGTTCACTTGTGTAAGACGTTACTATACACAGAAAAAGTTCTCAGAGTGTGCCGAGAGTGGGCATGTAGACTGACCCTATAATTTTATGGAGTTGCACGAACAGCTGACCTGTTTTCTCATATGCAGTTTACCCAACATAGAGAAGAATGATATATCCTTGACTGAAATCTTTGCTTTGTACAGTTTTGTCGCTTGAGTTTTCTAGAATTGCTTGTAGGAATATTTCACCTGTGTCTGACCTTTATTGCCAACCGAGGAAAAATTAGGTCCTGTTTGACTTGTTTACTTCCTGCCAAGCATGACTTGTTCCACTGAGAGCACCTGTTCATTGCTGTGCATGCCTGTAACTGGTGGGGAAAAGTATTAAGCGCACTGCGGAATAGAATCCAAGAGGACACAGATTGTCCCTAACCTGCCTTTTCATTTCTTTCACTCTTTCCCTGAGATGACCGCACCTCTACAGCTTTCTGTGCCAAAGGCAAACACTTTCAAGTTGCTTGATCTTTTTGCAACAAGAGCACTGATTTTTAGATAAGTGCAAGCAGGATGGCTCTCAGTGAAGCTGGTGTAGTTGATTTGACAGATGTTGTTATCCCCAATGGATCTGATAGGCCACTGTTAAATCCTGTTGAGTCACCTTGCTTCAAGACATTCACCAGGCCTCCCTCAGTGACACCATCTCCATGAACCCTTGACCCTGAAGATATGTTGGCTTGAAACAAAATGTAAGCAAGACTTTATATAGGCCTACACACAGTTTTTTAATTAGACGAAACAGTAAGGAGTTAGGAGGAAGCATTACTGATTGCGCATGGATTCCCTTCAGCAAATATGCAAAAGAGCTGACCAGTGTCAGAGGAAAACGTGAGAGGCTGAGAGAAGATCAGGGCACCACACAACTCCTGCGATCCTCGCTCGGTGAGCCATGGGCAGAATAGCTGCATAACAACAAGCAATATCTTCTTACTGGCTGAAGAGAGCAAGGACAGGTAATGCCTCTGTCTACGGAAATATTTTAGAATTCGAAACAAGACCTTGGCATAATATTACCACTTTCTCGCTTGGTTTTGTTTACATACCCTAGATACTTTGCAATGGGGATTGTTGTTTTTCTGTTTTATGGTGGGAGAAAAAGCTTGTGGTCATTTTTATCAGTTAATAATTACTGGTACAACAGCAGCATGGGGCTGCTAGGAGCTCAATACAGGAAAATTTCAATAGCAGGTGTGACTCTCTTTTTGAGAAGAAGTGCAAAGCCTATTTAAATTGAGAGGCTTCCATCAGAAAGGACATAAGCACGATTTCAAATTACCTATTTGAATGAGATAATTTGGGCCCCAAAAAGGATAGAGAGCAAGGGAAAGTGTTCTCTCGCTGAAGATAAGATGCTAACACACTATATATTACTCTCCTCATTGTTTGGCCCTGCTGTGAAGAAACTAAGAATCTTGAGGACTTGTTGGGAGCAGTCCCTATTAAATCTTTGAAATGAACTCCACACTTGACTTCGAACCAGGCACTTAAATGTCAATGGCCTTTCCCATAAGCCCAGCTCTAACTACCTTGAGTGGGTGGAGAATAGAAACTCAACGGTGAAACCATTTGGAAGCTGCAGACAAGCTCCAACACTTATCTTCTCTGCTTGAAAACTGATGCCCTCCGATGGAGCACAATGGACGGCCGCATGGGTGTGGTCGAAAGGGGAGGTGAGAGGCGCAGATAGGATGTTAGTGTGAGCCACAGACAGAGGCTTTGGTGGGGATGGGGGCAGTCAGCAAGGTGAAACCAGGAATGTGTTGGTGATGAGGTCATACCTGTGTGTGAGTGTGTAGGGGTAAAGAAAGACAGAAAGGCTTCAAGAGGATTTGGTTCACAGCGCCGCAAGCTTCCATTAGCACTGATGTCATGGGAACATCTTACACAGTCCATCTGTTTGGAAAGTCTTTTGGCATTCTCGTTTTTTTTTTAAGATGGACTACGCATTTTATGAAGCTGTCTGTGACTGTTCAGTGTTTGTTTCAATCTAAATCAATCAATTCAATCATTTAATTTGAACAAGCGATATCAAGATTCTTTGGTTAATCAATAATTGTGATTATTCAGGTCACAATATAATCACAATGTCTAAAAACATATGATCGTGAGAATAGTCTGAAGCAAAATATCTTTTTCATTTCAATCTGTGCACCAAAAAAGTCAACCTAAATGTAGAGTGACACCATATAGTTACATTTTCTTACAGAAAGTTTGACTTCATAAGGAGAAAGACATGATTGAGGAATGGAACTCGGTTGTTTTATCATGGTGTCAATGATCATGAATATTGTAAAATTGTGATATTTCTTCACGCAATAATTGTAAAAAATAAAATCTGATCTTGTGATATCCCCAATAATATTAAGGAAAGGTAAAAGGGATTGGTAAAGTTGTTTGAGATGGTTTTGAACTTTACAATCAGAGCTGGAGTAAAACAATCAGAACTAAGAAAATGTCTAAGTGTTCAATAACACAGCAGGTAAAAACTTAATCCAAGCAGCATGTGAATCATAGCTTGACCTTTGAAGTCTCTTCCATCTAGCCTTCAGTGTCTCTACCATTTTCATTCCTCTGTTTTGGCCAACACATAAACATAGTGACCTGATACTGGGGTCTTGTCAGAGCTTGAGGCCCCTCTGAGTGGAGCGTGGTGAAAATACATCAACCCAGAGATGCAGCGGACATAAAAGGAGGTTCAGAGGATAAACACATTCCTGCGCGCAGGGCCTGCTACTGCTGCTGCTGGCTGGTGACACTGGGAGCAGCTCACAGCACAGTATTGTTGTCACCAAGTGGGGCAAAGGGGGGCAGCCCAATATCTCCAAGTTCCTTCAGATCTCACAGGCAGCAAGCAGCACTTGACCTTTCCAGCGCTAAAGGAATATGACAGCCGTGAAGTCGAAAGAGGGGAGCAGGAGAGAGGAGAAGAGGGGGAGCAAGAGGCAGGAGACAAAAGCCATACAAAGTGCAGGCTGCCACCAAAACAGTTAGTTTGCAATCAACGTCAGTCATCCCTCCTGTCGGGACAGTTTGATTTCCACTTTTCAAATGAGGCGTTTATTTTTGGTCTGATAACAGGGCAGGCAAAATTGAAATTGGCAGCCCGACAATCTACAGATAATAGTGGGCTACGCTGGAGATCATGTGAACAGCCCTTTCTTTCTCTTTACTTTAGCCTCCACCCTCGTTCTGTCGAAGACCAGAAAGGAGGAAATGAGGGAGGCATGGAGCGAGAGAAAGCCTAATCTTAGTCACAATCAGACAAGGGCTGAGGAGGCAAAAAAAGGCAAAGATGAAGGAAGGAGGGGGCGATGAGATGAACAAATCCCAGTTACGTCCCTGTGATCAGGAGGAAGGCTTGGGGGGGTCCGAGTGGGAGTGGGCTGGGTATGTACAGCAGAGGTGAAGAAGGAGGGCAGTGGGGAATTTCTTTTACATTTCTGGCAGCGCACCAGATGAGGTCTCAAGGTTATCCTGGCTGCACAAGCTCCCACGGGAAAGGTGGAGCGCGGGGGGCCAAGGGGGAGATGGGGCTGGAGGGGAAAGAAAGGAGGGAGACAAGGCTGTAATGCTCTGAGGGAGGCTAATCCTCAGGCCTATTGTCTGATAAGGATGGCCTTGGCCCAGGTAAAACAAGGAAGGGGCCTCTTGGGGCATCTCCGCAGACCTCCGGCCCACTGCCAGGTTAGCACCAGAAGAGTTGGACGCGCTGATGAATTATTACTCAGCTCATTAGCTCTAATCACTCCTGAGTGATAACAGAGTTAGAGTTCATTGATTCCACAGTGAAACTCCTCTAGCTGTGATCCCTGTTGGGAGGTCAAGGGTCACTGGCAGCTACACAACACCTGCTTTCCATAGAAGTGTGTGTTAAACATCTTGCTCTAAGACACTTGAGTAAAGCTGACAAGGGGAGTGAACCTGAATGACACTATGTCTTCAAGAAAGACAATTATTTCCAACTGTGCTCATTCATTAAAAAAACCTTACATCTCTTGTCTTGAGTTTGAATAATATTCCCCCTATAACTTGTCTTTCCATCACAATAAATCAATTTTCAGCTGGCTAATAAAAACCTTAGTTGAGAGAAACACAACTGTATAATCAGTCACAGTTTAACTATTCCATCCCTTCTTGAGCATTTAACTCATCACCTTTATGCAAATCTGAACATCATTCCTCATTTCACACGTTTTATCTTGGTACCACGATGGGGAGTTCAGTGACTGCATGGATCTGCATCAATACTCTGCACATGTTTGTTTACACTAAACTAGGCCTATTAGAGATAATGATTCACGGCATCAAGCTGTCAGTTTAGGAGGCTGTTTGTATATATAAGTGTGCCTGGCTCTTCAAAGGCTGTCCCCTTATCTACAGTCAACAAACAACCTACTATTGAGGAAATGGAGAGGAATGGTGCACCTGTACCTCAAATGTCCCGCTACCCATATCACCCAGTCACCTATTTGCATGCATGTTTTTGGACAGTGGGGGAAGATGCAATGCCATGGGGGAGCCACAGTGATGCAGGGATATTATGCAGTCCACTCTTGAATATTGTAGGTTGTTGAGGGTTGAAGCCATGATATCCTTGCTGAATCATTTTGTGATTGGAAACACATAGTAGTAGTGTCCTCTTAATGTAAGCACTCCAAACGAACCAATGTCCCAAATCAGAAGACCCAGTAAAAGGTGGTTAAACTGTATTTGCATTACCCGCTCTTCCACCCCCTCCATTACCAGTAAGAGGCGCATCTGTAATTCCCAGTCCACTCCAGCCTCAGGCAGACTAACCGGAGAGACCCAGGCCAACTCGCTGGTCCTCTCCCCACCCGCTTCCTCTCCAACGCTGCTGGCTTTGACTCACCGTGACCTTTGGCTTTCGGCACTATACACTACCTCCCCCACACATGCAAATAGCGCCGGTCTGCTCCAGGAGGCATTGCAGAAAAGAAGGCAGGTCGGAAGGAAAGGAGAGAGAAATAAAGGATGGATTCGTAGAAGCTGGGCTGAGGGAGAGTGAGCGAGAGACCCCTAAAGGTAGTGCGGGCATGCCGGTCTCAGAAGTGGAGCGAGGCGTTTGGTGCTGCCTGGGGACGCTCTGCTCTACAGACCAGCACACAGGCCTTACAACATCTCTTTCTGTGTTTGAGCCAGCCAAAACACACCCCAGCGCCTGTGTCTGCAAGGCTTACAGTGACCCGCGTTGATCTCTGTGTGTGTGCTCACAGATAGTTTTGTGAGTAAAAGCAAGCGTACTGTACTTATTGTTTTCCTTGCTCCCAGGCTGCTCCAGGCACCTCGGTTTATGTGGGGAGGTGTAAGCGATGTGTGCAGTGGTATCTGGAGAGCCTCCAACAACCTCAACCCCTCCTCACCACCATCATCATCAACTCTTGTCTATTCTCGCTGCTTGGAGGATCTGCCAGTTCTCTTTCTGTCTTTGTCCCTTCTTTGATCCTGCTCTCCGAGCCTTGGCTGGCCTCGCTAACAGCAGTTCAGCACAGGTCCTTCTCTACTCCTACTAATAACACATTTCATGCCAGCCTGGGATGATGTTTGTGTACTGACATGTGAGCATCTCCTCATGCGCTCCAAAATGGGTAACGACTGGCTTGTGCTTTCATTCAGCTTCGTTTCTGTACATTGCCAGAGCATTTACTCAAGCTCTTCCTGGCTTTAACCTTGTGCTCTTCTTGCTGTGTGTAACTTAAGTGATAAATGACTGATAGTGGGCGATGTGAAAGGTTCTAAAATAGGCTGTACAAAAATAAATGTAAAAGGTAGTTTAAGGCTATACATTAAGGCTGCACAATTTTGGTGAAAAAGTCTAATTGTGATTTGTCTGACAATTATTGCGCTTTTGATTAGGTTGGCAATTTATGCTTGAAAAGTACTATTCAGTTCAAAGTTCACATTGTCAACATCTCCAGGAGCATTAACATTTGAGAGAAGATTGAAAGATGAGCTGATAAACTAATACAAGAATCCCATGGATTTCAGAACATGTATGGAGAAGTCTAAACAGGTTTTAAAAAAATGTGTTCAAAAATACATATTTTATTATCTAAATAGCATATTTAGAGTTCCTTTGAGTGAACAATTTGCTTACTCTTTTACAGTTGTTTTTTTTAGACATCACGTGTCCCCATGAAGCTAGAAAAGTGATAATAGTTAATGTAATGAATGCCTGAAAAACATTGCTTCAGTCACCAGTTGTATGTCATTCAAGCTATCATTTGTTAGAGCTTGGTGTGAAATAACTGACTGAAATATTTTTTTTATTGATAAAATCTGCAATGAATGTGATTTCTATCTCTCTCTCTCTCTCTCTCGCTCTTTTTGTATGTTGATTATGGGGCAGTGCAATTAAGTTAATTGTTGAATCGTCATATTTACACCTTTTTACACCAAATCACATAATTGAGCTCAAATAATTATTTTATTGTGTTTATAAAGTGACCTTCAGGTTGATTTAATTGTATACATTCATAACTTGTTATGTTAGTATGTCTCCTACTTGAATTTCATCTGCACCAAATTTCTTTCTATGCCTTCATTTGATTTTAACACACTCAATAACCACTCAGCACTGTGATAACTTAAGTATGACAGCTACACTCAGCACTATGAGAGAGCAGCCTCTTGGGAGTGTCGAGCGCGTCAACACAGTGCCACCCTCAGTTAGGCAGTGGCAGCCCGGTCACACCTAAAGCCTGCTTGTCTGGCTCCTTACTTCCCACTCCTGTTGCCAACCCGTAATGAAGCTTAAACGCGCTGGCATTTGAACTTCCGCCCGCCCCACCTCCCTGAAGCTTTCCTCACCCTTATGGCATTGGCAGCCTACACGTTCATCAATGGCTTACACATTAACGGTGACAGCAGACAAGATTGTTTTGTGAGCGCAATACCTCACACTTTCACACACTTTATCCAGACAATCTCCTTGCCTAATTGTGTTATTGCACTTTGGAGGTCCATGGTCAAGAGGGCTCAATAAAGATATGAAGCCTGGGAAAGAGTGGGAGCGGTGGGATGAGAAAAGAGGAAGAGCCAGATAAAAGCACAAGTAGGCTATGGACGGAGGGGGACCATATAAAGAGATAAACGACCAGGATAAGATCAAGGAATGCATGACTTCAAAGTTTAGCGCAAAAAGTTACACACTGCCAGAGGTGAGTGTACTCAGTTTCATTTACTTTTTCTTAAAATTGTACTTCTATACTATATTATATACTACACTTTTAACAGTTCTCTTACTTGAGTAAAAGTTTTGGTTCCTCTTCCCACTAAGTCTAATAAGTGACAGAAGTTTTATGTTGACAATTTTAAATGATTCAATGTTTGTGTTTTTTGCACCGCTCTGTCAGATATGATTTAGCTTTTCTCATTTTTGTGTATGTCCTTTGAAAATGCAAGATTTTTTGCTTTATTTAATATTTGCTCCATTTACATGAACTTTATTATTATATTATTATTATTATTATTATTATTATTATTATTATTATTATTATTATTATTATTATTATTATTATTATTATTATTAATCAGACGTTACACCCAGACAGTTAATCTTAAAGTTACTAATAGTTTCCTCAAATACTTTTTTACTCCTTCTTGAGTAATTTCTTGGACCACTTTGTACTTTTACTTAATTAGTAATTATTTTAAAGTAACTTTACTATTGCTTTTTTGATACTACCCACTTCTGCACACTTTGTCTGCTGTAGCACATATGTAAGAAAATGTTTCACCTGTTTGTTTTCATGTCTGGACAATTGTTATGTTTTGCTTTTCATCAAGTGATCAAAAGGCTTTACAACAGAGGCTCTTGTTCAGTGTGAGTCAGCCCATTTCCCACAGATGTCAGCGATAGAGGAGTTGACACACAGCAGCAGGTTACACTCGAGGGACCTGCGGCAGCCAGGTGCGGCCGATAAGACCAGTCCGGGTTAGGAGGGAGGGACCTCACTACTGCACTGCAGACCTCGTGCAACATGAGCGTGAGAAAGTCACTGAAGCAGAGATAGTTTCAGAATCCACACACTGTCTGCTTCACGTCAGTACATTTGTTTGGACGATTTGCCTGTGCCATTATGTACAGTGCAAGGTGCACACTCCAATGCAGATGTGTGATGTGTTAGTAGAACAGCTTTGGAAATATTCTGTTGTCAGTATTCACCCAGAAGAGTAGACAGTACCGGTCTGATGCCATCATATGACACAGCTTGGTCACTGAGAAATTTGTTCAAACTAAAGGTATAAGCTTATCAGTGGGTTTTAGCTTCCTGTCATAATCAAGATTTTTGAGAAACTTTTCTGTTCAAATTATATAATATTTAGTTTTAAAATGTTAGCCACTATGGAAATGGTCCTAAATTCTCATCATTCTGAATACCATGAATACTATTTTTATTATTTTATATAGCAATTGTGCAACAATATTCTTTCTGAAATTGGCTATTCTAAAATAGGCTATAGTCTGTGAATAACAATGTTTTATATTCTGGTTTATAAGCCTACATTTGTTGAAAAACACTCTCAAGTCTACTGGGAAAACTTTCCCCATCCTTGTGAGTCCGGATGCTGAGCTCCAACGTCTATCGAGCTGTGATCTTGCGGCCAGCCACTAGCGACGCCCCACAGATGCAGGCAGCAAGCCGCGAGAGGAGCGCCTTCCTCTGGTCGCCTGTGCGCCACGTGTCGCGGTCTCTGCAGCAGCTGGAGGTGTGTGAGCTCAGCGCCTTGACGCGCGTCCCGCTCTCAGGAGAAACCTTATCGTCTATTCTTGTTTTGATATTATGAGCTCTTTGGTAGGCAATTGCCCAATCATTTCAACGAAAAGGGACTGTTAAGCTTGCGAATAGGACTTCAGAAGTGAGAAAGCGAACTGTAATATTTTAATAGGCGATATCCTATCATTTCTCATAAACTAAACACTAAATGCAAGGGCAATAAACACAGCTGTTGGACGCACGTAAGTGCATTATGGTGTGGGTGCGTACTTGTTTCCAACCTAATAAAGATTAGACTTCTGTGACGATCAGAGGAGGTCCGCTCGTGTGCGCGCTCTCCGGCCGAAATATCTCCGCTCTGGCTCACATTCCGATAAGGGATCCAGCTCTCCGTGTAGGCGTGGTTTTCCCAGGCTTTTAAAACAGCAGCTGCTATTTACCTTCCCCTCTAATGTAAACCACCGCCGCCGCTGCCACTTCCCTCCCTCCATCCGCGCGCTCTCCCAGCCCAGCGGCCCCACGGCAGCCCGGGGGCCAAACCTCCAACCCAGCCACCCGCGCTCATAAAACATCCTGGCACGTGCTCCACATTCACAACACCGACACACGATCAAATGCCCATCGTCGCACCACAGATCAAGGAAAGCCCACTGTGAATAAGTTATTTTTTACGTTTTGGCTGGATAAGCACTTCTTTTGCACATTTATTTGCATTTACCCTAAAACAACACACTCCAATTTTTGCTGGAGAATAATGACTTTTCACTTCAAAACACTGAGCCATGTGAATCTGATCGGCTATTTTGACTGATGTCACCTTCCGTCCTGAATAGTAAGTTAGGCTATAATTCAGCAGCCTATTCAGAATCTGATTTGCCTAATGTTGTACCACATTGTCTTTTTTTATTTAAATGACATACGCATAGCCCAATGGTAGGCTAAATATCTTACAGACAAATCAATATGTGGCCATGCCAGTAGGCTATAACACCAAATAGGCTGATCTAATTATGGTTGAATGTTGACATGAGCTGATAATAGGCTATAGCCTAAAACCAACAATACACTGCTTTGCTTCATATTAGATCGAGTGGCTAGCCTACTTGTTGATTCTGCTCGTGGCAGTCGCTGTGGCAGTGGCGGTGCCCAGTCAGCGGCTCTACTGTTAATATGTAAACGCTGCGATGATTGAAGACTGAAGACAGTTTCCCCGGCTGTGCCCTGGACCCGGGCCGTGCGCCATTGGCCGCCAGCACTAGTGGCCAAACAACCAATGGGAGGGCGCCGACCACGAGCCGTCCTCCCTCGGGCCGCGTGTCCCTCGCCCTGATTGGTGGAAAGTTACTGTGGGAAAGAAAGTTTGGGAAGTTTCACACGAGCCGTTCGCGTGCAGTGAGAGATATAAATAGGCGCCACACGCGGAGAGCCTCACAGAGAGTCTGCTCCGCTCGCCTCAGCATCCAGCGCCGCGCGCACACGGATCTAACTTATCTCAGGAGTTCTTCGTCAGCGAGGACACTGTAAACATCCCGAGCTGACATTCAACGTTATAGCAATTTTGTACATTGCTGGAACATAATTTGCCTTGGTTATTGGGATTTTTCCAAAAAAAGAAGATGCCTGCAGATATGATGGAAAAAACGTCCTCCTCTCCGGTCGCTGCGACCCCGGCCAGCATGAATACGACGCCCGATAAACCGAAAACAGCATCTGAACACAGAAAGGTCAGTATTGGAGTTGCTTTTGGTTTTTTAACAGAATTAAAACTCTTGAATCGAAGCGTCTCCTCAACCAACACCTTTACGCAGGAAGTTAAAATGTACCGATCATATATTTTTACAGTCATCCAAACCTATTATGGAAAAAAGGAGACGCGCCAGGATCAACGAAAGTTTGGGACAACTGAAGACGCTGATTTTGGATGCGCTCAAAAAAGATGTAAGTTTTTATTTTGCTTTTCAATAAGAGATATTTTATCTCAGAGAAACATCAAGAGCTGTGCGTGATTCTGAGCTTAATCCTGACCGTGCACCTTTCTACCATCCAGAGCTCTAGACACTCGAAGCTGGAGAAGGCTGACATTCTGGAGATGACGGTGAAGCATCTGCGGAACCTACAGCGAGCTCAGATGACCGGTAAGTCCCTGAGACTGTCTGTCTCGTGATGCGTCTGTATCCGTGTCCTGGCGTGACCTCCTTCTATAAACAATGTAACTAAATAGGTTTGTCTCTTCTGCACAGCCGCTCTTAACAACGACCCGACGGTGCTGGGCAAATACCGCGCCGGATTCAGTGAGTGCACAAACGAAGTCACTCGCTTCCTGTCCACATGTGAAGGCGTCAACACCGAAGTCAGGACGCGGCTTCTCGGACATCTGGCCAACTGCATGACCCAAATAAACGCCATCAACTACCCCAGCCAGCACCAACACCAAATCCCTCCCACTGCTGGCCCCACGCACCCATCCTTTGGTCAGTCCATGGTGCAGATCCCCAACTCATCTCCGCAGGTGCTTCCCATCAACCCGTGCAAAGGAGCGCCATCTCCAGCAAGTTTATCGCCAGAAGCCACTAAAGTCTATGGTGGTTTCCAAATCGTGCCTGCCACAGATGGACAGTTTGCCTTTCTCATACCTAACGCGGCATTTGCTGCAAACGGTCCCGTTATCCCGGTTTACGCCAACAACGTGAGCACGCCAGTGTCGGTGCCCGCAGCGGTGTCTCCTGGTGTCCCATCAGGCAACACAGACTCAGTGTGGAGACCGTGGTGAAACGGCTCACACAGACTACAATGACACTTAACATTTCTATTTGTTTAATGTTAGAACGTTTTGAATATGTTTTGTTAATGAAGAGTGCACTATATTTGTACAGCTAACAAGGGAGTTAAGTTCATATTGAAATGAGATTTGTATTGTGGAAGTCCATTCACTGCATTTTTATATAGGTCCTATACGACTTGTTTTTTACTGTGTGATGCCAAAGATTGTTCAATGCTCTTATTATGTTCTTCGTTTTGGAAGACAAATAAATTAGTAAAATAGACTACTAATACGCGCTTCATTCTGCTTTTTTCTTTGGGAACACATGTGCCCATTAAGTGAACTTTCAGATTAGTTTCAGATTAGTCAGATCAACTTTAGGCCAATAGTTTCAACTACTATATCTATAGACATGTATCAGAGGCACTTCCACGCAATAAAGGGGGACATCTACTTAGCCAGTGCTAAACCTGTTGAACTACCATAAGGCCAAAACCAGTAAAAGCATTGCTTTTGTATTGGTTCCTCTCACAAGTAATGAAATCCCTTCTCGTTCTGAGTCACATTCATACAGTTTGTTACTGATTTCAATGTAATTATCTTAATCGGTTTGCTGGACAGGAGACCACAGACGGCCCCGCACAAACTCCACCGATGTCCTGACGCTCTGCGCTCACGTACAGAGGTCACTTGCGCCATCTACCAGCTGAAATGCGAATAGCAAAGTGATCAAGCCATCAGAATGAAAATGCCAACAAGTGTTTCAATTGCTGACCCCTGCACTTCTACCTTTTCTGTTATTTGGTAACCATTTGGCTATAAAACATGCTAAGTGTGATAAATAGAATATTGTGTATTTTTATGTGGAATTTTATGTAATGATATTTTTACACTTGAGTGGGATATATTTTTCCATTTTGTTTCCTGAAAATTCTCATAAATGTAGTATTGCAACTATGCGGGATATTTATTGCATAAATCATGGCAATGAGTTTACCCAAAGAAGTAAAACATACATTTCAATATAATTCTTTAAACTTCACTGCCTTTTTGTTACTGGATCAGTTTAAATTTAAAGTCTAAAACATTCTCTCTTCTTCAGTCATTATATGTGGGCAAATGCAGTTGTAATGGTTCTCCGTGATTCACAGGTATCCAACTGATCAGCTCCAGAGAGAAATTAGAAGTATTTCCACTGCTGACTGGCTTCCGCTATCCAAGCCGTGTACAGAAACATTACTGTGGTGCAGGAGCCTCTGGCCGTGACTTTAATCAGAGCTCAGTGAGTTCCTGATGCCAGAGGGGTGACAGTAGAAGACCATGTTAAACATTCTGCTTCTAAACCATGTGGTAGCGCTCTGCTCTGCCCAGGTGCGTGTGCCCCCTCCAGCGATCTGAGTGTGGCCTCGCTTTGAAGGGGGCGTGTGCGGAGAAGGGGGTGCAGGTGTTTGCAATTATCAGTGTGCTAAGAGGCACAAAGTGTGGATAAGTGCCATCATTTTGAATTTCCATCACACCTTTTTACAGGGGCCATGCATCCCTGTTTGATTGAAGCCATGTGTGTGTTCATGTCTGTTTCTGCATACCTCTCTTTCTCATTGTATGAGTGCATGCGAAGGGGGCCGGGTTAGGACATGCCTGGCTAAAGGGCACATTGGGTGAGGCAGTAGAAAGTTGGGGGTTCAAGGAAAGGCCTGCCACACAGAATAGCAGTCGTTCTCATGTCCACACTTCTGCACACAGTGTTCCCACACATTCCAGCTGTGCTCAGAGGAGCTTCCTGCCTCAGGCTCTGGGGCCACAGCTGGACACGGGCGTCTGGGAGGCACGTGTTGTGACCCGGACAACACCCAGGTGCCTTCAACCTCTTACCCCGTCTCACTCATTTTTTCTTATTTCCCCACACACCCACGACTAACATTTTCAGAGGCTCTTTCCCTATGGAGAGCAGCTTTACGAGCCTCTCCAATTACCCGGTGCAGTGGCCGGCTGCCGGAGTGACCGCACACATGTCACAACACGACCGGGAGGTTAGCTGCCATGCATATCCATTAACTTTTCCCACACTCCGCGAGTCCGCGTGCCTACAGCCAGGGAATGGAGAGAAAAAGCCCCTATGCCTCCTCCATGATTTTCTAAGTGTTACCATATGGAGCTCTCTGCCTCTCTCCCTCAGTGTCCGCTGCCTCTTTCTGCACTGCTCACTTACGGCCCGTCACTGGGGCTGTCTTTGATTGCAGACCAGACAAGCGAGAGCTTTATGATTTAAGCCCAAAGCTTGCTGTACCAAACCCTGGACTCATTTTGAAGCCAAACTTCTCTCCCTCCCATTCCTTCACTCCCCCTCCTTTTGCAGTTGCAGGGGAAGGCTGTTTTCTGGCAGGAAATGAATAGCTCCCAGATGAGCGCAGGAACCTGAGAGGTCGTGAGAAAGAGGCGAACCCCCCTCTGCTGGGCCGGCCTGCTGCCAGCCGCCAGGGGAATGTGGGAGAGCGCCTCTCTGACACACGCACCAACCCCTTTGCCCTCCACCACACCACCTGACTGACACACTGGCGGCCTCAGCTCTCGGCCCCGGGCCTGGAAATAGACTGACAAGCGCCTCCGCCAGGCAGAGCAGCTAGTCAGCTAGCCAAAGGAGCAGCAGGAGAGGGAAAACTGTGGGAGGGAGAGAAATGTTGGATTTGTGTGGGCGGAAGTGGATCAGTCTAAATCCTGACCCAAGACTACAAGACAGTACAGAATTACATCAGCTATTAAGGGCTACAATATGACCCTGACTAGTATTTGCATAGATAACATTCACACAGCCAGAGGACACCAGTCGTGCTCTCACTGCTATGTTCCACAAGTTCATCCCAGAGCACACACCACTCAAGGTGTCGTCTGGGGTGGACTTACATTTAGGCCTGTACTTCCAAGTTCCACACTGTTCTGGGTAGATTTCACAGCTTCACCCAGAGCGGTTCTGACACATCATTGTACATGATCCAACGAGGGTGCCATGTGCAGTATAATATGCATTTCATTGCATTTGTCAGTGCAATGGATCTTAAGATAAGACCACCTTTATGTTCCTTTTTCATATTAGTGAACTTCAAGCAAACACAAATAGAGCCATACATGTGCAATTCACCCATTAAAACAGTGATAGAGTTCATATGATGTGTCAGGGCTTTTCAGAGAGCATCCCTAAACTCCTTCAACAATTGTCTATGACCTATTATTAGCATGTATTACAGCGGTGCACCCAGTGACTTTGCTAACTTTACACAGCATTCCAGTTCATATGACTCTATCCTCTCACACACTGGGATTTAGAGCTTCTATGGTAACCTGTGAGCCCAGTAAACAGGACTCGCTGTCTACACACAAATCCCAGCAGCACGGTGCCCACTTTCCTTGGCTCACCCTGCATCACAACAAAAACCCCACCAGAGGGTCCCAGTACCAGCCCATTCAACTGTCAGCCACCTCGTTTGATGTTGCACACTGCTATGTAAATCCGGCGTGTTTCTCACCAGCGTAGCAGCTCTCACAAAACTAAGTCTCCTGCTAAGGTGGTCCTGTGATCCTGGACATAGATGCCAGCTTCTGAAAACTTTTTTTGTTTGTTTTACTATTTGGGTTTCACAAGATGTTTTTGCTATAGATTTCGGGGTGTTCATGTGAGAGGAGAAGGACATAGCAGCCATTCAAAGCCGTCAGTCAAATGTTGGCACAATCCCGAAAATCAAGGCACTGACAATGATGATCCTGTCACACTGCATCTCCAGCTCCATTGGAGTCGAGACCAAAAGAAATGTAGAGGATTTAATGTCTGGTTGTTTCGGATGTTTTATCTTTTTGATGTAGTTGATGTTGTGGTTGTTGTTGTTGTTGTTGTTGTTGTTGTTTTCGTACACAGAGACTATTTTCATAAAGCACCTATTTGTTTAAAGGTTTTAGTATTAATTGGTGAAAATGTTTCAGTTGACATACAACATATACACATTTTGAGCTGATGTTTCTGAACAAACATTTTCACTATTCCTTCTAGGATCTCTTCTACCACTGACCTCTTTGTAGAATTTTGTGAGGATTAAATACTTAAATTAATAAAAGATCATTACAACAACAAAGAGAGAGAGAGATTGAAAGTATACAAATTAAAAAACTGTCAATATATTGGAAAATAATTCTAAGTTAAAATGATCCCAATACTGTATCTTTTCTTTTTTTCTTACTGAAGAAGAGTTCCCATGTCAAGCTTTGACACTTTTGTACCAATATATAATTGTGTTTATTTATTTAGTACATATATTTTTACTATTACTTTCCTTTACACTTATGTGTAGCTGAGATCAATTTAAGTGTCCCAAGGAGACGTCTGGAGTGCAGCAGGCAGTTGAGCACACCTCTAGTCCACTCAGCTTACACTCTGCGTGTGTGTGATCTACGAGTTCTGCCCTCGCGTGGCTGGCTTTATTTTCCTTCTTAACTGTCCTACTGTGTGGTTTCAAGTTCCTATGAGATCGAGGGAAACTGAAACCTGATTTTTTTTGACCCCTTGATACATCAAACAACACTATATAGTCAGACGTTTTGTAGTCTAATGGGGCGGAGGGAATACATCTGGAAGTTCGGTGCCAGTTGGTGCTGTCCAATCTTCTGTTTCTCATAGCTGAGGATTTGGACTGCATCATGTTGATGGATTTCATCATTTGTGTGCTTAAAGACATGAAATGTCATTATCCCACCTCTCTTTGCTCTGTCCACGCACGAAGCCGCCTTAGCTGTGATGTGAAGCGCAACTTAATCCTCTTTTCTTGTTTGGAGCCAGTGGCGGGAGCTGTAGAGGAGCTGGCCACAGAGATAGCACCATGAGACACAGCAACACAAAGCAAACTATGTGTGTCTCCAAAGAACTGTTTGAGGGTGTGCACAATGAGGAGTTTGTCTATGTCATTTAGAGTGTCCGTCTGTGATTGTAAGTATGTTGGTGTGCCTTTGTTTGTCTATCGGCCTCCCAAACCTGTTCCCAAAGCCTCCAGTGTTTCATCTTTTGTGGAGTTCAACACATACATCCTATATTCTTAGCTCTTGTTTGCATCATGGAGACGACATGTGTACATGTCTGTGTTTGGATTGGGATGGTCAGCTGTCAGGATGTGTGGGGACATGTAAACATAGGATTGTCAGACTTAAAGACCAAATGTGATTATCCACCAAACGTTTTAACATGTTAGTGCTAACAATTATGTTTTTATTGGAATAATCTTTGTAGAAATTGCACATTTTGACACCCAATCTGCTTCTGTACACTGCAAAAGAATGTGATCAATTACAGATGATAATGGCAGATAAATAGGAGCTGTAGTTGTACTTTGACACACCAGTAAGACCTGAGACTTTCCCACGTGCTGTACAGTGGCTGCCACCAGTTGCCGGGGGCTCGTCTTTCCCTGATGAACAAACGACGCGCGACCCTCCACAGACGATATCAGGGTAATTGACAGTGACTGGAAATATGCAGCATCATTCAGGCCCGACCCGTGTGACTAAAGGGGTTAGGGTCTGCCCCCTCCTCTGAAGCCATCACTGATATTCAATTTGTGTTAGAGCTTCTTTTGAGGGGCCCCCAGGGATCTGATTTGATTAACATATTTTATCGTGCGGTTCTTGCGTAGAGCCGGGAGTGCTTGAGGGCATCGTATTAATAATAGTCACAACACATTATCGCTGACTACGTGATGACAGTAACAGTGACAATAGTTTATGGACGGTCATGCAGAAGTGACGTGCTCCATGCAACACAGTGATGCCTTTCATTGACGCGGTTGTGCTAACTTGAGGCTAATCTGAAGTGTTTTGTGTGAGCAAGTCAGAGTGCTGTGGTGGATCGAATTTGTTTCGTCTGCGCTCCTTCTTCATCACTTATCTAAGGAACTGCGCCATAAAATCAATGCAGCCGTTTGGACAATGGCTACTGTCGCTAAGGCCACTTTTCCCACACTCTTATCTGTCATGAAAATGGACACACACTGGCACAGGGACAAAGCGACAGGCAGACGCGCACTCAAACCGCAACTTCCGTGAGTGTCTACAGTAAGGGCATTCCAGTGCGCTCAATCAGACAAAAGAACCCTCAGTGCTGCACCGTAGTAAAATGTAACCTATAAAGTGTTCTTCTTTTCCCTCCATTTTACTGAGGATTATATATATGTATGAGTTGCCTCATTAAAAGGCAAACTTCTTCAATAAATGCTATTATTTAAATAGGCCTGCACACAAAGAACTCTCTGTAAAACAAATGCTTTTGTTAGAGAGAAAAAAACTGCCTACTATCATTCAACAGCAGTCTATAGCTCACTACAAGATAACGCTTTTCTCCAAGTTTTCATTTCTCTCGCAGGCATGAAGACAGACATGTAAGTGGATATTGAATGGCAACTGTATAGTTCTCATATAAGGGGCAGTCAGGGATAAATTGGCCAAAGCTTAAGTTTCGCCCTGCGCTTGTAATGGTTTGAAAAGAATGTAAAACCCATGACAAAAGGAGAAACAGAGAACAGGTGGTCATTGCCGCGTACCCCCTTCTCCCAGCAGACGTGAAATCAGCCAGGGAGGTTTAAGATTTCAGCGATACCGAGCACCAGGGTTTGTTTTGCTCTTTATATCAGTGAAGATGTGTTAAAAGATGGCGAGACCTCTAGACCCCTGCCCCATGCTCCAAAATGCCCCCAGTCCCGAGGAGGTGGAGGATTCTACAGCACAGGAAATCATCTATCGGCACCGATTTGAGAAGGACAGATTGAAGGCGTGGGTGGAGGACAGGCCTTGACCTCTCCAGCATCTGTAGTGTTGCCGGAGATCTTAGGGAGGCAAAAGCAAGAAGAAATGGATGAATAATCAGAACATCTGTCTCGCAGCTGTATTATCGACCAATATTATTTATGAAGAGAAATTTTATTTGTAGTTCGGTTTTATTACTTATGGCGGCTGAATTTCTAGCATTTTGCTGCTAAGGCAGCCCTAACCAAGATCTGGTGATGGAGATCTGCTGTTTCCCCAGTACCATGGACAGAGGACAAATTTACCTACAGAAACATAAAGTAAACCTTATTCCTTAACTTTGATGAAGTACAATGAGGTGAATACTCACAAAGAAAATCTGGCGAGACCACATTTTAAAATGAGCAGTATAGTTCCTCCAGTCTGATGGACTGAATGGATGAATGAGTGTTTTAAGTGTGAATGTGGGACAACATATGGAAATTAGCCCATGGCTACAATCCGGCATTTACAGCATGTGTATCATGTTCATTAACATGTACTGTTGCAACCAAATAAACCAAATAATTACGAAATAATAGAGAGACCAAAAATTAGGCTCATAAAATACTCTACTCCATGTAATCAAAATGCAGAATTAAAAAACTTTCCTACAAACCCCCGAATCTAAGAATGGGAAATATCTACCACAATGCATTTATGACTAGAAGCCAATTGTAAAACACATTCAACATGATCAGACTCTGAAGGTTTGATTCTTCAGGCTGTTGATTGTCAAGTTATTTTGTCAAGTTCTTAAGGCAAAAGCTCATTCTACATCAACAATCTACGTAAATGTGTACTATTTTTACCCTTAGTTGTATTCTGAAGATCCACTGTAAACCATTAAGAGTAAATTTCCTCCCATAGTGGCTGTACATTTTTTCCCAGCTGCGCGGGTAAGTATAGGCTACTACCTGCTGTTACAGGCTGCGATGAGCTCATCTGTGTTTAACTGCATACATGTGTGTTTAAGTGCCCTGCTCCTTATCTGTTTCCATCAGTGTGTGAGGGGTTTAGGCAGCAGTAACCATAGCAGCGTGCTGACAGATGAGCTGAGGGGGGCAGGCGGGCGATCAGGCGGCAGGCGCAGCTTCAGGTGTGTGATAATGGGACTGAGGATATGGAGGACATTAGGGAGACTTACAGCAGTGGGCGGTGTGTGTGTGTGTGTGTGTGTGTGTGTGTGCAAGTTGTACAGGTTCTGCTCGGGTGAGCTTGAAGAATGCCCTTGTGGATCCTGGCAGAGAGAAAAGAAGATCCTTTCATCACTTCGAGCTTGTGCCTCAAACCCAGCCCCAATTTTCCCTTCTTCATCTTCCAACATCCCTCCTTTACAAAGAAAGAGCGCACACTCACCTTTTTTACCTCTCTTCTCTCCCTCTCCCCTCTTTCCTGTGTAGCGTGGGAGCTGTCAGTGCCATTTGCTTTGACCCACACACACAGACACACACACACTGCGCACTTAGGCAGCGTGCAGGTCTGTATGCCTTAAAAGGGCAGCCGCTAATTAGCCATAATGGCCTCCATTTTGTCATGGCCTTGCGTCATGCTTTTGATGCTGTGATTAGGAGCGCCCAGGGGGGAATACCAGACAATTTTCCATGTCTGATTTGTTTGAAGGGGGAGGTGGGTTTGATAACAATAATATTAGGACATGCAGAAACCATGTTGTGTTTTCCCACGAGAATGTCATGAAAGTTGTCTACTATTTCCAAATACGTGGAACATATTAATAGTGGTCACACAAATGAGGCAGGCACTAAGTTAACTTTCCCGTTTGAGTCCTCCACTTTCTGTGTCTCTAATGTAAATAGATTGGTTTATGCTCTCATGTTTAGTCTAGATTCTATTTGGAGTACTTTCTAGACTGTCAAATGTACTCCAAATAGTCAAAACATCATATTTTAAGTTCTGTATTTTTCTAACTTTAGTGTCCACCAGAAGCACCTCTGAACCATGCCATCCAACAGTGGGCAACCTGTCATGCGCTAGGCACACTTGGTTTAAACCCTGGACTGTCCCTTAGTGCTGTTGTCCCAGGACAGTCCCTTATGGATTAGGTTGACTGGAGATCTATTGAGACAGACCCCTTTGAACTTTCCTCCAGTGCAGAGTAAGACAAACACGCATAAACAGAAGAAAGCACACACCACTGCGGCGCTAATGGAGCTTGAAGCGGCTCACAGCCCTGGCCTAAGTAAAAAGAAAGTCCACGAGAGATGAAGGCAACCAAGGGGTGAGTGTGAGGCGGGGAGTGTCAGGTTTCGCCCCATCACTGGTTCTAAAAACGGTTTATCTTTGCCGGGGAGGTGTATCTTTGTGTCCCCATGTGGGAGAGGAGGATGGATGGAGCCAGGATGAGGGACAGGACAGATCACTGGGAAGGGACCACCTGCATGGCTTTCTTTGCTAGGGGAGATTATGTGGGCACATAAAGCTGTGGCAGGGGGAGGCCAGGGCACCGGGGGAGAGCGGCGTTCCTTGAGTGAGCAGCGTGGAAAGTGGAGGTGGCGTGTGTGCCAGGGGTCGACTGCATACTGTGGTATATTGCTCCCACAACATTGTGTCTTAAGTGTACACGTTTTACTGAATATTTGACCTGATTTTTTACTTGAGAAACTCAATAAACACATGGATGTACAGTTCTGGGAATGAAAACAGTAAAGCTGTGTGGAATATATCACAGACCAATCTGTATATTAACTGTAGGTTTAAAATTATATTTAAAATCATATTTAAGAATTTAATTTGATTTGTTTTTAACTTTACTTAATGGTGAAAGCATCTGTACAAAATATTTTCCTGAAAAAGATTATTTAAGTTTATACATCTATCTCTATAAAATAGATCTATACAAAGATTGTAACTGTTTATTTAAAGGTGCACTGTGCAAAAGTTCTGATGGAAGGTTCCCAACATTCTAATTTGAATTTGAATTCATCCTTAATTTTCTATCTCTATGGAGACAAGCAGATGGCCCCTCCAGGCCATGTTACGTGTCAGATATTTGGAGAGGTGACCCCGCTCACAGTCAGAATTTGTCATGGTATTTTATTTTTTTAAAAACGATAAGTTCAATGCCATACTGTGGAACATTCCAGGTAAAGCGACGCACTGGTGTGTGAAATATAGACAGATCTCTTCTCACCTCACCTCTTAAAGGTGTTAATATGACTGTATAATCAAGATGAGGGAAAGCTTTTGTTTGGGATTGAAAGTTTAAAAAACACTTTTTTAATATATTTACAAACAAACGTTATTTGTGAATTGAATGTTTGACTTCAATTATGCTTACACAGTATTGGGGTTATTTATAGTAGCTGTGTTTTTACTCACAGATAATGCTGAGTCAGCTGGATTTTAACTTTCTTTGTCTAAATTCTTCCCAATAGATTCACGATTCGTCCGTCTTTCTTTGAATGTGTGATTGATACATTGTGATTAAATTACCACTGTTCCTCCTCCTCAGGAGGAATGTTTGTCCTACAGCTGTCACTCATCAATGATTGGTCAGTTTGTATTGTTTCTAACACTGTCATGGGTCAAGATTAATGGTTGTGTCTGGTTAATTATTCCAGTCCTGGGCATTGGTCTGCGGGCTGAACCTCGTCTCACCCCTTGCGTCTCCGTCAACCTACAATGACTTCATGTGGACTTCCCCATTCAGTCCATCCAGGCATTAACTCTAATAATTGCTAAGTTCCCTTTTGTCTCTTTGCTGATGCAGGGTATTAGCAGAGCATCTCAAACCATGTCTGGGCCATGCCAAATTTGACAAAGCTATTTTGCAACAGTCCTACCCCCTCCTCTGTTGTCTGTTTCTTTCTAAAGAGTCTGTTAGGATCCTGCAAACCTCAGCAAATTCCCAGCACAAGGTGAATAAGGGAACAGAAGGGAGACTGACCACTGAGACAACCTGTGCTTCTCAAGGTTTGCATGAATGAGAGCTTTGGGTATTCATTGTGGCCCACTCTTTCAGTCACTGGTGAAGTCCTGGCTTGGCGTGGGTCTAAGCTTGCGTCGTTCACAGGGAGAACTCAGCAGGTAGTAGTGACGTGGTTATCATAACTTGGTGGCGGCTGCTTTGTGTGCAGAGTTGGAGAAAACTGACAACTGGATTCCCGTTGCTCTTAGTCCCCTTTGTAGTCTTAGAAGGTCACATGGCTTGGATTAAGACCTGCGGCAAAAGTTTTTATTATGTCAAAAACCTTTTTTTAATGATATGGGAACAGAACATGCCAATTGAATGTATTTAGTAGTGTGTGTGCGGGTACAAATCAAGTGTTTTCTTATACATGTTTATTTTAAGCTTAATGTTTGTGACAACAGAACATTTAACAGCTAATAAACCTGAGCAATCAGATCAGTGCAGAAGAAACATCGACTGACTTTAGTGTTACATGTAATGTGTTTGGTTACTATGGCAGGTACAATATTATACATTTTGAAACTTTCTAGCAAACTATGTGACTTAAATGACTGGCTAACTAAGGTTACAAGTGACAAATACAATATTTAACGCAAATTTGATAAATGACTCAAATGGGAGAATGTCACATACAATGGAAATAAATAACATACTGTATTTTTGGGTACAAAAGTTTAGAGTTGACTTTTTGTTGGCTTGTAACAAGCCCCAAGGGGTCTCTTTGTACTACTTCTAAGCCCAAATAAACGGACAAAACCACGATAAAGATGTTTGTATAAATTTTGCATCACACTATGTTCTATGTTAATCTCCTAACATGTATCCATATAAATAATCATCTTATGTTCGTTCATATATGCACCATATTGGTTGCATGTTGTAATCAAGATGCTTTCTGAAAATCAAATCTGCACGGTCCTTTGAGCTGACTGTAATACAGGCCGACCGGCTAGATCCAATTGCCTTAAAAATGCGGAGCTCCATTCATTCCTTATGGGGAATTTGCAGAGTCTCGCTTAAATTAATCAATAATTAATTAACACAAAGTGGAGAGTGAGTTACACGGTTGGATAATCCCAGGCAGCATGTTAAGACCTTTACGTACCATGTAAATACTTCTCCTGGAAACATCTATATGTTTATAAAAGCAAGGGTTTTTGTCTCTAAGCTAATGCTAACATAACATAAATGTCATCAATAATATTAAAATAACACCACAAACTGAATTAACCTGTTTACAAAAACACTCAACTTTGAATTCTATGTTCTTTTATCAAGTTTGTCTGTTTTTATTTGAGTTCATGTAAATTAGTCTTTAGCTTTGAGACAAAAACCACAGGTTTCCTCTGGTGACATATTTACTTTGTATGTAAAAGTCTTAACATGCTGCCAGTGATTATCCATCTGTAACTCTCTGTAGTCAGATCTTTTTTTATTTTGATTTATTTGAGCAAAACTTGGCTAATTCCCACAGAGAATGAATGGAACGAGAAGTGAAGATCTGCATTTTTACGACAACCGGAACTAGCTGGGCCTATCGTGAAAAGTGCCTATCGGGGTGAACAAAAATAAATTGCATTAATTGAAAAAACAATGCTTCAAGTTGCGCTTCACAAGAACAATTGCAGCCTTGACTAAAACGCCTCATAGCAGGAGTTTGAGGCAGCAAAGTGTGTGTGTGTGAACCCCCAGGAGGATACCCTTGTTCTCTACCCACACAGTCTGTGCCTTCTCCTAACACTCGTCATGGATTACATTGGGGAAAAAGGCTGCTGATGACACTGTTACATTTGCACTAGTCAGACTTCTCAAACAATAGATGCACCTTCAATCTTCTGAAACCAGTCTTTTGCTTCTTATCCATTCTCTATCCATTCTCACTTGAACAATGTTATGTTCTGCTTATTTATGTTCATTTATTTGAAAATGAAAGTGAGTTATCCTTGTCATTTTAATCTGCTTTGAGCGGGTACTAATTAACACATAAGAATCATTCACGTTCGTAGTGAGATGACAGCAATAACGGAAGATGGGGCAACATTCCTTATCGCAGCACAATCCCTGCTCTCTGTATTTCCTCCACGCCTAAACCCCCCGCCATCATGTAATAAATGTTAAGCGCCTTAATCAATTTGCAATGCTGGGGGAGCATCTCTCTGGATATAGCCTGTAAAATGAATAGAAAGAGAGAAAGGGATGAGGCAGAACATAGACAACAAGAAGGGTTCTTGTGAATGTGGTGAGAGTGAGGCGAAGACGTGAGACCAGGGGGTCCATCACAGAAAAGACTTCCTGTGGCGTAAGTGGTATTCATGGATGACAGAGTGGTCATGGAGGATAGAGTAGTCTTCTTCTCAGTAGAGCAGGAGCTAACTCATTCTCTGCCTGGCTTTTCTTCTGAAAACAGCTCGCCACGAAGGTCTTTGTGTCTTAGCAGCAGGTAGCAGTGGAGTGGCAGGTCAACTCTTGGGCCAACTCCGCAACCCCCTTCCCACACTGACCCCTGTGGGGTCTTCTGTTGGCCACTCTGAAGCCAGACGATGATGTGTACATGTATGTATAGAAACATATCAGGGCTTGTTTTGTGCTTTACTGCAGATACAATGTTAATCTGTTATTGAAAACCAAAATAGTTAAATATACTATTTTATGACAACCATACAACCATACAACAATATCAATAACTTCTGATGTTATGTTATCTAGATACAATTTTTAAAAAATTATTCCAAAAGGTTTCTGTGTCTTTTAAGAGTCTCCCCAGCGGGACGCGCACTTAGCCATGGGCCTAGAATGGAGCTGCCCACATAACACACAGTGTAATGGAATAGGCACCCAGCGTGGTGCCCAGCATGAGCGTCGTTCCCACTGGGGAGCTTGACCGCAGCCGCAGGTACCTTTCACTAGTGCAGCAGGCCTGCATCTTTCTCCAGCGCCCCGCTGCTCCAAATTTGTCGGCCCCCTCTGGGTTTCTTTCTGCTGATGTCAGCCGCAGGGCCCCTGATGAGAGATTTGTTGATATGATAACTCGATTAGACTACAGGATGGATGACATGGTGGCAGCAGGCAGTCCACAGCACACTTAACCTCTCTTCAGGAGACCAACGTGTGGCACCTGCTTTGAGTTAAAAACAGTGGTCAGGGGGAAGCCTAGGTCCTGTTTAGAGTCCAGCATTGTTTCATGACTCTCTGCTGATTATTACAATTCTTGTGGAATTGTGTGGAAGGAAGATGCCTGTTTAGAACTGGCTTTAACAAAACTACACCTCATGGCTCTCAAAGTTATGAAACAGCTCAAGCTGAGGCATTTGAGTATTTTTGAGCATTTGCTATTTAATGTAGTAAAATATTTGTATATAAGTTGCCTTATACACATTCCGTGATTAGAAATGTATTTTTGTACAACATGTTTTGAACTTTTCATTGAATGATGTAGGAACAGTTGGGCAGGAGTTCACAGGAAGGGCCCTGAACTTTCAGTACAGGCTGTCACCACTACGAGAGAACCAACAACACATCGGCAGGTACAATACCTTCCTCTGTATTTGTGCCAACTTATTTGCTACATGGTGCACAGGGGCCACTCAAGTCAATTAAGTTCACATCTCCACTTTGCACAAACAAGGGATTGTGACGATATGAGGGGTGCTAAAGACCATCAGGAGCCTCCCCTTCCCAGCCCAGGCATTGAGGAGCAGCAAAAAGGACACCAAACAAAGGGCGGCCCCTCTGTGTCTCAATGACTCCTCTCTTTGTTGCCTTCTTGGGCCCCATAAAGGAAGAGGGACGCTCTTGTTTGCCCAGGAGGTGGTTTAATGGTCCTGGGTAGAACAATGGCGTCACATTCAAACCATCCAGAGGGGCTCATTATATGGGCCTGTCCCAAAGCACAGGGTCCCTGGACGTTCCCACTGGAGCATCGAGTGAATGGCAACGATGGGCGGGACGGGCCAGTTAAGGCGTACAGAAAGGGGGAAAGGGGACCATTGAGGTGACAAGCAGGTTCCATCTGCCCTCAGTGCCTCCTCACCTTCCATCACGACAGCTAGGGCCTCTCAGTCACAAAGGGCAAATTTAGTGTGTCGGGGTGGCTTAAAGCGCTCACTTTAGAGTTAAATATCAACACTGTAGACCACGAAGCTGAGCATTCAGGCACTCCTGCCCCCGGCCCATTGACAGGGTTCCCTTTGCGTTCAGATCCTTTCTCCTTAAGTTTCATTCAAGTTCTACTTCTCTCATCTACCCAACTCTTCAATCCACACCATTTTTCCCATACCTTGCAAAGGGGCGTTAGACAAGAATTAAGTTAGTTCTGGCCCAACCCAGAAGTTTTGTCCTCAGTGAGCTGTGGCAGGTAACAGTGACCATGTTGTGATGTATCATCAATCACTGACCAATCCCCTCTAGTGATCAAACACTGCCCCGATAACATAAAGGTCAGCTGGCCAAAGGGATATAAAATCTACATCCATAGCATGATTTAAAAGTAAGTATACGTATCAGAAATATAATAACCAACATTATTTTTCTTAAAATAAAGCCACATTTGAAATACTTAGATAAACCAAAACCAAGACAAACTTTAATAAACAATGAGTGAAATCACGTCAGTTCATGTGTAGTGTAGCCTACCCACAGTAACAGCACAAGTAAGGATGGTGACATGGTATGGACAAATTTATCTTAGCTTGTCTAATCTATGTAAAAACTTTTCAAAATTACATGTGAAAATGGCAATAGTAAACTTTTTGATGTACATGTTCAACTGTTAAAATGTTAAAGTGCTCATTATAGCCAATATATTGGTCATTCATTTTCTAACATTTCCTATACGCTTTGGGCTCTAAAATTGCATGAGGGTTATGCTCAACAGTGACTCAAATACCTGTTCTACTCTAGTCTCCACAATTGCTTATAGTAATCTTCTTTAACACAAATGCAGTTTGGGTGACCACCTCAAACTGTAAAAGTGGTACAGGTTGAATGTGGTGGCAATAATATTAATTTTAATTTTGGACGATCATAACATTCCCATACACACCCAAAAGTGTTTATTTCTTTGCAAGAAAACAAAAATATTATCATGTTTTCTGTTTAAATCTCACTTCTTATTGACTTTATGTGACACCAGTGAAAAAGTGGGCCTAAATTGCTGTGCAGGACAACCAAAAAAGCGACAGGTGAGCACCCTAATGCAGTAAGCACTAAACTTTACACCGTGCAAACTGTTGTTTTTTGATTCACAATAGGTTCAAAGTTAGAGATGTAGCACATGCAGAATAAATCTAAATTTTAACATCACACACACGAAAGCATTAATAGGAGAAGACAATTACTTGAAGTTAATTTACTTCATTTAATTCATTTAAATACTTATTTATTAATGATTTTATTTATTTTTTTCCTGTGTTTTATTGGGATTGTACATTGTTTCATTGCTAAAACATGTACAAAAAATAATGTATCCTAACTTTTAAACTGTGCAGTGAAACGTGTCGACTCATATTTTTAGTTCTCTGCAACGAGACAGCAATATCAGCAGGGGAAAAGATTCTGAGGCACTTTCCAGGGTGAAGTCGTGTGATAGTTAATGAGAGAAACTGGAGCTTACTTTGCTCATCAGAAAAGCAAAGTAAACTTGTAGCCTTGCAGTTCTGTACTTTAGAGATATTTGTCACAACATCATAAGACGACAAACAAATGTATGTATGTCTGAGCATAAACTAATGTTTCTTGGCAAATATAAACAAGTAACAAAATAAATTTGAGTGTGGGTGACAGTGGTTGGACCTCATATCAGTGGATGCTCTTCTCGTTGTCTGGTCAGTTAAAGTGCGTGATTAAAATGTTCACTCAAATGCACATCTGTCCAGCTCCCAGACATCTGCGGTCTAGCCTGAGTTAATATTTTTCATGGGCCTTTGACATTGAAAACGATGATTAAGTGCTTAGAAATAATTTCTCAAGACCCTGCAGGATGAGGCCATGGGAACGGCAGATGCAAAGGACTGGACACAATCGTCTATGTCTCTAAGATCATATATACTCAGGCCTGACAAAACCTCATTTCTGAGCCCTGTTTGAAGAACAAGGCCTCCATGGTCAACACCAGAGCTAGCCTTATAGTCTCCAGAACCGCATGTCTCCGACACCCCGCTGTGGCCCCAGCGGCTAGTGCTGGAGCTCCCACTGGGCCGACTCAGCGGGGGCTGCTGAGCGGGCAGGCTCCCTGGGGGCAGGCCGCAGCCATTTTGTGCCACACATTTGAGCTTGTTTGTGTATGTAGTACATTTAAATGGACATTTCTCCAGATATGCTCATGTATTGCTCAGGGTTTTTTCACATGGTGATATGTTTTTGTTTTTTTTAGCCCTGTAAGAGTGGAAGCTGAAGTTTCCACCAGATGCCATGGCTCCCAGTAGTCCTAGTGGGGTGCCAGTGAAGTCCCGCTGGGCCACCATAGTAGGCACATACATAGTCGCCACAGGGAAAGGCCATTGCTCCTAATGATGAGACACATTAGTCTTCTTCTCAGCCTGGCCTGACATGCCCAAGTGTCTTGTTCATGGTGCCATATCCACAACAGAAGAATGCATGTGGCAGGGGTGCTTTATCAAGCCCTGTGGGAACCTGTGTTCACTCTCAGCAGTAGAGAGCATTTAAGGATTGTTTTGCGCCATAGGTGACGTTTACCCGCTTGGTAGGAGACTCTCATCATGATTTCCTGCATTTGTTCACTCCCTTCTGTCTTTTATTGACTTATATATTACAGTGCTGTTCTACTTAGCTAAGTTGCTGTGAGAAATTACATTCAGTTTGGGTTTAGAAAATGGCTTATGCTTTTAGGGTTTGTTTGCAAAAATATAAATAGGCCTTGTGCAGTGGGAAAGTATTTGAAATTCTATTGACAGGCACCAGATCTAGTCAGAGCCAATCTGTTTAGTTTTTTGTGATCTCACTGAGATTTAACTGCCTGTAGAAAAATAGTGTTGGACTCATAGGCCACAATAGTATGAATAGCCAATATAAATCTCACCCACTAGTCTTCAACCTCTTCCTCACTGATAAGGCTTTAAATGAGAGAAAAGATGCAGAAAACACCTTCACAAATGGAGCAAGTACTTTGAGCCCTTTTTAGAAAGGGTTAGTACAAAGAATTACATTTATTTTTCAAATGTAGTGAAGTCAAAGTAATAAGCGTTCAACTAAAATAAGACTCAAGTACAGATCTTCAAAAAATGTGCTTAACTACAGCGCTTAAGTCAATTTTCTTAGTGACTGACCACGTCTGCTGGGCTGTGAGATATCTGCTCTTCATTATATAATGACATGAACTTGTAAAGTCAGAGCACATCAGACACTGCACCCACAAACTGAGAAGAGAGGCTAGCTGAGACTATAAAGAGCACGGCCCGTGAGCGGGATGGATGACTCCAGAGGTTGTTTGTTGCATGAAAGACTTCTATCTCTTTCTGTGTATGGGAAGCAAACTGTGGCTTGCTAGCCTCCAGCCAGGAGGTAAATCTGAACTGCACAACCAGCCTGCCAAAAGATGAAAGACTCTGGCATCCAGGGATGCACTGGGCCTGGACCAAGAGCTCAGAGCGCAAGAAAATGCTTGCTTTTTAACTTAACTCTTTTTTCCTGCTACATTTCTTTTCTGGTGCATTTTGGTTTTGTTTTTTTCCATCACCAGGGCAGCGATTTTCCCTTTTTATAACCACAGCCTTGGAGCAACAACTCCTCATGGGACTAGATAGATGGAAGTAGTGAGGAGGAGGAGGATGAGGAGGATGGCAATGGATGGGCAGTCAAAAATGTGTACAAACCTAAGTGAGTAAAAGGTGAGAATTCAAGTAGCAGTGTGAATGTGTGCCTTCTACATTTGTTTTGTATGTTCTATTATGCAGTACACAATTAAAATACATTCATTGTCTAAAAGAGAGTGTGATCATCCAGCCTCTGAGCTTTTAGGCTCATGATATTGAGGCGTTTCCTCCTTAAGTATTAGGTAAACTTGTCCTTCTCCAACTAAATGAAGGCATAGACATTTTTGGTATGATGATCTATGTCTCTGGATGATAAGAAACTGTTCAGTCAAGGGCCCAATGCTAGTATATGTTTATATGTATATTATTCACGCTTAGTCTTGAAGCATGTTTGTCAGAGGATAGAATGGTGTTAGCCAGCAGTGTGTGCTGCTGAACCACAAGCAGAGGAATCCCTGTTTGTCAGGTCAGGCTGCTTCAAGTGCCTTGCCAAGACTCTTGTTCCCAGTCATAATCCTGACTCCAACACAGCAAAAAATGTGATGCAAGGTCCTAGCAACACAGACTAGTTTGTTTCATATATATTTGCCTTTACTGTAAAGCTATTCACTTCAAAATTCCATCCAGGGGTGTAATCCTCCATCTTACGCCATCCTGTCTATTCATCACACTTCATTTTTTATCCCTGTGTGAAGAAGGGAAGGTGAGGAAACTGAAGGAAAGACTTTCTCTGTGTTTTTATGTGCAACAAAGAAAGTGTCACCAACAATACACTGACAGACAGGATGGATATGAGCCTGCTGTGTGCACTGTGTGCAGTTATTCTGACTGTGTCAGATTCATATGTATTTCCTCGGTTTCCTGAGTTGGATTTGACGTACAGAGATTTGCAGATGTGTGTGACTGTATCCGGTAAACCCATAGAAGCAACATTCTCTGTGCAGTGGCCAGAGTCCAGATCCTAAACCAAATGAATATCATATGTGGAGGCTGGCTGAGGAGGTGGTGCTGATGGAGGGGCTGTGTACTGAGGCTGCGGCTGTGGACCACACTGTCAGTACGGTGGCTGTAAATTGGATCCGTGCTGTATGAGATTAGGCCTGCACTGCAGAGAAGCCACTTTAACAAGACATTTGGTTTTGTATTTGATCCTAAAAGTAGTTTTATTTCAAACTTCTGACATGATGTTGTTGAAGTTTAACGTTGCATTGTACAAACCACTCGCTATAAACGAATGTTGTAACATGACTACATAATGTTTTTATTTGAATTTCACATTATTTCTATATTATCTTCCTCTTCACTCATTTCAGGAGATACATTAAAATATTTTTTATTTGACTCAAAATAATCTGAATTTCTGTAATGGGGCTAAGGGTTACTTGGTAAACGTTAAAAAATGTTTCGCAGTATAATTTGGACCTTTATCATATTTGCTTGGTAATTATTTCTTTGCCAATAGAACATGGTTCCGTGCGGCCTGGTGGTTGAGTGGTTGAGACACAGCGCACGTGTGCCAGGCTCCAAGTGCAGCCAGCTGTAGTTTCATGAGTTCGAGTCCCAACTCTGACAATTTACTGCATGTCTTCCCCTCTCTCTCATCCCCCATTTCACGCTGTCTTTCCTGCCTAATAAAGCCTAAGGGCCAAAAAAAAAGAAAAAAAAAGAACATGGTTCCAATTGTGTGTTCTTTCAATTGGGAAAGTCACCAGAGGCCAGGCAGAATCAGTGCAGCCCTCCATGTGTGGCGGATGTTTTCCACAAGCCGAGCAGCAGCTTGGCCACAGCTGTCCAAACCGCAGGCCCTGGGAGAAGATGATGAGGAGTAGGAGGAAGGCCGCTCAGGGGGCCAAGCGGGGAGGGTGGCGTACTTGGCAAAGGTCAGACAGGCTGAGGCGGCTGGGAGTGTGGGAACTGTCCGGGAAGGCATGTGCGAAATGCTCCAAGACGAGCTATCATGTTACATCCAGACCGCCTGAGGAAGCCCAAGGCTGTGTGCCTGCATGCGCGTGGCGGCGTGTCTTATGTGTGTGTGTGTGTGTGTGTGTGTGTGTGTGTCTCTGCTGTAAACATTCCTGCTGCTGAAAGAGAGTTCTGAAGTGCAAGTCATGTAGGAGCTATAGACAGCAGAGGTATGTTTCACTTGTGTGTAACGTGGTTGCATGTCAGGAGAACACTGACACTGCCCTGTCACTGGCAAATTAGCCTTCTGCACATCAATGTAATGTGTGTCCCTACAGCTTCTTCCACTGTGCTGCAGCCTTCCCACACACTCCTGAGCAAATCATTTTGATAATCAGCCCTGTTTGTCCGCTAAGCTGTAAGACACAAAATTCCTCTGAACTTTCTATGCACTCCTAGGTTGCATTAGCGTTTCCACTCGAGCGCACGTTTCTGCTCAGCCTTGCAGCGCCCACCTAAAAAGCCTGACTTGACATAACATACAGGTGAATGCTGATGTTGAGATATTGTGTCTGTCTGCTTGAACATGCAGTCCTCATGCAACACTTTCTCCCTCGTCTCTCTCAGAAAAATTATAAACAAACCTTTGCCTCTGAAGGATTGACTTTCATGAACCAAACCAGTTCATAAATGGTACACTGCTGCCAACTCCCACCTTTGTCTGCTCCTCCTGCTCCCATCTTTCACCACAACCAGCCCTTTGAAGAAGCATAATCCGGGTTATTTGCTTTCCCATGCTTGTGTCAGGTCCTGCACTGAATTGACTGTGGAAAATGCACTCAAGTCTGCCGGCCGCTCCCTCTGTCCCTGATTTATCCAAATAGGATGTGGCCGATGGGCGTATATAAAGCAGTTTGAATGGTGAGTAAATATGATCTCACTGCCATTCTTTTTATCCACAAGGCAACACTCTCACTGTTGCTCAAAAACCTTTATACTGCATGACATCTATTCAGAGACTGTTGTATTCAGTCAGGGTCAATGAGAAGTCCCTGAAGAGCGCTTGCACACAATGAGACCGAGTTCATTACAGTAAATGACTGTGGCAGGCGTCACATTGTGTCTGCCATACCAGTTGATTTCACATATTGATGTTTCCTTTTTGAAACCCAAACGGATACCAGGGGCACCTTAATTCCCCTCTCACCCCATTTTTCACCTTCAAATGTCAGAGGCTCTACGGTTAGAAAGAATTTTACGCAATTTCATAAGAGCGAAAAATTCGACTGTATTGAGGAATGAAGATTGGGACGTGGCTTCTGTAAGTGATCTGTGATCTTTTGAATTATTGCAATTTTGACCCATCTTAAGACCACTTCCAATGCCTATCAAATTCATGAATTTCCTTTCCAACTCATAAAACGTTTGTCCAGTTGACAATTTTCTTTTGCTTATATTTTCTTCTACCTTTTCCCTTCTTGCAACACCTTTCAATGTCTCTCTTATGTACTTTCTTGTCATTTGTAAAAAGATTTGGCAAGAATTTATGATGAATATAATGCTGGTACTGATATTGATTTAAGTCATCAGTATTGATCTGCCCGTTAAGTGCCATGGCCATCTGTCTTGAATGTTTCTGGCTCTGGCTCTATCTACAAATGGATGTGTGTCAGTCCTGGACCATCTGCAGCCTGTCCGTCCATGGAATCTCTCATTCACTGTGGTGCTCCCAGAGGTTTCTACTTTTTCCCTCTGGGTTTTTGCGGAGAAGGAGTGTCGAAGGACCGAGGATGTTCTGGGACAGTTATCAAGAACTAACAGAACGTTGGTTAATCTGCTTCTCTATTATTGACCAATGTCTGCTTCATTGTTTGATTTTCTAACTTTCTGATGGTAAAATCAGCAATTCTGCATTGTGATTTTGGGCATTACAAAAATACACTGAAATTCATTTAAATTGAATCTGGTACATAGTAGTGGCATAACTGTAAATACTCTCATTACAATTCTTGAAATGTCCAAATGCCTTGATATAGAATCTCTTTTTCTTGTTTGAATAACTATTTTCTGCAGATCTCTCCCCTCTTTAACATTGCACGCGATGGCCATCTGTAGGCGCCTGCCAGCTCCACTGTGGCCTCCCAAAGCCGCGTGGTGTTTTCCGTTCCCAGCGGCCCGCACAGCTCCAGCCTGCCTCACTCCAGCCTGGTCCGGTGTTCCGTGTTTATATCCTGTGTAATTGCAGACCTCAGCCTGAACAGGAGGCCAGCGTCTGTCAAAGTTGCCATGTGTTCCTTCAGGAAAGCCTAAATCACATCAGCTCACATCAGACCACTTTTCCCACAACCTCCTGCCTTGACTGGTCATGGAGCTCCTGATGGAGCAGAGGGGGAAAAAAATGAAATTCCTCTGTTGTATGTGCAACATTTTAGCCACTGGAAAGGTAGAGATGCCCACCGTGTCATCAGTCAATAAGTTCATGCATGTATTATAGCACACACATCTTCCAGATTTCTATTTGAGAAACCAATCACTGTTTGGCCCTCTGTCCAAATGTTTGACCCTTAAAATGTTTGATGCCCAAATATCAGAAGTACTGTGGGGGCAACTACTGGCAGTAATCGGCTCATGCCAGACATGTGACCTATATGACACCTGCAACCAAGGTTCTAGTACTAATGTAAACAAATGTAAACTTCAAATGAAATCTGCATAAACAGCTCAAATTTCAGAACACTCCTAATCTTTACTGTCAGCTGTGGTGCTGGAATTTATACATCAACAAATTACACCATACAGCTGCATTTGAAAATGTGAATTTGGCTTCATTGCAGTGATTTTTGCATAAAATGCTAGTCAGTGATTAGCATTTGTGATTAGCATACAGGTCAATCCTGATGGACTAAATCTTGTAACAACTGAAACATAACCTGTCTGAATCTTTCCATGTGTATAGTAGAGCTATACTAATTATTGTTGATGTTTTTATGGGATTGTGAGCTTTTAGTGCTAATATTGATGATCGTCTCTGCTTATTATAAAGTCTGTATAAAGCGCTGAATACCCTGAATGATGTTAGATGGCAGAAAACAAAACTCCTTCAGTTAACTGCATTATCCAAATGTGGTGTTGTTTAAATGAATCAAATGTGCTCAACAACCAAATTTGTTTTGTCCTCTTAAGTGTTTGCAAATGTCTACCTTTGCCCATTTAAACGTATTGACTGTGATCCTGAGGTCCTCTGACCCACTGACCCACACTGACCAGGGAAGCCCTGTCCGCATTCTTCCTCTGACCTCCAGCGCGTCTCGCCGCTCCCACCCTTTTTCTGCTTTTCTGTTCAGGGGCTGTGCCAGATCAAGGGGTGGGTGGTGTGATGGGCGGACAGTGACAGGAGAGCAGAAAGAAGAGGGGGGAATTCCAAAGAGCGTAAATCCTTTCACATCCACCCAGAAATCAGGGAATCCGGCTCACATTCTGCCCACACAAACCCAGCCCTTGTGACACTCCTGGAATGCTCAGGCTTTTTCACCAATTTGCGCAATTACCGTAGTGGTCATGGTGCTCAGAAGGGAGACCGTGACCCTGGGCGGTGCACGATGACAGCCTGTGCAGCAGAGGCAGCGCCCAGCTTTGTGCATCAGAAACCAGACCTGCCGACAAATTCATGACTGACTTCTATTTGATTGTGAGAATGCCTGATGACTGGTATATTGTGTCACTATCATGGAAAACCAACATTCCCATGGAGGATGTTGGAATTTTGGGAGGCCAGGTGGTAATGTCTCGCACTAAGTTGTTTGATTAGCTGCCTACGTGATTCTTTCGTGTTTTTGTTTCAGCAAGAGAAACTACTACATGAAAAAGATGCACTATGTAACATTTCTGTTTTTGATTGCTTTCCCTGGAATGTCCCATGGTAAAGCATGAAACTTACCTATCTTGCAATTATACAATGGTGCTTTTATTGCTCACAAAAAAAAAATTTCCTCTACACAGATCTGACTTGTAACTTTGAGTGGTGGTATTTGATAAGTTTAATGCCATACTGTGGCATATTACGGGCAAAGCAATAGCGTCTCCATGGGGACAAGCAGAAGCCCCTGCACCAGAAAAGTTACATAGTACACCTTTAACCTTGAGATATTTTTTTGTGCATTGTTTTTGTGACCTCTGTGTGTAAACCATTCTCATGTTGCTCCTATATTTTTTATTCATGCTGCTTTATGAAAAACTAAGCCAGTTAGTCTACTTTTACATACTGCTGAGGGCAGGACTGATACCATGGTGACATCCAAGTCGTCACAGGCTCCTATACAAGTCGGTAATCATTTTGGGTAATCATGTGCAATGCCTTGGCGGAGAACTGCACAGGCTTTAACATGCAATTTACTGAGAAATGCTTTTTTAGTACCACTTTATAATAACCACACCTTGATTAGCCTTAATAAAGCATTAACAAAGACTTACGTATAATGAACAAAGTGTGTTATTAATCATGATTCATGTTTAGTAACTAACTAAGCAGTAAGCATTTTTTGTATTCTTTTTTATTTATTTCAGGGACAGTGCATATTAACATAAATTACATGCAAATATGCCAGAATTAGCCAGAAGGGTATTTTTCATCTGTAATCCTTTGACGGATGTTAAAAGTCATTGTATACAAAGTAAAATAACAGTTGTTATAGTTAAAACTCATCACTCTAAAATCATACATTACACTTGAAGACCCACATGCAATCAACAAGAAAAAACACTCAAGTATTAATAAACCCTTTCAATTATGAAGATTTTTTCTCTTCTTTCTCTTTTCTCTTTTCTGTAACCCACATATTTTCAGTTAAATCAAGCATTCTGGGATGAATCGGGTCAGTTTGTACTCCAAACCAACAAATAAAAAATACACGAAAATACAGAATAAAGGATTAATAGGCCTTCTATTAAGTTAAGTTAGCTTCAGCTTTGAAAAAGGAATGGTCAAAACCGTACAGTACAGTACATCTAAGCTGAATTTGAAAACTAATATCCCCCTGGGCAGAGCTGATAATCAGAGGAAATCAGAGGAAAAACTACAGAAAATGGGTTGGACACTTTGTGAAGCTGTCTCCAACCAATTTTGTTTTACACCAAAATGTTTGGAGTTTGAATTGGGAGTTTGAATTGGGAGCTTTGAAATGGGAGGCTTATCTTAGTCTGGTGTTTTAGGGAAAATAGAACGAAATGATTGTAAGCCGGTATCATTTCTTAATTAAATTCTTGATAAACAGTTTGTTCATTATAAATTTGGACTTGACTCATGCTTTATTAAGGCTGTCACTATTATAAAGTGTTACCGTTTTTTTTCAATCCACTAAAGCAATATATATGAAGATGTGTACTAATTGAATAACTCTCCTTTGTATTCCCCTTTGCTGTTGTTGGGACGCAAGCCTTGATGCCTTAGCTGCCAGACAGTGAAAATAAGCAGTGCCTTTTAGTGCAGGCTATTATTACGTGTCAGTCCAGACGGCCGGCATGTTAACCCTACGCACATTCACATAACTTCTACATTAACAGGTTGAGGTGCCCAGTGGGGGGTTCACACTGTGTCACAGGTTTCACTGCTCTCCCATATCCAAAGCCGCTGACGTAGACCTTAAATTAGCCTTGACAACAGCCACCTATAATAATCTTCAAAGGCACTGGTTGGTGGTATGTCTGGAGTCCAGCTCAGGCCAACAGCCCCTGCGACCCACCATCCATCAGGGGTACAGGGTTCAAGTTGCATGGGGTCCCAGTAAAGATCCCGTTACAGTGCAGGTGTCCCATCAAAGCCGGTGCATTTCGGGCGATGGTTGAGCAGAGGCAGCCAGTGATGCATGCATGCTTTGGGACCTCCATTAGGGTTCATGTAGTCTGCTCCAGGGGGATAGCTCTCTCCTCTTTCACTCTTTCTTTTTTGTTGCCCAGTGCTTGTAATTGAAAATGTATTTATTGCAGGGCTCGAGGCTGGACTGGACTAAAGGGAGGCTGTGTGGCTTATGGAGATGTGGCTGAGGTAGTAGGCTGCGGGGTCTGGCTGGTCTTCTGAACCGCCAACACACTTGGTCAGTGCTGATGTCTCTCCCATTTGGCTTTGTTCTTTGTGTCTTTGCTCCTGTTTGCTTTCAGTGTTCAGCCTTTCATTTTTGCCCTTTTGGTTCTTTCATCTTTTGTCTGGCTTCATCACTCTTGATTGGCCATGTATAAGCTCTATTTCAAATGCAAATGCAGTTCGACATGGATTAATACAACGCTTGTGACAATTGTTCCTTAAGCTTCTCTATCTTACACCTGCAACTATGACAAAAATATATTTGTGAGTTAAAGGCTTGATGTGATTGCATATTGGTATCACATTTCTGAACCCTACCAAAAATATTGCTAATTATGTTCACTATATTGACTTATATGGGTTTGCCAATACATATAAAGTTTTTCGGAACATCTCGGGATAATATTAGATTAAGCAGTTTGACAATAAACCAATTACACCAAGATATATTGCTAATTAACACAATGTATCAGACTGAAAACATATTAAGTAAACGTGTATCCACTGTGTGGTCATTAGACCAAAGAGTGCAAAGCTGGAGAAGCTCTTACTCAGCAGCGTTTTGGAGAGGCTCTCATAAAGCGTGCTTATCCTTTACAAGTTTCCCTCACGTACTTGAGTATGGTCTGCTCAAGGAAAGTGGGCTAGGCCACTGAACATGTTTCAACAGACCTGAGTGCAACAGGAGGTATAGAGGACAAAGAGGTGTTATGAGTGATTATGTGGACACTTATGTGCACCCTGAATACAGAGCTCATATATGAAATTATTTACTTAATTTATTTTTACTTTTATTTTTTTCACTGAGGCTTTCATTGTAAGCTTTCAAAAACTGTAATGTTTACCTTTTTCCATAACATATTGTTAGCTACAAGAATCCTTTAGTCAAAATTTAAAACTGTTAGTTCATCTGAGGACAGGGTTTTCAGGTCCATTTAAACCAGCCACAATGTCTTTGAATTGACATTGGTAGATCTTGGCTTAAAAGAAAATAAGATAACATGCCAACACTGTTGCCAAAAAAAATACAAAGAAGTTGTTTAGATGGAAGTAATGATCATGGCACTATGAAATGATATATGAAGCCCTAAACCCATTGTCTTGAAAGTCATTCTTTGATTACCTTATGACAAATCTTAGAAGCACAGATGCTTGGCAGACTTGAGTGGGCCACTATAGAAGGCTTCTGCACATGAGGAGCCAAATAGAACTTCTAAAATGAAGCTAGATGTAGCCCGGCTTTATGCTCATTCTGGCCTTGTGATAGCTGCTGCAGCGTGGATTTGTATCCCGGCTACATTGAAAGGCCGGCTGAATTGGATGGAGCCTGAAAGTGAAGCAAGAAAGCTCTGGAAAATCAGCTCTCAAAGGCACATTTGAACTGGAAAGCCTTTCTTTTAAGCTGTCACTCCTTGGTGGTTGACAATCCTATTATGGCACCAAACTTATTGTAATTAAGTGGGACTGAGATATATGGGCACAAACACATTCATCAGGCTATGGGAGATACAAAGACCCGTGTTGTCCTGGTGTTTACGGGCAGCTCTGCAGTGGCCAGCACACTTTATTTACATTGACAAGTGAGTGATGTAAACGGCATCCAGGAGCCAGTCTGTCTTTCCCCCTGGCCTCTCCATCCCTTCACTCATGGGCACAACTTTAGAAAGACGTAATGGAAAATAGGTTTTATGGCTTTTCTGCTTTCCAATTTCACTGGTTAACTTTCAAAAGAGAATCCTCAGGACGCAAGAAAGAAGGCCTCACCCTGCCAACATTTCGTGAAGTATAATACAGAGATTGGGGTGGCACAATATTGCACAATATTGCGAAATATAGATAACACAATATTGACTAATGCAATAATTGACATAGAAAGGACTAAGTACTTTATTATTTTATTTCCATTTATTTATTATGGAAGGGTTTGTTTTTCCATGTTGTACTTTCATGTCTTCTGATGACTTTGCCTGTTACTTTATAAATTAGAGGGGGTGTGAGATTAGAAGATGAAGAGCCACACATACAGGAACCAGAGATTGTTCAAGTGCATTTGAGCTTACATTCCTTCAAAGGTGCATTTCCTTCTTATTTGTTGTGAAATCTTGGCAGTCTGCTCTCCTTACCCCCTGACCCTGGGCTGAACCGGAGTGGGCTGCTGTCGACATGAACATGCACTCCCAATGAAAACACAGGTATTATTTCTCACCAGGAGGCCTGCTGCTCAGCTCCCTCTCTGTGCCTGTTTGGACTCTGCGATTTACATGATGTGTGAAAGAGGGCGGCTGTGTCTGGCAGTGCCACGAGGGAGCAACTAGTGGCCTGTAATGAATCTGTGTTAATGAGCTGTTAACTCTGCTCGACCCAGAGAGCCATAGTATCCCCTGCTGTCTGACTCCAGCACAACTCAAATACATACATTCTCCACACACACATGATACACACACTATAGTTTGAGAAGGACATATTTCAGCACATGACGCTCTCACAAACGTCACCTTAGCTCCATGTTCAGTGTCACAGGCACATATGGATGCCGTACATGCAGCTCACACTATCATTCCCAACACCTCCTCAGTCGCACTGAGGCTGTAGATCTTCCTCCGCTGACATGTACTTGTGGCTGGCGAACACCCAGCTGAGCCTCAGCACATCAGAGTCAAATAACATTTGCAAAAAATTCGCACGGTGAGTTTCGGCTGCCAAAGGCAGAATCAGAATCAGCAAAAGGTTTACTTCCATTGTGAATACATTCACAAACAGGAATTTGCCTGGTTGGTATGGTGCAACATAATATATAGAATAATTATATCAAAATACTAAAATTTAAACCGACAAATTAAAAGCATGCATATAATACAGTGTTCAATCCAAATAGACTTAAATATATAAATAAAATAAATATACAGTATGAACCGAATAACATAACTGGACGTGCAAATACATAAAATGTTGTTGACGTGAGTTGTTTAAAGTGACAGGTGTTAGAAAGTGGTCATGAGTCCAACAGCTGCTGTCCAGGGTGAGAAGGGTCAGCTGTGATCCGACCTGCTTGTCCTAGAGTACTGGAGACGTACAGGTCCTGCAGAGATGGAAGGTTTCAGCCATTCACCTTCCCAATTTTTTTTTAATTTAATTTTTTTATATTTAAATTAATAAATTAAAATTTTATTAGTATGATACGCACAATGCACTGCATTGTCTTTCCTAAAGCCCACAGTCATCTTCACTGTCTTCTGGGCATTGAGCTACAGGTCCACTTCCCCTCCTGTGGGCAGACTCGTCCCTGTCCGAGATGAGCCCAATGAGGATGGTGTTGTCTGCAGGGCCTTTCTGTGTGGAGTTTGCATGTTCTCCCCGTGTCAGCGTAGGTTTCCTCCGAGTACTCCGGTTTCCCCTCCCACTAAAAATGTGTGCATGAACAAGAGTGTGTTGTGAGTGTGGGGCAACGGATGAAAATTAGCCCACGGCTAATCCGGCGTGTTTACATCATGTGTTTTATGTGTTCATTAATTTGCACTGTCCCGACCAAATATATATATAATATATATATATATATATGTATGTGTATATATATATATATATATATATATATATATATATATATATATATATATATATATATATATATATATATATATATATATATAGGGCTGTGGAGTTCCCTTTCTTTGTTTCATTCTGGAATGTGTCTGGCTTTAATGTCCAGGAAAGTTTTTAATATCAAAACCTTAAAGGAACCTTCTACATCTCTCCCAAATTGTAGCTGCCATTGCCTGGTTTCTGTTGTGAGAAACTTTGAGAAACATGAATGAAAAAATAGTGGTAAGACTTAGACTTAAAGGTCTGCAAGTGCTTGTGGTTTAGTGTATTTTCCGAACTACACACCCAAAAATAATAATTAAACATTGATGCCAAAAAAAAAAGCATACAGTAAAGTTATTTCAAGTCTTTGCTGTAGCTTTAGAGGAAGGAAGAAAGATCACCACCTGCTTGGTGCTTTAATAGGCCCTGACAGCGCTGGTGCTTTATGGCTGCAGCTGGTCCAGGTGTGTGCTCCTCTCTGCTCACACACTTCACCACTGCCTCATTACGACTGGCCCAAACAGTGGGGCGCTCTGTGGTTAAGAGCCCCGTTCAGCAGTGTGTGTTAGCATCCCATGAACACACATTAAACAGCAAGGCACCCAGAGGATTACAGTACGAGGCAGAGGATGGCTGATGCTCAGGCATTCACAAAAACATTTAGTGAAGCAAATAAAATATGCCACAAACAACTGCTGCGTTTATAGATCCTCTTCCCAACGTGAGGTTTCAGGGCTTTACAGTGTGATATTTACAGACATCAGAACCACCAGATTTGTGTTGGTGATCGCTCACTGTGTTACTGGAAACTGTTTTACAAGTCTGCACTGGTGGTTTGTTGTTAATTAAAATCCCATAAAAGGACTTTATAGCCTTTCTGTGTGGAATTAATTGTTTGTACGATGTGGTACTTTTTACATATTTCTACAGGGGCACTGTGTAACATTTCTAGTAAAGAATCTGCTACCAGCTTGTCCCATGGAGATATTTTTGATGTTCCAAAACAGCAAATCAAAAAAATAAAATCAAAAGATAGATAAGTTTAATGCAAAGCAATAACCATCTCCATGGTGACATGTAGGTAGCAGACACCCCACTAGAAAAGTTCCATAGTGCACATTGCTAAGTTGCATCATATAAACAGATCTGAAAATGTTCACATAAAAACAAAATACTGAAAGAATCTAGAGGTTTTAGGGGAAAGAAAACACCTAAATATTGCGATACTCTGAGTCATTATACTGGTATCGATACTCCGGTACCAATATCATGATATTTTGATGACGTAATGCACATTAATGAGGTTACCTGGATTTCAGTTGATTTCCAAAAATGGTCAATGCTGTCAAGACAGCAGAGGGCAGCACTGAGCACACATTCTGTCAAAATATAAACTACCACTTTAAATGATTGTATTTATAAGAAGTGACAAGTGGTTTATTCATTTTGGAAACAGGACATGGCCTGAAGTAAGTAAGTTAAGTATCAATGCTTTTACCAGAAAGTGTCTACAGAAAGTGTCTATAGTAGCTGTGTCTTATTTTATGACTAATCAAAACAGAAAAAATGAAATGCCAAAGTCAAAGAAAAATTGCAATAGATCATCCTAGACAACCTTCCCTCGCTATAATTGTAATTTGGCAAAGTAGCTTTAACCCATGAGTGGATATACACCATGGGACAAGAAATACAAGAGATTTTGAGTTTGTAGCGATCCCACTATGTCTGATGAGGCCACATTCACCTCAGGTCAGCCATACTTAATGTTCCTGCGGCTCTCCTGGGCCAGGGTTACAGAACAAAAGTGTTATACCCATTCACTCTCCACAGGTCTGCTAATGAACATTACATACTGGTTCAGTGAGGGCCTTAAGATGCCCCCCTCCGATCATCCTCAAAGCAAGTGTTTTCTTTGACAAGGCTTTCACGTTCTGGAGTGTCCATCCTCTTAAGTCCCATGTAACAGGAAACGAGATGTACGAGGCTGCATCATTGAGTCTATTCAGAGATACTTACAAGTTTCTATTGTTTCAGTTTGTGTCACGTTTTCGGCCGTGCTTTTCCCCTTTTGGGAGGGTTTAACGAGTGTGAATGGTTCTATCAGCAAAACAAGGCCATATGGACAAAACCTGAACTCAACTAAAAGTACTCTTACCTCAAATTAGTGTTGCCACAATACTAAAATTTCAAACTCGATTTCGGAATAGACTCGATACTGTTTTCGATACCCCAGTGAGAATTGAAAACCTATTTTTAATGGTTTATTCTGATATTTTCAACCCAAAATAATATCACTTTCTTTGTTTTCATGTGAGTTTATAGTTCTGGCAAAGCTCAAGAGTATTCTAAAACTGTTCAGAAAATGTTTTGTATAGTTAAAGGGCCTTTTTTTAGTATCAATACTTGCTCAAAGAGTATCTAGTTTCAATACTGGTTTTAGTATAAATTAATATCAGATTTTCCTACCTCAAATAACATGGGTGGAGTCGCAAATATATCTACTTAAGTAAGAGCAATGTTACTTCAACTTGTTCAACAATATTACTCAAAGTACTATAATAATTTAGTACAGTAATTACTCAAAGTGTAAATAAGCATTTGCAGAAAATACTCTTTGGACGTAACATCTGATTTATAGCTAATTATGCTTACATTCTATTAGACAGATAAAATATTAAACTTGTATGTAACTTTGCTGGTGGAGGGTTCAACATCTGCGAGTTTCCATGGAGATGCTTATGCTTTATCAAAAAGCAAAATTTTAGTGTTGTTACTATCACAGCTTTGAATAAAATACTTCCTGTGTGTCTATTACCACCATTACCAGTACGACAGCCACTGCATTGTGTGTGCTGAAATGGGAGGTAAAGCTGCAGAGTTGAGAAACAAAACAACTACACAAGTTCCACATAACTGTAAAATCATGCTTTGATCCCAACAGAAATTGATCCCTTTTAAAACAGGAAGTCTGAGCATTAGTTAAGACAGGCATTTTACAGGATGTGGCTTTTTCTGTAGGATTTAGATTTGAGATGATAAGTGTAACCACAAAGAATTTCTTTACTTGTCATTGTGCTTTTTCCCCCCGTGATTTTTCTTTTTTTTTTTAAAAAGCTTGAAAGAAAATCTGGCCTGGTTTATGCAAGGTCTTTTGAAAGTAAAACAGTATACGACAAATATATAAAAATGTTGCTCCTGTACATTTTGGTTAGTACATGCCTCGCCTGTGTGTGGACATGCAACAACACAACGCATGGCTCCTCTTCACAAACCACAATGAAGAGGGCATTAATGATAAGCACCTGGATTCCCACAAGCTCTCAGTTAGACCCAATTGGCGGTAACTCATAAATTGGGATGGAGGCAGCAGTGAATGAGGTCTTTTCACGTGAAGGATGCGAAGAGGGAGATGAAGAGATCCTTTATGGCAGTGAGTGTGCACATAAGAGGAGACCGCACGCTTTTTGGAGAGGCCCCTAAGAGAGGGACAGTGTCTTTTTCCAGACTGGCCATGAGAATCCAATCCCCTCTCCCACGCGTCTGGACCAGTGCGTGGCCTACATATATGTTGTGTCTTTGTTCAGTTCACTTTTTTACAGCAGTTGAGCAGAGCTAAAGTTGAGGGAAGACTCGGCTTTACGAAGAATATTTGTTTAGAAAGAAATACTTTTTTTTTGCCTTTAATTAACCAAAGTAAGAATCTCTTTTACAGGGTCATGGCCCTATTGTATTATAGGAGCACGTGGATGAAACAGGAAGAACATGCAAACTCCAGACACTAAGGCCCCAGTTTCCCAGTCAGGGAATCAAACCAGGACCTTCTTGTGAGAGATTTACACTAAGCCACTGTGCAGTGTTTATTATATTTATGTTTTTTTCTTTATTCTTTTTTTTCTTTAGATAAACCTGTAATAGCTTCATGCATTACGATTTGTCTTGTGCTAATTGATTTACATTTGCAGAGAAAAAGCTATACCTATAGATCCACGTGTCGGAAATGGCGTGTGGCCCACATACATGGCCCGTGTCACATGTTGTCCTTGTTCATCAACCTCTTCGCTCTCTCAATCCGGGCCACGCTCTTCGGCGACTTTGATGCATTTTTGATTCGCTGTGTATTACAATAATCTTTTTCACCCCAGCTTAAAGATCTGGGGTTATGGGGAGAAAGCCCTTTGCTCTCGGGCTTTTCGGTTCATCAAAATCGCTTTCGTCCGCTGCCACTGTGCAGGCTCAACTTGCAAGTGAAAAGAAGCCAAATCCCTCTCATACAACAACAAACAACACTGTAGCCTTTTGAGTGTGACAGGCCACAAGGAAAAGCAGCTATTCTATAGCCAATGTCTATCTATCCACGCACTGCCCACAGATGTTGACACTGTTTGTTGTGGGTTAAGATGTCCTCTAAAGACCATTGTTCTGTTTGAATCTTCTCGTTTATTGAGTTTTTCCTCTCTCGCAGATAGAGACCAGAGGAGAAAGCGCTGAAAGACCTCCGGATGGCGGTCTACGCTCCAGGGGGTCATTCTGCTGAGAGAGACCCCTCCAAAGAGCAGCATTGTGGGTAGCAGCAGGCAGTCAGTGGGGTCTGTATGCTGGAAGTATTGTGTTGCCCAATAGACCCAAGTTGCACTCCAGCGTAGGGTCAGAGTTGGGGCCCCCTGTGGTGTGCTCCATACCTGCCCTATCAACCCCCCTTCTTTTATTCTGCTCTCCCAAAGAGACCAACAATAGAAACACGCCATCATGGACCAAGAGCGCTCTTAAGTTTAGGAGGTAGCAGTGTCTAAATTAGTGCAATGAATTGGTAAGTCAATTAATGCCTCAACAAAACAGGCAAATAAACAAACAGGGTAAATCTTTTTCTCCCTGCACCAACTGGCAAGCGTAATATAAAAAACAAGTTATCATCTCAGCTATCAGCGCTGTTGATGCGGGATGGAGCCTCGGAAAGGGGTTAGCGTGTTGAACGTTGCATCAGTGCTGAGCCAGATGACTCCCCTATAACGCCTTATCTCTACAACTCGCTGCGTCCAGGGAATGCTCTGTGCAGCCTCAGCACTTCACTGGCAAACATAGAAAGTGATCTCATTTTTAAAATAAAAATGGCGTAAATTGGCCTGTTCTGCAAGATAGTTTTAGAACCATATTTTGTCATTCAAGCTGCAGTTCAACAACAGCAGTATTGCGTGTATAGTATTGCAACAATGGCTACTATAAATCATAATAATATCAATAAGTTAAAGATCAACCCTAAATATATATTTTTTTGTGCTTTGACAATTCCTATTTCAAAGTTGAAAGCAATATTTCTAAAATGGGTATACAATTGTGTATATCATTTTAACATTTCAGTTGTTGTACCTAAAACTGTAAAAATAACTCTTTCATTTATTTGATGCAGACTAAATCAAAATGTTTGCGATCAGACGACAAATGCCGGATGTGACTCTGGTTTTAGTGTTTTAGTGACTCGCAGACAGAGCAGTGGGAGAAGTCACAGTCTTTATGACAGTGGCTGCTGATTGCTGCTGTCAGGGATGATGTATGAGTCTGACCTCAGATTAACAGTACATTAACCCTGGTCGTGGTGAGTTCTGCCTGGTTCTTTAAACCCCTGACCCTCTGTCCCTTCAGGTTGCCACAGGGGGTCTTCTGCCATTGCTCTCCCGTCCCAAAACTCACATAGTGACTATTGTGTGCCTCACTAATAATGTGCATTCTTTGACCTGGTTTCTCATGAGGATAGTTGTTGCTGTAGTGGTCACTCTGCGCTGCAGGTAGAAGTCCGGCTAGCTCCCCCAGAGTCCTGCTGATAGAAATTAGCCGTCTCCCTCTGGGCTTCTTTCTGCTGGTGTCAGCCGCGGGGCCCCTGATGGGAGATTTGTTGATATGATAACTCGATTAGTCTGTGGGATGGATGACATTTTGGCAGCAGGCCAGTGAACTGCACCAGGGGAGCCGCTGACTCGTCTGCTTAACCTCTCCTTAGGAGGCAGAAATTAGCACTAGTTATTTGTGAATTAGCGATGTTATTCCATGTTTTCTTCACTTAATTCACACAACAGGCCCTGGTTTCTTACACTCCAAAAGTTGGTTGAACTTGCAGGAAAACATTCTAAGACAAAGGGGAATACATATTTGTTGTGGATTCGCAACACAATCTGCATTTAGAACTTCGATTAAGTTGATATTACCCTTGAGCTACAAAAATATATATATATTTTAAGGGAACACTTAAAAGAGTTTAATTTTGACTAAATATGAAGCTTTTACCCTCAAACAAAACATTATCCACTTCAGTTTCATCCCTGAGGTCTAAATTGTTTCAGTTGCGTGACAGCCAAGATTGTGCTGTCCAAATGCTTGTGTTTTTTGTGTATTTATTTGTTCTTTCTTATTTTGAACCTCAAAAGACCAACTTTTAAACAAACACAATATTTTCACAGAAGGCGACTTTTCTTTCACTCTGGCCTCTCTTTTTTCTCATGCTATTCTCCACACGTTCATTTCAGATGAGATAATTCAATTACTGCGGCCAAGGCCTGAATTTTAAAACATGGCCTTTTTGTGTGACACATTTGCATCATAAAACTGAGCCACCAAGCTGAAGGTCCTCAGAGGTTTTATGTTTTTAGAATGACGGCTATAGCGAGGCAAAATATACATTCACACTGAATCAAGGCTATTACCTCGACCGCGGCAGCGCCTCTTTGTTTTCACATGTAAATGTCTCATAACTGCACAATGTCCCTGATGACAAAGACCAATGTGGCATCTGTGTTTTTGCATTCATTTTTACTGAAGGTCTAGAGCAACCCTCAAGCCACAATTGATATTTTATCAAAAACTTTTTAAATGCTCTTCAAAAGAAAAATATTTTCCATTCATTTCAAATACACAGCTCTTCTTTGCCAGAATCAGAATCAGAATCAAAAAAGGTTTATTGCAATTGCCAATGAACAAAATTCACAAACACAGGAACGTGCTTTGGTGATTCGATGCAACATAAAACAATGAACAATGATAAAACAACATATATGAAATAAAAAAGGGCATTAAAATGCATTAAAGAAAACAATTTAATTGTACACAAATGTTTAGTGCTATAATGATATAACATATGTAGATATATGTGTAACAAGCTTTTCTTTTTATATATAAAAGTCATAATAGCCATTCACATTTACACAGGCATCTGGTGATTTAGTGGCTTTCATCCCATAAATGGTAAAATTCTAGTGCATCCGATTTACGGTAATAAGACTTTTTGTCTCTGGTTAAACAAATTGTATAAGAGTAGTTAGCTTACACCAAAAAACATCCAACACTGTTTTTTCTAAGCCGTTTATGTCCTTTGTGGTCTTTTGTCTTTATTCCTTGTCTTTAAGACATTGTCTTGTTGACTTAGGTTTAGAACAGAGCAGATGAAAGTTTCAGGTACAATTAAAGAGAAGGAAGTTATTTGTCCGCTGCACACACTTTTCATTCATTTTATTTATGCAAGTAAGGACAAGTCTCTTCAAGCAAACTTTTAATGGCTTTGTAAATGTGTTAACTTGGTAAATGTCAGCCTAGTGGAATATAAAAGACTTATTGTTCAACCTCTCCCTCCAAAGTTCATTCTCTTCAGCCACTGTGCTTCTTTAATTACCTACTCTCCATCCACTGCTGTGTCCACTGCGCTGACCCCTGGCCCTGTGCACACTGTGTGGATTTAGTGCGCTTTATTCAAGGTGTTGCCATCTGTGCTGCCCCCTCCGCAGTTCTCGGCCCGCTGTGGACAGGCCCCCAGTGTCCGAGCCTATTGGATTGGAAAAGTTGCTTACAGTGTGATGTTTGTAAAGCTTTGTTGGACGTCCAGTGTTTGGAAAATGAACCCAGAAGAAGCGTGAGGGCTCCTGGAGGACACTTGTGCGCAGTGTTTGGTTAAGTTTGCTTCAGAGTTAACTTGAAGCTCACTCAGTTACGCTCAGTTACGCACTTGGATGGAACACAGCCGTAGTAAACAAACAATGTGATATAACACTGTACAGACATTAAAATGTACTTTTAAATAAGGGAAAATATGTGGGATTGTCAGAAAGTAACAGCCAGCAAGTAAAGTATAATAAGTATTAGTTGTAAGGGACATATTCTGCTAAATCAACTTATATTTTGTTTGTTACATCAGTGTTTTCCTCATTATTAGTTCACTCAAAGTTGTATGGGATTGATTCATGCATGTTTGACTCGTCCTGTTTTGTCCTGCAACCGAGGCTGGAGTGCGCCGAAAATTGACCGTTTTTACTGTCAATTTCCCCGTCCACATCCCTGTACTTGGTTGTGAGTATTTGATACATTACAACTTCGAGTGACACATTTAGAGTTCTGAAATGCCACGTAGAAACTTTTCAAAAATAAAAACATGTAAATGACAATCTGTAGTTTGCTGCGTCAAAATGCCACTGCAAAGTTATCAGTTCTGCAGCTCTGAACAGGAAGTCAATGGACCCGTTTTAATTACAAGCTGTATTAGATCAATATTTTGGTTTACAATGAACAAAAAGTAAAATTATGATGTACTCATGTTATAGTTCAATACCTGAGAGAAAGCATAGCATGTCTCCTTTAATCTAATCCAGAAATAAAAGCTATAAGGTAAACTAAACTATCATACTGTTGGTGGAGTTAGATTTTTCTGTCACAATGGTGATAGTATTCATTCTCACCACAAGAGGTCAGTAAAGTCCAAACCGTTTGAGCTTGAGTCTCAGCCAAACCCTGAGATGTGATTATACGTTTAGATGTATAGATTTTTCAAGTCAAAATATAATTGTAAAGAGTAAAAATAATATTGTGACAGTTGTAGAAGACAAAGACCTATCGAGATCTATAAGCTATAGAAAAATATTATTAAAAAGTGTGTTTTAGTGTCACATATTATCATTCAGAAAGCTTGATTTAATAAAGATGGCAACATATTAGAGGAATCATAACACATTAGATTAGACTTTTCTGTCAAAAATCATGATTATATTAGATTCACTGAGGATACAACATAAAAATAATTATAACAAACCTGAAATGCGTCAATCATAACATCAGAAACAAGATAAAACATGAATTCAAAAAAACATCATAGGTGAAGAGCACCAGGTATAAAATACACTTCATGTTTCCTGCTCTCATAATTGGATATCGTGATCAGAGGTTGGTATTAGAAGCAGAAATCAAGTAAGGGTACAGTTACTTCAATGTAACTCTATAAACACTATACAATTTTGGAGAAACTACTACAAGTAATAATAACTGCCCCGATGTAACATGCGATTTATAATTTGAAGTTGATGTAGTTTGAAGGATAAAGCGATCTGGCATATTTACCGGGCACAATGCAAGAATAATAATGAATATAGTCAACACAAAGCTTTTGTCACTTGCTCTCAGTGGAAACATTAGCTTAAGTAAGAGTAAGAGTGTGGTCTCAGCTCTGATCGTGACATACTTGTGACATGGCGGGACAATGCTTTATCCATGAAATTATTAATACTTTTAACTGAAACTTTGAAAGAATAACACACTATAAATATATATGTTCAGTTCAAGTGGAATAAAACAGGGCCACTTTAATTCCAGCTGTGCCAGTAAGGAAAATGCTGCATAAACACATTTTAAGAGCCAAAGCAGGTCAAATCATCGGCTGCACATCTTTAACTTTACACGTTTAAGACAGACCACACTGACACTTGAGGTGAACCCTAGCATGTTTTGAACTTTGCTGATGTGTGAGCACCTACTGTGAATGACCAAATCAAGCTTCATCACAAAGACAACAAACAACATGAAACCAGACACTCATCAAATCCTCTTCACTCGCCTAATGCTCTTGTGTTTGTGTTTTTTTCTAGTTCTGATGGCTACGATCACACGCTTCTGGTTCTGTTGAATTGTGTGACCTCTAGAGGATGAGTTTAGTTCCAGCAGTAATCGCTGAAAGAACCAACAAGAAACATGTACTCTGCTGCCACCTTAAGGATGTTGAGTCACTATTCATTGTTTTTAAAATATTTTCTAAATTCATATTTAATATTGCAAAGGTTTCAAAAACTATTATTGGACTAATACTGACTGAAGGCCTGTTTTTCTTAGAGATGCTTTTAAAGTTTTTCTAAAGAAATAAATTGTAAATTCTGAAATGGAGGAAACTAAAGGCTAAATTGAAGTGGAACAAAATGTGATTTCAAAGGAGGGACTGGGACTGAATATAACAAAATGTAAAAATAAATAAAACATCTGGACACTTATATTTTACTGAAATATTACATCCTTTACCACGAATTATAGTTTTTGTGAAATCTTTCCCCAATGCAATTCTGAGGCTAGAGAAAAAGTGGTAGTTTCTTATTTGTTTGAAATACATAATCATCAGCTTTACAGCGGTTTGTCATTGTGAATGTATATATGGTCTGCTTCACAGGATGAAGTAAACTTCAGGCGGAAGAGGACACCAGCGGAGCCCATCACATCCAGGGCCAAGAAGTGGAAGCAGTGAACAACAGACTGAACTGGAATAACAGCAGAGCCGTGTACAAGAGAGACACACAATGAGTAGACTATACTTCCTGAGAAAGGTCCTGTACTTCGCAGTGGTCTGGGGGAGCCGCACCAGCATTTGTCGGAAAAATGCTGGTGGTAGGAAAAATCCTACTTTCTATTCCATTATACAAGTTAAAAAATCTTTGGAAACAGTTCATATCTTCAACATCAACATACTGAACTCAGATGCCCCACTTTTCCCTCAAAACAACAGAGAAACATGAGCTGAAAGCCAATCTCTCCTATTATCCTTTGCCTGCTCGGGTGCGAGGCTGACTCCATAGTTACTTTCTAACAGTCAGTGTGCCACATCATCCATTCTGTATTTCCTTCTTCTCGCTGTGTCCATGAGGACGCTTCAATTGGGTAGAAAATGTTGGGATATGTTTGGCTTTGGCTGGATGCATGTTTTTTTCCTTGTGGGAACCTTATTGGTTGGTAAGAAGACTATATTATAATATTAATATTATATAAGTAATATTCTGCATATGCAATAGAGCTGCACGGTTTGGGAATTAATATCTAATCATTAGAATTGTGATTGCGATTAGATTTGCAATTCATGTTTTAATAATGGAATTCTGTTTGAAGTTCAAATTTTTAACGCACTCTGAAGAATTGACAAAAAAGACTGAAATATGAACTGAAACTGGTTACAAATCTAAATGACAGGTTTAGAAGTTTTTAATGCAGAATAAAACAGGATATTTTGTTGTTTGTGGGGGAAATCATGGTACTTTGCGATTTTGTCATTGTTACATCAATTAATCCATTAAAATTGCTATTTTGATTTGATTTAAATTAATTGTGCAGCGCTAATATGCAACACACTTATGACAGTTTGTAATTGTATTTTTTGCAGTGGTGGAATACACAAAAGTACCGTACTTAAGTAAGATTTTTAGCTAGCTGTACTTTAGTACATGTTACAGTGGATAATTTGAACTTTTACTTCACTACATTTGATCTGTGCAGGTACTGTCTGCACTGTTTCTACAACGTTACAGGTTTTAACAGGACTTCAAAGTAAACAGTACTTTTCATTACTCTTTGAAATGGCTGAGAGGTTATTTTGGGGTATGTTCATAGTTTGAGTTAACATCCTAACTTGGAGCAAACAAACATATACAAATAAAAACAGCAAAACAGTGGTTTCGGCTGAATAAAAATCAGATTTTTCTGAAATACTTTTACTTTCTATTCTATAAGTACAACCTGGTATGTCAATACTTTTAAGTTGATTTTGTCATGTCATACTTTAGTACATTATTTTGCGCTTGTATCTACTGTATATTTCTTAAATAGTAAAATTGTGTATTTTTTTCCGCCACAGATTTTTGCCCTTATATAACGTTACATATTCATTTGAGAGAGTTTGGGTCAAAGTCATCATGCCACTGTAACTTGTATTCATGTCCACGTCTCAGGTTCCTGCACAGATTTCGGGTGGTTGGCTGAAACTACCTTGAGGCGCTTGGATCAGGACACAGTCAGCACAGGTGTGAATCATGCAAACAGAAAAGTACAACTAAGAGACTATTTTGTTTGTTCTTCTTCTTCTGCTTAATGTTCTGTGTTGTTTTCACAGATTTAGGGAGTCACGTAGTTTACACTAGCAACATGACAACACATCTAATCCGCAGCAGAAGAAGCTCTGACAGTGGACACTTTGATATTCTGGGTCCATCTCATCTTTCTGCACTCAAGGACCTTCTGGCAGACCGGAAAATCACAGGTGCATTTACAGCAAAAGACTGATCACGTTTGTGAACATGAGAAATGGAGGAGTCTCCACAAGATGGCAGCAAAACAAAAGAGGTTCACTGAACTGCTTCGTGAGAACTATTGTGTTATGAGTACTAAGTCCTTGCTGGTTTTAACAATTATCAGCGTCTACAAATCAGAATCAAAATACTTTGATTGATTACTTTTATTCATCTCCAAGGGGAAATTATTTTTGTTAAATAAAAATTACAAAATAAAATCGATGACAAAAAATTCAATTATCAGTATCACAGAAAGAATAAAATACTATAAATGTGTATTTTTAACAGCTAAACCACTCTAGTAAAAACAGCTTGTATTATTTTTGCAAGCCAATTTTAATGTCTGTGCAAACAAACCAAAATCCCATGTTTGTAGTTTATTACAAGCTATTTGAATTGTACCTCTTGTCATTAGCCTCTTCCAATAATAAGGCCATAAAACCATAAATGCTTATAATACATTGGTTGCGTAATGTGTGGGTCATCTGTATGTTTATGTTTTGTTGTTGCTGTTAGTTTTGTTTTATTCTTTTTTTTCCCTGTATCCTATTTCCTTACAGGATTTAATTGGGCAGTAAAGGTACAGACATATTTGAGTGAAGGAATGAATACTTCAGCAATAAAGAACTAAATAAAACATTTTAGTATAAAGGTTGTGAGATCAATTTGAATTTGATCCTGTATTGTTTGTTTGTTAGTGTGTTTTTTGTTTGTGTGAGAACTTTTCACCGAAATGCCTGTAGTTAGTTTTATTCTTTAAAGTCTTTAATCATATCAAAATGTACGTTTTCATGCAGTACGCTTAGGCCTGCGCATTGCTGTGAGTGGTCCCAATGAACTCCTTGAACCTCAGCTACGGCTTCTTCTGAACAAACAGGTAACGCCATGACGCATTAAACAAAGACATTGTTTTCTCTGGGGCTTACAGTGCAGTGACCACAGTTAGCCCTGCACATGTGTCCTCCACCTGTAGTAATCATGTGCAATACTGTTACATAATGTGAATCAACACAGGTACAATTCACTGCAGTCACTTTAATTGATATTTATTCTGTCCTTTGCTGCATTGTACATGAACATATTAGAACCACTTACTTACAATAGTGCTGTAGCCTTACAGTTTGACTCTACTTACAGTGTTGTATTGTGTTAAAGTACATTTTTTATAGTTATTTATCTAGATTTTAATTGCAACCTTAAAATTTCCTCACCGGGGGACAAATTAAGGTTAAGCTATTTATAGACGATAAAAAATCTTGTATAACTGGAAATATTGCTCACGTTAGTGTTCTAGAGCAACGTGTACCGCTGGTGGTATATGTCAGTTATTTTTAGTAAATATATTTCCACATTTTTGGTCTTCCTTGAGTAATTTCTTAGATATAACTACTGTGGCAATTGTGCATTCTAATTAAGACCTGCTTTAGGCACTATTTATTTATAATTTAGCCCCAAAATGGTCCTTTTATAGGCCTGGTTTAGATCTGGTGGTACTCTGAAAGCCAAATATTTTCTTTGGTGGTACTTTGTGTAAAACGTTAAAGAACCACTGCTCTTAAAAAGTAGAAATATAAGGGCTTCTGATTGAAGGTTACAATGACATGATAACGTACTGTAGTGCATGGCCTGAAACAACAAACACAGCCCCGAATCAATATTTCAACAGTCTAAAGAGCAACGGGTAAATACGCAACCTCTACTTTAAACAGAGTTCTGTTGTACAAATATATGCATGAATAAAGTTTTACAGGATTTAGGGGGCTCACACTTGATTGATAGAACATGGCAGATTAAAAGGATTAGGTTGTGACAGCTGAGTTTGATGTAGAGGGGAATCAATAGTGAAAGGCCATTTGAGATGACATAAAGTAAAAGAGAATTAGCTGTAGGTATTTCAAGTGGGTTCTCATGATTGTTTTCTTGTTTTTCATTTTTCTGCTTCAAGGCTGGACTCTACAATACAGGGAAAAAGGCAGGACTGTTCTCCATGAGGGTCCTGGAAATCAAAAAAGTCTCCACCACATCCTGGAATGTTGAATGAGACTAGCCCATGCTCCTGGAGATCTAGACAAATAGTCGCTGCTAAATACAAATACTCACGTTACTGTAATAGAGGAGATTTATGAGGAATTGTAATTTTTTTTAGTAGATTTTAGACGTGTACGTGTACTTGTAATTGAGTATAACTTTAACCATGTAATTGCAGTTAAATTCAAAATCACTAGTAGCGAGTACAGCTCAAGTCCCAATCGTCCTAATGTACAGCTGTCTCACCTCGGTTTCTGCTTCTTTATAAACACACAAACTCACAAAACATCACTGCTCTGATTGGCTATAGCTCAAAATATATGCAGAATGCCACTTAAACAACTTAAACTATTATTATTTTTTTGTTTCATCAGCTACTTTTTACATTTACTTAAGTACAGATTTGGCTGCAATACTGAGTACATTTTAGTCCTGTAACTGTACTTTTACTTGGTTACAAATATTCAGTATATTCTTTCCACCAGTGCTATGTATTGTAGCCTGATAAATATTACAACAAATTTAAAACCAGACGTATTACAGTAGCGAGAACCTAAAATAAGTCAAAAACATGTAATGCCTTTCTTTTTACCACCAACTTGGATGTCCAATGGCGTTCTGCGCTGAGCCGCAGTCCCGCCCAGTCTCCGCCCTGTCTCCGCCCTGTCTCCGCCCTGTCTCCGCCCTGTCTCCGCCCTGTCTGCTGTCGTGGTGGTTCCTGGTTCCTACGCCCGGCACCGGAAAGCGCTGGTGCACGTTCAAAGCGGCTCCGCGCAGCCTTGATTTTCCCACAGCGATGGCAGAGTCGTGTGCCTTTGAAGACACAATTCCCGTGGAAGAGCAGGAGTTTCAGAGGGTTTTAGCTGTAATTGGAGGGAGAGAAAAGATACATATGGTCAGCGATGTTGGTAAAAGTAAAGAGGACGACGACGCTGGGATTTTGCAAGAGTTTCTCCGCGACCTTTTTAGTCAGACCAGCTTCTCAAACGGACAACCACATTCCGCTCAGCCAGACAATCCCTGTGCATTTGAAATTGAACGACTTACTTCCTGCAAAACGGCACCAACCGGTGAATTACCTTTAACCGTGAGACCGAAAGCTGTGATCAACCCCAGTGAAGCATTGGGGAAAGAAACTCGCACTGGCAGTCAGAAAACTGTGGTGAGGATGGACATTTACAGCACAAAAAGAACTATCGACTGCCCTGTCATTATCTTCATTTTTAGGAAGAGTTTTCTGAGCTGTCATGCAAACCTGCAATGCCTAAAAGAGATCCTCAGAGACGTAAAGGCGCGAACAAAGCGTGCGAAAATTGCACGTCCAGCTCTCATTGGATTAATACGCACAAGTTTGGAGAGCGCAGAAACCACGCAGTGCGCACTGGATCTGGAGAATATGATGCGCTCCGTGTTTCACAGACATGTGCCAGACTCTGTGTGGGTCGGAAGCTTCATCCCCAAGAAAGAAGACACAATACTTGAAATCAAGAAAAACTTTTGTAGCGTCATCTACTCGTCCAGAACAGCAGGTGTTATTGCTGTGTTGTCAATTATTTTATCATATATGGACGTTCTATTTCCCCCTCCATTTTTTAAAAACAAATAAGCTAAACTAAACAGAACGACCAGAGAGAAACAAATACAATTTTTAAAACACACACACACACACACACACACACACACACACAAGTGGACATCAACTAAACACAAATACAAACATAGTCACGGCATATTTTTTAAGTGCCAAGGTCCATTGTGTCTACATCTGCCTCCATGATTTTAGATCTGGCTTTATTGAAGCTAAAGAAATGGTCTATTCTGGAATATATTGCATTTGGATTAGAAAAATGAGTGTACTGGTGTGCACTAGGGTTAATCTCTCTCCAGATGTCAATCAGTCCTACATTCTTCATTAATTTATAGAACTCTCTACCCATTGTTCTTCCAGTGCCTCTCCAGTTTGACACGTCCAATGTAGGCCAGATGCAAAAACTCCAATCACCGCCACAGACCATGGTTCCCTCTGGATGTTCTATTTTTTATTATCTTATTTAACAGGGACAATGTACATTCAGAATTTCTGTAAATGTACCAGAATGAACCTACACAGCTATTTTGTATCTACTGTCCCTGGACAGATGTTAAACAGTCACCCTAAAAAGCATCAATATTCTATTCTCATAAAGTTTTAACCCTTTACACAAACTTCGCTGAAATATTTTCTTACAAGCAAAGAGAATAGCAGTTTGTATGCATTACATTATTTGGGTCAATTCATGACATTCACAAGACCTCATTTACAACTCTGGGTTCATTCAAAGGCTTCACAAACAAAAGCGGCCTTCACTGAACTGACCCAGGCCTTCTGATAAAATGGCTGTGTGGTAAACATGTGCTTGTGTCTCTTCATAGATAATACAGGGCATAGAGGGAACATGCTTCTCTGGCCATTCCAATGTTTACTCGGGCATAACAGAAGAACATCAAGAGGTCGAGCAAAGAGCAACTCCACAGACAACTGGCAAACAGGTTGGATTGGTCCCTATTCCAGAATAGTATTAGTTTTACATGTCTGTGGATCCAATTCTCAAAAAATACCACTGCGCTGTTTTCAAATTGCATTGTACATGTTTTCAGATGATCACAAGGATTTAGAGGAGAGCATTCCTCTGAAAACCAACCTGCCCATTGGATCTCGCGTGGTGGATGAAGAGTCACCTGTAAAAGATGGCTAATGTGGTCTGCTTGACATTTAGATGCTTGTATGTTTTAGCAGTTTTCGTATTTAAATAGAGCTCAGCAGTGAATCAGGATGTTTAGATGTGTATCATGAAATGTACTATATTTATTTACAAGAGAATACAAAGGAAAGTGCAGTTTATAATCCGTATGTTTACTAAAAATCGCTTTAACAAGTATTATTAAAATATGAATTGAATCTATTTTGTGCTTTGGACAACTGAGAACACTTTTTCACAGTTAGAATAATTTGTTTTGTATAGATTTTATCTCATTCATAAATACCACGTTGGTTATTGTCTATTCTGTAGGTGAGCCTAAACCTTTGTAGGATGCATATGTGAAATTATAAATAAAACTGGCTTTATTAAAAGTTAAATTTTTTACATAAATGTTTTCTACTCTTTACCTACTTTAAAGGACTGACTGGTATGTATACTACTGGTGTAACTCAGGGCTCTACAGAACTTGATTTTTCCTTGGTGGGTATATGCAATTGTTTTTAAGTTTAGTTTTCAGACTTGGTTGAAAACCAGCAAAGTCTAGGTTTAGGCCTGATTATTATGATAGCATAAAACGGTTGAACCTGGTTTCTCAGTGTAGCATATATATATATATAATGACATTTAGCTTTCCATTTCACTCATGAAACACTTGATAAATACAGCTAAATGTTATCTCCATTTAGCCTTCATATAATTGTGCACCAATGGCAAAAGTTTAAATTAACTTAATACATAGTAATACATACGTGAAGTGGCTGTAGTCTTTGAAAATGTGTGTGTCAAAACAAAGTCGACAGTGATTTGACGTTTACAGCCAGACTTAAAGAGTCAGCTGTAAATTACGCCTGTTCATATTTGGACATATTATTCATAAAATACGCATGTTTCTAGCTTTATTTAATTACAATAAGCACTCCTTCTTAAGTGGTGTGTATTTTACTTATCAAACATGGGAGCAGGTCACAAAATATTTGATTATTTTTAATTTATGATTAGGCATGAATGAGGACAGCCCATTTTGAGGTCCTTTACGGGGGCCTTGCCTCGGCATTAGAGAAGAAAGAAGTTAGCAGCGTCAGATGTCCTGCTCTTGTAGACTCTGTAAAACATTTCTCTTTTTTGTGATCTAAAACCCACTTCGGGTTTTAAAACTTAACCACAGACGCGGGGCAGAGGGACATTCAACCATGATAACTTCCGCCGGTAATTATTTTAAATATGTATTTTTATCGGCAGGTTTAGCTAAAGTTAGCACCCATTGATACAGCTGAGTCACACAGCTCATTGATGCTAGGCTAATAACAACATGTTTGCTGTCAGAATTACTCTTACAATTCTTTTTTGACGCCATCACTTGACCCAATACAACTTAATAGTTGTGTAGTGTTTTTTTAACAGATAGTAGTAGTCGTTATTGCGGCTTACATTTTTCTAACGTTGTCACCGTAGATTCAGGACTTCTACGACTGGATAGCTACGTACACCACGTTAAATCAATATGTTGTGTGTATCTGTATTTTAAGAGGCTCCTTGTGATTAGACCTGAGTTTTATTATGAACAGTGTTTTATATTTGGTATTTTTGTTTTATTCCAGCTGGGATTATTTCACTTCTTGATGAAGATGAGCCACAGCTCAAGGTACTGTTGATACAAATGTGTCTTTTAAACATTTGTGGAATGATATTGTATGACTTTGACTAGAGGTTGGTAGCCCAAATTGTATTCAAGTAAAAGTAACTCTATATCAAAATGATATGTCTTTATAATAAGGAGTGATCCAAGAAATTATGCAAGTATTTTTTGGCATTTGAATTATAATGTGAAGTCAATGTAATTGGAAGTACAAAACATTTGATAACAAATTAAATCTGGAATTATCAAGATCAATTTCAATGGATTCAATTTAATGTTTCTTTTGTAGGAGTTTGCCCTTCATAAGCTGGACTCCGTAGTCAACGATTTTTGGGCTGAAATTTCAGGATCAGTCGACAAAATGTAAGTATTCATTACAAATATGGTCATGTAATTAGGGATTTTTATTAATTGTTTTATGTTTTTCATTATTAAATGTAAATGTACCCGTAAATGTACCATTGTTATAACTTTTATTGTAATGCTTTTTCCAGTGAGGTGTTGTATGAGGATGAATCATTCCATAGTAGAGAATTTGCTGCCCTTGTGGCCTCAAAGGTCTTTTATCACCTGGGAGCGTTTGAGGAGTCACTGAACTACGCTCTTGGAGCTGGAGATCTCTTCAACGTAACTGATGACTCTGAATATGTGGAGACCATCATCGGTGAGTCCCAGTAGAACAAGTTTCCAGCTCTGAAAATCTTTATTACTTTTTATATAATTTGTTTTTTAGCCAAATGCATTGATCACTACACAAAGTTGCGAGTGGAGAATGCTGAACTGCCAGAGGATGAAGAGAAGAAAAGCATTGATCCCCGCCTTGAGGGAATTGTCAACAAAATGTTTTTGCGTTGCCTTGACGACCATAAGTACAAGCAAGCCATTGGCATTGCCTTGGAAACCAGACGTCTTGATATGTTTGAAAAGACCATTTTGGAATCGGTCAGTCATTTTTATCAGACAGTTGATTGGAAAACACTTATTTTACACACATGGTCATGCATTAACTTTGTCACGCAGAACGATGTGAGCGCCCTTCTTGCCTACAGTTTGAAGGTTTGCATGTCCTTGATGCAAAACAAGAAGTTTCGTAATGAAGTACTACGTGTCCTGGTTAAACTCTATATGAATTTGGAAAAGCCGGACTTCATTAACGTTTGCCAGGTATTTTTATGTTTGCATCTTACCAAACCTTTTTCTTTTCAGAATCAGAATCAGAATCAGAATCAGAAAGAGTTTATTGCCATTGTCAATGAACAAAATTCAACAAAATACTTCACCTAATTATTTATCTACTTCCTAGTGCCTGATTTTCCTAGATGACCCTCAGGCTGTGAGTGACATTTTGGAGAAACTGGTGAAAGAGGACAACCTGCTGATGGCTTATCAGATTTGTTTTGATCTTTATGAGAGTGCCAGCCAGCAGTTCCTCTCCTCTGTGATTCAGAATCTTCGCACAGTTGGGACTCCAATCCCAGCTGTTCCTGGATCTACCAACACGGGCACAGTGCCAACATCAGACAAAGACAGGTGAAAAGATAAAATATTATCCTCATGTCAGTCATTTCATTTAGCATTGCAAATATATTCATCTTAACGTATGCATGTTTTTGAGACAGTGAGGCAATGGACACTGACGATAAACCAGGAAGTTCCCCGGCTGGAAAACCTGCAGATTCAGTAAGCTTATCTTTCTAGTTTTGCAAATGTAACTAAAATATTTTCTAGATAAATGTATTGTTCTACTTTCTCTTTCTAGAAAGATGAGCCTAAGGACCAGAATGCCAAGATGATAAAAATTCTGAGCGGAGAGATGGCTATTGAGTTACATTTGCAGTTTCTAATTCGAAACAACAACACAGATTTAATGATACTGAAAAACACAAAAGTAATTTAAGGCTAATAATATGTAAGCTCTTGTCTTTGCTCTGATGCTTAAATGTTGTTAATGTTCTGTTTTTCCCCTTTTAAATTGCAGGATGCAGTTCGGAATTCCGTTTGCCACACAGCCACAGTTATCGCCAATTCTTTTATGCACACAGGAACCACGAGTGACCAGTTCCTCAGGTAACTGCACAAAAGTGACGATTATAACAGTAGAATTATCGATGAAGTGTCACTCGACACCCAAACTTTTGTTTTTTTTTAAGGGAAAACTTGGAATGGTTGGCCAGAATGCCACTAACTGGGCGAAATTCACAGCAACAGCAAGTCTTGGTGTGATCCACAAAGTATGACGACGACATTACTGTCAACACTTCTGAACTGTATTTTACTTGTATGGCTAAAGAACCTTTTGTATCCAGGGGTCATGAGAAGGAGGCACTTCAGTTAATGGCCACGTACTTGCCAAAAGACACCTCTCCTGGCTCGGCCTATCAAGAGGGTGGTGGGCTTTACGCTCTGGGACTCATTCATGCGAATCACGGGGGTGACATCATCGACTACTTGCTAGGTCAACTTAAAAATGCCAGCAATGATGTAAGTTAACATTAATCAATTTCTAATACACATTTTTAAAATCCTATGTCATCAGAATGTTTGTTTAAAGAAGTCCAGAATGGAGGCAACTAGAGACTAGAGTAGAACATGCCTTTTTTTTTTTTGTACATCACAAAGGCTTTATTAGAAAGGAAAGCTCTAGCGTGAAATGGGGATGAGAGAGGGGAGGACATGCAGCAAACTGTCGCTGTCGGGATTCAAACTCACAGCCTTAAACATGCACCATTTCAACAAAAAAAAACTTTAATTCTATTAAAATGCTAATGGTTTTAAGTCATAACAAAATTAAGTAGAAATGTCAGCTTTTTCTAGCCTCAACATTTTATTTGAGCGCCACAAAAAGTATCAATTTGCTGTAAAGTCTGTAATCTATCTCTCGACAAAATTGAAAACTATTTTGGGGTTAAGATTTGGATTTGAAGGATTTGTTCTCTGAAATAAAAATTAAAAAATCAAGATTTTGCCTAAACCAGGCTCTGTTATCACTCACATCTGAGTGGCGTTGTTTTTCCAAACCACCTTGATTTTTCCTAATTTGAGTTATTCTGAAGGCTAATTATAATTTCTTCATTGAAATCATGTTATGCTCCACTTCTCTTTAGCCCCATTCCCCAATTTTTTAAAGGGTTGATTAACTGAACAAAGTATTGACCCTAGTTTAACCGCTGTTAATGTTTGTTACTCAGATTGTTCGTCACGGCGGTGCCCTGGGTCTCGGCTTGGCTGCTCTGGGGAACAGCGAGGCAGGATGTTTATGACCTGCTCAAGTCAAACCTCTACCAGGACGATGCTGTCACTGGTGAGGAGGCAGCACAGCGGTGTAATTTCAATGTTACACTTAAGAGATGTAATGTCTTATATCTGAATGTGCCTCCAGGTGAAGCTGCAGGTTTGGCCCTGGGTCTTGTTATGCTGGGCTCAAAGTCTGCCCAGGCCATCGAGGACATGGTCGGCTATGCTCAGGAGACTCAGCACGAGAAGATCCTGCGTGGCCTGGCCGTGGGAATCGCTATGGTCATGTATGGACGTATGGAGGAGGCGGATACACTAATAGAGAGTCTGTGTAGGGACAAGGTAATCGGATATGATAAGACTTAACTAGGCCTGTCACAATCATTACGATATCGCCTTATCGTTCAATTAACTGATAAATAGAGTAAGGAGTGGCCCATATTGACAAACATTAATATCTTGTTTGTAGTTTTTTTGCTATAATGATATTCAGACAATATTATGTCAATCCAACAGAAAACATGACAAAACTTATTATTTGTTTAATGATTGAACCTCAACTGTGAAACGTCTGTATAATTGATCAAAGAAGCCCAGAAATATCCCCCTATACCCTTTTTTGAAAGTATACAACATGCATACATTCACAATTTTCTATCTAAATTTTTGATAGCATATCCTAGATAAAAAAAAATGTTTGGGTTGCTATACTTTAAATCTATATTCAGTGTACATTATTATTGATTTTTGCAATATGAAATCATTTGAGCTGTGGAAGACTGAGTATGGTAACTTGTGTGTGCAGATTTCTTTCTGCTTATTTGTTGCTGCTCATACTTTTTTAAACAATATTGTACATTTCGCTAAGGGTTATCTAGGATTATCCTGTTTTACAGGGGCATAATATAGTTTTAATATAATTGTTTGCAATATATCTTCAAAGTGGGCCTAATCTTGAACCTGCCCCTCTGGTGCTATTGGCCCATGCAAATCTTTACAGAGGAGTAAAAAGCCCAAACTTTAACTTGTTTGTTTTATTATGAACTTGTAGTTTTCTCCCTTTGCTAGGATCCTATTCTGAGGCGCTCTGGTATGTACAGCGTTGGCATGGCTTACTGTGGCTCGGGAAACAACAAGGCCATAAGACGCCTGCTGCACGTCGCTGTGAGTCCCTCCTGTTTGACCATTGTCACAACACATACACGTTAAAGCAGGACAGGTTTATTGTGCTGGCAAAAGCTAAACTAAACAGAAGTGTTCCTGCACCCTGAACTTTGTAAATATAAGTGCTGCTGTTTTGATTCATGTAGTTATTGCTATTCATTTGTGGGACTAATTATCACTGTAAATATTATTTTATGTACGGTATGACACAAACTTGTTCTGGACAGACTCTGAGCAAGATGAATGTTTTGTCACGTTAACCCATTGTCCAGTAGGTGGTGGTCTCCTCATGCACTACTGAGAATAATGTTGCTTTGGATTTATTCCTTTTAGGTAAGTGACGTGAACGATGATGTCCGAAGAGCAGCTGTGGAGTCCATTGGCTTTATCTTGTTCAGGTAAGATCTTTTAAATGTGTTGAATTTCATACCACGATTAGACTATTGCTTTGAAAACGTCTACATGGTTCTATGATGAAATGGCTACAAGAAACTGAATATAAATCTGTTTTTCTTTTGTTTATAAAGACTTTAACCGAGACTAAAACACATTCCCTCCAGCACATTGCAATACAAACCTAACCAAATTAGTCGTTTTCAATGCTTTGTTTCTGCAGCCATAGTTTGTAATTTAATTAAAAGATGGATTGTTCATTTTACTTTGTCAACTTGGGGTTTATACAAAATGCATAAAAATAAAAAAATTAAAATATTTCAGTTTTATGTAGCTTTCCCACATCAGCTGTTTGTCGACTCTTGAGCCAACTCCGATTCCGCTTTTCCGTCAATTAACACCCATTGTCTCAAGTAAGAAGTTTGTGTGCTCCTCATCACTACCGAATATTCTTGATACAATTAATAAAAAAACAATCCCCTTTTCTATAATCGATGCTGCGATGATGTTCCTGTATCAAGCAGCTGCGATCCTATGGCGTATTCAGAGTCACAGGTTTTCGCTGTTTTTCATCCAGACTATAGACTTGCTTATAAATACTTCATGTCCCTTTGCACTAGCTAACTACACACAGACCCACTTGTAATAAAAAGACTCTCAGTATTTTGTTTTAAAGTTTTAAACTTGACCAAAATTGCTTGTGTACAGACTAAAACATATTGGTCGCAGTCACCTCAACCTACCATTAGCTTTTCAATGGCTTCTGTTTGCACAATAGTAAAAGAATTAAAATAAAAAGGATTCATTTACTGAACAATGGGTTAAAAAAGCAAAAGAATAATTAAAATTAATAACACGCGTCATAATAGTTTTAGGCGAACGCCTTGTCTTCAATTTCATACCCCATAGGCCAATATTATAAAAACAGACTGATCAGTCCTTTTTCCAGAATTTGAACTTTTTTACTGGAACTACACATCAGCTGACAAACTGTACCTCATTTTACAAATCAGCATTTTATCAGGAGATTGCCCTCCAAAACCACAGCCCAGCCTGCCGTTGCTTGTCTGCACCTGAGTACTGTGCTTTGGTAGCTGACTCCAATGCCGTTCCTCATCCCGTGTTAGATCATGAGCAGTGTTGAGTTTTTCAGCCACTGTTGATTGAAACGACGTCCGTGTGAGGGTTCTTTCTGTGGTAGAGGAGGGTGGCGGCCTTCCTTGTGTTTGAGGCCCGTAGTTCCTGTATTGACATGTGAATGTAGCGCAAACGTGAATGCCTCCCTGAATGTTTTGTTGAACAGCGTGTACACCAAAGGGTTGATTCCTGAAGACACAATAGCCGACCCCACACAAAGATCTCCATGAGACTGGCTATTAGATTCATGTTACAGCTGGTGCACAGAACAGAGGTGATGTTGGTGATGAAGAACGGGCACCACATCACTACAAACAGTAGAAAAGACGCCCTATACCTAGAACCTTTGAGGCGCGCTGTTCATTGTGGCTCAGAGTTTGCATTGACTTTTTGCCCATTGTGGACATTCTGCGGATGGGCACGTTCTTCACCTGCAGACGAGTGTAAGGGCCCAGCATTGAGCTTTTCTTGTAACCAGGGCAACCTGAGGTCAAACATTTGCTCCGTGGGAGACGCAGTGACACTCCCGGGGTGTTCCCTTTGAAACACTGTTGACACATTAGAATAGCTGAGTCGCTGAGTGTCACTCTGGACCTCAGCAGATGAACCTTTTTACGCAGTACTTGGACTGTGAGGAGATTGATGACCATCATGATTGTCAGTGGGATAAAGAACGCTGCTAAAGATCCAAACATAATGAACTCCTTAAAAGTGTCAGTCTTCAGCAGGCACGAGTGATTATTGTTAAATGTGATGTTGTTGGGAAGAGGGTAATTCTGAAGCCCCTTAATCGGTATTTATTCGGGGGAATGGGGCAATACCTGGAAAACAAAAGCAGTTGTTGATTATGTAGAAGTGTATAAAAATATATAGATGTAGATACGCAGACACACCACTTCATTTCAGTTCAAACACCTGGCTTGTTCTGCTCTGTGTAATGACTCAATGTTGGGATGCACTATTATTCACAATTACATTTCAATTCGAAATTATCACAATTATTCAGGTCATAGACTCTCCAACAATCCTGTCTTACCCTTTTATAGTTCATACATTACATTTGCTCAAATGTCATGTGTTTAAATGTGAACTGAAGCTTGATTTGAAAACGCAATGTTTTTTTTCCACAATGGTGCAGCCCTTTTTAGAGGGGGGTTGTATATAAAGTCGTATGCTTACAAATGGATATTAGCCACACCAGTGCAATCTTCACCAAGGCCTTGGCTCTGGACTTGTTCTGACTGTGTTGAATGGGCTTCTTGATGGCGATGTATCTGTCCAGTGAGATGGCACAGAGGTGCATGATGGATGCTGTAGAAAACAGCACGTCCAGGAAGAGCCAGATGGGACAGACAAATTCTGGAAGAGGCCACTCTGAGTCTAATATGGAACAGCAAAAGATAACATTTCATCCAATATAACATTTTGCATGCACATTTCTATGGTGAAACTAGCCCGCCTAATTTGAAAATAATAGGAATAAACTAAGCCTTAAAGCCCTTTAAACTATCTCGCTTATGAAAAATACCACACATCAAGATTGATTCTTGTTTAGCTTCTAGAGGAATAACTTTTTCCTGGAATAAAATGGCCTTTGCTAAATGTTTATAAAACTAAAGGCTTGATGCATATATGGAGACTATTCTCAGCAGTAATGTTTATTTTGGTGCTGGACTTAAACTGGCTTTTATGCCAATGGCCACAAAGACCCTGTAACAAAAATGTCTGAATGTAATGTATCACTAACTCAATCTCATTGTGTACCAGTTGTTCAATACATTTAATTTAGTTATTACATTTACCACAAATGCCCCAAATTCTTTATCATCATCATATTTACTTAAGTTGTCATCTTTTGCAAGTGGTTCCAATTACATTATATTCTTCTTAATAAATATTTTCATAATGATTTGAGTCTTGACCATTGCTCGTTTATTTTGTGGGTGTTCGCGGCTGTATAGGCTTTTGACTGTATGTAGTACAGTAGAAGTACATTGATAAAACAGATGCCTGGTGTCGAGGCCAAATGTTGATTCTTTGCCAATGATACACGGACCTTCAGGATTTGTGCTGTAAAACTTACTGTAGAGAACTGTGACCAGGGCAATGGGCATCACCAGAAGTCCCACGAGCAGGTCTGCCACTGCCAGAGACATCAGGAAATAGTTTGTGGCATTTTGCAGCTTTTTCTCAAGTGACACAGCAAGAATGACTAGAATATTTCCTCCAATAGTCGGAATAATGACCATGACTATCAGGAGAGCGGCCCACTGTGGCCCAGTCCCAGGGTCGTCTCCTGCACTGGAGCTGTTGGGCGGGAGTGTACCCGCCTCTGACTGAGACATATTACTGCAGGGAGAATGCCAGGTCCGAGCGCGGCTTGAGGCGTGGAGCTTTCTGCTGCTTTAAATGTGTTGTATGGCATGGTCACCGTGTCACACAAGCCAACCAATGCTACATCCTTTATAAAGACCGCCAACTTGTGTCTCTGCGTAATCATCCAAAAATAAGGCGTTCATCGCAATGTCCAGAAATTGTTTCCAAATGTTGTTTTCTTTTAGTATTTTCTGGTCCCTGTCTGCGAATATATTAACTCACACCTGTAAAAGGACAAATGCTCATTATTTTAACACATTTATTTTACCTAAAAAGGAAGAGCATTCATAAACTTGTTTAGGATTTAGAAATGAGCATTCTTTAAAAGTTTCTCACCCCAAAATAAGAAGCAGACGAATCGATCTTTTTGCTTCTACGAAAACCGGCACCAACTTTATATTCTTCAGTTTCCAAAGAGAAATGCAACTGAAAATGCCCTCCCTCAGAGACGCCTAAATCTGTCCACGTTTGAAGCGGTCCGTGATATGGAATTTGTTTTGCTTCCACATTTTGGATGAAGCCCCAGTTTTGTTCTGCATCACCTCCGCGGTCGCAGCTTTAAAAGGTTCAGATCTTCCAGCTCCTCCGCTGCGTTCCTCGTTCTCCTCTTACAGCATCTGAGCAGGATCCTGTCTCACTTCTGGAGCTCGCGTCTTCTCCGCCCCCTGCTCCTGCCTTTTGAATCGGGTTTCGTACTAAACGGATGACAGGGTTTTTTCTGGCGACATGCCAGAGATTCTGGGAGGTAATTTCCCCAACTCCACCAACCCCACTGTTTGGATTTGTCACTTTCTGTTCTCTCCACGAGTGAATTGCAATAATGGCTGTAGTTTTATGCAGAGTGTGTGAATGTTTTGAGGTTTTTATACTACAACTAGTTAACAACTTGAACAGTCTTTAGTTTAGCACTTGTTGTTCATATTCCATGAATTATCTCTTTCCAGGACGCCAGAGCAATGTCCCAGCGTGGTGTCCCTTCTGTCTGAGAGCTACAACCCTCATGTGCGCTGTGGAGCTGCCATGGCGCTGGGCATCTGCTGTGCTGGCACGGGCAACAAGGTAAACTGCTTCCCTGCATTGTAATCCAGCACAACAGAAGGTTAATTTTATGTTTGCATTTACTGTAATGGTGACGTAAGTAGGTTTCCTCTACCACTAAAACATGTGTATAAATGAGTGAATGTGGGAGAACAGATGAAAATTAGCCCATGGCTAATTCGGCGTGTTTACATTGTGTTTCATGTATGTTCATTAACACGCACTGTCCGGACCATATAAATTAATAAATAGTGGGCACATCTTTCACGTGTTTTTAAAAACCTGTATGTGAAGATGTTTAGTTTTGTTGAATCCAGCGCTGTAAATGTGTGTATTTGCTATCAGAAAGAATCGATCAAAGTACTGGAGGGTTTCTGCAATATATCGCAAAACAAACAACAAACTAGATATAAGATCCCCCATCTGACAGAAATGTGCTGTCTTTTTAATGTTAAAAGCTGATTTTATTCATGATCTTGATTAATCTATTTCAAAATTACAAATTTAAAATTAGGCTAAGACAAAAACTAAACATACCTTAATTATTAGTCAAACTAGAATGATCGTGTATGTAAGTATATTATAATGTCGTTTTTGCAGCACTTAACAGCCATATTGCAATCATTTCTAATATCGTGCGGCTCCACTTCGCTGTGGCCCAGCTGCTTCCACTGAGACATGAAAACTGAGGGAATTGTTTATTTTGCCGCTCTTGTTTTTTCCCGGTCCTTGGCAGCGACGCCTCTGAGTTTAGTGGCACATGTTACAATAATTACATCGCACTGCAAACAAATACTTTTCAAAGGAGGCGCTGCTCTTTTCGCGACTGTTCACAATTGTTATGAGCGGAAACAGAGAAACCAGGGCTTGTGCTCGGTCGTCCTGGGCAACCAGATATGACGCTAATGTCATTAATTCGTGTGGTCTGGCTGCTTGTCTTAGTATCCTTTTTTTCCCCCTGTGTTTTAATATCTATTCTGATGTTTTGATGAAATATTAATATGCATTTTAGAATATATTCATTGTCTGTGTTTGCACATAATACTGTCTGCACGAATGAATTATTTAGTATCTCTTTGGCCATTTGTGTCATTACAATTAAACTGATTTACCGTTAAACTAATCATGTCCCTATTATGGGCGTTCACCATCAGGAGGCCATCAATCTGTTGGAGCCCATGACCAACGACCCGGTCAACTACGTGAGACAAGGAGCGCTTATTGCCTCAGCGCTCATCATGATCCAGCAAACGGAAGTCACCTGTCCAAAGGTAAGTGCTCCTTTTACATGTACACCCTAAAGTCGTAGAAATGTTTTGTGTCTCATGTTATGACACACTTTTCCCTTTTTAGGTGAACCAGTTCAGGCAGTTGTACGCAAAGGTGATCAACGACAAGCATGACGATGTAATGGCCAAATTTGGTGCGATCCTTGCTCAGGGAATCCTTGATGCAGGTTTGTATTCACCTCAAATGTATGTTACTCTTTACATCAGGTGTTCTACAATACTCTTTAATTGGCCGAAGTTAATGTGGCTAAACCAGATTTTATTTTGGAGTTAGCGTCAAAAACACTATTCTGAATTTCCTAGATTTGTTACGACATTTGTCGAGCTCCAAGCTCTTCTGCGCTGTCCATAAAACATCCCCAGACATTTTCTGCTGTTAAATCACGTTCATTACATCTGCATGGCTGCATTAGCACGTCAAAACCAAGCTAGCATTTGTTCATCTCACCTCTGTAATTCCCTCTGCAGCCAGTAGATGGAGCCCATACTCAATTCATGGTGTGGGAAAAGCCGAAGTAATTGACATGAAGTAATTATTTTATTTTGTTTATTCTAAAACATGAGATGCCAAAGTAAAGTTACCCCAGAGCAAGTTTAAATGCTAATAACAGTAATAACATAATATTTATCCTTTTTTAAATGAAGTAGTTCTGTTTCCCATGCACTGCCCTTTTTAAAGATGCCTAGTTTCACTCCAGTGTTGACCTCCCATGCGCTGAATAAAACGGCCCCTAAGGTGCAGCAGTGTTGGTCTGTCTGTACCACGACACGCAGCCCTTTCGTTTTCCCCCCTCGGCGATTACCGTGCGTCCGACTGCGTCCGTGTTTGTGGACTCGGCCTTTATGTTGCGAGTGTGTGAGGTCCACGGAGCTGCTCATTATCACACACGAGCCGACCAAACACGCCCACCGCCGCATGTATACACAAACGTAGAAAGTCCCAGCAGTGCTAACACAAACGCAGCGCCGCACCAGAAGGAAACCAGTTCTGTTTACATACTCCTGTCAAAATGCACTCTCAGGTGTTGCACAGAGAAGCATGTCTGGAGTACGAAGCACGCGTTTAAGAAATGTAGAGACCGCCTCGCTGGTCACAAATGTTGCATGATTTAATGTCTGGGCCATGACTTTATTCAGAATACATTAGAAGTGCCGACATGTTTTTAACCACATGGCTAAGTATCGTGCTCTGCTTCTTGGAGGGCGAGGTGTTTTCGAGGTGCAGCAGTAATTGCGTATAATTTGACGGGCGGAAACCATTAGAGCGCAGTTTCATGATCGCTGCTGCTCATTACGTAGGAAATGTTTTCTCCCCTCTCCCCTCCGCTCGCCTTTCTGCTCCTCTCTCCTTTCTGCTCCTCTCCGACGCGAACATGATCCTGTGCCTTCAGAAATCTGGAGTTTTGTCACCGTATCCTTTTTTTTTTTTTTTGACAAAAGCGTAAAAGCTGTGAAAGGCGGAGGCGATACCACATTGTTGTAAACTGAAGGGCAGTGACTCATTCTGGCCATTGTTCATCCGTGGAACTGAGTTGGTCTCCGCTCCGGCTCCGATGCGAACACATAAGCGTGCTAATATGTGCTTTAATTGACCTCAGGAGACGGAAAGTGCAAGGCAGGACAAAGGAACTGATTTATCTGGTATTGTGTCCTCATATCAGTTTGGGTGGCAACATATTTGAGCCATCACCTGTATTGTGCGGCTCGATTCAAGGGTTACGTCTCAGTATCTCAAAGATGACATGTCCAGTTGCCTCCCGTTTAGTCTCTCCCTTCCTTTTCCCCCTTTCCTCTTGCAGCCGTCCCTCCTTTTTTATGTAGGGTAAAACGATGAATAAAAACGCTGAGAAACTGAATTGAAGGCAACAACATTAAGCTAATTCAAACGATGATATGAGGTCGTAAATCTTTTCAGGGGGAGTTGCAGTAAAGAGTTTTTCTAAAATAGTGTAACTTTTTGCATTTTTTTAAAAGCCAATGATCGAAATGCAAATGTAATGTGCCCAAATTAAAAAAAAAAAAAAAAAAGACCTCACCTCAAAAGTTGCTGTAGCCATAGAGCCATAAAAGAAGAGTCATGGGTTTCAGAGTGTTGAAAAATTGGGGGAACTACTTAATTTTGCTTCTAATATTGTCATGATTATTATTTATTATTTTGGTTCCTACTCTTTTTATATTGTGACCTGTGACCATAAATTACAATGATCAATGTTATTTATCATTACATTTTGAGCCTATAAAATGTAGATTAATTTCCCTTTTGTTTGTCTGCGCAGGCGGGCGTAACGTGACCATCTCGCTGCAGTCCAGGACGGGCCACACCCACATGCCGTCGGTGGTGGGCCTGCTCGTCTTCACACAGTTCTGGTTCTGGTTCCCTCTGTCGCACTTCCTGTCCCTGGCCTTCACGCCCACCGCCATCATCGGCCTCAACAAAGACCTCAAGGTGACGCTGGGCCTCACCGTCGTCGGGGGGTTTCACCATTTCAAATCTTTGTGTTGCGATTATTGAGAGCGAGTCATGACCGAACCACAGTGAAATCCTTTATTCACTTTTCTGACGAATACATAACCATTTCTCACGTGTGACCAGTGGGGCTTTAGTCGACGAATGAAAAACATGCCCCGCCGAACGATTTGTCGACTAAAATCGGGCGCAGCAGAAGCTCTCAAAACAGTTCTGTATCTCTTTTAATGGGACCGCTCTTCTGACCCAAACGACACTCTTAAGATGACAACTGCACCCGCAACTATTTATTCAGAAAACCACTAGAAGACGGTGTATTCATTATAAAAATGCAGATTCACTCTCAAAACTAATATGTCACTCCAAAATAAATTCTCTATTCGACATATCTATCCTTATATTAAGAAAAAATAAGTCGTCCAATATTCATTTTGATCAGCTTCAACCAATTAATTGACTATGAACGACCAGCCTTAGTGACCAGCTTTGTGAAATAAAACAATGATGAAAGAAAGTGAATGTGACACAGACTGATTAAAAGCACTTTACATTTAGGTTTAAGTCTATTTTGCTCCTGAAATGATCAAAACGACTTTATTTCAGTCCTGTGTCCTCATTAATCACATCTCGACGTCGCAGACCCCCAGAGCCGCAAACGGTTAGACCAAAGTTGACCTAATCTTTCATTGGTGGCGGCTTTTATTAGCAGCGGAGCCCTAACACGGCGGTCTTACGTGGGCACTCGCAAACTAATCCCAGAATCAGAATGACTTTGTGAAGAGCGTGCAGCGGCCATTGTCTCGGCTTAATCCTTCAGGGACACTTGACCGTTGGGCGCACATGATCCTGCCGCTGGACGGGCCTCGCGGGAGTATTCGCGGCGGTGTAAAGACCTTTCACGAGGCAAACGCACACACCTGTTCACCACTTGAGAAACCGCTGAACTCAAAGAGATCGTGGACTGTGACTCTGACTTACCGTGTCCTGCCAATCACGGTCGATAAACAAGAGCTCGACTTACAAACTGGGAAACTTGACGTGTAGAAGTGGGAAATGTGTATCGAAATGTAGATATCCTCATGCTGTGTGGGAGATGTGCAAAAAGGAAAGAAGGATTTGTTGTAAACTTTAAAATAAGGGTATAGAGGCATAGTTCAGTGCTCTTGTTTTAACACATTTCTGTTGGATTTACACAATATTATCTGACACTTGCTCTCAGGATACTAAAAAGAAGAAAAATTGCGTTCCACAGTCAAAACGATTGTCAACATTGCCACATGTTCATGGTTTAAGCTTTTGTTTTGTCAGTTTGTCAAACGCAAAGTGAAGATGTCAGTATTCAATTAAGGGCTGGTGATATTCACAAAAATACTTCAATGTATTTATGATATTCATACGATTTTGTTGAAATGTGCTAAAACAGGTCTTGAATTAGTGAATTAGTTGAGGTTTATTAATAAGTCAAATGTGAAATGTCAGTTTGTATGCTCATTTGGAAGTTTACAACAGCTCTGTACTCGATATTCAAATTTTGCATAACTTCGAAACAATCTATTTTCAACCTCTCGCGTGACAACATTGAACTTTTACATTTTAAATACTTATTTTTCCTTCTGTAATTATCATGAACCGTCAAAACAACGTCCAGTAAAGTCAAATGAAACGGGCATATTTAGTTGAAGAAAGATAAATGATTGTTTTTAGAACGGCGTGATTATTTGTGAACGTTAAGCGAACGCCGCTCGTCACGTCTGTTCAATGCACGATAAATGTTAATAATAATGGTTTTCTCTTCTCAGATGCCCAAAGTTCAGTACCGTTCCAACTGCAAGCCCTCGACCTTCGCTTACCCGCCGGCACTGGAGGTTCCTAAGGAAAAAGAGAAGGAAAAGGTGAGAACCGGGCAGCAAAAGCATGCATTTGATTTTCTCCTCTTTTGAGTAAATAGTCCGTGAAGCGTTTCCAATCATTTTGAACCCTTACTCGGAGCCCTGTCATTTCCCTGCCCACCGCGTTTATTATTGTAGCATCAGAGGTCTGCTTCTCTGCGTACTCTCGCTCGCCAGTCCGACGGGCGCTCAGATTGTAACGCGCGGGCAGCACCGGTGATTACGCTGCGGTCGACTCGTCTCGTAAACGCAGAGTGGCGTTTGCAGATGAGATTAGGGATGTCTTCGGTATTGTCTTACACGAGGTGAATGTGTCTGTGCCTGGCAGGTGTCCACCGCTGTTCTTTCCATCACGGCCAAAGCCAAGAAGAAAGAGAAGGAGAAGAAGGAAAAGGAGGAGGAGAAGATGGAAGTAGTAAGTTTGTTTTTTTGTTTTTGTTCAACTCGACGGCTTCAGAAAGGCCTTGTCCAACAGAGAACCCATTCAATTTAAATGTTTTCTGTCCGTGAACTGATTTAACACTTGAAAGAACTATACAACCAAGAACTGTGTAGCTTTTTATTCAGGAAAGCATTTTCCACCATGTTATTGTGACTGTAGTGAGGGCACACGACTGTTATGAAGGAGAAATTAAAACCTGAATAAACAAGCCTTTGGACAGGAGTATTTTTGGGGTTTCCAGCTAAAACAAATATTGCTCTAGCTATAACACAAGTTGCTGAAACCAACTCAAATACACGAGCAATGACAGTCCTCTGGAAGTGTGCAGCGCTCCTCCGTCGACAGCCCGTTACATGTTTGGTGCGATTCGTCGTTGGCGTTGATCTTAACGCTGGCGGACGAGCGCGAGCACTTTCAGATTATTTGTGTTTCCCTCAAATTTGTTGAATGATAAACTGTTACATGGGTCGTAATGTCTTGGTTTGGACCGTTTGGCCTGTTCCTTTATTTACTTCTGCGAACAAAGCGGAGCAATATTTGATGTAGGGTTGCCGAAACAGTGATACACCTGTACTTTATCGATACTAAAACGCCATTAGCCAAACGCAACACACATTTGACAAAAGCGTTTTTAGAATGATCTTTATTTTTTCTGGCTATTTTATTTTTTATTAGAACACAGAACAACAAAAACAGAAAAAGCACACACCCGCAAAACAAGCTGGACTAGTGAGAACATAAAGTAAAGGAGTAAAAGTAAAAAATAAGGGAGTGACATTAAAAAAAAGTTACAGCATGTTAAAGATTTTGTAAATATTTTTTGGTCCATTTAAAAAAGAAAAAAGTTAAATTGAGTCCTGAGGTTCTTTTTTCCGTTGTGCGTACTTCTGTTATGATATTAGTCCAGTCCTTAATCGTCAGAGCGGTTTGAGTCATCCATTTTTGTGTGAGGGACTTCTTCCCAGCTGCCAGGAGTATATTTCAAAGATATCCACCCACTGCGTCCATGGCTGAGGGTTTTGTGGCCCAAGTACATTATACCAAAATTGAGTGGAATGGTGGTGTCCAAAACCGTTTGCATTGCCCCGTTCATTTCTGTCCAGTATTTGTTTACATCTTGGCATTTCTCGTTCATCTAAAGCAGGGGTGTCCAAACTTTTTTCACCGAGGGCCACATTTTCAAACTTATACGGAGCAGAGGGCCACAGACAACCCAACAATGAAGACAACTGTTTCGAAATCATTTGAAATTTTGCATTTGACATAGTTTTGATGAGCCTCCACACCTCTAATAAGACTTGGAACATTAATATTACGTTGGTATAAGATCAAAATGCTTGAATTTTTTTAATTTTCCAGTAAAAGGTACTACTTTTTGTTGTTTGGACCAACTTAGCAGGAAGCCTGAGGGCCAACAAAAATTGGTCTGAGGGCCGCATTTGGCCCCCGGGCCGTAGTTTGGACATGCCTGATCTAAAGTGTTTTTATTCCCCTTGTGGTGGTACAATTGATGTCAGAATATTTACAAATGCCTGACTCTGTGCCCACGCTTGCAGGAGGTCCTCGAGGCGGAAAAGGAAAAGGAGAAGAAGGAAGAGGAGAAGAAGAAGGACGACGAGAAGAAGAAGGATGACGAAAAGAAGAAAGACGAAGAGAAGAAGAAGGAGGTCGAGCCAAACTTCCAGCTGCTCGAAAACCCGGCGCGAGTGATGGCGGCTCAGCTCAAAGTCCTGACGATGACCGAGAGCTGCCGCTACCAGCCCTTCAAACCGGTAAACGCGCCTCCCTGTACAACCGAGGAGCGTTTCATTCAACTGTGATTAAAGTCAACAGCACATCTCCACTTTTACTGAAATAATTGGGTTTAGGACCAAGGTAGAAAGTGCCAGCAGTGATTTTTAACCATCTCCAAGCTCTGTTTTTCCTTTTTCCAAGCTGGTTATTTCTGGCCGTCTCTCCCCTCCTCAGACTTGCAGTAAATGTCAACTTTCTACAGTAAATTTAAGGCCCTGTCACGCTCGCTCCGTAAAAACGGCCACTTACAGTTTGTGTCGAGGATATCGCGTGTTTCCACATTCAGAGAAAGCGCAGGAAGTCTGATGTTTTCGACTTAAATCTGGTCAGTGTCTCCTGGGTTTATTTTAGATTTATTGGAGCTGAACGACCAGACAAACGGATACATTCCCCTGAAGTTGTTTTCGCTGCTTTACTGTATCATTTGTCTGTGATTCTAAGCAGATAAATATTTACGATCAGATAAAACCCAAATAGAGATGGGTGGGTTACGAACACATCTTGAGGGCTTTTGCAGATATTTACACTAATCAAGTCGTCGTCTTGTAATTTTCCAACATTTACTGCTCTGTTCAAAGCCAAGAAACGCTTTCTGAAAATGAAGGTTGTGTTTCCTGTCGTGTCCACAGCTTCACACCGGCGGGATCATCATTATGAAAGACACCAGTGAAGAGGAGGAGGAGCTTGTGGAGCCAGTCTCCGCTCACGGCCCAAAGATCGAGGAGGAGGAGCAGGAGCCCGAGCCCCCGGAGCCTTTTGAGTACATCGACGAGTAGGCAGGTGTGTGTGTGCTGTCCAAGGGCGGGGCTAATGTCTTTACGTCCCACAAAAGAACCTTTTAACTGTGAAGAGTTCCTGTACCGTTGGAGTTTCTTTCTTCACCCAGTCACACGTTTTGTCCTGGTTTATGTTTATTCATGTGTAATTACTGGGCCGGTCCACATGAAACATAAGCGTGACGCAAAGTTCAATCCGTTGCCAGAGCAATCAACAATTCAAAACTACTATTGTAACTTTTAAATGGAGAATACTCAAAATGTCGCCTGTAAACGGGAACCGTAAAGCCGTGAACGCTGCGCAGCCCTAATCCGATGGAGTTTGACTGCCTCTAAAGTCCTGTCGGGTTAAACTGGGACATGTCAAGAGGAGTTCCTGAGCGGTGGAAGGGCAAACCTCCTGAGCGGAGAAGCTTAATGACTGCTGGCTCTGTGCTGTTTGTGTTGGAAGTGCCCGGGCCTCGTATGCCCAGCGCTCTTGTTACTTCTGTTATGCGCGAGGAGACCGATGGAGTGTCAGTGACCAAATTAGGACCGAAGAGTGTGCTGTGTCATGTGTTTTCAAGTTTCGAGTTCTATTGCAGGCCGGGATTCGCCTCCTCCTTTGAAAAGCAAAACAAAATCTTAACAACGTCGGGTTTTATTGCGTAAATGTAGTTGCCTGAGCTGCGAGTCCCGTCGACGTTCTGTTCAAATGCCCCACATAAACCGGCATGTTTGTGCAGACACGAACCGACGAATGTGTTTCTCTCATTGGTTAATGCACCATTCAGTCACGCCCATTAGAAATCGGGGAACCCGGATCTGAGTCCAGACCAAAACGTCTTTTTGTAAAGCGATGACAAAGTGTGGCTGCACAGACAATAAAAGACTAAAGGATAAAGTTAAAAAATCTATCCCGATCGACACGAAAAATGGTATCGAAACTAGATACTTATTTCAGCATTTCATTATTAGGACAAAATGTAACACTTCCTGTTTATTTACACTTCCATATTTAATTACGTTCTATTGTTTGAAACTGTCATTTTGGGATTGAAACGTACCTTTTTTCCGTAGTATTAATCGTTTTAAATGTTTATCGTGACAGAACTAGCAGGACATGACTTCTACCATTAGATCTTTGTGGTTTCACGTCTCTAATTTTCTGTCTCCGTTTCTTCACAGGACCCTGAAGATCTGACATGTCGGCATGTTCATATCCCGCTGTGTATCCAAGTACGCACTTCACTCCTGTTTTTCATGTTCCTTTCCTGCTCCGGCTCCTTTATGCTGCGATAAAGAGTGTTTTACATTAACAAACTTGTATCATTTTTCTGTTCGTACAATAAAAAAATTATGTATATTGGAGGTTGTGTTTATTTAATTGAACCATTTTGGGGGACGGTTACAGCAGTTCTAATACCATTTTTAGGTTTTATTAGTTTTATCAAATTTTTTTTATTTTTCACATTTGTTTTATATATATTTTTTTATATTATTATATATTTTTTTTATTCAAGTTTTATATTTGTTTCATATTTTTATTAGATTTATGATTTATGTTTTAATATATTTGTGTGTTTATGACCACACTTGAACGTCTGTTTTTCTCTTAACACGTCACTGGTAACAATGACTAAAGAAGTGTAGACAAATTACATTCTTACTCATTCTCTCTTCTTTTAACTATTTCGGGTTTGCTGGTTTTATTCAACAACCCAAAGTCTAGATCAGTTTCAAGTTTCTGTCCACGACTTATAGCGGCTTTGGTCTTTTTTTTAAACTGTAAACGTAGTCCATTATAACATGTTCCTCTAAAACTCCGTGTTTATGAAGGCGTAAACTGTTGGAGTTCTTGCGGCTGTGAAGTGGTTTTTGGGGTGAGAGAGTGTGTGTGAGAGAGAGGAGAGTGGTGGAGAGAGAGAGAGTGTGTGAGAGAGAAGAGGGTGTGTGAGAGAAGAGAGGTGGTGTGTGAGAGAGAGGGTGTTGGGAGAGAGAGGAGGTGTGTGGAGAGAGGGAGGGTGTGTGTGAAGAGAGAGGGTGTGGTGAGAGAGGAGAGGTGGAGAGTGTGTGTGGAGAGAGAGTAGTGTGTGTGAGAGAGAGAGACGAGTGGTGTGAGAGAGAGTTGAGAGAGTGTGTGGAGAGAGAAGAGAGTGTGTGAGAGAGAGAGAGGGTGGTGAGAGAGAGAGGGTGTGCTGTGTGAGAGAGAGGGTGTGTGTGTGAGAGAGAGGGTGTGTGTGAGAGAGAGGGTGTGTGTGAGAAGAGAGGGGTGTGTGAGAGAAGAAGTGTGTGTGTGAGAGAAGAGTGTGTGTGAGAAGAGAGAGAAGTTGTGTGTGTGAGAGAGAGAGAGGAGTGGTGTGAGAGAGAGAGAGTGTGTGTGAGAGAGAGAAGAGTGTGTGTGCGAGAGAGAGAGTGTGTGTGAGAGAGAGAAGAGTGGTGTGTGAGAAGGAAAAGGAGGAGAAGTTGGGGGGGGGGGGTGGGGGGGGGGTTGTTGGGGAAAAAAAAAAACGAGGAGAAGAAAAGGAGGGGTTGTGTGTGAGAGAGAGAGAGTTGTGTGAGAGAGAGAGAGTGTGTGTGGAGAGAGAGAGAGTGTGTGTGAAGAGAGAGAGTGTGTGAGAGAGAGAGAGTTGTTTAAGAGAGAGAGAGTGTGTGTGAGAGAGAGAGAGTGTGTGTAGAGAAGAGAGAGTGTGTTGAGAGAGAGAGAGTGTGTGTGAGAGAGAGAGAGTGTGGTGTGAGAGGAGAGTGGTGTGAGAGAGGGAGAGTGTGTGTGAGAGGGAGAGTGTGTGTGAGAGAGAGAGAAGGTTGTGAGAGAGAGAAGAGTGTGGTGTGAGAGAGAGAAGTGGTGTGTGAGAGAGAGAAGAGAGAGAGAGAGTGTGTGTGAGAGAGAGAGAGTGTGTGTGAGAGAGAGAGAGTGTGTTGGGAGAGAGAGGGTGTGTGTTAGAAGAGAGGAGGGTGTGTGAGAGAGAGAGAGAAGTGTGTGGTGTGAGAGAGAGAGAGAGTTGTGTGTGAGAGAGAGAGGGAGTGTGTGAGAGAGAGAGGGTGTGTGTGAGAGAGAGAGGGTGGTGGTGTAAGAGAGAGAGTGTCGTGTTGAAGAGAGAGAAGAGTGTGTGTGAGAAGAGAGAGTGTGTGTGGAAAAAAAAAGAGAGAGAGAGTGTGTGTGGAGAGAGAGAGACGTGTGTGTGAGAGAGAGAGGTGTGTGTGAGAGAGGAGAGTGTGTGGTGAGAGAGAGAGAGTGTGTGTGAGAGAGAGAGAGTGTGTGTGAGAGAGAGAGAAGTGTGTGTGAGAGAGAGCAGAGAGTGGTGTGTGAGAGAGAGAGGAGTGTGTGTGAGAGAGAGAAGAGTGGGTGTGGAAGAGAAGAGGGTGTGTGTGAGGAAGAGAGTGTGGTGTGAGAGAGAGAGATGTGTTGTGAGAGAGAGAGAGTGTGTTGGAAGAGAGTGTGTGTGAAGAGAGAGAGAGTGTTGTGTGAAGAAGAGAGAGAGTGTGTGGTGAGAGAGAGAGAGTGTGTGTGAGAGAGAGAGAGTGTGTGTGTGAGAGAGAGAGATGTGTGTGTGAGAGAGAGGAGAGTGTGTGTGTGAGAGAGGAGAGAGTGTGGTGTGTGAGAGAGAGAGTGTGTGTTGAGAGAGAGAGAGTTGTGTGTGAGAGAGAGAGAGTGTGTGTGAGAGGAGAGAGTGGTGTGTGAGAGAGTGTGGTGTGAGAGATGTGTGTGAAGAGTGTGTGTGTGTGAGAGAGTGTGTGTGTGGTGAGAGAAGTGTGTGTGTGAGAGAAGAGAGTGGTGTGAGAGAGAGAGAGTTGTGTGTGTGTGAGAGAGAGAGTGTGTGTGTGTGAAGAGAGAGTGTTGTGTGTGTGTGGAGAGAGAGAGTGGTGTGTGTGTTGAGAGAGAGAGTGTGTTGTGTGGTGGTGAGAGAGAAGAGAGAGGAGAGAGTGTTGTGTGTGGTGAGAGAGAGAGAGTGTGTGTGTGTGAGAGAGAGAGAGTGTGTGTGTGTGAGAGAGAGAGTGGTGTGTGTGAGAGAGAGAAGAGAGTGTGTGTGAGAGAAGAGAGTGTGTGTGAGAGAGAGAGTGTGGTGAGAGAGAGAGTGTTGTGAGAAGAGAGAGTGTGTGTGAGAGAGAGAGAGAGTGTGTGTGTGTGAGAGAGAGAGAGAGAGTGTGGGTGAGAGAGAGTGTGTGTGTGGAGAGAGGAGAAGTGTGTGTGTGAGAGAGAGAGAGAGTGTGTGTGTGAAGAGTGTGTGAGAAGAAAGTGAGTGTGTGTGTGAGAGGTGTGTGTGAGAGAGTGAGTGTGTGTGAGCGAGAGAGAGAGTGTGTGTGAGAGAGGAGAGAGAGAGTGGGTGTGTGTGAGAGAGTGTGTGGTGTGTGTGTGAGAGAGTGTGTGTGTGTGTGTGTGTGTGTGAGAGAGAAGAGTGTGTGTGGTGAGAGAGAGAGAGAAGTGTGTGTGTGGAGAGGAGAGTGTGTGTGTGAGTGTGGTGTGTGTTGTGTGTGTGAGAGAGAGTGTGTGTGAGAGAAGTGTGTGTGTGTGTGAGAGAGATGAGTGTGTGTGTGTGTGTGTGTGTGTGGTGAGAGAGTGTGTGGAGAGAGAGTGTGGTGTGTTGTGAGAGAGTGTGTGTGTGTGTGTGGAGTGTGTGTGTGGGTGAAGAGATTTGTGTGTGCTGGAGAAGAGGTGTGTGTGTGGTGTGTGAGAGAGTGTGGTGTGTGTGAGAGAGTGTGTGTGGTGTGTGTGTGGAGAGAGAGTGGTGTGTTGTGTGAGAGAGTGTTGTGTGTGTGGGATGAGAGATGGTGTGTGTGAGAGAGTGTGTGTGAAGGCATATGGGCATTTTGGCAAATAATCAGTTTCTCCGTTCACTTCCACATGTTACACTGAACAAACGCACAATATAGGTCCAATTTTTTACACCGACCTATTTAAAGTAGTTTTATTTTTTCCAAGACCAATAGATGAGACTTGCGTAGTAGAGAAGTTGCAAAAGAACAATAACAAACCAGTCTTCTTCCTGTTACAAAAAGTAGTTATTGCCCTTCTGCGATACATAACGGGGCAACTACATCGTTCCTGAGGCCGTGGCATTAGATCTGGTTCAATGATATGACAGACCAGACTTAAAATAGGAACAGACCATACCAACCAGGTCTGAACCAGGACAACCCAGAATTAAACGTTTCTTCTTCTATTTGGAAGATGATCCATTATCCATCCATGAGGCTAATAGGCCTGATGTGTAATAGTTGCACCTTGATGTTTGTCTCTACATTTGGGAAGCGAGTCCATCATGCCACAAAAGACATGAAAACACGTCCTGATGCGTGGTCATCCAGCTTGCTGTCGTTTCCAGGAAATCCCATGGAGCTTCTCTCATCTGGGCACATGAGGTCTGAACTTCTGTTGGCTTTTTCTGCTCGTTCCTCCAGGGGCTCTTCTTTCTCAGAAGTGAAAAGGTTTTCCATATGCGTATTAACATAAGTTAAAGGTGCACTTTGTAACTTTTTCTGGTGAGGGTTCATCACCTGCTTCTCATGGGATGTCATTGCCTTTGCCTGAATGTTCCACAGTGTAGCTTTCATCTCATCTGTCAGCTATCATTTAATTGCAGTGTTTTTATTGCATCCTGTAACTTGGCCTGATGTGTTGTGTCTGTGCGGGTCAAGTGTGGGGTCAGTGCAGGGTCCAGTGGCGGGTCCAGTGCAGGGTCCCAGTGCAGGTCCAGTGCAGGTCCAGTGCAGGTCCAGTGCGGGTCCAGTGCGGGTCCAGTGCAGGTCCAGTGCGGGTCAAGTGCAGGCCCAGTGCAGGCCAGTGCGGCTCCAGTGCAGGCCCAGTGCGGGTCCGAGTGCGGTTCCAGTGCAGGTCCAGTGCAGGCCAGTGGCGGGCCCAGTGCGGGGCCCAGTGCGGGTCCAGTGCGGGCCCAGTGCGGCCCAGTGCAGAGGCCCCAGTGCAGGCCCAGTGCAGGCCCAGTGCAGGCCAGTGCGGGTCGCAGGTGCAAGGCCCAGTGCGGGTCCAGTGCGGGTCCAGTGCCGGGTGCCCAGTGCGGGTCCAGTGCGGGTCATGTGCGCTCAGAGAGGCCCAGTGCGGGTCCAGTGCGGGTTTCAGTGCGGGTCCAGTGGGCCCAGTGCAGGCCCAGTGCGGGTCCAGTGCGGGTCCAGTGCAGGTCCAGTGCAGGGCCGGCTGAGGGCTCAGACTCTGGCCCGACTCACTGAGGCTCGTATGATGTGTTATTGGTCCGTGAAAGGCTCTGGTGGGGTCACACTCCTGTCTGCGCTGGACAAATGTCCTCTGGTTTGTCCTCGTGCTGTGGACTTTGGCCTGATTTTCATCTCTCACTGAAGGAAACATTAACATGGCACGATCCAAACCTCACTCGGCCCATATAAAACAGCTTATCGACATCGCAGTGTGATAAACAATAGCCTAGTAAATGTAGGATGATCTCTTTGTCATTCCACGCCGCACATTAAAATACCACACAGTTTCATTATGGACACAGCTCTTGGCACTTCTCCTGTGACAGAGGTGCCAGTTCAGAATGTGGTTCTGAGACTATTGTAAATATAAAACCGGAAAATCAAAGTGCTGGCATTCCTCTCTGTTGACTCCTTTAGTATGTTGACGTTCACTTGTCCTCTGCAAACTCTGCCATCTTTATGTCCAAACACTTTGAAGAGTTACACAATGCTCTGTGTTGTCACTGGCATCTGTCATGAGCAGCAGCTGCAGGACTCATGGCAAATGTAAGCACCGCATTTTGAGGCTTGAACATCTTCACAGTTTTGTGCCTCTGTAAAACAGGAGTCATATATCTAAATAAATGGTTCAGAGTTGAGTCAGTTTACTTCTAAACAGTTTTTTAAATGTTTCGACTGTCCTCCTGACCTTTCTTTGGTTCAGTTCCTAAATGCTTTGAACTTGGGAGTCTCCACAGCTGGGGACCAGCCCTGGAGCTGCAGCAGAGGCTGAAGTCTGGTCTGGAGGTTCCTCTAAAACCTGCACTGGAGAGACTCACGCATGTTGGACAGATGAACAAAGATGACGATCGGATCAGTGTCCCGTTGCAGGAAAGACATCCATACTTTTTCAGATTACGGGCAGCATTCAGAACTATTCCCAGTACCAGAGCCCTCTAAAATATGAACCTCTTGAGAAGTTCACATAATTATATTTGTCATAATTCAATAGTTTACAGAAAGAGCCAAACATAAACACTGGATTGCATGTGGCTTTGAAGTCGACAGCCTGCCCTGCCCAAGCACAAAGTCCAACACATTTTCAAAACGCTGGAAACCAATTCATTCTTTATAAAATGACACAGTGGTTAATATTTGAGAATGTATTGGTTCTAAAAGCGTGCACTTGAGTTACCACTGGTCTAGACTCAACATACTGAGCAGCGTCCTGGATCCTGGCAGGTCCTGCTTTGGCCGTCCCTGACTCTGTTCATGTGGAGCTTTTATGGAGGGGAACGTCTCCAGCTGCGACTCCTTATTTCTCTGCAGGCGCTCCGACCACAGGCGCTCCGGGGAGAGGATGAACACGGCTGAAAGCTAATAGATCATGTGTTTGAAATGTTCCACGGTATGGCATTAACTTATAAGGCAAGTCTGCAGGCCGAGTTACAGGTCAGACCTTTGGATGTTTTTGAATTGGAAGGACAGTATATATACATATTTGTTTTGCAATAAAAGCACCTGAATCTTTGCAAGAAATACTAGTTTAATGCCATACTCAGGAAAATTCCGGGCAAAGCAAATTACATCTTGATGGAAAGAAGCAGGCTGCGAACGTCCCACCAGAAAAGTTCATCACATTCTGAATAAACTTAATAACAATTACACCTAGCCTTAATAAATGAGCAAAGACTTCATTCATAATGAACAAATAATGTATTAAGAATGATTCAGGCTTAGTAACTACTTAATTATGGGGTATTAAGTGAATTGTTCTTAATAAAATATTTGCTCATTATGAACTTAAGTGCATATGACAGTATTTATAACGTTAAATTTAAGATTTTGCGCTAATCGTGCCTATTTTTTCCTAGTTTGATCATTTTTGTGAAGTTTATAATGTTACTTCCTGGTTGGACATGCGCAGCAGATGTGACGTAGACGGGGGCAATTCTACAACTGTTACATAGCAACCAGACTGTAAACAAGAGCCAAAATCCATATAAATGACACAATAGTTATGATCTGACAAAGAATAATACCTGACAACACCTTTATTGTGTTAAATGATTGTTCAAACTGTCAGTTGTGTGTAAATTGTGGATGTGATGTCGCATGTTGATGACATAGACAGGCTCAGATCAACTTCCTGTCATTTTCAAGGTGCATTTTCACATTTTTGACACGCAACTGATGTGAAACTATGATTAAATATTGACCACACGTTCTGTCTCACCAAACAACATAATAATTACAAAAAACATAAAAACCTGTCCTTTGCACTTTAAGTCTTTGTTTGTACTTTATTAAGGCTATTAAAAGTGTAGTTGTTATAAAGTGTTTCTAGATAAATCTACGATGCTCTCCAGACCTGGTTTTACGGTGGTCTACTTGCGACAAAGGCTGTAAATGATCACTTGAGCCTGCATTTATTCGAAACGACTCTACACAGATACATTCATCTCAGATTTTTCTCACACCAACGTCAGAAAGTGCAAATATGTGTAATCCTCTTCTGTGCATGTGGAGGGATGGTTCTGTGATGCCGTAATAATTGACAGTGTGTTTTCACATGAGTTTGCAGCAGACTAAACAGACACGCTTGCCTGGCTGCTGGGCGCACAGACCACTGTAAATCATTTCAGGAGGTGGGCACTGTGGATGCCTTCAGTCAAATACTGTAAGGAAAAGAAAACATTGGGTGGAAAATAAAGCTGTATAATAAATGCAGTGTTGTGTAATGTGCTCTAGTCTGACACTTCTCCCTGTCTGCTGGACAAACCTGAGAAAAGATACGATTAAGGATGATTGAGAGAAGGAACGTCACAGTTTCACTTTCATAATTACTGACAATAATGGGACAACAGTGAAATCCTTACAATTCCTTCATGGGATCAGCTTTATGAAATTAAACTTCAAGTAACGATCAAATAATATCAACGTGATTAAACAGCCAGATTAAAAACAAAACACCACATTAAAGTTTGCTTTCTTTGAGTTCACATTGAATTGAAATTATTTTTATTATTATTATATTTTTACCACTTAAGTTGGCAGTCAGAATTATTATTTTACTTGTGATTATATTGTGACCTGAATAAATGCAGTTAAAGAAAGCACATTAATGTTTAATTGGAGATCAGATAAATAACCACCTTTAGCCTGTTTTTTAAATGTATTAATATGTGTATTGTCTTTTGCATTACATTGTGTTATTTATGACTGTCTTTTTCTGTAAAAGCCCAACTAAGGACAGACATTGAGAGTTAAAATGTTGTAGTGTGTGACATGAGCTCATGAAACATAGAAATAAATAATGAACGGAGGCAGTTAAAGTGATTGAGCCACATTTGTGTATTGTATTCTGTGCATGTTACAGGTACAATGTACAGTACATAGTGATGTATAAGCAAACAATATAAAACAGGCTAAAATGGAAAGGTACAAAGAACAGCATGTACAAAAGATTATTTTATGATTCAAGTACCACTATACTTCAGTCCTCTGTCAAAAGCATATGTGCATGATCTTTATCCCATGATGCATTGGCCTCGCTACAAACCTACTTACAATTGTGTAGTAAAATAAAGTTACCAAGTTTGACATTTCTTCAACATACAAACTAATAAACCATTAAATTAAAGTCTTTATTTTCTTTTTTTTATATTATTTTATAGCTGCGGTGTCTACAATATACTGCTGCTACAAATAAAAGAACATTAAAGAGAGGATAATGTTTCTGTAATCAAGAATAATAAACCATCAACAATACAATTGTTACCAGTTAAAGCTATATTTGATTTGTATCTAGGGACACAGGTCATGTGACACATACTCCCTTAAACATGTAAAAAATGACAGACCGCGTTCACTGTAAAAGGTTCAACACGTCAAAGTCTTACCATCAATGGTAAACATCAGTGTCAACTTGAACACTACGTTTTGTGCAAAAGAGTAAAAGCCTGTCGACATTCACTAAAGCAACATTATATAAGAAAAACAAAACAAATAGTCCTCTTTTGAAATTGAAATGTAGTATTGTTGTATAAATCAATCCACCAATCACAAATCTGATTTATAATGTTTGTTTCAATCAATAGAAATGAATAATCGGACGGAGTCCGTCTCTTGACATTGCGATCCTTCCAAAGGCGTTCTGTGTACCATTCTCTCATTACGGTTTAAAAAGTAGTTTAAAAAGAGTGTCTCTTCATCTGCAGGCCTCCTCTTCCTCTGCCTCCTCTTCCTCTGCCGTTTACATCAGGAGCAGTAATCACAGCTGCAAGTCCAAAGAATACTAACATGTAATGAGTTCAGCCATCTTGTTTATTATCTTAAGTCCTCAGCTTTGTGGGCACAATTAGCTTCCACGCTGCCTGAGATGAGGCGGAGGGGAGGGGCACGGAGCCGGGGTCAGGGCCGCGGGGGGTCGTAACCCTGGTAACGGTTCAGCTTCTCTGGGTCATTAGATGCCATGTGGGTGAAGTCCTGGAAGATGTCCTGGTAAGTTTCATCCCCTGTAAGAGCAAAGGCAAGACTTTATTGAAAAACAAAAATAAGAAGCACATCAACAATTATATTTAGCAAACTAACTGATACAAAAGTTGGGTCCCTACAATTTCAAAATACACAAATACTCGGGCTGCAACAAACGATTGTTTTGGAAACTGACTAGATTGTGTTTTTTCCATGAATATTTTAAAATGTTCTTTTTTTTAACCCAGGACAGGAAAGTAAAAATGTTATAACTGAAGACTTCTCGTTTATAAAAATATCTATTGTTCTTTTTCATTTAATTTTAATTTATATACTCATCAGTCTTGGTATCAAAACAGTTGACTGTTTTAAATCTGTGGATTGTCCAGACAACAATTATATAAATATTTGTCGGCGCAGCCCTAATAATGTGTAATAAATAAATAGAAGAGTACAATAACCTGACAGGGGACTAAAGTATAAGATTATCATGAAAAGACATGATCTTGAATCATATTATGCAGTAAACAACAAGTCCAGTATATTTACACTGTACAGTAATACGCTATATAATCATACAACAAAATTAGAAGAACACATTACATTCTTGGGGCGTAGGCACAAAAATGTGGTACAATGATGTAAAGTGTGTCGTACCTGAGAGTTTGAGCCTCAAGAGAGAAACGCAGAGGAAAACAAGCCAGAAACAAAAAGCAGAAGAAAAGTGACACAGGAAATAAAAACAGGCCCACAGAGGTTAGTTTTGTTAACAACTGTATTGTGTTTAAAGTGCACGTTATATGTACAGAAAATACAGCTGTGTCCCAAAGAAAAGAACAGAAGAATAAAGGCACAAACTCTGGGAGGAGAAAGAGAGAAAGCAAAAAAACAGAAAAACTGTGAGAAAATAGTACAGAAAAAGAAAACAGCACTTCAGAAAGTTAGAGTTCCAGCTTCTGTCAGTTTTGATCAAAAGAAGAGAAACTGAGAGTAAAACAAATTATAAACAGGCTTCACCCGAGCTCCCAGGTCCTATCAGGGTGCGTTCACCACATCCAAACTGGGAACAAACCAGGACTGAACCAGGACTGAACCAGGACTGAAGCAGCAGGACTGAACCAAACTAACCGACTGAACCAGGACTCAACCTAAGAACCTAAACCAGACTGGAAACCACGGACTACAACCAAAGAACTGAACCAGAAACCAGGCTGAACCAGGACCTGAACCAAGGACTAAACCAGGTACTGCAACCAGGAACTTAAACAGGACTATGACAGCTAAACCAGGACTGAACGCATAGATCTGAACCCAGGGAGCCTAAACCTAGGATGACACCGACAGAACCAGACTTAACACCGAGAACCTAACCTAGGACTACAACCAGTAAACTTAAACAGAGACATAAACAGGACCTGTACCACAGGAAACTCAAACCAGGACTAACCTCTGGAGTAAACCAGGACTGAACCATGAACTATCCCAAAACACACATGCTAACCTCTAACCAGTTGACCTAAACCAGGACTAAAACATAACTAAACCAGGAAATCTAAACCCAGGACAACCACAACAAACCAGGACTAAACCAGGACTGAAACCAGGACTAAAACCAGAAACTAAAACCAGGACTCAAACCAGAACTAAACAACTTAACAGAAACTAAACCCAGAAACCAGCTACAGGACTAGACCAGAACTACAGGAAAACAGGAAACCAGGATAAGCTACAGGGACTAAACGAACGAACTAACAGTAACCGATAAAGCAGGACATACAATCTAACAGGACTAAACCAGGACTAAACGGACAGCAACTAAACAGCACGAACTAAATCCAGGACTGAAACCAGCACCAGAACTACCAAGAACCAGACAAACCAGAACTAAACCAGGACTAAACAGGACTAAACCCAGCGACATAACCAGACTAAACAAGGCTAGTAAACCAGGACTTAACGCAGGACTAACCAGAACAAACCAGACTAAACCAGGAACTAAAACCGAGAACTAAACCGAACCTAAACCAGGAACGAGAACTACAGGATAAACAGCTAAACCAGGACAAAACAGAAAAACCAGCACTAACAGGACCAACAACTAAACAGGGGAACTCAGGACAAACCAGGTAACATTAATGAAGCGGCGACTAGGACCAGGCTAAACAGAACTAAACCTAGACTGGACGGATAGACCCAGAACTAAACCAGGTGAACTAAACCAGGAGGGCAACAGAACTTACCAGACTAAACCAGAACTGAACCAGGATGAACAGGACTAACCAGGAACCTAAAACCAGGGGAGCTAACCCAGAACTAAACCAGACTAAACAGGACAGAGAGACACCAGAACTAAACTCGGACTGAAGCCAGGATAAACAACTGAACCGAATGAGAGACCAGGCCTGAACCAGGAGGCGTAAACCAGACAACCGTAAACCAGGACTAACCTAGGACTAAACCAGAACCTAAACCAGAACTAAACCAGGAGCTAAACGCAGAACTAAGCCAGGAGCTGAACCCAGAACTACAACCAGGACTAAAGCCAGGACGTAAACCATGGACATAAACCAGGAACTAACCAGGACCGCTAAAACCAGAAGCTAAACAACCAGGACGAACACAGGACTAACCAGGACTGAACCAGAAGAGCGTGGAACCAGGACATAACCAGGACTAAACACAGGACCTAAACCCAGGACTTTAACCAGGAACACACGCAGAACATAAACCAGAACTAACACCAGGACTTAACCAGAACTAAACCTAGGGAACTGAACCTAGGACTAAACCAGGACTAAACCAGAACTAAAACCAGAACTAAACCAGGACTGACACAGGACTACAAACCAGGACCTAAACCAGGACTAAACCAGAACCTAAACCACCACTAAACCAGAACTAAAACCAGGACTAAACCAGGACTAAACCAGGTACTCGAACCAGGACTGAACAGGATCTGAACCACGGACTAAAAACCAGAACCACAGAACTTAAACCAGACCAAACCAGGACAAAACCAGAACTAACTCTCTTAGGACTAAACCAGGACTACCATTAACTAACCAGGACTAAACCAGAACTAAACGCAGAACGTAAAACCAGGACTAAACCAGGACCAACCAGACTAAAACCAGAACTAAACCAGGACTAACCAGGACTAAACCAGAACTAAACTAGGACTAAAACCAGGACTAAAACCAGCACTAAACCAGAACTAAACCAGGCTACAACCAGAACCTAAACCAGAACTAAAAACCAGACTGAACCAGACTAAACCAGTGACAAAAACCAGGACGAAACCAGGACTAAACCCGAACTATGTGAGTTGACCGTGGTTGGTGGAGCGTTACTTAACGTCGTGAGGGGACTAAACTCAGAAGGCGAAGACCTGACTAGACAAAACTAAACAAGGACTAAAACAGAACCAAACCAAGTCCACATCAGAACTAAAACAGGCTCAATTTAGGACCAGATATCGACAAGTGTGAACGTAAACTCATACTGTACTTAAACTTAAAGGTACTGTGTAACTTTTCACCCGTTTGTCTCCATGGAGATGATACGTATTGCTTTGCCAGAATTGTTCTGCAGTATGGCTTTGTTAAACTTGTCTTTAGCCAAGTTACAGGTCTGATCTGTGGCGAGGCGACTGAGAACGTTTTTCAAGTTTGTTTCTTTGTTTTTTTTAGCGACAAAAACGCCTGTAATCGCTGTAAAATGCACGACAAATGCACACAATGCCATTCTGTGGACATTTCCATTGAGACGAGCAGGCGGCGGACCAGTAAAGTCCCATGATGCACCTTTAATCAGCTGGGACATTTAGTTAGTATAATCATTTGTGTGATTAGTTCTGCCTTTCTCACATTCATCACCACCGAAGAACCTCATCAGACGCACACTTTAAGAGCTGATTGCACTGATGGAGAGCTCTTAAACAACCTGAGGACATTTAAGACGCAGGAAGCACTCGTTTCCTTTCCTGCAGCGGTCTGATTTCCTTTTTATAGGTCCGAACCATCTCGCCACGACGACCGAACAGCAGACAGAATCAACCGGAGCTAAAATATTCATTTGCTCGCCCTCCAGCAAGATACAATCAACAACTTCTATAAATAAATAAGTACCTTTTTTTCTTGTAAAGCTCTGTTTAAAAGTGCTTATGTGCCCTCAAACAAACGGGGGCATTTTGGAGTGGGTTTAAAAAAAAAAAATAAACGAAAAGGGCACGTAATTCTCGACACACAAAGTTCATCTCTACACAAAGCTTACACATGAACACTGAAACCAAATTAAATGAGTTACATGTGCCGTTTTGTTCTAATCTATTGCACTGTTATGGCAATAATAAATAATGGCATTCGCAGATAAAGTCTTTTGAGTAAACATTCGATATGACTGACGCTTTTTACAATTCAGGATTTCAGGCGGGAATGGGAGACGACGTCGATAAAAGAGTATTTTGTACCACGCAATAGAACTATGTATCCATGTATATATCCTTTACAACGTGTACAGGACTAGCTTCATCCAAAATTATACTTATTCTTCAAAATAGAACATTTCTGGACTTGTATTTACCGCCTCTCACACACTTCCTCTTTAGCAAACCAAATAAAATCAGTTTTCGTCAGAACTGGTTGATGAGACGTTTACGGTGACATCCAAACACACTGGTTGCATATCAATGAACAGGAATGTGCGTCACTTTGTCCACAATATTGAGAGATAGCATATGGCTTGAATAACGACATGCATTATGGGAATACTGTGTTTGGCATACAGTAGTTATTGCCAGGTTAGATTTGACAGTAAATATTTGTACAATGAGGTTTGACGGCCGCTGGATCCTGGGGGAATCCTGGGGGAGTCCTGGGGGAATCATGGGGGAATCCTGGGGGAGTCCTGGGGGAATCATGGGGGAATCCGTGGGGAGTCCTGGGGGAGTCCTGGGGGAGTCCGGGAAGCTCGATGCGTTCTGATCGGAGCACCCGATGTTTTAGGGCCAAATAGAGTTTCTCGTTTGTATTTTGTAAACGCTGTTAATTTATGACTTATATAATATAATTTATTATATAGTTACTTTATACAAAAATATTAAACAGTAAAATAACTTTTTAAAGGGAGTATTCTCTGTCGCATTAGAGAAAAATGCTTCTTTGTGCTATTAATACTTCAAGAATAACAGTCAATATAATATTAATAATGAAGTTATTCCCTTTAGGAACAAACTCAGTGTCCAGCGTGTAATGGCTTTAATATTGTCCCGTCACCATGGCAACATGATGGACCACTTTAAAGCTCAGGGAAGATCATACAAACGATTTTCAAAGATCTTTAAAAAATAAACATATATTTAGTTGAGGCCTGAGCCCTAAACCAGGGGCTCATGTGTCTACGTTTCCCCGAGCTGCAGACTGATGAACTCCTGCATACACCTCCTGTACTGCATCTCAGTGGGGCTGTTGGAGTTGTATTGACCTGACTGACTGTAGGGGCCCTCCGACTCCCGCATCTCTTCATTCATCTTGGCCAATCTCAGCCTGCAAACGGCAAGCAAGTATTCAGCCTTCAAAAGCCACAAATGACACTTTTGAATCATCATGAAACAGATTGATAATGATGCTCACAATGTGACGATGTCGGCATTAGCTGCGTCCACAGCAATCGAAAGAGGTGTTTTCTCATCTATGTCTGCTGCATTTTGATTCGCTCCTCTTTTTAAGAACAAACACACTTGCCTGGAGAGAAAGTCATGTCATTAGATGTGTTCATTTGAAGAAGGCTACTCAGTAGAACAGAGGACAAACCCAGTGTGTCCCAGCATGGTGGCGTGATGGAGAGGTCCTCGTCCCTGGGCGTCCTGCTGATTTACATTGGCTCCATTTTGTAGCAAAAACTCACAGGTGACCAGCGACCCCTTTAAGAGGAAGAGGAATCAATATTATAACATTCATCTACTCAAAACACAACAACAGGTTTATTTGTTTAGGCAAATTACCCCATGCACTGCCATGATAAGCGGAGTCCGCTTCTCGTCGTCCGTGTTGACCCAATTGACCTCTCCTCCGTGGGCCAGAGCCTCGGACATGTCGGGCAGGCTGCGGGCACAAGAGGCCCAGAACAGCTGCAGACCAGGGCTGTACTCCTTTGGCTCATAGAAAGCCACGTCTTTACAGGGAGACGGGGGCGGCAGTGTGGCAGGCATGGCCATAGGAGGAGACTCTGCCCCGTCTGGAACACAGACACAATCCCACCATTTACACTTATTAGTGTCTACAAGGTGTACAGGTGTAAAAAGAGACACACAAGTGTCTTTACCAGCTTCACCCAGGCTGTTGTTGGAAGGAGTCGTTGCCAGCATCTCTCGGCTTCCATCAGCGCTGTTCTGAATGCCACTGTCTGCACTTTTGACTAGAAAAGAACGTTAAAATGAGTCACCAAAAATACTCTCTTAGGCAAACTATATAAAATATAAGGAAGACCTCTAGTGCATTTATTTACATTTTTCACTTTGCATCAATAATGAAGAAAAACTTTTTTTGTTAACTCAAAATTTGTATTTGTGTTTTAGACATTTGAGGTCATCCTTATAATTTTACTTTGTTGCATAGCTTTATAGCTGAAAAAACAGACAAGAAAGAAAACAAATATGAATCCTTTCCATCACCTTATCAAGACCATTACCAATAAAACTTCCACAACGTCCACAACCGTGACCTCCCTCCTTTCCCAAGAAAATACTAAGTTATGCTCTGAGCAAATGGTCCCAAAAGAAGACCAGGGATCAATAAAAAGGTCGATGAAAATTATTAGTTCACAATCCAAGCAGTGAAATGGATGCAGAGTGGGAGAAGCAGGGGACAGAAACTGTGCATCGAGTACTTACTGTTCCTGAGTTTGGAGGAGGTGTCAAAGTAGGAGAAGAGCGAGTCAAGCTCATCAGGACAGAAGAGAGAGTCACGGCGGGCCTCCGAGCCACTGGCAGCAGCTACGCAAGGGATGATGGGAGTTTGGAAAAGTGGTTGGCAAAGGATGTGGTTGGGTTGCAGGGGGAAATGGTGAAGGTTTGAGGGAAGGTGGGAAAAGCAGGGTTAGTTCAGAAGCACAGATCAGCCACAGGAACAGGGCAAAAAATAACAAACGACAGATAGAAAGAGAGAAACAGACTGAGCAGCAACAGTGACACCATCTGGCCAACACTGGAATACACAAACTACAAGAAGCATGGGAGGCAAAAGGGCTCCGACATATGCTGTTCACAGTGAACAATATGCCAAAAGGAAGAAGCTGCTTTTGAGGTATATAACTTTATACACACAACATAACATGATACTGAAATGTACTTAATAAAACATTCTTCTCATCACCTCCACATTGACGGACACGATTGTGCACAATTGACCCTTTAAGAGTCTGGAATGGAGGGGACAAAATGAAGCTGACATAACACGTTTTCATCTTTATAACAAAAAAATAAACAACACATTTGCATTTCCAGGGTATGAATGTGAATTTGTTTTCTTCTCTGTGAAGAAGGATGTAAGCCTCCAAGCTGTATTTGAAGCTCACAAAATGTAGGATTTATGGTGAAATGTGTAATATGTTTTTAGATCAAAATGAAAAACTATGTGTTGTGTCAATATTTCTTTAAGTATTTTTCCAGTAAAACCTAAAAATCAGGATTTGCCTTCATCAAAAATGCTCCCATGTATGGAGTGGTTTTCATTTGCCAAAACATCTCGATTCTCCAATGAACTCACATTACGGTCCACTTCCCTTTTGCCTCCATTCCGAAATGTAGAAAGTTTTTGTCTACAAACTTTTAAAGGGTCCGTTGGACAACCACACAGAACACAAGACAAGGACTACTGATTGTCCACTGTTGAAAAAGTCAATCACATTTGGCATGACATTTCCGCTCACCTGTTTGTCCTGAAGAGTTCGAGCCAGGGCGCATTTTGGGGGTGGGAGGCGGCGCTCGGGGGGGCATGTGGTCGGAGCTGCTGCTGAGCCTCTTCTCCTGTTTGCTCAAAGACACCACTTTAGACTGCAGCTCATCGTCCGTCGGCCGGCGCACAAACCGCCGGTCTACATATTTGGCTTTGATGTACGCTTCCACCTCGTTTCTGTCAGAAGTTACAAAGGTGCGATTAAAACTACGCAATTGACCTAAAACAGTCATGTAAAAACTACTTGTATCGCAATCGTACCTCGGGTCTCCAGGGTTTGGTTTTCTGGCTCCCAATTCCTCCCGTCGAGCCTCATAAATCTGGTTGATAACTTTATTTCCAAGTTCACACATTAACTGTAAGAGACGGAGAGAAACAATATTTTGCATTCTTTGTTCAACCAAATTGTTTCTATAAATATGCTAAAAAATATATAATTATTTATAATTATTAGGGCTGTCACTAACAATTATTTCATAAGTCGACTGATTTTAAACACATTTGAACCAAATAAAGGTTGAAATATGGTGACTGAAGGCTTCTAGATAGAAAACATTTACAGGATCAAGGACTGGACTGACGTCGTGACAGACATCAGACAAATGGAAAATATTTGGACCCATTGGGACTTTTATTTTAATTTAAATGTGCCGTTGTTTTGTTTCCATTTATGTTCAGTTGATGTCTACTTATTATTTTGATTTTCACTCTCTGGTCGTGTTATATTGTGTTCTGTTTTATGTTGATTTGTTTAGAAAAATTGAGAAAAAAAGAACTAAAAAGAAAATATTTACAAAGTCTTTACCTTTAAAAGTTCTGGTTCCCAAGAGTCCAAAGTTAAAGATCGCACTTTGGAGAAATGCACTCCCAGACTCCTGTATTTGTTGAAAAGACAAAAAATCATTAAGTATAAAAAAAACAATAAAACCCCCCCAAAAAATTGACAGAAAGTAAAAGCAGTAAGTAGTCATATTTTCTGAGTATAGCGTGACCTGTGAATGCCAGAGCACTGGATGCAGAGCGTGATGCCCAGGTTGATGCTGGCCCAGCGTGGGTCCGGCTGCCCGCAGTCGCAGCACAAGGAGTTCCCCGGGATGGTCAGGACTTTCTGAAGAGCCGTTTCCCCTTTTAAAGAGCGCTCCTTCGTCTCCCCGCCGGAGTCCAGGCTGCCGGTGGACGTGGACGACTTTCTGTCTAGTTTCTGATTCAAGAGACGTGTGATGTAGATTATTATCATTAACGTAAAGGAACTCTCACACCCAAAAATGTCACCAGTCAAAACATTTCATCTTACCTCAGCATCTTCTCCCCTGTCCCGGAAGGCAGTGGCAATGCTGTTTTGGACGGCCTTGATCCAAGCTTGACGCAATTTCTCGGAATCTGCCTGCATCATACAACTCCTGTACAACAAATAAATACAATGATTTAGTGCAGCATATGACATAAAAGGCGCCCACGTTTACAGTGAACAGTTCATAACTCACTTAGTGGGCGAAACGACCTCAAAACAAAAGCGGCGCTCGATATCTTCACAGTGTTTGACTGTGCATAGCCTTAAATCCTCCACCACCACTGTCGGGTTGTCCTGCAGAAAAAAAAACACACCTGTATAAGTACACAGCGGTGGATGAAGTACTTAAGTCAAAATACAGACAGAGGGGCAAAAAGTTACCCAAAGTAAAGGTAAAAGTACAAGTTGAAAAATGTACTTTGAGAGTAAACAAATCAGATTTAGAGAACTGTTAAAGAGTCAAATGTAGTAGTCTGGATAAAGAATTCTGCAGATGTTTGGTCAAAGGAAGCGACTGGATAATGTTTTTAAATTCATCAAGTCATTTTTATTTATATATTTTGGTCAAAACTCTTTTAAAAGTCTTTAACGCAAAATGTTGGCAGGATGTCACCCCAGGCGTCTCAAACCCCAAACAAAAATACTTTACTACATCTGAGAACAGGTATCTGTACTTTCTACTCCACTGCATTTTTGAGTCGGACTGTCAAGTAAAGTAAATATAAAAAGGTATCAGATGTAAAGTTTACTTAAGTACAGATGCCTAAACATTTTACAGTACTTTTATAATTGTATAATTACAGTACTTTTACTTTTGTACATCGTTACTTTCCACCACTGTCAGTAGAACACAACACACACTGACACAATAATGCAACATGCGGTGCAGGCCTGTCACCAGAACGAATCTGGTGTAATGTAATATTTGAACAATTTAGCGCAATAAACAATAACATTGAAACTACTACATGCCGGTTTATTTATTGAATGCCAAGTTGACGTCGTAATTATCAGGACGTGCATTTTCATACCTTAAATTTCTTCTGGTAAACTAGTTGATTGTTTTGTATCGAGAACCAGCGCCTGAAAGAAGATCACATGTTAGAAAAAGAAAAAAAAGACTTGAATGCAGTTGTCTGTAGTCTTTTGATGAAAACACCAGAGCATAAATCTGCTGAGGCTTTAGGCAAAACAAATCAATCCTGAGATCCTGTGACTTAAAGAGATTTAACTCTGTAAAAGGCATCGACCCCTTTAAGACATGGGTCAAACAAACACTTGCATTTTTGTTATTGCCCTTATTGAACAGAATCACAGCTTTGTTGTAGGCCAGTAGCAGAAGTAAAAGCGCGTTGGGGGAAAATAATATTTGTACAGATCTCTAGACTATATCTCTGGTACCTGTTCCATGTTTTGAATGCATTGCTGGCCCGTTTGAAAAGGTAGCCCTCCATGGCAATGCCGTTGTCTGCATCCACATTGTACTCCAGCTTTGTGTCATCGTGCGAGAAATCCTGAACACAATACACAAGAACAGCAGTAAATAAAATAATCCTGAGGTGTTTGTAGTGAGTGTTGGGGTATTGACAGTACAAGTGGGGTATTTAGACAGATATATTAATCACATTCGTTGCAACACGCAAAATCGTTTTCAACAACATACTTTCCACAAGTCTGAAAGGCATAGATGCTGCTCTCATTAGTAGAATTTGTAACATTAGTAAGAACTCAAAAACAACAAAATGTTTGGTGCCAAAAACAGAGCTGGTTTCGTGAAGCCTGAACGCATCCATTTTTTTGCATCGACGACTATAAACGCCTTGTTAATGTTTCAGTCACTTGATCTGGCGTGTTGTCATGGGATTGTCCCAGTTTAACTACCTGATCTACGGCCACGTTTCTAACACGCTTCAGGCTTCTCGTGGGTGACACTCAACACCAGACGTGTGAGTTACATTTCACTGAAGGCTCAGCAACAAACTACAAGACCTCTCTCTCTTTCTCCGTCACTGAAATGAGCAATGAAACCGCCTCTCCTCTGTCCCTTCTCCAAACAACCATTACTTTACTGAAAAACATGCACTATCATTCCAAATTAAACGTCATGCTTACTTATACATTTTAAAATTTATATTCACATATTAATTATTTTAGCTTGTTCTATTCACTGAAGAGGGTTTATGTGGCCTTTGCTGTGAAGTAGAATATAATTACGATATAAACAAGAAGAATGAATACTAGAACACACTTAAGACATCTTCACAATTTGCCACCTTGATAAAGTTCTGTTTTAACAATGACATCTACAGACACTTTGGACGAAAGACTGTATGACAAGTTCACAACAGAAGACAAATGACCTTAATAATTACACTTATGCATTACATCTAATAACTTCTTGGTAAATGTGTGAAGTGATAAGCCTCCACCAAATGTCAATGTGTAAAAAACAAACAGCAGACATCCAACAGCAAAAATAAACAATGACACATCACAATAAATGATGCCACAGACTCAGAGCATCACACAGTCCAAAGCATAGTAAAGTGTAGTTTTGTTATCTCCAGAGCCACCGCAATGCAGTCATGTGCATGAGGGTGAGAGATAAAAGATGAAGGTTACAAAACGGAGTGAGATGGAAAATGATGCGAGCACTCTACGTACGGAGGATGACCTCCAAGCGCAAAAGTTGCGACAGTCAGGTAAAGACTCCTCCTAGAATATTACAAAGAAACAGACAAAGTGTACAATCTGAAAATTATGAGGTAGTGAAATAGCAAATCCTGAAGGAGCAGACTGTTAGTTTCTAAAAATAGCCATGGACATGCACAAAACACAATCACACCAACAGGGCACAACCCATCAGACTTTCAGTCACTCACCAGATACCAGACATAGTGAAAGCGGCTGAAGATCTTCATTTTACAACCCTCCAAACAGTGAGTCTTTGTCATGAGAGTCTTCTAAAGTCCTTGTGTGTGGCATCTCTGACAGTCTGAGTCTGGGACGGCCCACCTGTCTAAAGCTCACCTCTTCCTGTGTGTTTGTGTGTACACATGCTTTTCACATCTACAGACTCCTCCCTCAGTGTTCTCCTCACTGCTACCTGAAGGTCACCTGCTCCTGCCTCTGCGATGCTGCTGTGTCTGCCCATACTCAACTATTTTGAACAGATAAATGGAATACATTCAAGACAATAGATTTTCCTACATTTTGAACACAAATAACTTCTCACAATTTGCTTTTACATTCATGTAATTATAGAAGACACAAACCCTTTAGGCCAATGACCTTTCCGTCTCTGTTAAAGCGGACGTCATGCCTCTATAGGCAGAGCGCTGCAGCTGAATAATTTATGAACTCTGATGGGACACATACTAAACGTGACCTCGAGACTCATTTGTGTGCACAATAACTACTATGGGCCATCTCCTGTCTAAGGTTTATAACAAGATGATTTGAAGCAACAAACGGCAGGCAGCAGTGACAGAGTCATGCAAGTTTAATCAAAAACATGAGTGATTACTCATCTATTAACAACATAGGCTCGAGAATGATGTTGCTTTTACATTTTATTGGTGTATTAGAGCACAAAGGACTCTTACCTGCAGAGCAGCCTGGAGCAAGCAAAACGAATAAGAGAAAAGTGAAAGAAGACAGACAGTTTGTTAGGACAGTTGGTGTACAGAAGACAAAGGCACCAGGAAGAAGAAAATGTAAAAATAGCATCTGGAGAGCAGCGTAAGGACATGTGGAAGTACGCACATAAATGATCAGAGATAAAGATAAACGTATAGAGCTGCACAGCACTGTCAGGTTGATGGAGTCGAGTTTGACATTGAACCAGATGTTCTTTATGATGTATGCATTAAGTTACATAAGAAATATAACTCTGCAGAATCCTCTGGGTTGGTGTAGACAGCTTCGCACTGAAAGCAGAACTTGTTTATTTGGAAACCTGTTTCCGTGAGTGGTGAATTATGCACAAGTGTGTGGCTGAGATCATCTGTACTGGTTACATTACCGGTACTTCAGGGGGAGGAGCAATGTGTTCATTCACTTCTAGAAAAGACTAAATACTCTCTAAACTATGTGGGCATAACCTCTACAGCTTATGAATGAAAGACCATAATGAGCCTGGCTCTGGAGCTTTACTGCCGTCAGATTACAAAGACATAGCTGTAGTTTCTGTCAAAATTGTGTACCTTTTGCTGGATGGTGGAATGTTTTTGCTCCATGTCGCGCTTCTCTTTGGCAGCATCCACGACCAGCTGGTCCAACTGCAGGAGATGGCACTAATTAGTCAATATTATAAACCGTTCATTCAAAGCATTTTCACACTTCCTAAATTATCTCTGAAAAAGACTATATTGAGACGGGGAAGAACTTCATACAAAGTTACTGGCAACACCTCGAGCAGCGTAATGTTTTCTGACCTACGTCATCTCGTGTCACGCTTTCAGCACAAAAACATCAGTGTCATTTTAATAGGTCATGGATTGTGGCTGAGTGCACGTGAGGAGGCAACAAAATCATCAAAAATCTTAATCTTAATCTAGATAGAATTTTATTTCTAAATGTATCCCGGCTAAACTATAGCAAGGTACTTGGAAAGGGATTTCATCTTTCAACAGATGATGATGTTAAAAAATGATAACCTTTCAAAACAACATTCACAATATTATCGATAATTCAATGTGTGGCCCACCTCTACTGTTGAAGAGTTTAAATACGCCACAGATGATATTGGTATTAGCACAAACTTTGGGAAATACGATCCCAAATATGACAACGAGAATGGAAATTCAATCGGAGTTTAGTTTCATTTAGAAAAGAAGTGCAGCAGCAACAGAGCCAAAACATCAGATGGCAAATGTTTTCTGTTGTCAAACCAAAACACTCTCGCGCTCCCTCTGTCACTACGAATCATGTACAGTTCATCTCACAACAATATATGACTACTTTCAACATCCATTTTTGCATCCGCATGACAACCATGACATTTTGCATCCATAACAACTTCTACAAATGTATTTTTCGATATTTCAGAACTGATCTATGGAACTTTTCTGCTGGACATGGGGGGATTGCGTTGCCCAGAATGTTCCACCGTATTCTTGAAATATTTTTTTTTTTCAATTAAATATTAAACGTGTCTTATCTCCATAGAGACAAGCAAGTTACAAGTCAGATCTGTTGCGAGGCGACCTCAATCACGTTAAGAATGCATGTCTTTTAGCAATTGAAACACCTGCAATTCAATAAATGCGAGATGGATCACTTTAATGCCTTACCGTGGAACATTCAGGCAAAGCTTTAACATCTTTAACATTTCAGCAACACTTAAAGCACTAGTTGCAGGTAATTATCCGACCTGTTGAAATCTGCTGCCCACTTTCCTGCAAAGATACTCCACTTTCTTTAGCTTCATGGTGAAACGGACAATATTCCGCAGTATGGCTTTGTTCACGCAGGTTTGATCGTCAGCGGCATCATCCACGGTTTGTAAATCAGACTTCACAATTCGCATAGGGCAGTTTATTTAGCCTCTGGTCCAGATTATTACGCTATAGCCAATTACACAAGTCAAATCCAAATAAGTCGTATGAATGTCTTATCCTCACAAAATCCTTCAACATCTGAAACAAATCATTTGTCTGAAACCCATGGATATACAGTAAAACAAAAAAACGTTTGAATTAAAAATATAAAATGGAAAATCCAATGTAAATTCAGTCCAAAATTGCCCAGTTTGTAAATCCCAAAGTAGATTCTTGGTATCTTTGGCTGGCTGTGTCTGCCGTACGGTGTTGCTGCCTCAGAGCCTCTACAATGGACTGTGTTGAGAGAGAGTACTTGGCCAACTCTCTGTGGGAAAACCCTCTCCAGCCCCCCGCTCTTCCTCATTCCTGCACAGTTCGAGATAATCATCTTATAGCCACAGTTGAGTCCTCCAGTGTTTATCAGAAGATGCACAAACAAATGAACATCGCTGCGCTCGAGAACGCGCCAACGATTGGTGAGACACGAGGTCAAAAAGGAGAAGAACTACGTGTATAAGGTAAAAAAAGGATTAAAAATACATTGCTAAATACTAGACATGAGAAGATTAATGGATTAATGGGTTAATTAATACTCATAATTATTCAGATCCCAATACAATCATACAAACTAAATATAATCGTGATCATTTTAGATGCTAAATTAAGTCATTTCAAGTCAATCTATCGTTAAAAGAACGAAAACCTTAATGTGAAAGGCTTTTTTTATCTGGCTCTTTATGTCACATTAGATACACTTTTTCATTCAGAAGTTTGATTTTATAAAGCAGGTCTCAGAGGAATGGGAACGTTATTAGAGAAGGAACATTTCACAGTTGTTTGGCTGAAGTGCCAATGATCAATTATCAAAGGAACTGTATGTAAGATTTTGATTTTAAATTTCATACATTTCAACAAACCGTGACATATTCAAATCAAATATCGCTTTTACTGAGAACAATTGTAATGTTGATTTATTCTTGATGACATAAACATTGAATGTGATCCACATATAGATGTTGTAATTTGGTGCTTTGGTTCAAGACAATTCTCCAATCAGTAAGCAGAATGAGCCTCGCATGAGTCCCTCATTTGGGTTGCCAGTATCATTAATCAGTGCTGGAGCAACCTGTGAAACATTTGGACGTCTCAATCTGCAGGTTAGATATGGCAACACGGGTTCAGTTGTGATTGGAGTTCCTTTTTTAAAACCAGAGTGCAGGCTACACACGGTTCCTTTAAAACTTGATGTTTCGTCTCACAATAATCATTTATATTGTTACACGCACGCTAGATACATGTCTTAAATGGCTAAACAGCAAGAATAACAATATACTACCATTAATTGTACATGGCCTATAGTTGCCCTTCAGTCTCCTTAAATAGCTCTGTGTTTGCTTATAGTGAGTGTATTTGGATTGAATGTTCCTGTTGGGATATTACAGGATGAGCACAGTGCTTACTTATTCAGGGATTTTGAAGAAATGTTTAAAAAGGAAGTCTCAAATAACCTAATACAATTGCAACAAGCACATTGTGCACAATCACAAGCATGTTATGTAATAACTGTTATTATCACTGATTAAACAATATTTGTAGAACCAAGAACTTGATTTTACACTTCCTGGAGGTAAGGCCACCTGCACAATGTTATATGTCTATTTTTCACTGACTGCATATCAAAAAGCTAAGTAGTGGTGAATTCTATGTTAAACTTTAACTCAAAATGCCACAGGAGCTGAATAGTACCTGTCCTCCGAGCTGTTTCATGAGCGGCTGGAGTTCACTGAAGAGGTCATAACCTTGATGGAAGAATGTCAGGTGGGCATACATAAAAGACAGCATCTGTGAACAAAAGACTATGTGGTTATTGGGATAATTCATTCCATTGTATATTTTAGAAAAGTTTGTAGTTACCGATTTCAGGATTTCTGATCTTCTTTTTGACTGTAGTACGTTAATCTAAAATAAAATAAAATAAATTAGGCACAAAATACAAAACAAACAGACAATGATAAAATGACACTTTGATGTGCATTTCAAAACCAACAACGTATAAAAGTAACAATCCAGGACGACGGCCAGCAGAACACAGAAGTCATTGAACTAGAAACAGAAAAGGTCAAATGAACGTGACTTAACTGCCACTAACAATGGCTTAATGACACTTCCTCCTTCAGTCACCAGAGGGAGCTCTTCACAAATTCTGTGGTTCAAACGTCTCAAATTACTTTTTGCATCCCATCAATGATACTGTTTTATTTAAAACTTGTTCTAATGAGTGACAAAAGGATTATTAGATTTATTTCATTCAGAAATAATGAATTGTATTTAAGTGTAAGTCAGCGTGCTACAAAGAAAATTATTTGTATCCACCTAATTTAATTAAATTTAAACTTGTGGTTGACATTTTCAGCGTTGGATACAGTAGATTTTAAGTTTTCATTAAACTTCTGTGCTATTGTAACCCTCTCTTTCCCTAGATTATATCAAGTACCAATTAGTGTCTTATACAAAATTGCAAACACATTTTTGGGAGGTAAACAAGAATTCCCAGGAGGAACAGCAATTTGGGATCCTAATAAACAAATCAATTCCATGGCACATCAGGGTGAAACAGGCCAGCGCTTTTAGAAAGAAACAGACATGCCATGCTCTTTCCCCAGCTTGTGTATAATTAAGTAAAAAGACCACAAAAGAGTGGATAATGTAGAGCAGAACACAAGACAAAACTGCTGACAGAAACCCCCCAAATCTGTAAGGTTGTTGAAATGTGCTGTGCCAGCAGCAGAGCTTATGGATTTCTTCTAAGTCAGCCAAGATAGAACTTGAACTAATTTCCCACAGCCTTTTCTTTTCTCTGTAGATTTCCTAGATACATAATGATGTATGAAGTAAACAGTTACATTTCAAATGAAACAGTTGTTTTAGGCATCACATTTACCAATCACAGTTTTTCTTTGTTTATTCGGATATCAAACGACTACATCTTGTCACTATGTTAGCTTAGTGTTTTTTCAAACATCAGAGACACAGAACAGCTGTGGTTCATTCTTCAGTGTGCAGACTCAGTGCTCTGAGCATGACTCAGGAGGTCGTGGTCCAAGTCGTTGATAATAAGGTCAAACAGAGACTCAGATGAACGTTGTACCTGTAGGACATAGTCGAGGACGATGTGTCTGAAGCACTTGCGCGTGGCAGTGAGGATATTAGTGGCTTCCTCCACCTCGTGCTGTTTATTACGTGGAGCCTGGGCATTCTTGATAAGCGCCGCCTCCTTCTCTTCGCTCACCTTGTCAAACTGCTTTTTGGCGTCTTTAAATTTACGAAGGTCACTAACAAAAAAAGAGGTAATATTTTTAGCGTTAGCACTGGGCATGTCACATTCAGCTTCATCCGTTGCACACAGCAATAGAGTCTTGGGTCCAAAGACCAAAAGACGTATTTATGTAACTCATGGTGACATTCAGAGGTCCTGAGAGTAAATCATTGTGGGCTGTAATAGCTGTGGCGTCTCGACTGGGGCTGGTATCATCAATAGAAGAGAATACTGTCGCTGTTAGTATAAATCTAATTATGTCTATCGCTAATTTTACTGAAAACAAATGGGTGGATGTATTTTCAGAATATGGCCTCCTTCTCAGTGCCCCACTTTATACTTCTGTGAGTTTATCTTAAAATGTGAATAAAGAGGATTTCACAGTGCTGTAGGAAGAGTGATTCCTGAGTGTTGGTGCTGTTTGTTTGTGCCAAAAGCCAAAGTGCTAATCTCTAATAAGATCATTGTTTACAGTCTAGAATGAGCAGTGACACATTTTGTTTACTCACTCTTTAACAAAGGTTTGAAGCTGAGTCTTGATTGATCTTTGGGCCTGATCAAATAATATCTGTAAAGACATAAAAACATAGTTATTTCTTCATCAAGACAAAACTCAATGCTATGATATGACTGCTAATGCTTGATATGGTAAGCACTTGGAACTTTTCCATACATTACAGGCTGCACTTAAAGATGTAAATTTCCACTAAGACTGGTTTAGTAAAACCCCCTCTTAAACGAGTCAGCTTGGTTATGACGTGACCTGCTTATTCTTGGCTGTGAGTCACACAGCCTCATTAACCTTCAAACTTCTTCAAAAGATATAGCTGCAAAGAGCACTTGTACTTTACTTTAAAAAGGCTCTTATTCGGGACAATCAGCACAGTGTAACAAAAGACTGCAGGCACACAGCTCTGAGTGTCGTGAGGTGAAGACGGCTGAGCTGACAGTCAGCTGATGTGACCAGAGTTGAGTCACAGTCTTGAGCCATCTCTGAAGTGACGTGTGACACACCAGAGCAAGTGGTCTGGACATCCCCTGGGTTGTCAAGTAAGCAAATATTATGTCTTAATTTTGTGTTAATGTTCTGTAAAACGAACAGAACAACACAAAGCAATGGAAAAGCATTATCAGTGTGTGACTGTGACCAAATGCCCATTGCCCAGAGGCGGTAAAAGGAGGACAATACCCCAGAGTATCAAGTTACGAAAGAAAGATTAACCAAACTGTCCTGTTTAACTAAATGTGTAATGAGTGCATCAAACAATATAAAGTTGATATCACTCAAAAGAAGAGCTCGATTATGGCAAAAATCAGGATCACGATTATTTGGCTCATAATTGAAATCACAATTATTTGAAACTAATTACATCTACAACTCTACTGTCAAAATTCACCTTTAGAATCCATAAGCATAAGAACATATTTTATTAGTAATGTTTTGTGACACTTGAGTTTAAAAAGCATATGTAGTTTGTTCCAGGTTTTGAGGGGCAGAACCAGCGCACATAGTATTCTGATGTAAAATGGTCAATTACAAAATTTCTGTCATTTTACTCATTGAAATTGCCCTTATACCTTTGATTAATTGCACAGCCTTTTTTTTTAAAGCTTCAAATAATATTATAGATTGTATCCAACATTCTAACACTAATCAGACAGAGCCATAGTTTCTGAGAAGAAGAAGAAAGTCTTTGATGATATGAAAGAGGAAAAGAGCAGAGGATTCTATTGTTTTCTTTTTATATGTTAGAGTCAGGCAAACATCATGTGACAACTAGGCAAGCCCCTAAAGACTGTTACTAAAGTCCCGTTCTGGTTCAAGAGACTGAAGAGGCAGGGTCAGGGTAAATGACACAGTGAGAGGAGATCATAGTGTGTGTGTGTGTGTTAGTGACGGACGGCGCAGTCACTACACATCTCATGAGTCTGGTGTATGTGCTGTGGTCGCCTGCAGATTAATTTTTATCTCAGGGAATTGATTAATCTGTTTTAGCAGGCGACTTCTGTTATAGCCAACTGTCTGTGCAAGGAGTACACCTGTGTTTTATACCGTGTGATAGTTGATCATCTCTTGAAGGCTTTCTGCGAACTTTGTGAGGCTGGACTGTAGAGAGAAAAGACACACAACAATGAAATACACGACAAAACAGTAACAACATTCTATTCATAATACTAATAATATTATTATTATTATTATTATTATTATTATTATTATTATTATTATTATTATTATTATTATTATTATTATTATTATTAATAATAATAATAATAATAATAATAATAATAATTATTAATTATTATTATTATTATTATATAATTATAATAATAGTTGTTATTATATTGTTATTTATTATATTATTATTATTATTATTATTATTATTATTATTATTATTATTATTATTATTATTATTATTATTATCATCTTTATTTTCAACCCAGTAAATGATGTTCAACACAGCTGACATCCAACACCCAAACGCACAGAACAAACAGGAAGTTGTTCTTTGTCATGCATGATTTAAACAAAACAATAAAGGGACAGTGGGGAACTTGGGGCAGTTTAAAGTAATAATATAATCCAATATGTCTACAGATAAAGCTGTGTCAAGTGTTGCATGCAAGTCACCATTTTGTAAACGCTGTAATGTGATCCATGAAACAAGTCTTCTTTTACTCGTTGGTTTGTTTACCTCAATGACCTCATCTTTAGTGGACTGCTGGGCCAGCTCCCGGATCCCACTAACAAACTGCTTGTTAGCTGCGTTGTAGGCTTTTCCAGCATCGATCATCCCAATGCACAACTTCACCAGCTAGAAAAGAGACAGAGCGATAAACGTCACATTTTACTGGGCTGTATAAGCAACCTTTATTCTCAGATAATGGATAGCAGGTCTTGATAAAACTCTTTTTTCTTCATTCACACATCGTTTCCCCATCACCTCTGACTCATTTGGAGCAAAGATTATTCTCGGTTATGTAAATTTAACAGGCTCTCTTTTTGGGCTGTGGGCCTTTAGTCGATTAATCGGTGGACGGTGTATTTGTCCAGCAATTCTTTTATATGGATCGTAGGGCTTTATATGAGACAACTGCAAAGAGAATGCATGGATAGAGTTAGGCGAAGATTTGCAAGTGAATCATGAACGTGCATCTGCTTTATACATACAGTCATTTTGCTATTTTTTTGTGTTTTCTGTATAAAGTAAGTGCTGTTGTAGTCTTGCGAGTGCAGTTTGGGTCAGATACACGGTCAGATCACAGAGCGACTGAAAGGTTTTGAGAGCTTTTGCCAGTTTCTCGCCGCTCTCCCCTTTAGCAACATGTCTTTTAGTCTTTTAGTACACAAGAATTTCTTTAGGTCGACTACAGCCATATTCCCTTTTCACTCTTTAACAATAAATATGACAAATTTGTACTTTTCTGTAAACATATACAACATATCAACAAATACATTATTGAATGAGTGAAGAGTAATGTTAAGACGGTAAGTTTTTTGTACATCCAAGAACATTCAAACTGTGCACTACAATACTTTACTGGTCTGGGTCTGATCATGTTTATTACACAATCATTAATGTTTTATTGCCAAGAAATACCGTGGAAAACATGCATTCTTAGTGTGAGCGCGGTCACCTCTGAATAATTTGCATAACATTGTTTCACTTATGTCATAATCACAAGAGTCCAACAATCTTAAGCCTGCAGGGAACAGATGGTCAGTCTTATAAAGTCTTAGTGGCTAACATTTCCGCTTATAGTTCATATAAACATGATGACTAGAAATAGAAAACAACATTAAAACAATCACACTGCCTGTGTCTTTCGATACTGCTTTACATTAAAAACGTCTGAGCTTCTGTGAACTAAGCATGTGTGAATCAGAGCTCCACCCATCAGTACCCGCAACGACAGACATAGACATTATCACGGCCATGTTTGAGCAGACACGCAGTCCGCCCTCTCCACAGATCCTTCTTCCTCCGGAGCGTGAGGGGAAGTGAAGCCGCACTGAGTCATGGAGGTGGGGCCCGTGAAACTCTAAGTCCAACAGAACAATAGGCCGGGGCCTTCCACTCTCCAGGTCTCACCCTGAGCACTGGAGGAACACACACTGTTCTTCCGTCACGCTCAAGTCTTAGGTTACTTAAGCTTACAAAGACAGGTGAGCGTTTATCAGACAAAACATTAGAGCTGCTACTGACGATTATTTTAATTGTCAACTAGTCTTTAATGGTCAATATCTTTTTAAATACATTAACCAAATAAAGGTTGAAATATGACATATGATTAAATAAAGCCACTGTCTTTGTTATAGAAAACATAAAATCCAAACGTAACACTGTTGTTTCTGCTTTCCCTTTTCATTCGCTGAATTCGCTTTTCAATATACACAAAAGACCCATCTCTCTCAAATACTGTTCACAAATTTGTCAAACATCTGTTTTATGAGAAATTAATATTAATATCAGGCAAATAAAGTGAACACCAAAATGGCCGCCGGAGTGCATAATCAATGGGTGAAGGGGTGATGTCCATAGTTGTTCCATTCATCCACAAAAATCGCCTCATGTTGCAGCATGATAACGCACAGCCCCATGATGCAAGGAAAAAGCCTCTGTCCTGAGTGAGTGACAGCTGGATTTAACCAATCACAGTGAAGTGTGAACTCTCGGATGAAGAATTTATTTAAGTTAACACTCAAAGGCAACAAAAGGATACTACAAAAATTGTATATGATTTAAAATGTCGTTTCTTAAATGTCTCTTGTTTAAATGTGTAAATGTTTTATAATTGTGAGCTTTTCCCGTGAGATCTAAAAAGGTTTAGATCTCACTGGGCTTTACCTGGTTAAATAAAGGGTTAACAAATAAATATGATGAATGAACTGTGGTAAAATCATATGGCTTTTAAGAAATGTGTACTCGCTGTGGCCACGGTTCTAATTTCTCATCATTCTGAGTTTCCATCGGTTGCCCCAAGTTTTGTGATCAGGTTTTGGTCAACTGTGCAATAATTTCTTCCATGTGTGGTACTCACTTTGTCCAGCTTGGATTCCAGCTCGCACACGTCGCCCTCCACTTCCTCGATGGTGGCTCTGTGGAGGCACAACAACAAGCCTGTTAAATATTCAATACATTATGTACCGAATCAGGACAAATAGGCTAAATTCAAACCATTTGGCGCTAACACGAGACGGCCAAACAGAAGGCTGCCATTTTGGGTAATGCTTCTGAAATGAGAACTGGCACGTCGCCCTTTGGAACAGGACAAAGCACCGCTCGCTCCCCCGCAACACCCCGAACGACGACAAACTAAAGCCCCCTCATGTGTAATATTTACCAATGTCTGAAATACAGTAGGTACGATCAAATGCTATGTTTTAAGGATGTTCAAAATGTCAGAATGGAGGCAGCTTTTTCAATGATTAACTGACATCCTTTTAAATCTTTATGACAAAAAAAAGCAACGTTTAGTATTGGAGCCTTCCACTCTCCAGATCTCACCCTGAGCACTGGAAGAACACACACTGTTCTTCCGTCACGCTGAAGGCCAAGTCTTAGGTTACTTAAGCTTACAAAGACAGGTGAACATTTATCAGACAAAACATTAGAGCTGCTACTGACGATTATTTTAGTAGTCGACTAGTCAAACTATTAGTTCTATAGCACACAACATCTTTTTAAAAACATTAACTAAATAAAGGTTGAAATATGGCATATGATTAAATAAAGCCACTGTCTTTGTTATAGAAAACATAAAATATAAACGCAACACTTTTGTTTCTGCTTTCCTTTTTCATTCGCTGAATTAGCTTTTCAATATACACAAAAGACCCCTCCCTCTCAAATACTGTTCACAAATTTGTCAAAATCTGTTTTACTGAGCAATTAATATTAATATCAAGCAATTAATGCGAACACCAAAATGGCCGCCGGAGTTACTGGACATTGGCACATAATCAATGGTGACATGTCCAAAATCTTTTTTTAATTTTAAATATTGATGACCAAAAAAAGCAACGTTTACAAATGTCAGTTTTCTTTTCTAGACAAAGGAATTTAAAAAATATATACCATTTCTGAACCTTAAAATTGTATTTGAGCTTCACAAATATATCTATAGTATAAATGAAATTTAAAATGGTCAAAAGGTCAACATTTCTTTAAGCATTTGTCCAGTAAAACTAAACATCAGGATTTTGCCTTCATCAAAAATGCAAAGTGTCTGTCATAATCTCCAAACAAATTGTCATGGATCCTGTTCCCTTGTTTTCTATGTCTTGATCTATTTTTAAAGTTTTTACCCTGTTTGCTTCAGTGTCAGTGTTTTACTTCATGTCAGTTGATTGCCCTAATATGTCTCACCCGTTTTCTCACCCTGTGTACTTAAGCCCCATGTTTCCCTTTGTTGGTCCATTGTCGTTGTCTTGTCCAAACCTGTAGTGTCCCATCACCTGCACGGTCCTTTTGTTTTGCATTTAAACCCTGGATTGTTTTTGACATTTTGTTCATTAAATATTATATTCAGCAGTTTTGCATTTTGGCTCCTTCTTTTGATTTCTTCAACGTGACAGAATGGACCAACCATACCAGATCCAAACAGACGGCCTGTTTTATTCTTCTTCTTTTTTTAATCTGTTAGATAGTCTGCTCCCAACTCTTCAGCAACCGCCGCTGGTGCCCGATAAACCCGGATCCTATTCTGTTGGAGCCTTTCACGGAGCTTCTTGACCTTGACCTTTCTCATCTGCTTCTGTTTCTGAACCACAACCGTCAACACATATGTCCGTCCAAGGTGGTCATCTCCCTGTGTCTCTGCTGGACATTGTTCTCCATCCAGTGGGCTGAGATCTCTTCCCTGCATCTTGCCTGAGGTTGCAGATGCTTTGGGTTCCTGCTCCGGGTTCCTGCCGTGGGGCTTTCCAGATGACCCCTCTGTGGCCCCTGATCCCTCCTGACTGGTTCCAGGATCACTCACATTTAGCTGAGTAGTTTTCATTTGACAAAACCATCTTCATTTTAAATGTTTTGTGATATTCTGTGGTTGATCTCAGTTCCTCCATGGAAATCACATTATGTTCCACTTCACTTTTCTTTCCTTTCCAGAATTTAGATGGTTTTTGTTTGGAAACCTTTTAAAGGGTCTATATAATGGGTAAGAATGTGGTTCAATCTATTATGTATAAAAGTAAGAAGCAAATGGAACTTAGTAAATGGAAAAGGGTGTTTATTTTCCCGACTGATTTTCAGCTTTTTGTCTTAATTTGAGTGTGAATAATTTGGGATAAGCGCATTGTTTTCATTGTCCAGAGAGAGCTGTGAGTGTTGCATGTGGCACAGTGCAGTATCAAGGGACAAACACCGGTCGGGCCCCTTCCAGCTGTTTGCCACAGTCACATCTGCCAACACACCTGCTCTGAAAATCATGTGCACCTTTCGACGTAACGTCTTCAAACACAGAGTGGGTTTGTGCACTGACTAAAGATGAGACAACATTTTGTGCTAAAAGATAAAACTGCCAGACTGAACACGTGCAAAATTATCGTGGAATCTTTTTTAACATCAATGTTGGAAAGGAACAGAAGTACAAATATAAATGTACTGGGTCACATTTTTAGGTATCTGTACTTTACTTAAAAGTACATTTTACAGTTGATACTTTTACCCACCCTTACTAATGACAAAAATTGTGATGTTTTAAGGATTATCCCAATATCAGATGACATTTTTTGTAATTCATTGGTGCCCAAATGTGCCAGTAAACAACTAGAAGTTCAAGTATCTCTAAGGCTAATTATTAGTTTGTAAAATTAAGCAGAAGAGTGCAGAACTATAACTTTACTACAACAAATATTACTTAAATTCACTTTCAAGAACTGGACTTGGCATAGGTGAACAACTCTAATATTCAGCTAAATCACAGAGGAACTGAATGCCAAACCAAACTGCTGATTTCACAAAAGCCACAATTAGTCTAATGTGAGGAAGTATGTTCACTGCTTGTGCTTTGTACAACTGCATTTCAGACTTTCCAAAGGCCCACAATCGAAAGGACATCTTTTACTTCAGAAATTCATATAAGTTTAGTTTAACTACCAAAACACAGAGCAATCAACTATGAAATTAAGTACTGTACACAATGAGGGCATGGCTGAGGTCAAAAGCAATAAAGAGCTTTCTTTAGTTTGGGACGCTTTAGTGAAGTGATGTTTGCCTCAGTCAGACGCATGACAAAAGGCAAAGACACTCAATATTCACTTGTTTAAAAGGCACTACATCAGTTTGGAATTTTAAACTACTGGGACATCTTAGTATTGGCATTTGCTGTAAGTGAACTTAAAGTAATGTGAAGTAAAGCAGGTGTCTTTTTACCAAGTTTTTGCCATGCAATTTGTACAACATGCTTGCTTAACCCATGAAAAAACTGTGCATGCACCAAAACCACCTCATACATGTGAATACTAGCGATGCACCAAAGCCTTTGTGAGAGCTGGGAACAAGTTAGAGTCATGGTGGGGAACCGTTTAAATGTCTACTTCCTCCTTTCACGGCTTCAGACAAATGAGCTTTAAGCTAAAAACAATGTTGGAATCAAAGGCTGTAAAGGGGACGAATAAAGTTTATCTAAAGTTTAGGATTATCTGTACACCAGAGGGTGACAAAAGTTGAGTTATGTTTTCAGTCGAGTCAATATGTGACATTTATACTTCATAAACTGTAATAAATAAAATGTAATACTGAATATTTATGTGGAACTGAGAAATGGGACTATTTCCATTTTATTTGTGTGTGTGTGTGCGTGCGTGAAGTTGTGAAACTGCTGACAGGGGAAGGAGGGGCCTTGACTCCCAGCTCTGACCTTGGACGACGTCCAGCCCCAGAATAAATAATGAGCAGAGGAAAACAGTGGACACAATCCCGCCATTATTTACTGTAGTGTTGGAGATTTTTAAATGTGTCAATATTTTAGGACAATACTGGGATTGTCTGGCTTAAACCATTTAATTTCTGCACAATCATTTAATCAACTGCTTGACTATTTTCAAAGCAAAAATGGCAACACTGAACAGAGATCACTTCATCTCACATTATTTAAACTAAAACAAACAGGGAGATAAACAGATTTTCATTCTCTTAGCTCAGGTATGATAACGAACAGACAATGAGGTGCATCTATGGCGTAACAGCTGTTAAAGGACGACTGTCTTCAAATGTTTGTCTGGCAAGTCAGTCCCAATGATCTGTTTGAAAGGAGGTTCCGGACACAGACCACAGAGCGCATCAGACAACTGTCCAATTTTGGGACGTTCCAATCACATCTGCTTCTCTATAGCACATGTCTGTCCAATGCAGAAAACATCTCCTCTCAAATACTATGCTCTTTGTTTCTGCAGAAATTGACACAGTTTCCCAGTCCTCTGTGTTATTGTCACATTGTCAGAATGTGCCAAACTCAATACATCAGTAGGGCTGCAGCTATCGATTATTGTAGTAATCGAATAATCTATCGATTCTTTTCTTCGATTAATAGCTACATTTTTTCTACATGCCATAAACCATTTAAAAGCATATTAATTTTTTTTTTTTAAATAAACGTTATGCAATAAACAAATAACAAATAGGGAGTTTCTGCTTAATATAACACATTTAATTCTTAAGTTCACATAAGTTTGTCCCCAAAACAGCAACATTTCACTTCACCAGGCCAAACTGTTCTGTTTGTATATAAAGATTATATATATAAGGGACTACTTAACTTGTAAGCTATTCATTAATTTGCGTTTATGTCACGCAACTTAAAATAAGAAACTTGTTTGTTTAAAACTTTATGTTGGGTGGGACCAGTGATCCTGGTGTTTTGAGCAGTGACTCTACATTTAGAATTTTGTCGTTTTGCAGCATTAGCTCCGTGTGCCGTTCACTTTAGCCATCTTATCGTAGTGGACTTTCTGTTTCATAATCGCGGCCCTCCGTAATGTTTCCATGGACGTATTTGCCGTTTCAACGCACAACAGAGGACAGAGCGGTGTGTTTTAAACGCACGAGTGTGACTGGGAAGCAGTGTTTTGTTGTGTGGAAGAGCTCAGAGGACCGCGAGTATGAAACGGGGCGAAGACACGGAGGCTAAAGTGAAAGGCACACGAAGCTGGTTACAGTAGTTAGAGTTACAGCTCAAAACACTGTGCTCTTTCACACAGCAAAACTCTTCCCAGTCCCACTCGTGCGTTTGGAACGCGCCGCTCTCTCCTCTGTTGTGCTTTAAATCTGGGAACATGGGAAACAAAAGCGCCACAAGTCGTTCTGTATGCTCCGCACGCCACAGATTCACGATTAAACGACTCATCGAGGGAATAAAATAATAATCAAAGCTTTTTTGGTAATGGAATTACTCGATTTATTCGAGTAATCATTGCAGCCCTGCATCAAAGTGTGAGTTTGATTTGCTGAATGTCCTCCCCTCTCTCATTCCCAATCACGCTACACACTTGTCGTGTACACATGGGTAAGATAGAGTTAGACATATTACAATATTATCTGTACAGACCCTCTATTTACTACTGTGGTGTTATTGGAGCACATTAATCTGTCAACAGTGAGAGTGTGACAGTGTGGGCTGGGCGATAAGCTGGGGGTCTAAAATACACTCCATCACTGACAGAACAGAGGAAGCATGGTACAAAAAGACTGGAGGTGTGCAATTCATAAACTGTAAACAGTTTTGGATGTCTGTTAAAAACATACAGTATTTTCCATATTTCCGGAATATAGTTTTAATGTGATTGTTGCCATTGGGTGTGAATCTACTAAATATTTACTTTCAATGGTATTTGACAGTAGCTGATCTTGTGGCATCAGTGAGTGCAGCAGATCAGCGCAGCATGTGTTACTTAAAACACATAAAAATCATGGAAGCCAAGATCTGTGACCAGCAGCAGAGATTCCCCTCCAAAAGGAAGACAACCATGCAAAGGTAAATGGGAAATGGCAGTTCAGTAAACAGAAGAATAGAACAGAATGGCCGGCATGCTGCCGTCTGGTGTTTGGGTGTGAGGCTTAACTCTGTGCTAAAAACAGAAAGCCAAAGCAGGACTGAGTGTATAAGGCCTGAAGCCGAGTCTGCTCCGACCACATCAGTAAAAAGAGGCCAATTCAGCAGAGCTCAGGAAATGTTTGGCCGCTGCTCCTGCTCACAAAGTTAGTCCACTTTAAAAGAGTGGACCAACCGACAGACCAACGACCACCAGGCAAACACCAGGAGTTTGGTGAGGGACGAGAGAAATACAAAAGCTGCATCCAAATACAGTATAGATCCTTCATACAGCTTCCATCTGGATTCCATGGATTTTTCATAGCTTGGGATGAAACGCCAAAGAACAAAATTTCATGGAAAAATGCCCCATATTTGTTGAAAGTCTGTGTATTAGCCCAAACAGTGTTAAAAATAAAAGCCCATCAGCTGCCGTGTCACTAATGTGTTTCTGACATGCCAGACTCTAGAGTCAGAAAGAATACAATTGCATGAATGATAAGTTCAGTTTTCACATCTTTACACATCTTCACATCGAACTGAATGCGTGACGGACGGACGAGTCGAAAATTCTATACTAAATTGAGAAGGCATGAGAGTGGATCTACAATGATGCCGGAAGGCTTTTAAAACCTGTGTGGTAATTGTTTGTACACAAAGCTCACTGAGGAGCTTTCATTCGACAGCATAATGTCTATTTAAGAGTATGTGGTGGGCTTCAATGGTTGCCCGGGTGTCCCTTGAAAAATGTCCGCTCATGTTGCTGTAGTTTCAATGAGAAAACATTCACATTAAATTCTGTTATTTTAGTACTGGCAGAAAACAACTTTTACGCTGCCAACTAAGCAACATGTCACTACCCACTGCTGTCTAAAAAGCTATATTTTTACTGAGTGCAATCCAACACAAAAGCACTGTGTCTTCTGGCAGAGCTCTAGCGGGTTTGTGCTCTAAAGCAGCAGTTAAACAGGTTCATCGGATTCAATACGGTCCAGTTCAGGGGATACACTCACCTCAAAGACCAGAACCAGCTGCACTCGACATCACTGTCTACTGCTTTAGTACAACTTTGAAGTCAAACGAGCAAATTTTTTGGGAATATTGTCTCCACAAAAGCCATTTGTATAATGAAAATAAAGTCATCAACCATTCTGGGATGAATCAGGATCAGATTGTGGTACTCCAAACCAACAAATATATAAAATATAAAAAATGAAAATAGGCATTTCCATCCGCCTGGAGTCCCTAAAACAATTTTTTAGTGATAATGGCTTTCGCTTTGAAAAGGGAATTATCAAACTAAACAAATGCCCAATCTAGCATCTAAGCCAATGCCTCCAGACAGCAGCTACTTCAGCTATACTTCTCCTAATATTTACCAAACAAATCAGACATCTGAGGCCAAAACTACTGAGTCTCAGCTTCACAAAGAGCCCAGCCATTTGCTTGTACTCCAAAGGGTACATTTTTGCGACTCTGAATAGTAAATCAAATTGTTAGGGGCTCTCTGGATCTAACAGTGTTTAATTTATGGCTGCTAACACTGGTGTTATGGAATATGTCATACTCTGCTCTGTGTACGGTAAATATATCAAACAGTTTTGACACTGTTTCCAAAATATAAAGGCTCTCTCTGTATCTTTCTTAAACAAGCGGTGAGATATGACATTGTAGATTTGTAGTTGAATATTGTCTCACAAATGGCTGTCAGACCATACTCCCGTTCTCTGTGTTGAAAAAAACAGACAGTATGTGTGTATGTGTGTGTGTGTGTGTGTGTGTTGTTGTTGTGGATGGAAAAGACAGGCTGGGCACGCTGACGTAGATCCTGTCATTGTTCCAAGTCTGTAACGATCTACAATGATGTTACAGGCGCTTGCTGCGGCTCCGTTCTGTGCTCTGGGACGAGATGAAGTTATGACGACACATCAACTGATCTGCTCAATGAGACTTTTGGGGAAATTTGATCTGTTGCTTTGATGTCATTGTAAATAGTCGGCATCCTTGAGTCAACAAGAAATAAGCAAGTAAAGTAAAGTGTAAAACTGTAATCGGAAAACGAAACTATAGGAAATTAATTACAAACTACTTTAGAAAAGTATTTATATTATATATATATATATATATATATATATATATATATATATACACACACACACACACACACACACATACACATACACTGTACAACAACACAGAGCAGCCACGTGTTTCTGTAAACGCCCGAAACTACGAGCTCTCCCGCTAGTCTTTTAGTTAAAAACAATAGAGGTTCAGAGCCAAATGTGTCATCTATCAGCCATATGAAGTGACGCACTCAGACTGTGCCAAATGGTTTCCCTTTGCAACCACAGAACACATGGATTTCACTTGTTTACAGGTACGCACATACCAGTGATTTACTCATTAAAAAGCGATAATTTCATGCGTGCCTTAACTCTAACAAGAGCCAATGGGTCTGTGAAAACTTGTGTCTTATTTTGCTGAGAAAATGTTCTTTTTGAAGTTGTTACCAAATGGCTGCGTATGGAAAGTGAAAATGCAAAGCACATCATGGTTTTGTCCAAGTTGCGTTTGAAAGTGGCACAACACATAAATCGTCTCTTTTGCACGTTTTCCTTTCTCAACTGTCCAAACTGCTCAGAGGATGAAAGCCTGCTCCTATATCCACAGCTGCATGACGCGGACATGAACGGTACAAGTATTCATTCAACCCACACGGTTAATCGACCTTAGAAAACTCAGTTGATCCCAGTGGAGGCTGGTGATACAAAACATAGGTAATTTGACGTTACCGTTTGGTTTTTTGGGGGGGTTTTTGTCCAAAAGTGAATATTTTACATTGACTGTATAAATACACATTTTAAATTCACATTTACAACTGAATTAATGAAGTAAACAAACGTTATTTCCATTTCCACTGGAAATACTATGACTTACAGGCAGATGCCAATTACCACCACTTAAAATTTACATTTGACATAAAATTACATTTTACACTTTATAAATTATCAGATTGTAAAGAGCAAAACAAACCTCTCCATGATACTGAACCTTATAGTGCATAGTAGCAAAATAAAAAACAAACAATTGTTGGTGCCTGTTTCACAAAACAAAACAGAAAACAAAAAGAGCTTCTAAGTGGCAACCTGGTGTGTAACATTTTACATTCTTATATTTAATCATCACAGACAAAATTACTATATAGAAACTTGTTCTTAAAGACATGCCATTCGTAGCATTCTTTCATGGGTTTTCTAATAACCAAACCATCTATTTATGAATTTAAGTTCAGCAATGCTTTCAGTTTTGGCGTTATCCAGAGCAAAACTGACCAGTCCCCGCAAAATCCCTGGGTTGTTGGAGGTGTCAGTCTCGTCATGGCCTCGTCATGGCGATGCCTTTTCCAATAAAGCTAACTTCAGCCGGTTGTCCATATGCATTTTTGTGTTTTTGAATGTTCTCAGACAGGTGTTTCTTGTCCTGGGCAGAGGTACGAGACAGCACCGTGCAGAAAGCAGTCTGTGTGTGACGGTTGTGGGCTGGAAAAGTGATCCACAAAGACGAGAGGTAACAAGAATGCGTATTCTCTTTGAAACACCATAATCACTGCACTAAAGCAGGTCTAAAGCAGGTCTAAAGCAGGAATAAAACAGGACTAAAGCAGGTCTAAAGCAGGACAAAAGCAGGTCTAAAGCAGGTCTAAAGCAGACCTTGGACTATCAAGTCTAGTCTAGATTAGGCCTAAATTAGAACAAGGCCAACATCAGGCATAAGTCACACAGAACTAGTCCAAACCAGATCCAAAAAAAAAAAACACACTAAAAAACGGACTAACAGGACAATAAAAATAGGTTCAAATTATATTAAAACAAGTGCCACACAGAAGCTAAATTATGGTTTTTAGTGCACTAAGAAAACACAGCTGTAATAAGCTACATGACAGTAACAGCGCTCTCCTCCCCAGAATTTTTAAAGGGATGGTAAAATATGCCTCATATGGGGCAGATGTGGAAGTCTGCAGCCGATCACCTTCTCAGCAGAGCCGCACAAAGCATAGTCAAACTTTCCTTTTTTCCCCAAGAGGGTGTTGGAGAGACAACTCCAGAAACTGCGTGGACTTAAGGCCCTGGTTTCAAGTTGTAAGCTGTCTACTGCTCTGGAGTGCGGCCAGAGCACTACTTGAGAACCCAAACGGATAACTGGACTGATGAAACAACGAGGAGACATGAGGATCGGTTCAGGAACTTATTGAACAAGTACACACAAGATTGCAAACAGATTTACCAATTCAACGACTTTTGGTGGGCTCGTAACGGCGGTTATATACACATCTCAAGCACACCACATGCAAAGAGAAAGATTAGTTAACTGCCGGTGACTATCATAAAGCACGCTTATCATGCAAAGGCTGGGGCGCCCTCTACTGGAGCGCTTAACTACAAGCGCTTGGGAAACAAGAAATTACGGGGCTTTTTGTAACAGCTGCAGCAAAACATTGTCGCGACAGGCCGGTGAAGGTTCTGTCCTTTATCTTGATGTCAGCGGACCTGATGCCGTCAAGGCCGGGGTGGATCTTTGGAGATTCGACCCAACGAGCCGGATGCTCGGTGGCAACTGGCGATCCACCGATCGTAGTCACAGACGCCCTTTGTGGCATCGTCGGAGGATGAACTGCCTTCTGGCCGGGGTTGCAGGCCGGGGTTGATCTCCAACCGTTGTGTACGGTGCCGTCTTGAGGACAGTAGTTGGGATTCCATCTGCGGCGCCGGGACTTGAAATGGCAAATCGTGCAAACCCGTCGGCGTCCCCAGCCGGCGAACGTTTCGCGGCCCATCACCTCATTGAATCCTTCCTAAGGCCAGCTGGTGGGCTGGCCCAGTTGTTTGGTCAGGGCCCGAATGGTGCTGCTTAGGGTAGGCTGGGTGGATGTATGCATCGGCTATCATGCTTCGCATTACTGGTACAATGATACAGCAGAATCCGACTACTTGAAGGTCTCAGTACTCTCCGGGGGCAGTAGGTCCTTGTAAGTGCCATCTCAGACGGACAAACCTCGCCGGACACTACATGTGAGCTTTGGGATTGCTAGTCCGAGGGCCTCTGTACTTAGTCTCTGGAGCCACCATCAGTCGGGGGGTTTCCCAGGCCGAGACTACTCCCTGGTGGACCAGGAGGGGGTAGAGAAGGCTGGGCTGGTACCCTGTCGATGGGTTCGGCTCTTTGAGGGGGCAAGAGGGTAGAAGGAGGCTGGGCTGGTAACCTGAATTGCGGGTGGGGCGCCAGGAAAATGGCCCTAGACCCTAGAGGGGGTAGCAGAGGCTGGAGCTGGTACCCTGATTGCGGGTGGGTGCCAGGAGATGGCCTTGCAGGGGGTAGAGAATGCTGGAGCTGGTATCTGGACTGCTGGTGGGCGCCAGGAGATGGCCCTGCAGGGGGTAAGGATGCTGGACCTGGTATGCTCCAAGACGTGACCATGGAGGCAACGTCGGCGTTGCTGAAAGATAAGGAGGCACAGGCTGGGAGCCATGCTGGGAATAAGACACCCCAACCGCACTCTGCAGGCTCCGTACCTGACACATAATCCCACTGATGTCTAACACTGGGCTTGAGCTGTGGTCCGGTCCCCCCTCATCTGTCTGGCACCCCAAACGCCCTCTGCAGGTCCTGCAATTGGTCCAGAACCGCATCATGGCCCGAAACTGTGTTTGGGCCAGGGCCCGGTCTCTCCTCCTCTGGGTCCTCCTCGCCCTCTGATGCCACGGGAGTGGGGGAATGAGGTTGGGGCTGGTGCTCGGAACCCGGGCTGTGATCCGATTCTGGCTTGATCTCAACACGCCCTTAAGGGGGTGGTAACTGGTACTCTTCCTCGACCTGTTGTGGTGGGGAGAGCGGCAGACTCGCCTGGTGGTTGCCCAGTTCAGCAATCTTGCGTCCACGCGTTCCTGGTCCTGCTGCAACCGACGTCTTTCCTGCTGTAGTCCTTCTTCCGCCATCATGGCGATGGCTCGGGCTACATCGTATGCCTCATTGGCTCGAAGTCCCTCACGCTGAGGGCTAAGCTTCCAGTTATCCTCCATCTTCCAGGGCAGAAACAGTTTACATCCGGCTCGAAGGACCATTAATGTTGGAGATGCAACGCTGGACTGTGTGGACTGTAAGGCGCTGGTTCAGGTTTGTAGCCGTCAATGCTCTGGAGTGTCGGCCAGAGCACTACTTGAGGCCCGGACGGGGATAATTGGACAGATGGAAACAACGAAGAGACGTGAGGATGGGTTCAGGAACTTTATTGAACCTAACACAGATTGCTAACAAAGCACATGTGATGTCACAAAGCACCCCACCATGCAAAGCGGAAAGGGAATGGTGACATCATAAAGCACGCTTATCATGCAAAGGCTGGACGCTCCGCTAACTACAAGCGCATGGGAAACAGAAAGTACGGGGCCTTTTGTAAAAAAAAAACAGTATTGTAGGGGATTTTACTAGTACGAGTACTGTAAAGTTATTCATGTCCTCCCACTTATGAAAGGGGGTGACATTCAAAGTTGATATCGATTAAAGAATTGTATCGAGATTTCAAACATGACACACTGCATAAGTATGGGTATGTTTGTTATCATATTTTATGACTTGTGTGGGGCACCAGCAATTGATTAGGCATTTAACAATTCTATAATAAAATATCTAAATTAATACATTTCTTAAAAATTAATTTTGCTAGTTTTTGAAGGTTGGTGAGAACGTAATCGTGACATTGAACCCTTTTCTGGAAATGAATGAACACCAAATGTGGTTTATGAAGATTTATTGACCAAATAATTAAAACAGATAAATAACATTATGGAATATGCTAATGAGCTGATAACAGATGGAGACGCTAGACATGATTGTACTTGATCTAGCTAATTGTGTGTGAGTTAATTCTAAGATGATTTTATCAACCAGATTGTGAAATGCATTCAAACAACCAGAGCCAGAAGAAACTGTGATCCTGAGGAGATAGGCCGCTTCCAGGGTTCACTCAGGGGTCACGCTGGGAGAGACTGCTCGGTCCACATGCTGGGCAGGGCACGGTTGCTCTGCAGCTCCAGGCTCTGATGGTGTCAGGCCAAAGAAGCATTGGATCAGGTTCAGGGATCTGCGTTCTCCTTTGCTCTGAGACTTTCAGATAAAAAGGCAGTTGCACTGATTCACAGATGAGGCTGGTCTGAAGAGACTGTCCATGGATTGAAAGTTTCGTTGTAGACTTGAAAAGTTGCAAAAAGATCATTTGCTTGAGTTTGCATAATTTAAGGGAGCGAAAAGTTGGCTTCCGCTGCCGTGTCTCTCTGGAATGTTCTTTGTTCCGTGGGTTAGCTGACCATGGCTAGGCCAGAGATAGGCCAAGTTTCTCATCGCCCTGGTTGAGATACTTCCTTCTTGAAGATCTGAAGGAATTGAGTTTGTCTTCTCCTTCTCTCTCACAAACCCCTGGGGGGTTGGTTTAGCACCAGAGTTCGACCAATCAGCACACATGCTGAGTCAGAGTTGATCAGAGAAAAAGATCCAGAATAATGCAACCATTGTTTAGCGCTAACATTAGGCTACTTAGTTACAAAGGTAATACTGTTCAAAAGACAAGTTACAAAACGGTTAGATGAACGTGCATAACACAATAACATTATGTACAGTCAATTTAACTTGTGGACAAAGTCTGTTTTCCTTCGCTGTTTTCTAAAACCGCATAGTCTTTTTAGCGTTTTAGCCTTTGAAGAGAAAATGGCTATGCGAGTTCATTTTAATCCAAAAGCAGTAATTCGATGGACATTTTTTTTTCCAACGTTCAAAGCATGAAGTTTCTGCTTCTGCAGAGACAGTCATAAATCTTTTCGTGGGGGTTGTATGTGGCAGCACCTCATGTCCATTCCTGTTTTTAAATGGATTTGATCCTTATTTTAGAATTAAAATTAGTCTGTAGCTAATATATTTCTTTAATAAAAAAAACACATACAAAAAAACATTTACAAAGTATCGGCCTAAAATCGGTTATCGGCCAAAGCTTTCCCCATAACATCAGTGCACCACTAATAACAGTTGCGTTGTCATAAAGGTGGTACACTGATTTCCATTTTCAATCTCATGTATTCTTGCATCCCTAACCGTGGTGTCATAAAGGCCAAGATTCTAGAACGTCACTTTCAGACATGTAAGTGAGAGTTAGGTTCTGGATGACGAAGGAGCAAAACTGAAATGCTGTAACTGTGGGGAAGAACATAGCTCTGCCTACAGGGGTTGCAAGTTTGGCAAAAGGGCTGTTGAGGTGGAGAAAATTAAAGTCTCTCAAGGTATATCCTATGCAGAGGCAGTCAAGAAAGTGCCAAGGAAAGAGGTGACAGTGGATACGGTGGGGGGTGCCAGCACTACTCACAGCCAGAGCGAACTGAGAGAGACCAGCATTGCGCTCAGCCAGTGCGGAGATCACCAGGGTGAAATTTCCTAGTGCGGAGCCTCCAAGGGTGAAGCTTCCAAGAGTGCTGAGGATGTCTTGGTTCTGAAAAGGAAATAATTGTTCCTCTTTATGGTGGAAGTTATTAACTGTACTGCTCAAACGCAAAAGAAGTCTTTTAGTCTGGAGTTCAAAAGAATGGAGTCTAAGGAATAAAGTCTTCAGGACAAAGTCTAAAGAATAAATAATAAAGTCTAAAGACTGGCGGTAATGTAGCACTATGGATACCAACCGCCATAAAACCCCATCAAAGAAAAAGATACCAACCGCCATAAAACTCCACCAAAGAAAAAAGACCAGAATCACTTCTCATTTGGTTAGCGAACAGTGATCCACATTTCACTATCTCTCCTCAACGTTTTAACAAATTAACTAAAATTTAAAGCCCCCCGAAGCTTTAAAAATACCGTTATTGCTGAGCGCAACTGGTGAGTAGTCATTTTAAGCACTGGTTTTCAGTTCATCCTTTTCAAATCACACACAAATCAAGCTTCCTTCTTAGACCAGTTTTTATGCGTGTAACCGTAACGTTTCAATTTGTTTCAGACCAGTTCAAGACTTCGATCTGTCAAACAGATCGACTCAACTCAACATGAAGCATGGACACACATGGAGTGAGGAGGAGGACGTCTCAGATGCCTTAGATGCAGATCTGAGTGCCCAGAGTACGAGAGGCACAGAAACACCTGTAGAATACGTCTGTAGGAAGAGAAGGAGGACCCTCTGGGACGAGCCTGCAGGAGACACCCAGGATCCTGCCACAGCCGAGAGCCAGATAGTCCTTGAGCTTACACTAGAGCTTATGAGGACTAAAGCTGAACTTCAAGAACAGCTCCATAGGAACAGCTATCTGGAGCAAAAGGTGGAAAACCTTGAGAAGAATTTGACTGAACAGCACCAGAACATTCTGGCCCAACAAAGACAGCTGGAACAGCTTGCTTTGGTCAAAAGTGAGGAAAAGCTGAAGGTAGAGGAACAAGAGACCTCCCTTGCTCAGCCAGAAGAGGCTCAAATCATAAGTGAGAACCTCGAACATTGTCCTCTCAAAGATCTAATAGAAGAGATAACGGTGCATGTGGCTCAATATCAGGATAAGATGAAGTCTATGAAGGATGCACTTGACGCCTATGCTGCTCTATCTCAAAAGAAAATACAGGAACTTCAAGAGGAGCTCAGTACCAGAGACAATCTTGTACAGCAGTTAAATCTAGAAAAAGAGGCGAGCACTGAGACACAGTGCATGCTGAAGGATATTGTGAACGGACATGAACACTACGCTGCTCGGTTAGAAAGTGACATCGTAAGACTTGAACAGAAGGTCAGCGTCAGAAACCATCTCATAAAACAGTTACAACAAGACAAACAGGCCTTAGAAGAGAGTGCGATAGAGCTAGAGAGCTACTACATTGATCGGCTAAGAGAAGTCTTTAATATTTACCTGGCGGTAGTGAGAGAGAGGGATGAGCTGGCCCCTAGGGCCCCTCTTCGCTGGAGAGGATGATGATGGGAGCAGGTGACAAACATTGGCTGAGGTGAAGGTGCGTGCCCCCCAGACCTCGGTCTCTCTTCTTTATCTCCCCCCCTTACCATTGCCAAACTGGAAATAATATGACCTTGTTGCAAGTGGAATAATACAAGCCCACAATTTTTGCCAATTTAGTCTAAAGAATGTAAATGCTTAATCGGAATGATTTAATCACCCTACATGGTATGTTACTTCAGATTATTTCTCATATTTTATATTTGTATTTCTGTATTTACATTTGAATAATTTATACTGTATATGTGATGATGAATGTTTGAATTCTGTATGTCTCATGAACGCCTCTTGAACATGTTAATCTGTCCAGTCCATTTTGTCTGAGGCTAAGAAACATACGCATGTACAATAGGACACACTATTATTGTAAACATCCTGCTGTGTGTAATTTCCCTGCTTCCTTCTTTGTGTTTCTTGTGTGATACAATTGACGATTGAGCCACACGTCCAGAGGTGGAAGAAAACTCCTGTTGCAGCCATTGCCAATTGTTTGTAGACAAAATTACATGTTCTTAAAAGAATTGCATGAAAAAACACTTGAATAAAAAGAAATGTTCAAGAATCACAAGTCTGTAGATGTCTGAGATGTCATGGTGTCATTATGTACGTATAATGATAGTGTAAGTTTTTCAAGACACAGAACAGCCCATATTTCACAGCAGGAGCCACAGATCACAAGCCGACAGAGACAAACGACAGACAGTGAGACTGATGAGGCGTTAATGAGAACATCAGGCCTCTGTCTACAGCATCTGGAGCAGAGGAATCACCAAATCCACTATTCATTCTGCGCCTCTTCAATCCCCCCATGAGTCTTCTTGTATGGGACAGTTTCAACATGAAACATTTAGTATTTTATATTTCATCTAGTGGAGACAAATTGTATCCTGCTGTAGCCTAAATCTAGTTGTTAAAAATGTATAGTCTTTGAAAGAATCAGGTTTTTTTTTTACCAAGACAAATTCAATGAACGTAAAGTTTGCTGAAGAAAACGTCAAAGACAAGACAGGGCTCTGACTGCGTTTTTTTTACAAAACAGTAACAGAAATGTCACAGAACTAAAGACCCTACACTCACTATTGTCATGGTACAATTTTAGGTGTTCAGTGGTTGAGCTCTTTTGTAATGAGCAACAAAACTTACACCGGTCAGACTGGAAATAATCGACTAAAATGTATACTTTTACAATATTCTCATCCATTAAGTGCATTAATACAAGGATCCTCTTTTTTCCCAGATTATTGGCCTTCCAGGGAGTTCTGTACTGGGGAGTTTGTGTTTTTTCTCGTCCCACATTGTTTACATTTTGTTTTTATAGTTGCCCCCCTCTACTTTTCCTGTGCGTTTCAGCCGGTGCCTACTGAGCCATCTTAAGTGGGACCTGTCCTAACCCATTGCCTTTCTCCTCCTCTTTATCTGGATTAGTGTTGGTGTACCAAAAGCACTTGTCCTAACAGAATGCCTCTCATACAGACTGTCAGATTACTGCTGAAGCTCGCCTTCCCTCTGTCACCTCGCCCAAAGACTCTGGAAAATCACAGAATTGACTGCCTTTGCTCCATCAGTGTGAATGTGTATGTGCTGAGCAGTCAGGAAGGGCCCTATATAGCATCTGAGTGGAACAGAGTGCTGTCAAAACACTCAGTCCAGAGAATATCAATGATTACAGAAGGTGATGTGTCTGGTGGCTTCTCATATTCCAGGAAACATTTTGGTATTATTTGGGGCCTTTTCTGTGGGGTCTGGCATTTTACATTTTACATCTTAAAGTATCCAGAAAGCAACAGGCAGAAGGATATTATTATTATTGCTCAGTGTTCTATGTTGCACCTTAAGGCCGAGACAAGTTCCTATGTTTTGTGAATTTTGTTCTTGACAATGGCAATAAACTCTTCTGATTTCTGATTCTGCATATGACTTCACTGAGGAGTGAAGTGTTCAAACAAAGCTTGAAAACCCAAGAGAACACATCAAGAAATACTATTATTGGTTTATTTGGTCAGTAATTATGTAACTAATGTGAACATACATCACTCAATTTCGTGCGCATACAATAACAATAATAATAATATCAATAACAATAATAATAATAATAATAATAATAATAGGGCATTGTGGATATATCACTCTTATAGTGCCTATAATGGTGCAGATGGTGATTTAAACAGGACATACTCAGAGAATTCTCTCTCAGATCACAAAAAAACAGAAAAGCTCTTAAGCCAATTCCTATTCTCAAGTGGAAAAGGGTTAGTGCCAAAAATACATATTTCTGCAGCATGCATGTCTCCTGCAGGCTGAAAGCGTGCAGCTTTACTAGAGACTAAAAGACTACTAACGCATATGAGGATGAGAGGGAAAAAGTGGGGTGTGCCAAATTACCACTTGAAAACAACCCTCTCCACATTTGGGGGCTCCATATTCTCTGGCACAAAGTTGAAAGCAAAACACCAAAGTGGAAACAGATGTTCGGACGCACAGCTCTGTACTTTTACAGATATTCTGTTTAAAATGCATTCTCTCTTACATCTATCCCTCGGCCAAACATAACGGTAGAGGCTGGAAAACGAATGCGGGAAAACGGCGTTGTGAATATCAATGATCAGCGCGACCCAGTGTGACTTGTACAGAAAACTACTACTGTCCAGAGACAATGGACAGTTTGGACACAAAATCAAACTTCACAACACAGCTCTTTGATGAGAAGTACTGCTATAAAATAATAAAATGGGTCTATGGTCCTGCAGCTTTAAAATCCATATCAATGCAATAGCACTTTACAGCCTGAAGCCCTCACATGATCACAAAAACAAAACAACTCTTCAGCAGAGCAAGGAATAAAAACAGGTTAACAGAGATTTTGAGATGGACTTAAGGGTAAAAACAATATAGAAACACTTTTATTAGCCTTAATAAAGTGTGAACAAAGACTTAATGAACATATAGTTAATTAAGTCGTTACTATGCTAGAATCATTCTTTTTTTAAAACTATGTTTGCTATACATGCCTTCATTTTCTTTGGATGCCTTCTTTTCTAATTTTGTTTTTTATCCCCTGTGTTTGCTCTTGTCTTATACTGTTTTTCAGTTGGATGTTAATTGTTATAAAATGTGCAAATTAAACAAATGTACATGTTCATTATTAAGTCTAATTCTTTATTAAGGCAATTAAAAGTGTACTTACCAAAAATGCTGGTATTTTCCCATAGAAAATTGCTAATAACTGAACTAATACTGCACAAAGGTCTCTATGGGGGACACATTAAAAAACAAATAAGTCAAATTATGAACAAATAATAGACATCTAAATCATACTTATGAGTACTGTTCTAATCAAATACAAAAATTGTGAAATCAAGTAATCGAGGCAATGAATATTAACTCTTTAGTGCATTCAATGTGCACGACGTAGGTGCACAAAAATGACAAAAATTGAAAAAAATTAATACATCGATTTTTTTTTTAAATTGAGTATCCCGATATCGATAGTCAGATGATATTTTGTCAATCCAACAGAAATGTGTTAAAACATGTCTTTAAACGTTTTAGTTGAGAGTTAATTGTCATACAAATGTGAAATGTCTGTAAAATGATCCCCTGATAGCCTCATTTGAAACATTACGATGTATCTTTTATTTTTTTCATTTTTTATTTCTAATCAGCTTTATGTACCATTTTTTCCCTATAAACCATGCACTCATTATTCAAATTTTGCATATTTTCATAACAAATTCAATACATTGTCATAATCGAGCAGCCCTAATTGTGGATGAAATGAATGGCTTTTATGAGATCATGAAGGAAATGCAGTGATTATACTTCTACAAATCTTTGGTGATTAACTTTCTAGCATTTGTCCTGGTTTTGTAGAAGAGGATGTGCTGGAGCTGTGGGACCAGCTGCACAGGGAAAGGGAGGGAGGGACGTGCTTTCACAAATCTTCGGAAAAGGAGAAGCAAGAGAGGAGGAAGTTGAAAACAAGCCCTCGACATGAAACACCCTTTAGGTCTAAGAATAAAAAGCAGAGATGATGCTGCATATGACGTTATTCAAAAGAAAGAAAAGAGTCTATTACATCACATGATCTGGAGCCACTTGACACACCGGACAGATGATGGGATTTAACAATATTATATTGTATTATTATGTGGACTGTGAATACACAAAGCCTTCCTTGACTTTTGTCTTTTTTCTACTTTTTGCAGCATTACAATCTCTACAATGTTTCACTATTTGTTTATAACACTGCATGTTTTGTATTATGATTGTTATTAACACACGGTAACAAACATCGTCTTAAATAAAGTGGCATTAGTCAGTAGCACTGGTTATGTTTACATGCACAACAAAATCTGATCATTATCTAATTTCTGGATTCATGAGATTAGCTAAATGTTACATCCGATGTGAGTTATTTCTGAATGTTCACATCTGTGCAGGTTTTGACAAGAAAAATAATACACAAAAGGAAAACTAATGTGGCAAAAAATGAAGAGAAAATGGTAAAGATTGAAAGAATAATACATGCATTGTACTGCGTCTTCCAAATACAGATTGCTCTAAAAAATATATATATTAAAAAATACATTGCTATGTTCACATGCAGACCAACATCTGATTATAATTATAATCAGTTTATTATTTAAATGACCTAAATTAAAAGGGGATGTGGGTAATTTGCGGGACCAGGATCAGAAAGAACTCGGATGATTTAGCTGTTTACATATAATTTTAATAATCTCTTTCAAATCTATAATAACCAGATCTTGAATGAACATGTAACCGCTGCTACTGATTAACTGACACGTCAATTTCACTGTAAACACGCACCAAAAATCAGAACCAGTTTAATTATAGAGTTATTTGATTATTCTATTTATCCGATGAGTACTGGCCATGCAAATGTGTCCGGAGAGTTTGCCTATTCGTTCAGTCTGACTGGCCCCTCTTGCCAAGGACCAAAATAGAAGAGGAACTCCCCTGCAGCCTAACCCTTGGTCGGACACTTTACTTAGAGATAAATACGCGTCTCAAAGTCCGGTTGAGATCCCTCACCTGAACCGCGGCGAGTCCTTCAGGCACTCCTCAAAATCCACCATGATTTTCATGTTGGCGCAGTAGAAGGAGCGGACTGGCGCTGTCTTTGCTTCAGCACTAATCCAGGCTAATTAGCTTGTTTGCTAGCGTGTCCGTCCCACAGCAGCTGCCCCTCTGTCTCTGCGTCTCTGCCCTGTAGCCAGCCCCACAGGACCGCGTCTACGGAGGAACAACCCAAGCGATGCGACCATATAACGGCTTATACTGTCTTCACGAGCACCAGAGACACTGAAATAAAGACGGATGCGGCGGTCAATCCCGAAATCAGAAAGTGTCGTCCGGTAGCGCGGTCATAGCAGCCACAGTGGAAAAGAAGCTTTCTCAACGCAGTCGGTTACTACAACCACACACACAGATCGTCTATGCAAGAGCGGCGAACAAGCGCGCAATTAAAAGCACAGGTTTATTCCAACGGATTCTCGCATTTACCCGTGTCCTAAGAGTTAGTAACCAAACCAACATTACGTTAACGTAAATGTGTGTAAGTGTATCTATATATACACACACACACATATATATACACACATATATACACACACACATATATACACACACACACACACACACATATATATACACATATATACACACACACATGTATATATACACACATATATATATTATATAATGTATATTTAATCGACTGTGTACGGGGACATACGTACGATTGAGTGATGAGTCTGTCTAGTAAACAACCTTTGTATAGGTTGACAGGCACTTCCTGATTCTGACGCTGCGCTTGCTGTGGCTGAGAGACTTGGGATTGGCCTATATCCTACATAACATCTACTACCACTGCATTCATTTACCACACTGCTAACGATAGTAACATGTTTACTCTGATCTTTCCCAACTCTTTGCATAGAAATTTGACAACCAATTTAGTTTTGGCATCTTCACTTGACATACACATGAATGGAATGCAATCTTCGCCAAAACACAGGATAATCAGCAAACTAAGACACGTCTCCTCCTCTTAGATCCCATTACCCTCCAGAACTTAAATACTGCGATGTTCTAGCACCATCTGGTGTTTTTTTTTTTTTTTTTTTTAAGACCATAGACAATAATTGGAATATGCAGGAATCATGTAAATAATTTTTTTTTATTTAGGTGGAAGGGGAAAAACATGCCAATCAGGAAATTAAAAAAAGATTGATAACCCATAAAGCAGTGCAGATTTGACCACTTAACAGTCTTCAATATTCAAAGTATTTGAAGAGAAAGAAACATAACATGAAATCTTATTTTACACAAAAGTTCAAAAAGAAAAGAGGCACATTGTAGATATCCACCAGGGGATGATCATGTCAGTTGTTTGGGAAAACAGTTTAAGATTACAATTGTAAGTGTCAACACAGAATTTACATTTAATACAGTGCATGGTGTTTTAATGAGCTCCGGAAAGGATCCAAAGAAACAACATTTGAACATTAGAAAATACTGTAGCCTGGGTTCAATCTTTGTCAGTCGTTTGGTTTTAGTAGTTTTTTGTATAATGGGGTATTAGGGAACCTATAGAAAAATCCTTGTAGTTGGTTTTAGTCCATAAAACAAGACTCAGTCAACCAGAGCATTAAACAGGGGGAAAAATAAAAAAAACAAATGTTCAAATTCAAACAAAACCATAAAGTCTGTAAATAAGTTTACAATTACCTAATTAACCCTGAAGTCTCCAAACATGCCTCCCATTTTAAGACATGGAAACAACTGCAAGTGTTGTGACATTATTAACCCGCCCTCGTAACCTTTAGTTGTTGGTACACTTTGCCAACAATAATTTCATGCTTTTCCTTTTTATCAGTAGCTTAGCAAAAAATGCAAAATTTTCGGTGTCATGCAAGACTAGAATAAAAAATAACATTACAAATTTGGCAGCTTTACAATTACAAAGCATTTACTTTAAAGAAGCACTGGTGGCGTTTTATGCGGCTGTAGAACTATTCAGTAGCATGTGCTTAGTCAGTGTTAACATTAATGGAAATTGTTTCAACTCTTGTTTTTACCACAGACAGGAAATACCAATTATAGGTTTGTCAGAAATGGATGTATACTTGTTATTATAAATTGGGATATTTATAATTTATATTTTCGTTTTAGTAACATTTTAAAAATACATTTTTGTGCTACCATGACAGATTGAGAGAAAATAAACTGATGGCACAGGACAGAGTAAATTAAGATCAAGAGGTAAAATTGAGAAGGCGGAATAACGATGGTAAATCCAAATCAATGTTACTATTCATACAAAAAGCAAGTGTTGTTTGTTTTTTTGTTTTTGTTTTTTTCAGAGAAGGCAATGAAGTTTCCCCAAATTTAGGTTTCTTAAGATGTGACTCCTGCACGCTGTCCACACCAGGGAGTCAAAGAGCTTTAGTGTTGCTCTTGCTTTCAGTGCACACATGACTGAGTCCACTGTAGAGGATGGAGTGGGCGAGTCTTGGCATGGGTGGGAAAACACCATATTCATCTTGAGGTTTATTTATTTAGGAAATGAAAAACCAGTGATCTAAAAACTTGTATTGCACAAAACTGTTTTCTGTTGATAGATGGGTGAGTTAAGTAGCAGCATTGTCCATCTCGACTGGATTTACAGTTGAACCACTAGCCAAACGGTCAAAAGCCTCACCTATGAGTCCAGAGATTCAGCTAGAGGACAAAGAGAAAAGAACATGTGGATGTAGAAAAGAGAAACTGAGGAATGTTACTGTCAAACTGATTAATTCATGCCGGAGACACACTGGAGGATTTTAAGCCCAAATTTTCAAACTTTGCTTTGCTACAATGATTGCGCCAGGTTCCTTAACACCAGCATGCAGTGTGGAGTAAATATACCACTCTTGTGCCTTACGCACAAAAAGAGCAGATGCAGAGACAAGCCAGCTCACACCAGCTCGTATCAAATAGGTTTAGTCCCAAACCCCTTTGATCATGTGACCCTTTAGTAGTCCTTCATGAGCCGCAAAGTGTGTGGCGTTGCAGTCCTTATGAGTGTGTGGTCAATAGTCGATGCAAAATGTTTACATGTCTGAGGTCTATACTTTTTTATTATTCATTTTGTATGTCTTTTAAAAATATTAAAACCTCTAGTGTGTCCCTGGCTGGACTGGAATAGACTGGCCACAGCCAGCGCTCTTTACCTTCCTGAGGAGGGTCCACACTGATCTCCTCCGTCTCCTCTGCATCCTCCCGAGCCTCCTCTGTGTCATCTCTCATCTCCTCATCTTCATCATCCTCTTCATCTTCATCTTCTTCAAGTTCACTGGCAATGAGCTGACGGGCCAGTTTGATGTTGAGTCCCTCATTGTAGTGCATCTTCCTCATCATCTGAAACTGCTTCTTTTTGGCTGCCGAGAGTAGGAAACAGATTCTTTTTCACCGTTGCATTTGAAAATCAACTGCAAAGCTAACCTAGTCTGGTTTAGCAAGATCTCTCTCATTCTTAAAAAGACAATCTTCAAATTCCCTGCCCTCTGCAGCGCCTCCAGGACCAAAGGCTCTTTGCAATCTTGTTTGTTTATTAACACTGAGGCATGGTTTGCAGGTAGCGCCACGTTGAAACAGACAAGCAATTTGGCCAAAGTCCCTTTCAAAACAGCCCAGGATACTGGGAATTTGTTCAGAAAAAGTCCAAATAAACTTAACTTCAGAGGTTAAAAGTGACTACATGAACAATAGTTTAATAATTGTATTGTAACAGAAAACTTGGATTGATTAATTAACCCATTGCTTGTCTTTTTTTTTTGTGAAGAGATGGTGAGTACATTCAGAAGTGTCTAAAGAATAATGGCAAATAGAATTGACAAATAATCCTATTAATAAATACAGTAATAAACATACTGAACTGAAGCAACTGAACATTTACCTTGTTCTTCAGGGGTGAGTTCTTCTTCCTCTTCTTCACTGCTCTCCTCCTCCTCCTCTTCTTCTTCTTTCATAAATCTGGGCTCAGAACCTTCCGCAGCAACCAGTCTAAAATAAATTTAGATGAAAATATGAGTAATACTAGAGTACTAATGCTGTGAAATGTTAGGTAGAGCAGCTCAAACCCTCTAGAACAATAGCAACAGAGCAGAGGAAGTTTCCTTTTAGTCTATTAAAACAAGTTTGTTCCATCATCACATTATGTGGCCAACCAACAACAATCTAAAGCAACACAGTGAATTTATGGAGCAAGAGACAATACAACAGGGCTGAGTGTTATTTAATTTCTTCATACTGATCATTCTCAATTTTCTATATTCTGAATCTATTTCATATCAAGGCAGATTTCCAATCAGTCTCATTTAACTAAAAAAAATAGCCCAATTTCAGCCTCCAACGTATGAACTCTGCTCCACACCTCATGTGTTTACTGACAGGACTGTTGACCTGATGAAGGAAAGAACAAAGCATATAGTTGGCAATTTAACATGACTGACCTATATTAAAATGTGATGAATTGCTCAGCCAAACAGAACAGTATGTATTTTATATAACAGTATTTAAGTGTAAAAAATGCTACAAAACTACCGACAAATCTACCCTGCAGTGTCTGGTAAACAACCTCATACATCATATTAGTTAGACATAATCAACGTTATGTCCAGCAGTAGAACCAACTTTCACCCTTTTCAAATCAATTAGTAAGGTCAACATGTCCAAAGTTTAGTATAACACGTCGCCTCAATCTTCCAAACGTGGTGTGGTGGTTTTAAGAGTTGCATGTGTATAGGGCTGCAACGATTACTCGAGTAAATCGAATAATTCAATTACAAAAAAGCTTTGATTATTATTTTATTGCCTCAATGATTCGTTTAATTTACATATTTAATTAAAAACTCGCGAATCTGTAGCGCACAGAGCGCACGGAACGCCCTGTGGCGCTTTTGCTTTACGCAGAGCTTGTTCTGCTCGAACGAAAGCGCAACAGAGAGAGAGAGTGGCGCGTTCCAAACTCACGAGTGCGACCGGGAAGTTTTGTTGTGTGAATGAGCCCGGTGTCCCGAGCTGCAACTCTAACCGCCGCAACTAGCTCCTAACAGCTCCCACCTAATTAAGTTTCACATACAAATGTCTTATTTTAAGTGACATGACATATTGCAAATTAATTCATAGCTACTGTTAACTGTTTACAAACAGTCTGGTGACAAGTTAATTAGTCCTTTTATATATATTCTTTATATACAAACAGAACAGTTCGGACTGAAGTGAAATGTTGCTGTTTTCGGGACAAACTTATGAGAAATTAGGAATTAAATGTGTTATTTTAAGCAGAAACTCCATTTGTTATTTGTTTACTACTATGAACTATAACATTTATTTAAAAAAATATTTAATATGCTTTTAAATGGTTTACGGCATGTACAAAAAAATTTACCGAATACTCGATTAATCGAAGAAAAGAATCGATGGATTACACGATTACAAAAATAAATTATGGCTGCAGCCCGATGTGTAGTTGTTACCCCCTCGGCGTCGCCTCCCGGCCATGGCCATCTATCTCTCTATCTCTCTATCTCTCCATTTTTTCCAAATGAAGCTTACTTTGATGCAAGGTCAGCGGCTGTGAGGGCGCTTTGGCCGTCTGAGTCACTCAACACCCCTTCATCGTCATCATCCCCGACCATTCTGAAAAGAGAAACAATTTCCATTTTAATACGTACACTTACAAATTATTTCTATGTCACAGGGTGTAGTATAAATGGTGAGCGCGTAACAAAGCAGAGGACATAAAGCGAAAGAAATTATGTGTGAAGGTTGACCTTCCATGCAGCACTGCGTGACAATAACAAACCTGCTGAGCTGGCCATGTAACAACAACACGATCAAAGCTCAACTCTGAAACATAAAGCCTTTTACCTACTGCTGAGACAATACTAGAGTAAAAGAGACACATATTGTATGTAACCTGTTATAAGGAGTGCTTGGTTCGTCGATCTTCATCAGCCCGTAGTCTTTGTCAGCTGGATGGTATGTGGCTAGTATATTCATCTCGTCCCATTTCGTTGATTTTTTTCTGTAAAAAAAAAAAAACAGTTGTATCGTCAGTTGGCCAATGACAGATTTTGCCAATTGAAAAAAAGTCCATTAGTGAGAGCTCAGACAAAAGGCAGAGTAACATAAACTGCAAGGCCAAATCAGATACAACATTTCCATGGTTAAACTGGGACACTGTATGCTCTAGTTTCAAGTAAAACACTGAATTTAAATTGCTTAACAACAAGCTTTACTACAAATGTTTTCTACAAGAAAGCAATACCCTTTTCATCTCGATTTAGTTTCTCTCGCACACACACACACCGTTAGTTGAGTCCGGTTGCATAACACCTCATCCTCTTACCCCTGCTTTAATTAATTTTAGTCTGCAAACGTAAACCATAACTAAAAATGTGAAGACTTTGCTGTGTGCAGCACTGCGGACACACGAAATATAGAAATTGGATCTGTTGAAGTGTCCAACAGCTGGCCATTGACACATCAGCAACTCATTAAACAGAGTGAGCCATCATTCAGAGTGGAGATATCAGGTAGAGTGGTCAGAGGGGAGTGAGAAGACCAGCTCCGACTGTAATCAAAATACACTTTACAATGAATGAGATATTTGGTTTTATGGCAGCATCCATCAATTATACAGGTGGTGTCATATGGACCAGCAGTGGCTCAGTGGTTAGAGAGTTCACCCCCCAACCTGAAGTGCAAACAGACTACTTCTGTGTAGTCTGCCCCCAGGACATCTGTGGCAACAGAAGTAGTTTGCCAACAGATTGGAGTGAATGAATATGACTTTCTGAACCGCTTCAGCTTTAAAAGTAAATACAGATTATTGGAAAGTAAATATAGTTGCTGTTGTTGTTGTTATTATTATTACGTATTTGTTATTATTATGTTATGTTATATTATGTTTCAAACGTGTTTAAATTATGACTTTATTTGATACTTAATTTTAAGTATAGTGCTATTTATAGGTAGTTCTGCAGATTAGTTTGGTTTATCCTGGTAAAGTAAAACAAACAATGAAGAGATTGTGTCAGAACATGCCACATATAAAACTGTGCAAAGTGCGTGTTCACAGGAAGCAGGCATTTTATAAATTACACACTGTAAAATATATACTGTAGGTCCTGGCTTCATCTGCTCATTGTCAAGTCAAGAATATGATGACTGCACAGAAAACATATTTAAAAAATATAAAAACAATGATAGCAATGCTTCAGAAAAGCCAATGACCAAACATTACTGTGAGGATTTAGTTCCTAATTGCACAGTCTTTCCAGAATTTGTGCTACTTTTGCCGCTACAAAACCAGCTTCGATTGTACGTACTTCCTTACTTTTAGTGAAGAAATTACACATAAAAGAAGATAGATAGATAAATATGCAAACAGTTCAATGTGTCAAGGCCATCTTATATGTGGGTCCCCTACAACGCTGTAATACACTATAGGGTATGTCATTATTTAACCAACGTACAGTAGGTAGATCATTTTAGCTGGTATGGTGAAGCTAGCAATGGCTATTCACACATTTTATTTATTCCTTCAAGCTATTTAATCAAAAGCAGTGACGGAGAGCAATTGGCGTTTGTGATTTCTGGATAGTTATGGACAGCTATGACAGTGTGAGCTACAAAGTTCCTGATCGAAGCTAGGTTCGCTTAGCTTTAAGTGCTAAACTCCATAATGCTAAATGGACACTTGAGAGGCTAACAAGTGCATAGCTAGCTCTCATCTTCCTCGAACTTCACAAACGGTTCAGACTTACTGCTGGTCATCCTCTGAGAGTCCAGGTTCGAGGACGTCTCCAGGAGCGTCAGTGGACAGCGTCTGGACGGTGGTCCCAGAGCTTTTGTTTTTTAGGATACCTTTTATCGGTCGTGGAGCTGCCATTCCGTAAATACGCAGCACCGCGTTGCCACGCTGACCGCCTCCCTACTCTGTAAGTGTAAATACTGTCCCTCGCTTACAAAAAACAATCTATGGTAAAAGGCAAACCCTCATAACTTGGATATTGAGTTAAACTCCAGAAGAGAAAGCTCCTTTTTGCGCTCCAGTGGCGGTTCAGCTGCATCCCATCATGTGTGCGCCTGGTCAGAGCACTGCCCGGGTCAGCCGCCAGGCGGCACTAGAGTTATCGCGAGATTAAATGATGCACTTGCTTGTACTGTTTTTTGGTGTAAGGCTCTACAATGGGCTCCACCACCTGCTTGTCTCCTTGGATGTTATTTCTTCACCTGGTATGGTCCAAATTACGACATTTAACTTTAACTGATCTTGAATTAATCCAAATTCAATTGTTTTATTGCTCAAAAACAGCTGAAAAAATACATTGTGCGGAGTCACTTCTCCACAGATATGACCAGTAACTTGGTCTGGTGGCGTCATCATCTTGTCTCCATGGAGAAATATAAATTTAATCCCATATTATAGAAAATTCAGGGAGAACCACAACATCTCCATGCATCAGGTGGCCCCCCGCCCGAAAGGTTACATAGTGGTCACAATGTATACAGCGCTTTTCCACCTTCAAGGCACTCAAAACTCTTTACATCTTTACCATCTTTGTTACCTTTTCTTATCTTACACTTACCCACTGTCTGATCGGCAGCCAGTTCATCTTCATACGCGTTAGTATACACAGTCCTTGACCATGTGACCATGTTCAACTGCACTTTTCAAAAGGGCTAATGCTATTGAACGGTTTAAAAATATGCAAGTTTTTTTCGGCAAGACTATGGGGATAAGGCACTTTCAGTGTCTCTGTGGAGTGGATTGTGCCGACAGGATGGACAGGTTGTACAAATGTACAAATGTGTTTGTGACTAATTTACAGGCAAAGCCAGAGTTGCCATCAGTATTAAGTAGTAATTCAGTCAGGTCAAATTATTGCAGTTCCCGATTTAGTGCACCGTATTTACCTATTATTATTATGATGATGATGACGCTGATGATGATGATGATGATGATGATGATTATTATTATCATTATGACTCATCTGGACTGACTTCTGATGGAGATATTTTTCTAGGGATCTGTTGTAGCCACTCCAGTTTGGGGGGGTCACTGCCCCGACTTTTGCCTTCACCTTCTATGCCTACTCCAGCTCTTCTCTGAGCCCTTGGTATTTCTCAGTTTTTCACCATCACTTGGTATTGCCACTTCAACCACAGCGGTTTATCTCCTCAGTATATATCGCAATAGACTAAAATCGCAATACATATTGTATTATGTATTAGGAAATTCCAACTGTTTCCTAATGCATGCCCTTTTGATTTCATATATGTTTCATATATGTTGTTTTTATTATTGTTCAGTGTTTTATGTTGCACCTTAATGCCGAAACAAGTTCCTATGTTTGTGAATTCTGTTCATTGACAATGGCAATAAACCTTTTCTGATTCTGATTCTGGGTATTAACACACACGTACATACTGCTACTTCACTTAAAAATAACAAGAATACCTGTTTTTAACCGGTGGCGAATGGGTGGGAATGATCTGAAGGCAGGAGGAGCAGAGGAGAGTTTAGGGGCCTTAGGAGGAACAGAGGGGACCTTAAGGCCAATTCATACTTCATAATAAGCAAGAAGTTTATCCATGTACCAAGGGGCTGCGAGAACAAGGCTAAACTTTGTTTTGGCATTCATTCATCAATAGCAGCACCCTAGCCGAACTCCTCTAGACCCCGCCCCCCGCGATCCCCAACAAATGTTTCCAGGCTGTTGCTATTATTATCTCAGACAGCTCAGTTTATATAATTTAGTAAAGAACAAGAAGGGAAAACTGCCAAAACAAAGACCGTAAGAGCAAAATTCTGTCATTTTGTTCTTACAGCCCGAGGTGCACAAACAAACTTCTTGCTTCTTATGAAACCTTTAGTGGCCTTTAGTAGGACAAACAACCTCAGCAGCAGAGTAGGTCTTGATAGGAAAAGCAAAGAGGGGCTTAGCAGGAGGAGCAGGAGGAGCAGAGAGGGGCTTAGCGGGAGGAGCAAAGAGGGTGGAGGAATTCAAGCATGAAGGAATAAATATAAAGCCAGGCTGAGGAGAACCAAAAGGAGCAGATGAACAGGTGGACCTGAGGAATTAGGGGGAGAAACAGATTTACCTAGAACAAAGGAAGAAGGCAGCACAGAGAAACTCAGCTGAGGGCCCTGAGCGTCTAGAGAAGGTAGTTTAGGGCTCTCAACAGGACAAGTAAGCTTAGAAGAGGAGAAGACCTTGGCAGGAGGAGTAGACATTAGCCCAAGGGCCTTAGCAAGTGTGGCAGAGGGGATCTTTCGTAGCAGGAGTCGCATGGGTCTTAGTGGCCTTGGTAAGAAAAAAACATCTCCAGGCAGGAGAAGTGACAGGCTAGGAGCTTAGCAGAAGGACCAGAGGGGGGCTTAGGCTTTGAGGGAGATACAGGGTCACCCAGAACAAAGGAAGAAGAGTCCTGAGCGGCTGGAGAATGGAGTTTAGGGCCCTCAGCAGGATAAGTGAGCTCAGGAGGAGCAGAGAGGCGTTTAGGATGCTTATCAGGAGGGAGGAGCAGAGAGGAGTTTAGGAAGCTTATCAAGAGGAGCAGAGGAGCTTAGTACACATATCAGGAAGAGCATAGAGGATCTTAGGGCATTTATGAGGCGGAGCAGAGAAGCGTGGACGCTTATCAAGAGGAGCAGAGGAGCTTAGTACACTTATCGGGAAGAGCATAGAGGAGTTTAGGGCATTTATGAGGAGGAGCAGAGAGGATTATAGGATGCTTATTAGCAGGAGCAGAGAGGAGATTAGGACACTTATCAGGAGGAGCAGAGAGGATCTTAGGACACTTATTGTGATGAGCAGTGAGAAGCTTAGGACATTTATCAGGAGGAACAGAGAGAACCTTAGCACATTTGCCTGGAGAAGAGAGAGGGGAGGAGAGAGAGCAGAAGAGGAGGAGGCAAAGCTCCAGCCAGGCCTGGCAAACAGTGGAGGGGGGCCCCAGGCTTATCAGAGGCAGGAGGAGCAGAGGCCGAAAGAGCAGAGGAAGAAGGGGTGTGTGTGTGTGTGTGTGTGTGTGTGTGTCGGGGTTCTGATCAGGAGGTCTGGACGCCTAAAGGAACACTGGGCCAAGAATCACACAGATCTGTGAAGAGTAACATAATGTGTCAGACCCCACCGCTAACAGGGCTCACATTCAAGAGAACAGGACGTATAGGGCTCAGAACAAAAAGGGCCTAATCTCACTTTACAAGACAGGCCATGACTAATCTTAAATAATGGCAAAACATTGCATAGGTTTGCCAATTTTGGGCATAATTTTGACAACTTTTTAAAATATGCAAAATAATTTATGTATACCTTAAAGGTTTTAGCACTAATTGGATAAGTTCTGCTTTGGCGGTCTAAATGATTTCAATAGATTCATGGACCCGACGTGCAGCTTCAAGTAAAAGTGATTACTCTAGGTGCATTTCCGTGCATTTCATGCAGTTCTGGTCTTTGTTTTTGCTGTCACGTGGACAAAATGTTTACGTCTAGAGCAGTAGTTTCCGGTGAATACTGATTGACGTGTGATCGGGCCAATCAGAGGCCACAGAGACAGGTTCATGGCGGAAATGTGCGCCTCATATGAAGCTACCGCAAACCGAAGCAGCTAACCGAGATTATACTGAAATGCTAACGTTCAAGATTTCTGAACTTTAGTGAAACGAGATGGTATTGATGTCAAGTTTTTTCGGCTATACGCACTTATTTCTGGACGACAATTAGTAAAGGAGCGATGATATTGTCAACCGTCAGTTTCCTGGCTACATCTCATTTCCAGGGTGAAATTCAGGTAAACACCCTCCGCAGCAGCTAGCCTCGTATTCTAGCGCTAAGCTAACGGGACTGGCCGCTCTGTTCCCCCCAGCAACTGTTCTCAGTTTTGTGCCTGTTTGTCGTCGAGGTCTGTGTGTTTGACTTCCATATGTGCTGACTGTAGTATCTATATCGTCCTTTTAAATAACTTAATGACAGTAAAGTCTTGTAATGGAGTGACCGAGTAATTTAGCGTAACGTTAGTAGCTATATGTATAATTAAAATCATGGGTAGATTTAACAAACTAAAGTAAATTGAGTGTTCAGAGTTTTTATGTAGCCAATTTACTGAATAATATGATGTCTTTCTTTCACTTGGGACCACAACTTATTTAAAAATGCCTATATTATAAAATGTTGTTTCCATTAATGATAACTGATTTTTAATTAGGCTGATTACTGTTTTATTTTTCCCCTGCTATGTAAAGTACCCTCCCTTGTCAACTATTTTGATCTGCGGTGGAAACAAAATTATCCACCTTGTCAACCCAACAATTTTAGTCTTTTTTAACACTATAATAATTATGCAGCATTGTTATTAGCTAACACTTCCCTTCACTGACATGATTTTGATTAGAACACTTAACTATGCGTTTGTCTGCTTCAGAGATCACATGCTTCAGTTTCTGATCCTCTGCAGGTTTCCCCATTCTGTATGAGACATTACCATGCTAACTACGTAACTATGCTGTTCATGTTGGAGGGTTGATTGTGTTTTAAAGGAAAGGCAGTTTAAAACAAAGGTTATCTTTGCTTCTGGAAAATGGCAGAACACACAATTGTGTTGTCGTCTGAAATGTATCAGATTTCCATTGACTAATAGTTTGAAATGATAATGTCAACGATAAGCTTTTTTAATTTTTTTTATTGAGAACTCTAAAGCAAATGATCTGTCAGTCAAAGTCTGGTTTGAAGCAGATGTCAGACTAGAGGAATTTGACTTTTTGTTTTTAAATGGTAAGGATTAAAAGTAGGGCGGGGCTATAAAATTGTGATCTTATCCTTGTGACGATCGGCTATTTTGGTCATAGCGTGATTCTCTATTTCTCCATTTTATGTAGCTTTCAGCTCAAACTTAAACACTTTTCCCCACCCATTCCTATTATCGGTCCGCCACTGTCATGCTCAGAGTGAGTGAAAGCTAGCTTCAACCAACCGCTGTAAAGTGTGAACTTTAATAAGAAGAACATTACGTGCTATATTGTACTGTAGATTAAACAATGTTTTTTCAAAATGACATAATCACTGTTTTAGCTAAAGTAGAGTATTGTGGTTTTCACCATATGCAATCATCGGCCTGTGTCATCGTTTTAATGTGTTTTTTGTAGGTGTAAAGACAACAGGTCGTGTCGGCAGGGCTTGCTGTTTGTAGAAGGTCAAGCAAGCAGCTGATCGATGCCAAGATGCTGCTTTCTCTGGGAATGCTCATGCTCTCTGCCACACAGATCTACACCATCTTCACAGTTCAACTCTTTGCCTTCCTCAACCTGCTACCAGTGGAGGCTGACATTGCTGCTGTAAGTTTTTTCCAAACACAAATTTAAATTTTTTATTTTGGGGTTTTAAAAAAATGTTTATACACGAGATAATGTGCTGTTTTATCAATTGTTTTTCAGTATTCCTTTGACAATAAAACTGAGACTTTTGATGATCTTCCTGCAAGGTTTGGGTACCGGCTTCCAAGTGATGGGCTGAAGGTGAGTGCTTCGTGCTGTGGGGGACGTAATAAATTCATATTTTCTTTGAGACATCATAGAGTCTTAACAAATATTTTACAGCATATTTCACTGTACATAATTTTTTTGTCATTGCCATAATCAAGCATATGTAGCCAAATCATCCAAGCCAGTCAGATTCAATCATGGCTTTGTTCATAAATGATGTAATAACCGGTGTTGTTTTGATGGGGCAGTATAGCTCTCCGCCCTCTTTCTGCACACTTGTTGATCTAAACAGTGAGAATGATTCATGTCCTCTCACTGAGCTGCTCATTGTGACCAAGAACATTGTTATTGCCCAAAGCCTTTGAGCAATGCAAGCATCAAAGTGGTGAAATATTTTTACAGAAAGCTATTACTTATAATTCCAAGCTGTGACTCGCCCAGACAGTGAATTAAAGAAAATGTTTTTGAGTGAATCATCTGGTCTTGTCTTAATGAATATTAAAAACATATCTTACATTTTACTGATTGTGTAATAGTCTGAGTTAACAATCCTCTACATGCTGTTTTAGAACTTGATGTACAGCGATAAAACAAAAAGTTTCTGGTCTCAATCAAAGCATTCTAAATATTAAAACATATGTCTCAAAACAACATATGATTGTGGGGCTAAATCAAAGCTCTTGGCCATTTTCAAACTACTAAAGACTAAAGAGTGCATTATGTTCCAACAAGGAATTGGATGGTTCCCGCTTGAACTCATTTGATTGATACTGGCAATTTTTTAAACTATTGTCGCAGGTTTTGGCTTTAAAGCCAATGCTGTTGTGGCAGCCTTAATATTCAAAATGACTTAAATATGTGACAATTAAACAAAACACAACTCCAGATAAGTTTCTTTTTGGAGACACTAAATTTTTACATTTTATAATTGTTTTTATTCAGACTGTTTGCTTGTGTCAAAATATGTTTCATGTTTCATGTCACAGTATCTTTGTCAAGTTTTCAAGCTACCACACACATTATACTATTTTTTTTAATGCAAATCGTATGTTAAAAAAAAAAGTCTCTATATTTGTCTCTGATGCCATTAAAGTACTCCGCTCTAAAAGCTCTTATAATATTTCACTTGTATGAACAATTGGCATCACAAGGCTGTTTATCCCTCTGGTATTCCCTTCAGACTGAAACTTTTTTGCAACAGCAATCAAACATATTTTGTTAAGTAGAATATGTACAATATAATAATGATGGCAAATAAAACCGCTTCCCAAATGGGAAGTTTCATTTGACTGATTGAACAGCATGTTGTTTGCACTGGCTTTTTATTTCCTGTTCCAAACTTCTTCATTTTGTTCCATATCTACAGGCTAGTATATTATTTACATGATTGCTTCTGACAGTAGCAGTACAAGTTTTAGAGGTTGTTTGGTAAGGATATAAGATGTCTGTTGTCCTCATGTTTTTTTTAAAATTGACTTGAAGTTTACCATTACAGTTGAAATAATTTGTGTATAGATATAATGGTATGAGATACTGCGCTGATGCACACAGCGTAACACATTTCTCACTACATTTCAGTTGAATTAAAAGGTAAAGCCAAGTTTTTGGACAAAAATGGCTGGACTGTTGTCTGGAACTTCTGTCATCAGAAGTGTGAGGCTGCAGGCCCAGATCTGGGGGAGGACACCCAGACCCCCTTTTTAGAAGAGTATTGCCTTGGTCTTTCAAAAAAAAACAACATACGAATGAATCAAAGGGGCCTGTACGCCATTGCTGTTTCTAAGTCATGTACCATTTGACACAAACTATGCATTGCACATTACAATACTCTACAGAAATGAAAGCAGATCTTTGAGCAACCATGATAATAATAATAATTTAATTATTTTATGTGGAGAAATGACAAGAGAACTATGACTCGGGGGATGTCCAAGCTGATGTCCCGCTAAAGAGTAAAGATCTACACGCTTTACTCAAATTTATGCCAGCACAAATTAAGCCTTGGACCATGTGAGTTCCTCTTGTTGTTCCTCTGCACTAACACCTGCTGCGGCTTTCTCAAATCGGGTCAAAGTGAAGCCAGAATACCTCCTCATAATATCACGTGGCTCATGAAATGTTGTAGTTTCTAAGATGATCAAAATCCTAGCTGTAATTTGATAATTTGAGGCAAACGTTTTTGAAGAAATGTTTTGAGATTTTCATAAACCAAGAAAGATTATAATTGTACCAAAAAGACAACATTTCTAAATAATATACACGTTTAATGTAGAGGAATGTTTAGTTTGTTACTGAACACACTCATGTAGACACAAAATGTAGATTATACTGCAACTCTTTTGATAGGTGCATTCTAGTTGAACAACCTGCTGTATAAATGTATTATTACATATGGTAAGATGCCATCTACAAGACTGTCAACACTATTTTTATAGAGCTGAGTAAAGATGTATAGCTGTTGTAAACCATGTCCTTGTTCTTTCTCTCGACTTTAACTGAGATTCCAGCTCCTTCGCGTTGATTTCCTGTTTTTCTCTGCTCCCTTGTCCTTTTTATTTTTTTTTCAGTGATTTTTTTTTTTTCTTAAGGCCAAAAGGGGGCACTCTTTTCTCTGGTTTACATCATTTGCAATGTAAGACAGTTGCAGCATGATAACCCTGGACCACTAACGCAGACTAAACAGAGGTTATCAAGTGTTGCCTGAATTGCTTTTGTATTGAATAAACAATCTGAACTTTAAAACAATACTATTTTTACATTAAGCTTGTGTTGCCGATCTGTCGTGTCATTTGGGTAGTCGGCAGGAGCAGAGCTTAGTCAATGAAAATGAAGCATGGTGATGACAACATCCCTGTGAGAGAAAGTGCTGACTCTTCTTCATAGACCAACAGGGAATTCATCGAGCATGGCTTTTAGAGAGAGAGAGAGAGAGAGAGAGAGAGAGATAGTGTAGCACACACTTTTGTCTAGTGTCCTGGCCCTGACACATCAAATCATGTTAATTACAGCTCATTTGATGGTGATTAAGAAACTTTAGGCTTATCAGACTCAACTCCTATTACTCCTGTCCTATTTTCTGCAATTGGTTCCCATTTTTGCACTTCTCGAACATCTGCCAGCCTCATCATCACCTTGCTATTTTTATCCTTTTTTTTTTTTTTCTCCACGTCCCTCGCTTCTTCTGTCTTTTTTTTTTTTCTCCACGTCCCTCGCTTCTTCTGTCTTTTGGTTCTTTTATCAAAATGTTCTCTCAAGATACATTTGAAATAACTAAAAGCTCTTTATGTGGATATAGGGTATTCATTCACTTGTGATGCGAGTGAGGCACAAAAGCAAATGTTGCCTTTGTCTTATTCCCAAGCCCAAATAACAATGAAACAAGATCAAATAGAGATCAGTTGCAAAAAAATAAAATCAAATGTAAGTGTGATATTCTCATGAGCAATTATTAAATGGCAAGTTCTGGTTATGTATGTGATTAAAATGTTAGGTTTTGGAAATGTGCCAGAATTCCTAATAATAAAAATATTGTTTCTTTGTTTGTATAAGGGACACAAAAATCTGAGTGTGTTTTCAAAAATCCCAGGGAACGCCTTGACTAATAAAATGTCTGATACATTTGCTTTCTCCTCCTTCAGGGCTTCTTGATTGGCGCGCGTCCAGAAAATGCCTGTGAACCCATCGAGCCCCCGCCCAGAGACAACCTGACAGGGGCTTTCATCGTCCTCATCAAGCGCTTTGACTGCAACTTCGACATAAAGGTACCACTGCCGCCACGGTCCATTTCATCACAACGATTTATACATTACGTTTTAATCCATCTAATGAAATACTGTTGATTTGATTGGTTGTTTTGCACTTGAAATCCCCACTGTAGAGGTGGAAGATGTTTTAAAAAAATATATATAGGTATTGCTGCTTCGGAGATGTGCATTATTTGAATGTTAAGTATATTGTTTGTTATAAAAACTATATAAAAGTGTCAAAAAAGGCGATTAACATTAATGATACTTGAATCATGACATTTACAAAAACCTTTAAGAACACTTCTGAGGCCTCGCTGTAACATTCTTTGAACATTTTCATCAGTAAAATGTGGATATGTTTGTTTTTGTCTATATCGCCCTACTCCACATTATGAACTGATAGTACAGTATATACCAGTAGGCGCTGGGGTTTCTTGGATCATTTACTTTGGACACAAAAACGGAGGCTGCCATTCATTTCCCTAAACACAACTTCCCGGATGCGCTTCTATTCCTGTTCTGCTGTGTAGACATTTTCCATTGTAATTTTTGCTGCGAAATGTTTGAGTAGCTATTTAGACCATCTCTTTTGCAATCTGACGCTTTGCTGCCACTTATTTGGAGTGGCAGTGAGATTTTTGCTTTAGACTTGGCAGCGGAATCCAGTTTTATTAATTTCACAGTGCTTCTTGTGCCAAGCAGAATGAACAGGTGAATGCTTTTACTTCGCGCTGGCTGTGAGGGAGTTTGTGCCGTTTAAACACTGTCAAATCACATTTATTAACTTGCATCTCGTTCATTCTTTCACACATTTCGGGCTGTTTTGTCTATTTTCTCCATCGTGTCGCTCTTCCTCTGACGCTGCACCCTCACTTTTTCCCTCTCCGTTGTAAATCTGGTTCAGCTGTGCGACCTTATAAGGGCATACAACCTCAAACGCACACACTTCGACACGCAGAGTTGCTCTTTGAGGAGGCAGTGAGGTGTTCCCTGGACCCGAGCGTAACCAGACTCCATTTCACATTTCAAAGTGTCAGCCAGACTCGCAAAGTATACAAACACACTTGCGCACGGCTTTTCCTTTACATCGACCGATGCGTTAGTAGGGATTTTCTGAATAACGTTTACTAGCACACTTTAATAAAAGGTATTCGAAACATGTAATACATTTGAAATGAAAACAAAATAAAAAATAAATCCTGTGCAACATTTGCCAAGAAAAACTTCAGTAAAAACTCTATAAAACAAAAATTAAAATGTCTGCCCTTAAAACAACATTAGAAAGTAACTAGCACGGCGGGTCTTAATATGTTGACTGTTTGTTCCGTTGGCCTTTGAGTGACATCCAAACATCTTCTTACACCATCTGTGCTCGATCAAAAGGTGACTGGAAGGTCAAGTGTAGCAAAGCGGCCGTCAGTTATGAAACATATCTGTGCTGTGCTGCTCATGTTTGAGTCCTAATGCATTAAATAGAAGAACTAACTTTTAAGGTTTTGACCTTTTAACTTGATTTAAAGCAGGTCCCCCCAGCTGCAACATTATCTCCTCTAGGCCTGGTTATTTATTGGTCTCTTGCTAAGATAAAACGGACATTTTGAGGAATAATTAGTAACCCAAAGTCTAATAAATTATTAGATATATTATATTATTCTATTGTGTTGTTTTTGTGTTCGACACTTCCACAACACAGTGTTGTTATTTAGTGCTTACCAATAAACGTAAAGGGTTGTATGTACAGTAAATCTGGGTAATTATTAAGCCAAAGCAACGCTCTGACAGAACATATGGACATCATACACTGCGAGAGCAGAGGGCAACAGCTAGATCAAGAGAGAAGCAACAACTTGGAGCTGTCTTTTTTTTTTTTTTTTTTTTTACCCCAAAAAAAACAATTAAAAGATTATAATATTCCTCAGTCTTGTAGTTTTGTCTAATTCTCGCTGTGTGTCTCCTTTGCCACTCCAACAATTCAGCCTCCCTCTCCCTCTCAGCTCGCTCCAGAAGCTGCAGAGGAAACAAGGAATAATAGATTCCATCTTGACCATGACAAGACAGCTTGTGTTGTGTGTGTGTGTGTTGTGTGTAAATGTGTGTGTGCCGCGGTCAAAATGTGCACCCGCCAACACACGCACGTACATGCCTTCCAGCCCCTTGAGGCTTCCCCCTTTGCATCGCAGTTATCCACAACGTGCCTGCAGTAAGTGACTGAAATGGGCATAAAACGGACACTCTGCCACTTAACCCCGCATAGTTGGCTGTTAGCGTCTGTCCCGCGCCAGCACAGCGCACTCCCGGTGCACGTGCAGCGATAAGACAGGGTGCGGAGTAGGATAACCGCTGAGATGAGAGCAGCCGGCGTGGGATCAAGTATAGGCCGTGTTAATGGCTTGCGGTTTCCTCTGAACGTCTGCATCACTCTGGTGAAGGCGCAAGAAAGCATGCCCAAATTCCCCTGAAAAACAAAAAAAATCCCCAGAGATGGATGGTTTTGGACTTCCTGTATATTCGGCTTTGAGGAGAGAGTGGGCGGAGTCATTGGTGACCTTTTTGACCTTTCCATAAGAGCAGGAGGGAGGAGGGAGGAGGGAGGGAGGGAGGGACGGGGGGGCACAGGAAACTCAATACTTTCTTCCTCTTTGCCCCTCCAATGTGGCCTCACCTCCTTATTGGCCAGATTCTGTGCAGGTTGTAGGTCCATCTCTCTCTCAGACGCATACAGTCCATAAGAGACATTATGTAACTTGCAGCACAGATATTATGTCCAGCTCTGGAAACCATGTTGTTCCTTCTTTTTAAACATTTCTACCTCTCCTGTCTGTTCACACATCCAGATAAGCAAGGCGTTTATTGTTATTAGATAGCGTTTAGACCATTCAACATACCTGTATTATATCTGTATAGTAAGTCAGATCAAAGCTATATTTATTTATTGTGAGGCTGCAAAGATTAATCAACATTGTGGGGCAATTAAAAATTAAATCAATTAAAATGTTCATCCTTAATAACTGTTTTTCACTATTTTGGTGACTATTCTGTGTAAAAAGTCCGATCTACCATAGAAATAATTGTTTGACTAGTCGACTAATCAAAAAAATAATCTCTGACTAGTCGACTACTAAAATAATCGTTACATGTACATATGTTGCCATAATATACACTTTTATAATATAATATAGACTTTTGAATCATCTGTCAAAAATGTAACTTTCTGACTCCAGTGAAGCAAAGCAAGCAAAAGGTTGAGGTTCAAGTCCCTCCCTATCTTATCTTAAAGGCGGGGTTTCCGTGTCTGTTTCATCAGATGCAGTCCAAAGATCTTAACCATTAAAGAGTGTTCTAGGATTGACTTCAAATGCTGTAACTCTTGTAACTGTAACTGTAGACGTCATGTAATAAGCTTAGTAATCGTGGAGAGTCGACTACAAAAAGTAACTAGTTGTATTTTGATAATTGCAATAGTTATCCGGAATATATTGACAACGACAGTGGCATTATAAAATCAAAATGTCAAATAAGTATAAATAAAATTGTCTATCTAGAAGCCTTCACTCATCATATCATTGATAATGTTTTTAAAAGATTTCAGTGTAGTATAAAAATTATCTTTTGACTGCTAAAATAATCGTTAGTTGCAGCCCTAGTGCCTGGTTATTCGGCTAATCAATTATTCTGGTCTCAAATAATGATATTGACGAATGTTATAAGCAAAATTAAGTCATTAGTATCGTTCAATTCAGTATATTCTCCAAAAAAGTCAACCTGAACCTTACTTTATTATTCAGACGGTTTAATATAATAAATCTGGTCGCATATGGTAACTTATTATAAAACGGTAATGGACAAAAAAAAACCTGGGGATTTTGCTGTTGTTGGGTAAGTGCATAAACTTGAAATTGTTCTTTCCAAAACGTGTTCTTGTGACATCCTTCAGTGTGCCCTCGGTCTGTCAGCGTTCTCGTCGCTGATCACTTACGCATAACCAGGAGACCTACATGAATCCCCCTCGTCTGTTTTTTTTTTTGCCGCGGTAGCCTCATAGCCCAGAGCTGCACTCGTCGCCCCCGGTCTTGACTCCAACAAAGATCTAGCACACTCTCCGTCAGGTCCCATGACAGCGTATAACTGTGGCTGACCGAATGGATGACTAGCTCGTGTCTGAGCAGGGAGGCCCCACCAGCTAATGTCGCAGTGATGTTTTTCAGGCTTGTTTTCATGTCCGGGAATGTTTGTTGTGACAACCAGTGCTCCGTCAGTCTATAGGACACCCACAATGTACTCTGTGAGGCAGAGAGTGTGTGTAAAGAGTTCACAAGTTACAGTTTTCCCCAAGTGATCGCTGAACATGACGTGGATTGCAAATTGTAGCAGCTTGTAGGGTGTTCTATATACTTTCTGGATGGTTAGTTGTAATATGGAGGTGGTTGTAGTGATGTACTGTATATGTTGTGCCATGATGCTAAAATGTTAATCAGTGAGATTATGGGCTTGTCTCTCATTTGATTTGCTTTGATTTGCTTTGATTTTTCATTTTAAACACAGGAAAAAAGCATTAGAGAGAATAAGAAAGCATAAGCGACACACATCAATCCCATTTGGTCAAGTTTTTCACATAAGTCCGTTATCAATTTAAGTCCAAAGGTAATCTTTAAATTTCATTTAATTCAGTCCAGTCCTTTAATTGATGGTTCAGTTTGTGTCATCCATTTAATTATGTCCTTTTCCCCTGCAGCCAGAAGTATGCTACCACCCTAACCCAACCCCAACCCTAACCCTAAGGAACATTATACCCATTTTGATATCACAGGGACTATGTTTACATGCACCATGATCATTTAGAAATCAGATGTTTTTGCTGTTTACATATCATTTTAATAACCTTTTAACTCAAAGAATCCGATACTCAGATTTTGAGTGACTTTGGTTTCAGTATCAATATATGCTCAAATGAGAATCTTTCAATAGTTCAGAATCAGAATCGTCTTTATTGCCATTGTTGGTGAAAAATACACAAACTAGGAATTTGCTTCGATGTCAAGGTGCAACATAAAACGTATAATAAAATAATAAAATAGTTTTGGGATCAATTAGTGTCTGATAATACTTTTGACAACCTTATTATCTTGTGTTTTCATTCAAGTGTCTCATTTGAGGTTTTTCTTCATTGTAGTATTGTGCTTTTAATTGAGAATCAAATAGAATTGGAAACTTCATTGTGACAACACTAGTTTGTCTGTGTTTTATTTCCTCTGTACTTTCTTGTTTGTTTGTTCCTCTCTATTTTATTGTGGCCAACTTCAAACACATTCACTGCTGGTTTTTTAGGTTAAAATATAATAATGAATAGTTATTATGTCTGTGGACAATTAAAACAATATGATTAATGGTTCATCATTTACTGGCAATACGCTCTTCTTTGCCACTAAATTAATGTTTAACAACCATCGTCACACCTTTTATGTAAATATCACAAGTGCGTTGCTTCAGGAGCCTCAGCCTACAGTGTTTAGTGAACTCTTTATCTAATCAGCTGTTTGGACCTTGAAACTAAAGCCTGAAGAATTCCTCAGAAGGAGCGACAGGAGGGAGGGACCAGGATGAATGAATAACAAAGCGAGCACAGACAGAGAAGAGACGCTTTAAAGATTGTAATGACGGTTCAGATGATAGCAGACGAGTCGGGATAAATGATTACTCTATTGTCTTATTGTGAGAAGAGCTATATATTTATGGCATTCTGTTCTTTTCCTGTTTCTCTGGAATAGTCTTCCTCAGGGCATTAGAACAGCCCATTCTCTGAATATTTTTAAATCTTTGTTAAAAACCTTTTTGTTTACACATGCTCTTAACACAACATTTTCTAGCATTATCTTACCTTGTTTTTACATGTCTTGTATGTTTTATTGTATTTTATATTGCCTTTGTACAGCACTTTGGGCCATTGTGGTGTTTTTAAATGTTTTATAAATGAAACTTTACTTACTTTTTATTTGCAATAGTCAGAAACGTGTGTTCTAATTTTTTAAGTGCATTGGCATTTGAGCTGTGGAGCGTCAAATAACAAACTCATCTTTTTAATTTAAAACTATAACTAACCTGGGTGAACATTCAAAAGAAGACGATCCTCTGTCAGTACAAAAGAGGCAAAAAAGCAGAGATTAAAAGTCTGTAAAGTTTATGTTCATGATATCATTACTAAAAGCCATGTTTACTTTGTTTTTGAAAAGACCAAATAAAATTGGATTGATCGATGTGATGGAAAATATATATATATATTTATATTTTTCTCCCCCAGATCGCCCAGCCCTAATCTCAAGGCAGAAACAATATGCAGGAAACTTTGTCTTTTGCTAGTTTGCTAATTATTATTCAAAATGTAAGAGACTGTGGAAGATATTTGTGGTGTGTTACTCATCACCTTTTAAACCATTTTAATGTAAAACAAAAGATGACATTAGATGGCGTGAGCAGAGTGAGCTCATTTACAAAGAGCTGAACTCGAGTCTCCTCTATGCAAAGTGTCTACGCGAGGGCGGCACCAGTAAAACACACTGGTCATTTTACAGGCTTCCCTGGATTTGCGCTGGCTGTTGCATAAGCGCGGTCAGGATGCAGGAGGAAAACTGATAGCAAGACGAATAATGCTGCAGAGGTGAGAGACAAATAAAAGCAATTATAGCCTGTGAGAGGCGTTGACATGTTCGCGCCGCAGTGGCCTGTGATACGACTGCAGACATGGGGCTGAATATGGATTCAGTCACAAAAAAGTGGCGATACAACAATTAAAATTTGTTTTAATTCATTTGAACAACACAGTGACGTTGCCACATTTTGTAGCTCCCGTTTTCTAATTGTTGTTCAGAAGATATGTCAGATTAGAATATCAACCATATCGTCTGAGTACTGTTATCAAGACGATACAAAAACATACAGCGCTTCAACACCGCCCTACCCTATTTCTATGTGGCATCATTTACACACTTCCAGTCATCTGTGACCCGCTGAAGTCTGCTGTATGTAAACACTAGCCACAGCTAAAGGACAAGCTCACAGTCCATTGATCTGAAATGGAAAACCTGTGTAATACGTTTTTTTTGGTTTTTTTTTTATGGAGGTAGATTTTCTCAGTAACACCTCTTCTCACAATCACAGAGGTAGAAAAACTGCATTATAGTTGTGCGCTATGGTGCTGTTGGCCTTCAGATTTAACTCACAGCTCTGAACCAAGGATGTATGAACCCTTGTACTTGCATCAAACGAAAAAGTAATTGGTTTATTTGGGAATGGTGAAGTTAAAGTGTGAATAAGTAACATATGTTTTATGTAGTTGTAGCTGGAGTGCAGAGTTTGACATTTAAGAAACAAAAAAAATGTTCTATATCTATAATGACATCTCTAAACTAGACATTGACTGTTAAGGATTTAATCAACTCCTTTAGAAAGTCCTGCCAGAGAGGTCACAATGTTTGTTGTAAAATGTTAATGTTACTCCCTCCAGCGCTATTTTAAGAAACTAAGAGCCCACCAAAATTGTCTGTGCTTTTAAATGTAATTTCCTAAATGTCTCTTGTGTAATGTGTAATTTTTGTTTTGTAATTGTGTGATGCCTGTTTTCCATTTGGACCTCGATCACCTTTGAAAAAGAGGCTTCGATCTCAGTGGGTTTTACCCGGTCAAAAAAGCCTGAAATAAAAAATAACATATATTGTCTGGATTATTGGCACAACTGTGATGTCCTTAATTTGCTTTCATTCCTCTCTAGTCTTATAAAATTAAACAATTTTTTACCTTTTTAATTATTTTTTTCACGCTGCTTTTATTGTAACCTGAATAATCACTATTGATTAACCAAATAATATTGACATCCCTGATATGCAAGGGCATTTCTTTTTCTCTCCAATAAACACAAACAAAAACAACAGCAAAAAACACAAAACACAGAGCATGACCAGAGAGTGACCGACAAAGCGAAATGAACACAGGGAGCACACAACATCCACAATAACCCAAATGGTCCAACCAAAGCCCATTCAATTTGTCAAAATATTTTTTTTTTTCCATTGCCTGTATGTCCATTTATAATGTCAGTCCAGTCCTTGATTGTAGGTGCAACTTGTGCAAAGGTGTTCCAAAGGTATCCATTTGTTATCCATGGCAGGAGTCCTGAGGCCCTGCACATAACTTAGTGAGTAAAGTTATATGCAACAGGCTTGTGTGTTAAGAGAGGGAGTTGGTTTGCATTGTCTTTGTGTCTGTGTTGGTTAGTTACATTTCTGTAGCTCTGTGTGTGCCTGCTAAACTTTGGGAACCTATTAGTTGTACATTTTGGATGTCAGAGAGCGGTTGATGCTAACAGAAAACGCTGCTTCTTGTCACAACAATCCGCAGATGCGATCACTCACAGAACTGCCTCCTGCTGCAGACACAGGTCCCTCCTCGGAGTCGGAGTGTGCTGGTATTTAAAGCCACGCTCCATTCTATTGATTTCTTTCCTTTCTAAGACTGCTGCATCTCAGTTTCACCGGCTCGCTCTGTCTCTGCCCCTCTCCTGTTCCCAGCCTCTGCGCCGTCTCAGGAATGCATTGAATGCCCTTATCTCTGCCCATGAAAACACTGCTGCAGAGGTTGAATTCTTCTGCAGAACCCAGACACACAGAAGGGCTTGTGTGTGTCGACATGTGCTCCGCTTACACGCCAAAGGAAACCATCAGAGCACAGAAAGTTATAGACGGTGTATGATACAGCTTGTGTTCAAACAGAAAAATGTTCCAAGCAATAAACAATAATTGTGATTATCGTCATTTCCACCAGATTCTGCAGAAAACGGCTACTTGTACATGTTGTTCTCCCCTCTCAGATCATTGTTGTTTTCTCTTCCAAGTACCGTAATAGTTGTTTAACCACAGACCTTATTCATAATGAGAAATTAGTGTCTTTATAAATCACATTTTAATATCTACCAGTAATTTGGAATTATCGTTAATCGTGATTATTTTGGTCATGATAATTGTGACACAAAATTTCAATATTGTCCCATGCCTAGATAGAAATGGCTTTAATTGACAGTGGTTCCCAAGTTGTGGTACTTGAGTGATGTTAAATTTCCATCTTTTCTTTAAAGGTAAGATTTGTTATTATTTGCATCTCGAAGGTTAGCCTAGACATTTTAAACGTAGTGCACATGCGTCAGTTAGATATTGAATGATGCCCAGATACTAACAATACACATAGTTTTGAACCTCAGGAATTTATATTAAACAAAATTACATAAATAGGACCTTTCCTGATTAGTTGTAGAATGGCCTTGATCTATAAATAAAAATGTGTGTCACGTATCATACCTTTTTCTTTGAGTTTGAGATTTTACACATTTTTCAGACAAAGGAGTCGTCCTCTGTCAGCTTTCTTCAGTGTTTTCCTCATCCAGATTTCTCCTCACACAGGAGGAGCCATTGATACTTGTGCACAATACATTGTCTGAGGCCGACACATGGCATCACAATGCTGTTGATGCTAAATACGCTGCCTCACGTCACGTATGCCTGTGCATAAAATTACAATGACAAGGCCTTCACAAAAGCCATTCTGTAACGGCATTCACCCAGACGACAATGCGCCAGCACATTGTTCCCCCAGCACAAACCAAAGTAGTGAAGGTCCTGCTCTCATGTACAGAACTCTTTTGGAGCATTAACATATGCACTTTCCTGCCATTGAAAGGTTGCACTTTAAGTTAAGCAGATGCACCAGGTGCAATACAGTGTATTGAAGATATAGTTTGGTGTATTAAAGGTAGAGTATGCAGTTGGTTTTAAAAAAGAACTACAATCTCAACAGTGCTTTAACCTGCAGATTGAGGACACATACAAATGTTTCTCCTTCTCAGTCTCAGTTTATGGTCAGGCCATGTATTCAGCTCAGAACCTCCAGAATTCTCATTGAGCTGCAGAGGCTGCACGAGCACTCATGATCGTCTGCAGTGAGTATTCAGATCAGAGCAAGTCATGTTAGGTTTTCGTCTGTAAGTGGTTTTAAGTCATAGGATCTGGCAACTCAAAGTATGAGGCTCATTCTGCTTTTTTGTTGGATCATGCTATTTTAATTAAGAATAAATCAACATATAATTTTTGTCCATGTCAATATTAAATTCTCCCTTAACATGTGAAGATCAATTGACACAGATTTCTGTTGCTCTGTGCTTTGTGCTTTGTGCTCGTCTTGTTATCAGTGAGTTTTGATTTCAAATAGAGACAATATTTGTCCACGATGAACAATCGCACGACCCATTGAAAGTGTTGTCTCCCACACATTTTCAGATGAGGCCCTTTTCTCTTGCTCACTATATGAACCAGGCAGACTGTAAAAGGAAATAAGGATTCATTTCAAGATTGTTTTGTCACATCCCTTTTCCACCACCACATCTGCAGTCGGCACTGAGCTGTAACAATGGCGACACAGGATACAGGAGCCACATAAACAGCCTGGAAGATGCAAAATCCTCATGACGTCAATTTCCCGTGCGCAACTCTGTACTTTGAATACGTTTTACGGTTTTGGTTCTTTCCGTCGGAGGCACTACGCTCTAAAAACGTGTGAAATCTAAGTGCATGCATGTATTATAACACTTTATTGCACTGATGTTTAAAGTTTGCTGTTAGTCTTTTGTAAATTAATGGGTGTGTTATTGACCCTTTTTTGGGGGTCACAACTGGATTTCTGTGGTTTAAAAACAACTGTCAATTATTGGCTCATGTGAAACTTTTGACCCAACTTTAGTCTGTGCAATTAATCAATTTATAATCTTGATTACAATTATTGTTGTATTAAATTATAAAAATGTCGCAAATGAAATTTCTAGGGCTGCAACTAATGATTATTTCTATTGTAAATTAGTTGTTTTGTTTTTTTAAATACGTCAACTATATAAAGGTTTAAACAAGGTGACTGAAGGCTTCTAGATCAAGAATATTTACAAGTAAAGTGTATTTTATGATGAAGATCAACAATTGTTTGTTGTTTTTGACATTTTGATTCAATAATGCCGCAGTCTTTGTTATAAAAGGTCTTTTGGCAAGGGTTAGAGTTTGTACAGTCCAGATTACGTTTATCAAAATTAAATTATTTTTTACAATCGACTAGTCATGATTAGTCAATTAATCATCGCAGCCCTAGAAAATACAATTAACTTTTGTTCAGAGTGATAAATTATCAAGTTTTACCCTGTGAAACCTGGAGCAAAGCCGCTCATCTAATTTGCAGATGCTTTGAAAACAAAAGTGTCACAAAACACAACAAAATATCTTAGTTCGATGCTTTCTCTACAGCAGTGGTCCCCAAACTACGGCCCGCCTCCACATTTGACCCGGCCCCCTAAACAATACATTATTCATGCTCATATGAGTCATTTAAGAGATTCTGCTCTGACAGTTGAAGCTGAACTTTGACCTAAGATTGTGCATGGCACAACAGAAACTTTCTTTCGGTGAGAAGACAAAGTTATTTGATTTTTATTGATTTCATAAATAGTAATTTTTTTCTGTGAAGAACCCAGAGAGGGGTAAAAAAGACATTTTTTTTCCTGTTACAAATGTATCCTGGCCCCCCATCAGAGAAGGAAAAAGTTATGTGGCCCTCACTGGGAAAAGTTTGGGGACCCCTGCTCTACAGGTTCATTTTGACAGCGCAGAAGTAATCATTTGAAATAATTGTGATTTTATTTATTACTGAATTCTAACTTCAAAATTGGCTGCTGATAATATTCATGAATATTGGTTTGAAAATGTGAATATCAACTATATTGTTTGTTGTAAAATGCTGCAAAAAGAGAAGAGACAAATTAGGGTAACATATGGTGAGGCAAGTTTATTTGCACAATTCATGCACAAGGCAATTCAAAGTGCTTCACACAAGAGGAAAAGATGCATTGCAAACACAAAGACATGGCAGAAATCACAAAACAGACAAAGACATAAAAAAGAAGAGTGCAGGTAAAATCCTTTCAGTCATATGCACAGCTAAACAAAACAGTTTTTATCTTAGATTTGAACATTGTCAGAGTAGAGGCCTGTCTCACATCTTCAGGGAGACTGAAATGCAGATTCCCCATGTTTAGTCCTGACTCTGGGCACCAGCAGGAGGCCGGTCCCTGAGGTCCTCAGAGTCCGAGATGGTTCATATGGCACTAACATGTCCGAGATGTACTTTGGCGCTAGGCCATGGAGAGACTTGTATACAAGCAGAACTCCTTAAAATGTGCTTAAATTAAGTTTGTGTGATTTCTGCCATGTCTTTGTGATTTTAATGCACTTTTTTTTTCATGAATTGTGCTCTACAACTAAACTTGCCTTGCCTTGCCTTTTAAAGTCTATTCTCTGAGCCACAGGGAGCCAGTGTAGAGACCTGAGCACAGGACTAATGTGATCGTACTTCCTGGTTCTAAGATGTTTTACAGCTCGTTTGGAGAGGCCAGTGAGCAGGCCGTTACAGTAGTCTAATCTATTAGAGACAAACGCATGGATAAGTCTCTCCAAGTCTGGTTTAGATAATATAGCTTTGATTTTGTCAATGTTCTTCAGATGGTTAAAAGCTGCTGATGTTATTGTACATTATTACCCCCAGATTTCTAATTTGATTTTTAGGTTTTAAAGTGAGATTCTGGAGGTGATAAGTGATATTTTTGCACTTTTTGGGGGAGATTTTATAGTCATTTTCACTGATACTTGATTTCGCACATTTCTGTTTGATTGACATGATATTTTGTGAGTATTGTTATCCCCTAATAAAGATATATGATTTTTTTCTCTGACCGATTGCTGACCGAAATTACCTACAAAGTGTAAATTTGTCACACTTGTCGGTTTCTTCACAGGTCTTGAATGCGCAGAAGGCGGGATACAAAGCGGCAATTGTTCACAATGTCGACTCCGATGACCTGATCAGCATGGGATCCAATGATCGTACGTAACTGTCACCCACCACATGGTCCACATCAGTTACATACGCCTCATATTTCGTGTGATTGATGTGGAAGAGTTATTACTTTCTTGAAATGTCCCATCTCAAGTCACGTTGAGTTTCCCCTGCAGCAAGGCAACTCCACCCTTATTCTGTCCAAGCAGTTTGAATGTGTATTGGTCTTGTTGCTGTTCCCTTTGTTTACTTAATGTTACTACTAAATAAAACAAATATGCATAATCAACTTTAAATTATATTCTAAAATTGGGTCAGTGTCTCGTTTAGACCACTGTAGAGCCTTCTTTGAGCTCCCGAACATCACATTTTTCCGTTGTGATTACTTGTACGTGCTTTAGCCTTGTGTTCTATTAAATGTTCTATTTTCTGTAATTGTTTTATCTCTAGTGGATATCATGAAGCAGATAGACATCCCATCTGTTTTTGTGAGTGAAGAATCTGCCAACTCCCTCAAAGAAGACTACACATTTGAAAAGGGGTTGGTCAAGTTTTTAATCACAAGTTCAACATTGTGTTTTCTGCTTTGCTTCTCCACAAATCCAATGACGCTGTAAGTGGATCACTGCAGCGTCTTGGATTTGTGGACGTGCTGTCGCTTCTTTTGAGGTAACGATATGGTGATGAAATGTCCCGGTCTGTTGTCAAAGCTCATTGGCTCAAAGTCCAATGTGTCGGCTTTTCTGGCAGCTTGGTATTTGACACCATCTCTCAAGTCTTTGGCAAAGCAATGAATGCCAAACGTGGCTGAGACTTGGTGACGGGATTGAAAGAAATCTTGAAAAGACAGCATATTTAAACATTCTCTCAGTCTGGTGTTGGTTGTATTTTTGGTCTGTTGGTATATATTAAAGTTGCACTTACATTACTGTAATGGCTGAATGTTTACTTAAGTTAAAAGCTATAGATACAGTTATATTGGGGACGTGGTCTGGTGTAGGTGAAAACTCTCAGTTCATTCTGCAGAAAGCGCAACCTTTTCTCTCTTTCCTGGTGGATTATGTGTATTTTAAGCACAACTAATTCAAGTCGAGTCACATCTGAGTCTTAATGGAAGTTGTGGACCTGGCGTTACCCCGGAAAGGTTAACAGTTTTTCTGTGGATGTAAAAATACAGCTGGCGTTTGGATTAATTGCTGTTGCATTTAGTCCAAAGCTACTGTTAACATTCTTGGATATTTGTACACATTTGGGCTGTTGGACTTTATTCTTCTCCATGTCGTACATGTGTTTGTATTTGGCACAAAAAACTCCTACTTAAGTTTACGTTTGCTCTGGTAGTTGTTGAACTGTAGGTGATAGAACAGCTCTTCTACATTAAAATGAAAGGACACTGCACTCTCAACTATACTTCTAATAGTGATGCCTTGGTTGTTGTATTCCTTGAACATAAACTCTTTTGCCTTGTTCCTCCAGTGGTCATGTGGTCCTCCTGCCAGACTTCAGCCTGCCCTTGGAGTACTACCTGATTCCTTTCCTGATCATTGTAGGAATCTGCCTCATCCTCATCGTTGTCTTTATGGTACATACAGTGTATTTTTGTTTATCACTGGTTAGACGGAACTCATAGTAAACTTGCTTAACCACAGTGTTTATGAAGGGGCTTTTACATTTGACTTTGCCGCATTAAAAAGCGTACAAAAGGGTAATTGTTCTACTCATCATGTCTTGTTTTATGTCTAGATTACAAAATTTGTCCAGGATCGGCGGAGAGCTCGGAGAAGTCGTCTGCGCAAGGATCAACTAAAGAAACTTCCAATTCACAAATATAAAAAAGGTAAAGAATGATAATGAAGAAGAAATAATCACTTAAAACAGGTTAACTTTATGGCAACATATTATATCACCATTTTCTTAAGCCTAGATCACAATTTAGAGATTGAAACTGTTTTAAGAGGTAACTGAAGCGATCTGCCTCTTCTGAGTTCTGATTGGTTAAACCCACCCGTCACTCACTCAGAGTACCATTGACCAATAGGATGAGTGGTTTGTTTTTGTAAACAGACCTGCATAAATACCTGAGGAGCAGTGAATCATGATGGCACCAAAACGTCAGGAATTTGATCACGTTCAAATTTTTTGTGCTAAAATATCGAAATATTGCGATACTAAATGTGGCACGGAATCGATATCGTGGGCTGCTGTATCGATCACCCAAAAAAAAAAACTTCACTAAATGATTTTGTGACAATACTACAATTTTGTTGCTTGTTTGGGGAATTTAACTTTTTGACATATTCACTTCTCTAATTATTAAAATAGGTGTGTTTCATATTAGATTTGTCCAGGCAGTGGTTTAACATAGAAACACTGCTATTAAAATGTGTTTGTTTCATGTGCAATATATTGATAATCGCATGTATCGCTGTCAAGCCGTGCTTCATATCAAAACGTAAAGGACCCTGTGATTCCCAGCCCTAATTCTCCTCGCCCTAGTTAAATTAAAGGATGTTTTATTTTTGCGTCCTGGCTGATTATTTAAAACTTTGTCTAAATGTTGTTGCCCTGCGCTCCCTTGCATGATTTGACACATCATTGCATTACGACACTTAATTGCAGCTCTGCGGTGCTGCGCACCTTGGACCTAATCAGATTAATATGGACTTGATTTTCACCCAATGCCCTTTGGCAGAGCTTCTCTCTGTTGACACATGATTGCCTGGAATGTCCTGCCAGACTGCATTTGCTGTGTTCACACTCAAGTAAAGCATGTCCAGGTTAAAGAAACATGTTGTTAATTGGAGTATTTGGATTTTTTGAGCCGCTACTGATCTATTGTGACTGATGTAACCAGTATTTACCAATATTAATATTAAGATGGTTAAATTCATTGCAAGGTGTAATGCATGTTAAATTTCTATTGTATATGAAATATTATGTAGCATGATTGTTTAAACATAATGCAATATTTATTTGGCTGTATTTAGCCCTCTATTTCATTTTGTATTAATAATTAATAATTAATAGTCTGATCAAAAAGACAAACCTGATGCACTGAGAACAATGAATGACACATTTCATTGTTAGAAAAAGTATCGGGGCCAAATATCGGCTGGAAATTCATTTCATCATCAAAATCACAGCAGCCTCACAGAGAGTTAGGAACTCAAACAATGAAACGAGGTCAATAAAAGACGAACACATATTCCAACATCCACAGGAAATAAGCAAACAGGGGGTGCAACTGTAAACGGCCAATTCCAAAGCTGCTAAAATGAGTGAATCTCAGGTACAATTCTACACCAGATGTTGGTTTGTCCATTTTATTTGTGACAGTGACAGGTTTTTATACTGCTAACCCTGGTGCCAAACTGTTTTCATCTACCTTCTGTCAGCTGAGACACAAGAACAAAGCGTCAAATCTCCACAGAATCAATGAATAAGGCGAAATACAGGGACCTAAAAACTGGTGTGGAATATAATGTTACTGTATTATTTACTATTGGCTAATTCTAGAACTTACCAAAGCTCTTTCTAATCATCGTCGCCACATTTACAGTGTGCTTAATACTTGTTCTACATCCAATTATGAGGCTTTTGGACTGCGTTCCTGAACTCGAGGTTTAGTGTGTTGACGCGAGCACAGCTTTGAGTGGGAAAGGAGCCTAAATGCGCCCTGGTCTGTGCAGCGGCGCTGTATTGCTGAGGTTGCCGAGAGCTACAGTGATGGCAAACACTTCAGTCTTGTGTTAAACTTGGTTAGACACAGACAGTTTGTTTCTTCATGCAGCCCTGACACATGTTATTCACAGTGTTCATTACAGAATACAGAATAACTGCATTAAAATGTATTTTGTAACTTGCACAACATTCCCCCAAACCCACCCAGATGAACATATTGGTGGATCATTTGTGAGAAAAAGACAGTTTGGAGAAAAAACTTGACATGGCCTAAAATAAGGTCCCAAACGACTCCAAACTACCCCATATGTGTATAATTCTGTTCAGTAAATTGCGGTAAAACACTATAATGGAGGGGGAAAAACACTTTCTTTTTGTTGCTCCACACATTATACATTGAGCACACACTCGCCACAAGAGCTGCGTTTTCAAATGTTTTACTGCGATTTCAAGTCTAGATTGCGTGAGCCAGTACTACAATGTATTCCTTTGAGTTCAGGCAAGTAACTGCATTCTGAATACCACCAAATGAAAGAGTAATTTTATTAGAATGCAGTTAAAGTAAAGAAGTATTCTGAATATGTATTTTCGGTACATGTATTTAGTTATATTCATTCATTCATACATTTCCAGTTAGTATCAAGTTTTCTTTTGACTACCCTATCTTGGAATGATTTTCTGGGCTAACTTGTACTTTGTAAATTTAGTCCCAGATTTAATAGTGGGAGACTCTGAGACAGCGACACAAAGGGAGAGTCTATGAATGAGGAATGATGAATGTTAACAGAAAACATGATGCCTGTGTAAGTGGAACGCAATACCAGTCTGATCTGCTGCACAAGATCTGTGTCAGTGGGCAAGATTATGTAATCCAGATGCCACCGCTGTCTGAGCACACGCCATTTTGATGTTGCCTTAACTAGCATTGCTTTTATTTCAGGGCCTTGCATCACAGTCCTTCGCTTAGAGCAGAAGACTGAGTGTAGGTGGAGTTTAGTATAATGTTTCACATCTAACCTACTTTCAAGAGTTAAACAGCCCAGTTCCTTGTTTTTGCTGGTGCTTCTTGAATTCTCCCCTGACTTCTTATTTGGACCCGCTCCACCTCTGGCTCCACCTTCAGCTCTGTTTGGGCGGGATGCAGTGAACAGAGCAGCTGCAGTGTGTCATTGTTTGAAAGGCATGTTGATGTCAGAGGACTGCTCTCTGGTCGTCTGGACTCTGTCTGTTTCTCTGCTGCCTGCTCTGCTACACACTTTCAATTAACATCTGCAGTTCAGTAGTTCAGTGTGGCTCCTCTGAGAACAGAGCTGTGTGCAGTCTGCTGTAAATGAGAAATGTGGAGCTGCGTCGCCCGCTTTTCCAAATATATTCCAAAGATGTACACTGTAGATACAGTACTGAATGAACAGAGCCGAAGTAACACTTTTCATCTTGTAAAACTGGGGTATGTACAGTATTTGCGCCAATGGGATCACTGTAATGAAATCACCAGCTGATTCCTGAGCAGTTAGTATTGCTCCTGGGTGGCGCTTTGATCAGCACAACTGGCTTACTTTGTTCTCTGACATGGGATGGCCATCTCAGTCTGTAGGTTTCTGGCTTTGCTGCAGAGCGCCGCATAATTCTCACCACTTGTTACTTGACTCAACATTAAAACGTCAACTTGGTTCTATGGCTCATTTGAGCCTTTCCTCACATTATCCTGGACCTCTTCCTGAATGTTTAGTCTTCTTCTGGTTCTGGTTGAGCATAACATAGTTGCTTGTATAATGTTCTAAAATTCTCTTGCACAAGCATTTAGTAAAACAAAATTAAGTTTCTCTTTTTAATAAACTTTAAATTTCCAATTCTTGGGGGGGAAAAGGGAGGCAGGATGTTTTTTTTATTCGACTCCTCATCCTTATACGGTCACATACGAGTCTGGCATGGATACAGAGGGCCAAGTCAGGGAAAACATGCTCATTTAGGACTTACATAAACACAAGGCTCGCTCCCTCTTCTTCCTCCTCCTCCTCCTGCTTTGCTCTAGAGAAGACGGCAAAGAGCGAAGAAGAAACCGTTGAAATTCCACAGCGAGTGCAGATACATTCCTGAGCTCAGTATTGTCCCAAAATGTGATTCTGCTGGTTCTAATCTCCTCTTTAAAGATGCTGTGGCCTTAAGAATTATATTACTTCAAGTTTAAGATGCCACAAGTGGTTTTACATGATTCAGTTAATGTTTCAATCATTTGTTCTGAACTCGCGTCCCTCCTCTCTTATTAAAGAAAAGTGTATAGTGGAAGCGGCTGACAAGGTGTGCTGTGTTTGTGATCCAGGGGACAGCTATGATGTGTGTGCCATCTGTCTGGATGATTATGAAGAAGGAGACAAGCTCAGGGTGCTGCCATGTTCCCACGGTGAGTTTACAGTCACCATCACTCACAGAATTATCTCAGGATTAGGTTGCATATTGTTGTCAGAACTTGTGTATTTGTGTCACACCAGTTTATGAAATAAAACAGTCTTTCTGCCCTCAGCCTATCACAGTAAATGTGTGGACCCCTGGCTGACCAAAACAAAGAAAACCTGTCCCGTGTGCAAGCAGAAGGTGGTCCCGTCCCAGGACGACTCCGATTCTGACTCTGAGGAGGGGGACAGCGGCCCAGATGAGAACGAGGTGTCTGAGAGCACTCCCCTGCTGCGCTCACTGGCCTCCACCAGCGCTCACTCCTTTGGCAGTATATCGGCTGCATCCCGCTCTGAGGACCAGGAGTCATCGGAGTACGAGGACGAGGAGCTGGACAGCAGCGACAGTGAGCAGGAGGTCACTGTGGAGACTGTGGTGGTGCAGATGCAGCGGGCCTGTTCTGAGGACCAGGACCTGCCCAGAGCCTGAGCCGGACTGTCGGGCAACTGTTTGTCAGCTCTACAGAAGGACTTTGTGGGGGCTTCACATGGTTGTAGGCTCACATTTAAGTGTATTATGTTGATTTTGGAAATCTGTGCTGATGAAATGTCAGAAAAGGTGACGTACCCTGTACAGTAGCAGCTCTGTACTGTTAATCAAGGAGCAGAAGATTGTTTCTACAAAGTGATTTCTGTACTGTGTATATATGAAAGTAAATCAAGTTCTTACAATGCCATAAGATGACACTGTAAATACATTTAGTTAAGTCTATGCAGAATCATTAGGGAAATTCAGCTCAAACAAGGCCGCTGTAAATTGTTTTGCCAATTGTTTTAGAGCACTGCTCCTGACTCGTGCCACAGGTTTAGTCACTAAAGCGGGCATAATGTACAGACACATCAAGTTCTGGTGGTAAATGACTTGGTTGCTCAAATCACCCGCTGTTGATTTATAGGCCTTAACACATTTAAGATTGTTTTATACAGATTGTATCTTGATTTAACTCAAACCCTGTTGCCTTTCATTTTCCCCATGTAATCTACATCCATTCAATAAAAGATTTAATCCATCGAACTGTTGCAGCCATTTTAGTTCCACAAATGCTTTAACTCAACCTGCAAACTACTTCTACAATCTTTATCCAGGTGCTGTGATACCATGATTGTTTAAAAATTTGAAAACTGTCAGTTTTTCAACACTAAGTTAATTGTTCTCCAACTGGGCTAATCAATCTACAAACATCTGGTTATAAAATAAATTTGGCCCAAATTAGCCACAGTTTGAAACTGGCTAATAAAAAAAAATACACACATGTAAATGCTTGGCTACTTCAGCAATAATGCACAGTGGGAAGTTTAAACTCATTTTAACAGCTGTTAAAACATACATCAGAATAAAATGAAAAACGTCAAACACTTCACTGGTTGGAATAAATTTATTTTGATCTGTCTGTAAACAAGGTGATAAATCAATTTATGGCATTTCTTGGTTTATGCATGTGGAATCAGATGCATTAAAGAGGCTGTATCCCAGATGTAAAGAAAAGTGAGGAAAAAGAAATGAACAAATCAGCAAACAGGACTTGAATACACATCCCACAATGCCTAACAGTGGAGCAGAAGCTAAAAAAAAAAAAAGAAAAAAAAAGTGCCAATGAAACGTGGACAGTGGGTCAAAAATCCATCTTACAATAACAGATCTCTCTACATTATGGCACAGGATACACAGGTTCTGCAGTTAAGTTCAACAAGACAAACAGTGTCGTCGTTCCAACCAATTGCATCTTAAGTCGTTTCTACTTCTTAGTGTTATATATTGTGGACGTCGCATTTAGCAGTACTGAGCGTGGACAGGTCATGCGATACGCCATACTTCAGTCAACGAGAGTCAAAGGCAATTTATTCCACAGTTTTAGAGTTGTCAACAAATGCTCTTTATTTTTTTAAACAAGAAACAAAACAAAGAAACGACTTCCCCCACCCTTACCTCCCCTGTAGCGCCATATTTTAGCCATGGTACAATGTGTGGTTTGTTCCAATCAGAGAAGAGAAAAACGAAAAAAAAAAAATAGAAAAAAAAAATAGTAGTCAACCTTCACATGATCTGGAGCATTTGGAAAAACACCCAGCTAAACTTGGTCCAATAAAAACAAAAAACAATTCCAGATGTATATATGATGGGATATCTACTGTCCAAAAAATGGCAGCCTTTCATAAACAATACATTACAGGAGCTGGCAAACAAAATTATTAAATGCCGGAGCCTTCGTTACTGTGGAATGTCCATGTCTTTTTGTGTGGTTGTGGCGGAGGGGCAGGGCGAAGCTACCAGCATCTACCAACGAACAAGTGATCGTTTTCTGATCTGATCCAAACACCACACTCAAACCCCTTTTGTGTTACGTGAATTAAAGGGGATGTGGGAGACTTTGTTGAAAGGGGGTGGGGAGGATTTGAGGGGAACAAAACAAAAAACAAAAGATTGTAGTGTTTACTGAAATGACCAGATATGAGTGTGGTCTCACCTTGCAGAAAATAAAAAACAGGAAGACATGATGAGTTTCCACATTAAGTGCTCTAAAGGCAACAACTGCTTGGGTGGGAGAGGGGGAGGGTTGCTTGGGTGGGTGGGAGGGGCAAGGACGAGGGGCTTCAACAGGGGACAGTAAAAGGACAGTGTGACTAAGATAAATCCTAATAGCCTTCATTTTAACATTGTATGGGCAAAATATCTGCTGGTCTGAGTCAAGTACAAATTTGACATCCTGTTTAGCAACATGCACAGTTTCCATAATCGTAGCACTTTAAAAAACAGGAATACACAGCGCATTTGTTCCAGGGGATGGGATGAGGGTGGGGAAAATGGTTTTGGAGAAGAAAAAAGATTTTTCCACAAAAAAAAAAAAAAAAGAAAAAAAAAAGAAAAAAAAAAGGCAGAAAGAAAAGGATTAACTAGAAGTCGTGTGATATGCAACAGGGCGGTAAGGGGTGAGCAGCTAGGTGGTCAGGAACAGGCTCGCTTTAGTATCCAGACTGCCTCAGGTAATTGACCATCGAAAATGCCTTCTTGTTGAGTATCCCTCCATGGATACCTTCCTTTCCCATGACAAAAACCAATGCTGGAGTACAAAGGGGAAAAAAAAGCAAAATAAATGACATGATAGCACTGTTGCACAAAGAATATCATTTATTGCCACTTTAAAATCAAGTGGAAATACATTGGGGGGCATATTTAAACTCTAAGAAATGCTCCTGGGGCTTTGTTTAAACAGGACGGCTTTGGGGCAAAATGTGGGCTTAAGTTATTATTTTAACTTTTATTTATTTATTTTTACAATTTTGTTGTTTTTTTTTTCGCTTTTTGTACGTTTTTTTTTTTTTATCCCTCTCCCTCGACTACACCAAAAGCTACACCAACCCAGGACTAGAACCCTGAATCCCTCAAATATTTTGCCATCGAGTATGCCTTCTTATTCAATCCGCCTCCATGGACCCCTTCTTTGCCCATTACCAAGACCAAGACTGGAAGAAAAGAGACAGAAGGAACATTTAGAAGGAGATCACAGTGAAAAGACCAGAGCCACAAGCAGCAGGTGAGCAGCTACAGAGAACACCTACACAAAGCAAGGCAGTCACGGAAAGCTGAAGGTTGTGTCAACCGTAAGCTGCCCTGCTCTTTAAATCAGTGCTGCTGGTGGTAGACAAGACATCTCACACAAGAACAAAGTGAGGACAGGAGAGGTAGAAAGAAAAAAGGAAACTCTGAAAGGTTTTTTAAAAAAAATAATAAAAAAATTCAATTGACATGTACAATAAAGTGTGACTTCCATTTAATGTAAATAAGTGAATTTGTACAACTTAAAATGGTAGATATTTTAGTGTTGAAGTGAGATTTCTTTGCAACATACCAGCAGCAAGGCATATCTACTCACTAATGAGACAACTACCAAAGTGGTGCACATGCAGGTCATCACTGCATGCTTGAACCTCTTCTCAATACATGTCAGTGTGTCTCCTGTGAGGGAGGGACAGATTATACTAGAGCGTCAAGGCGTGTTAACAGAGGGGGAAGACAGTGCATGCAGTTTAGGCCATTCTGTGAAAACCTCCCTTAAATTTAGTAAAGTTGTAAAGGACATAGTGCTGGGGCCCAGAAAGGCAACGTGTAAATGGCATAAGGCTGCAACTAACTATTCTTTTGCTAATCGATTAAGCTAGAGATCTTTCTTCTGAACATATCAAATTAGTTTACATTGCAAAAGGCCTGTGCATTTTCTCCCATTTTGACCCAGATGAAACTAAATGTATGCCGTTTGAGGCCATCCTAATGGTGAACATTTACTGACTGAAGATAGTTTTTTGGCATATAGGAACCCAAGTTTACACATTGTGTCAATTTGAAGCGAAACCTCCTCTCAGCATGTTTAGTCTTAGTTTAAACTTCGTAACTAAATTGTTGATTTCAATAATTAGATGAGATTGATCAACTTGCTTCAGCCCTAAAATGGTATTTCACATCTATCTGAACCCAGTGTTTGACAGTAAATAAAACTTCTAAGCAGAGAAAAACCTTCCCGATGACCTTGTTTATTGATTACTTAAGACAATTAAGCTGATGCTACAACAAACAAGATAATTATATTCAGATGCCATTAACCCTGGAGAAGCAATTATTAATTTGAGCCAGATTCAAAATCAAATATGCCATCCTGTTAAGACCTGTCAAGGTAAGAACATTTCTGTACATAAACACGTGTGTTCATCATATATTGAGGAAAGGTGCATCTAACGCACATGCATTAAGCTAGAGGCACTTAAACTCAGGGGACAGCTATGCCAAAAGCAGCCCACATCTTCTACATAAGAGCACTTATGCCTCACTAAAGTCATGTGTCATGCTCACCTTTGCAGGCTTTCCCTACAGAAATGTTGTATGTTGGCTCTCCTCCTTGACTCTTTGTCCGGATGTCCATTGTCCAGTCGGCCTCAACATTGAGGCTGTCTCTGATTACGGAGCACTTTTTACTGCCTATGGTCAGCCCACTGGTGAAGAAGAGCTCTCGCTCCTTTCCTGTTACCACATCAATTTCTTCAGCCTATAAAAGACAGATTTTATTTAATATAAAACATTTTTTAAATAAAATCCTGACACAAGGTTAGCTTTAAGAAGTCTTGTTTGACCAATGTTTCATGTCCACATTTACAAAGAATATCTAGCATTGTGTACAATATTTGTAAGTCAAATCTAGCCAAGGACAGAGCTCAAGAGCCTTGGATGCCAGGAAAAGCGAGTCACTTTTTTGTTGTTAAAAATGTAACGCAAGCACTGAATGGAGGGTCATGGAATATATAAATAAACTACAGACCACATTTTTTTGGACCAGTATTGCATGTGCAATTACATTTTACTTTTTAAAAGTAGGATTCTGCTCAAATTGCACCTTGCAAACAACTCCAGGAGCATTAACATTTGAGAGCAGAATGAAATATGAACTGATGCATGTTTGTAAAAGGTCTAAACTAGAGGCAAAAGATTAAGACATTTTGTTCTTCACAAAGGATTTTATTATCCAAATAATTGCAGCCTTTATGGTTTGACAACGGCACAGCCCTGAGTCACATTCATTGACCATCATTTATATCCATTAAAGAGGGTTCCCAAACTAAAAGACATACTGCGGTTAAATGGTTAAATCTCTAGTGAAATCGCAGAGGCCCACTGAAGCTGACCAAAGCATTATGCTAAGATGCTATAGGCATTGCATCACTGCTGTATTTCATCTTATTGGACATCGATGCACTTGGGACACTTTTAAGCCAGGGGGATTCAAGCAAAAACCAGTCACAGAACAAAAGGCGTCGCCCTTCCGTCCAGAAATGCACTGTCATAGCAAACGCCAAACCCTTCAAAGGCTTGTCCAGCGAGGTTAGCCGGGCAGCATGCTAAACAGACATGTAGACTTTGAAATCTCTGAGTCTCCACTAGAAAAACGGCACATGTACAATCAGAGCTTGATCACGGTCAGGATCCAGTTTTGTGGCCCCTTAAGTTGTGTGTGTGTGTATATATTATATATATAAAAAAGACATCCACGTTGACAACGCATGCGAACATTAACAGCTTTGTAACGGACGCAAATTATACTCATTTTCACCAATCATTCAACCGCGCTCCAGGCGACTCATTTTATTGTCTGTCAAATAATTTACAAGTCAAAATGGAGTCGACAAAATCACTACAAACAAAAATAAACGTATTCACGTTTTATGGGGGCCATGACGGTGACTAAGCCTTTTGATGAAGTGCAGGTTGGAGGCATGAATAAAAATGAATAAGATGGTCCGCCATCTTGAAAACGAGGGGCGGTAGCGGCGATTCACAAAAGGATCTGCGGAGGAAACGCTTGCTGCTGTAGTTGAGTGTGTGCGCCGGGGCCACAGAGCCTACGCTGGAAGCGTGAGCAGCGATGATGTGATTCGAACGGGAGCGGCCCGATTAAAGCTAGCACCAAGCTGCAGTTCTGCTAATTAATGTTCCCGTCACAATGCTCACTAATTGAGCCGGCGTTTTAATCCGAATAAATTAGAACAAAGACATTTGAATACACGCGGTATCAAATATGTTTAACTGCTTTGGGCCGTAATTGTACTAAACGTTTTATTTTGCCTCAATCCAGATTTGTCTGACCGGTATTTTGAGCTAGGAAATGCTAACAAGCCAACTAGCCGCTAGCCTTTAGCTTCGCCGTCCCGTCGTGTGACTGGCTTTTCCCATTTCATTAAACACTGCAATGTTTTGTTTTTCAATCGCTATTTAGGACATCTGGCAATTTTACACGTCTTAGAAAAACAAATAGCCGCGGATGAGCGAACAGCAGCGGTGTCTGCTTGCGGCTGGACACCATGTGTACCCCATTGCTTTAACCTCATTCAACCCAGCGAGGCCTGTCTCTGCAGGCACACGGACTGCACTGGGGGTGCACTTTACCCCTCGCTATACAATACAATACTCAAATATCGCGTGTACTAACCGTGATGCCAGCAAAGATACCACCGGCAAACGATGCCCAGACGTATTTGGCGTCCCCGTATCCAACAATGGCCGCGTCCTGGCAGTTGCCATCAGCCATCAGGTTGTCCACGTAGTTTTGCCAAGACATTTTGTCTAATTAGTTCTAAGAGGAAAGGGTGCGATGGGTCAAGGTAGGTCGTTGGCGTCTCTCGAAACGTCAAGGAAGCTGTGATTATCTGTGGTTTAACGAGCCTCCAACAGATAAAGCCCCCGGCTCCGCTCGTCCTGGCTTTCTTCTGCTTTGGGTCTTGGAAACGAAGTGAAGGGCTGCAACAGGACGGCCGCTTGGGTGTAGTCCTCAACGAATCACTCCGCCAGAGTGGTGCTTTGCCCAAATAACGCGCTGCAAAATATACTCTGTGGCGGATGAATACTTTCTGATTGATTAAAATGGCAATGAGTGAAAAATTGCACCCAACGCACGATAGACCCATTTTGACTTAAAAGACATGATAAATTACACACTTTCTTAAGCGATGCAGATATTTCATTCGTAAACACTGTAACATATTTATTAATTATGTGAAATTGCGTTTTGAAAAGAAAATGTCAAAAATATTAATAAATAATCTGTATATTTGTGTAACAATATAATAATAATAATGCATTCAATTTGATTAGCACTTTTATGAACACTAAAAGACGCTTTACATTGCATTGCATAATTCAGTCACTCCACACCTGGTGATGGAAGACTCTTCTGTATCCACATCTTAACTGGAACTAATGGACGCCATTCTGCGCCATCGGCTCCTCCGACCACCACCACATTCACAGACGCAAGGTGTCACAAACATGTACATTGTTTATATTGCTTTGCCCCAGTTCACCCTTGAAAAAGAGGTCTTGATCTCAATGGGTTCTTACTTGGTTAAATAAGGGTTCATAAATAAGAAAAGATTCAGTTGTAGTCATCTCGGTTTTTTCTAAAACAGAGTCCAGATGACTACAACTGAATCTTTTTCTACAATGGAACACTCCTGGACGAATGAGGGATTACACCGACACGTTCATAAATAAATGTATTTTGTTTACCTTATGTCATGTCACATTTATATGTTAATGCTACTGACCCCTGCTCCAATACACATCTCTTTATTGGAGACAAAAAAGGAAAACCTGATGGTGAGATATATTGCCCAAGGACACAACTGCAGTATGCACAGGTCAGAGCAGCCAGGTAATGATTAACAACCCATTCACAAGTAAGAGATTTGGAAGGAAACAAATAACCACTTTCAAGCCTCCATTGCTTTACGGTTTTTATGACAGTAATAATACAATGCTTTGAAAGAAATCTCTCAAAGCACTACTGTTGTCAATATTCACTCCACACTCTCTGGTGGTAAGATACTATTGTAGCCACACCTGCCCTGGGGTAGACAGTAGCAAGGCTGCTAATATGCACCATCTACCCCTCCCCCCACCACCAATCATACACAATACATTCTACATTCTACATACTAGGTAGGTAATGTGGGTTGGCCCTTTGAGTGCTCGAACCCCTTTCGCACATTGTTTTGTTGTTGTTGTTGTTGTTGTTGTTGTTTGTTATTGTTTTAAGAAAACCCACGTTAATCTAATTAACCATGCGCAGCTCAGCTCATCTCTACGGGGATATATATAAATATATGACATATAATAAGGCAAATTTTACAAGGTGTCTAGTTTGTGCAACCAAATATATTTCTCATAAGGGCATAGGAGAATTACAGCTGAGCCTTATAATATATAATATAATATTTTGGATTTAATTCACATTTTTGTCCCATTTGTCAGCCTATATGGCTGTCTATAAAGTCTATATGGCCGGTTAGACTACACTTTTCAGATTTTACTAAACATTTTGCCCATTTTTTTTTTCCAGTTTGACGGTTAAGTTTATAATTTTACTTCCTGGTTGGTCATGAGCAGTAAATATGACAGGTTGAGTTAATTCCACCACTGTTACCTAGCAACCATACTGAAAACAAGAGCCATAATACATATACATTACACAATAGTTATGATTTGACAAAGAATATAACACCTTTATTTTGTTCAATGATCATTTAAACTGTCAGAAAAGTTTGTCAGTTAAGTATAAATTATGGCCCTTTCCCAATACCCGCACTTACACACTTCAACTGTGCGTTCATGATGAGCCCCTGAAGTGTGCAGGGTGTCCAAATTCTTAGAATGTTTTGATTCGCACTTCACCCGTCATTATAATAGATCCATGACTTCATCACGGGCCTCTCCGCACTTCCAGCAAATGTGGACTTCAGGCAAGTACATTCCCCACAATGCATTTCATACAACCGTACATTCTCCACAAAGCATTTTATGTTTTCACTTCTGATTTAGCAATTTAAAAGACAGAGCTAACAGGAAACAATGGATATTTTATTAATCTGCAACTGTCCAGCAACAACAATGTAAAAACTCATTCAACAAATGATCTAAACTGAGCTGTGGCTTTGTGATTATTTCAGCTGCGGTTTAACAACACCAATAACAGCTGTTTTACGCTGCTGCTTAGTGCGGGTATTGAGACCGGGTCTATTGGGACAGGGTCTATCTGTCCCACCTACCTACCTGCACGTGGCACGTGGCACGTGACCTTTTGATGACATCACAGAGGGATTCTGCTTTTGAAACTCCTATTTTTCAAAATTTCTTCACAAACTGCAACTAACAGAAATAAAACTATGATAAATATTTAGCACAGGGCTATTCTACCAAACAAATCATAAGTTTTTTTTAATTGTAATCTGCTACACAAAAACTAAAAATGACACAAACGTCACATTTTTAGACAACTGAACCTTCCTTACTTGGACACTTAGTTTGCACCAATTTATATAGTATAAAATCTGCCTTTTAAAATGGGCATTTTAAGGGTTAAAGTTTTATTAATAATAATATATATTTTTGAATACATGTGTGATTAAGGCCGTGCTAGATCTTTAGATTCAGAGGAAAAACTTGAAGAATACTGTTCTACTATATACTATTGCTCTTCTTGTGAATGGACTTTGAGTTTGAGTAAATGTAAGTGAGTGCCTTTTCTAATCTAGTGCTACATAAAAACTAAAAATTATACAAACTTTAACTTTCCTAGGACACAGAAATGTACCCCAGTGTAATGGAAGGTACTGTATCATGACATTTCAACATTATTTTGTATTGATATGTTTTATTAGGGCAGTTACAGATCTTAAAATGTAGTTTATTTTGTGAGTGAACATTTACGTCCTTATAGGGCCCTAGTGTGATAGAAATGAGATGGAACCCTTGGGGTCTAACGGCTATAATTCTATGCATTTAATTAACCCTTTTTAATTACCCATACTACATGTTCTTATTGAGTAATCTGGGGAAATGTGGAATTGTACACGATTTAGGTGAGATGTTACTTTTTGATACAGACTATAATATAAACTTTGATTGTGACTAAGCCTTCTTTTGTCTTTTTTCAGGTGGATTCAACATTTATTTCAGGTAATGAGATGCATGGGGCACTGGCAGCCCGTCCTCAAAAATGTCTTCTATCTGCAGTCAGTGAAAACTTGACACAAAGTCTGAAAAAGATTTCCACTTGGGTAAAGGAGTCTTGCCCTAACTCTTAACCCCAAGAGAACCAAGTGCATTGGTCTTTCAACCAAAAAAGCCCCAGTTACCCTCCTTAAGATTCAAATGAATAGGGAACTCATTGACCAGGTACCAGAGGAGAAATATTTAGGAATAACTCTAGACTCCCAGTTCAATTTCAAAAGTCAAGTTAAAAAAGTGTGTAAAATGATCAGATGAAACGAATTGTTTTAAGGAAATACCCCTGAATGTGCTCACATGTTTTTAAATTCTATGATCTTCTCCCGTCTGTCCTATGGAGCCACTATCTGGCCTCAGACTAGTCAGACTATGCTCAAGCTAATTGAAAGCCTTTACAAAGAATGAATGATTTATGAGTTGTAAACTAATGTGTGAACATTTCTGTTTGATAAATAAGTCTTTCCCTGTAATGTGTCCACTCTAATTTACATGTGTTTCCTTTGGAGTTATTGTCTGTGGTCTTTGTGCTTGTGATGTGTTCTCTATAGTTGTTTTAAATGGTGTTACCTTTTAATTGGTGCATCAACCTGTCCAGGAACAACTAGCCTGTGACTAAAATCTATCATATTTACATATGTATCATATGTTCATTCATATGCACTGTCCCTTTTCTAAATAAATACATAAATAAATAAACAACCGAGGTTTAAAGGTGTTTGACCAAAAACTATTCGATTCCAATTTTTTATCATCAAATTTGATTAACTTTAGTATTCTTAAACAGTTTAATATCAAATATGTTAATGGTGTGTCTACAAAACCTTTGAGCAGCTGTATTTGTAAATTGCAGAGATGTGGGAGGTCAACCAGAGCAGCCTCATCTGGAGACTAGAAAGGGCCATTTCGTAAAAGATGTTTCGCCAAAACAGCTTTTCCTGTGAAAGGTTCTAATCAGTGGAAATCTGTGACAAAACTATCTCCAAAAAAGAAACAAAATCTTGGATGTGCCAGCAGCACTGCATTCATGTTTAAGTTGTTTCTAATGTATTTTTTCATGTCCATGTTTTCATGTTGTCTCTGTGTCCTCTGTTTTGTGTGTGTGTGTGTGTGTGTGTGTGAAAAGGCCTTATAGGGACAAGTGAGTGCTATAAGCTATAAACTCAGGCTTTTCTTTAAGTCCCAGACCAATTGCTAACATAATCAGCACCACCATAACATTTGAATATAAAAACATGCACGAATGACAGCCATTGTCACACGATGCACACTTTAAATGACCACACAGACATTTACTTATGCAAGTACATAAAATATAGGCATGTAAATGTGAGGGTGTTTTTACGTAGCTGAGTACTACTAAAACGGTGGATTTTTTTTCTCTCAACAATATGAACAAACAGATGACTTAAAATGTGGTTCGGAATTTTTTATTGAGCTGTTTATTTGTTTATTGCAAATATAGTGACTCTTCATGTACGTAGCCTCAGTTTTTATTGCCTGGAATTGGTCTACTTCATTTCCTGTTTCTGTTATGGGTTTGAAAACCTCCCATTTTATCTTACTCACCCAATAAAAATGTAATAGGAATGTGCGTGATCTACACCCAAATTAAAATTACAGTAAGAAAACACTTCTGATTCTTTGATGACTTTTTAATAGTCTTTAAAGATCAAAGGTCGGGTAATACTGTAATGTGCGGCATATGATAATGCAGACTGAGCAAAAAAACTCTTGACTCTGCTTGACTCTGAACTAAGATTTATGAAGAAGATGAAGTGCATCTCTCTCAAGATTGTTTCATTGGTGGTTCGGAGGCTCATTTTTTTCTAAATTCAAAAGATTCAGTTGTTGTCATCTGGCCATTGTTTTTGAAAAAAGAGTGTCTAGATGACAACAACTGTATTCTTTTCTACAATGGAACACTCCTGGACTAATGAGGGATTACAATAACTTAAACTCAAAAGAGAATACTGTTCATATATTTGATCTATCCATCTATATGCCCATTTTTAAGCAGCTTCATACTTGGCCCCTGTGTCCAGTTTGACTTGTAAAACAATTATTTTATTATTTAAGGTAAACGTAGGTCCAATATTTCCAGACACTTATGCTCAGCTGAAGGCCTTCTCTTGCAACATGTTGACGCCTTATTATCCACTAAACTGATCCCAGAAGCTTCACCTGAAAAAGCCAACAGAGAAGGCCTTTAACCACCACGTCTTCAGATAGACTTGTGTTTACAAGTGATATTTGAAACTCGCACCATAAATGAGTGTAGACCCAATAAGCAAAACTTACACAGCCTGCGTCAGATGTGATGACATACTGCCTCTGAGCAGCTTCTAAATAAGCACATGAAATTTGCAAGTCAAAGTTTTTTAAGGGGAGCAGTTCTGTGACATTAGGCTATGTGATTTCCTACGCATGTAACATACATTAATTATATTCTTTATTTATTCGTTTTGCATTTTAAGATTGTATTCATGCAGGCCTAAGATGACCAGTGTTACCATTGCATGGACCACGCTTCATTTGAATAGGCCGCAACTGTTTATTTTGATAACTACAGTCCACAACCACAAAATAACCATAGGCTACACTTTCAGTTATAGCTGCAATAACGGCACTTGTGGTTTCTATTATTAGCCTAACTATAACTACCACCTTTACAAATTGCACATGGCCTACAAACTTTGTCATGAGCCAACTGTCCTTATGAAAGAAAATATGATTTTAGGAGGGTTTCACTTAGGCAAAATTGGCTACCTTGTTCTACCCTGTTTCATTGCTCATGGAGGCCCCCTCGTGTCTATGTAAGTATACTACAGCTCCTCATTCTGTCATGGCCGGAGTGAGATGCAGATGGTGCTCTAGAGTCGCTGGTGAAAGTCCATTCAAGGCAAAACATCCCAAAAGAAAAGGCCCACTGTATCACCCTTCTTATTTTCTAATAGGTCTATATCAAGTGCTTTCAAAAGATGGGAGAGTAAATCAGAAATTCCTTAAAGATGATTGGGTCAATGCGAGAAACCAGATCTACACCCCATGGTCTAAAAAAAACCCAGACATGCTCTTACTTGTGAGATGTGATGGAAATTTGCACGAGGAAGTTTGTCTAAAAGATTTCCTGCCAGATTTGAAACCTTAAAATTCTTCTTCAGTATTCAAATGTTTGGTTTTGACACATTAATATTGTGTAGCCTTTCCTGGTGAAGTATATGCCTGCTGCTCGTCTATTGTTTTACCTGAATATTATGGCATTAAACTTGCATATCTTGCATTTAATCAATTACAGGTTTTTAAAAGAAATTCCAGGTTTTTAAAAGAAATTCCTGAAAGGAATTTCAGGGTCGCCTCTCCACAGATCTGACCTGTGACTTAGCCTGGTGGTAGGACCTGCTCGTCTCCAGGGAGATAGATTAGTTTATTGACATTCTGCAGTGCACCTTTAACCCAACATACACAATAGATATAGGCTTGTTAGGTTTTTGAAAGGAGTATGTTAATATAGTCCAGTACAGGCAGATACAAACTTAGTTCTTCAAAGTATGGGAAACAAATTAATCAAAATTTAAATATGCATCTTGGTAAGCAAATGTAGCGGAACAAGGCAAAATCAACAACAAAAAGTGCAAGTATCTGAATTAACTTTCCAAATCGTACTTTCATTTAATAATTTTTTTTAAAATACCGAAATATATCTAAAATATTTATCAAGCCTGACTGTTTTTCAATCAGACATAGTTTTGAAGGCCTCTTTAAAATAACACCCCCATTACCTACTTTTCTTTTTTTGTCTCCTTTTTTTCCGTATATATAATGCCCAGTTGCGTTAATAGTTCAGAGAAAAAAGGAACAAAAAATTAATTAAAGGATCATATGACAATTCGTGTAGATCCACTTTGATTTGTGGTACTGGTTGTAATGTTTGCATAACCATTTTATTTATAAAATAATCAAATTTGAAGCGCTAGAAGAGTTCCTGTTTGAAGTACAAATAGAGACTGGTTTGGCCTCATTAAAGACAATTTAATAACAACACAATCATATTAGATAAAAAGGTGAAAACGCAGTATAGTGATGTAACACACGACAAAAAACAAGGAGAGCACCCAAGGTAAAACATATGTCAAATCATTAGGCAAATCAGTGTACAGAGAGCAGCTGTTAGAAGACATTGTAGGCAACATGATTTTCTGTTATTGAGAATTAAACTATAACATACGTCCTTATTTTACGTTTTGTTCACTGTAAACCACAATGTTGATCGGAAAAATAGAAACAGGTCCATTGATGTTTTTACTGTTGAAAAATTGTTTGACATTTTTTAACCCTATATGTGTATTTTTGGTTTTTTATTAATCGTCAGTAAGTGCAGAGAAGTGTGCGGAGCTACGTGGTAGATGAAAATTTCTGAGCACGTACGCTTTGAATGTAGAACAGTACAGGATTGCTCAAACACGCATAAATCGATCTATCATAATATAACTTTGAATAAGCTAAAGATGAGGGTATGCCAACGTGGTTAAAAGCTCATAAATGTCTCTTGAAGCAACACTGCAGCAGCCAAGAGTTTAAAAAAACAACACATTTCCTGATATATACTATTAACAATAAGGTGGAAGGACCAAGGAAGTGAACCAAGGATGCTTCCGATGTGAGGAGCCATTCTGTGCATTCAAGTTCAGTTAGAAAAACAAACAAAAATCATAGCTGCCTGTAAAGTATAATTCATGATACAATTACATTTCAGGTCAGAGTAAAGATTTGCTGCGAGATACAGTGAGAATATTCTTCTAAGTCCTGTGCGATGAGGATGTTTTGAAGTTTTGCATACTGCACTGAGACACATCTTTGACAGCTCTCATCTCACAAAGACATACGCGTTTAGCTTCTGGCAAAACTCGTGAGGGTGGAGATGACCTACTTTGGCTATCACTACAATTAAATAGGATTAATGGAAGGTTTCTAAGCATGGGATGAAAGATAAACATTAAAACATTCATTATTTTTCCACTGCTGCTGTATTCACAAACATTGTAGCTATGGCTGTGGGTGCAGTGTAATGACGATTGTGAAAAACCAATATAATGACTACGCCATAAAATAAACAGCAGTATACACGATGATTAGTAGGAGTGAAACAACAATATTTGCAGTGTGCGTGTTTGAGGTAGAGACAGGTCAAATGCATGCATCTGTATGTTCATATTAATTTTAGTTCTATGGTTCTATAGTGCATATGTTGGACACAATTAAAGTAATTTCAAACTACATATTAGGGGAAAAAGCATTTAGAACACTGTACAGTTTAGTATGACACGCTCACACAAATGTTTCTGCAAGCCTTAACGAGTAACTGCCAAAGCACTGGCCAATAACGTCTATGTCTAAATAACACCCATCCCTTTCTTATAGAGTAATGACAGGACAACATCTTTCTTGTAATTGCAGGCTCTTAAAATGTTATCAAAATAAAACTTTTTTTATTTTCAACTGCATGAAACACAAGTGAATGTCTCTCACAGTTCAGTAGGCTATGTCCTGCCAAATTTCTATGGCATGTTCCTGGAAATGAAAAATTAAAACCACTCACAACAGTAGTATGCAGGGAGCATGAACGCGAAGGCTGTTCCTAATGGGAATCAGAGAAATGTTTTGTAAGAGGTTCTCTGTTAAATTAATAACGTACTTAAACCAAAATGACCTGACCCTTAACCTGTACCAGATATTTTAAAAGTGCCTGCACCTCACGTAAGTTTGAACCCAACAACAGTGATGGCATGTTTCCAAATCAGGGGCCACAAAAGGTATTTTATTCATTAAGTTCTGGCTAAACTGATTCTGTGGAACTTTATTAACTTTATGTAGATGAATCATTTCATTTTTCCACAGATCTTGGTCGATCTTCTCTTTATTCTATCTCAGCCTCTCCTTAACAATTGACAAATTCCTTACGTGTAAGCTGTTGTTTTCATATGTATCCAAGACTGTGAGTCACTGTCAAACTGAAGCCCTCAGGTCTATCTCTCTGAAGCTCATTAGCTACATTTTTATATTCAATGAAACATATCACTCAAATCAAACTGGATAAATCTATGAGCAGCAGTGATTATGGTGTGCTTTATCAGGACATTGCACTTTTATCCTTTGATTTGACATGAGGTACAGTTGTATATAACTGCATAATTATAGTAATATCGATATTATTATTTTCATTAATACTTAAAATTCTACTTGAGTCGAGTTAATCATAGAATTAAATAATGTTAATTCAATAATTTCAATAATAATTCAAGTTAGCCCTGCGACGAGTTGGCCACTGTCCAGGGTGTACCCCGCCTAAGGCCCAAAGGCACTGGGATAGGCTCCAGTCACCCGCGACCCCTAACGGGAACAAGCGGTAGAAAATGAATGAATGAATAATTCAATAATATCTGGCTTTTATGACCTGCAATAAATGGACAATAAATTAAATAAAAAAGTTGATATGAATATTTGAATGATTGTAAGTGTAATTTTCGTATAATTATTCAATTCAGTTCATCTTTGTAACGCCTGAAATCACAACAGCGGTTGCCTCAAAGGCAACAGTGAGAAGAGATTTAACAATGTTCAAAGGGACTTGGAAATGTCCCACTGTTCCCTCTCCTTAGACCCTCCTTCTCGGCCAGGAAAAACGACCAAACCTGGAAAAAGTAGAAACCTCGTAGAAACCTCGAGGGTTCCACAGTGAAGGAGAGATCCGACTCCCTCGGACGGACAGGCGGACACGCTTCAATTAGCAGGTAGACCTCAGAGCTGGAACCACCCAGGAGGAGAACCAGTTCTTCGAGGCAGATGAAGAACCATTCATCTGAGAAACCGTTCATCTGGAGAATTGTTCATCTGGAGAATTGTTCATCTGGAGAACTGTTCATCTGGAGAACCGTTCATCTGGAGAACCGTTCATCTGGTTATAAATTGTATTTTAATAAAAGGAATGAAGAGTATCTGACACGTTACACTGATGAGGATCTGTACAAACAACAATAAGCACTCCCAACAAGTAATGTCAGTAATATAAGTAAAAATTATTTTTACTTACTGGGGCTTAAGGGCTCCAGAATGTAAAATTAAGAAAGGCAGGTGCTCTTCAAGAATTAGGCCTAAAGCAGGAGTCCCCAAACTTTTTCCTGTAAGGGCCACATAACTTTTCCCTTCTCTGATGGGGGCCAGGGTCAGTTTGAACCAGAAAAAAGTGTGACGATCGCAGGGGTGCCTAAATGTAAACATGTATTGTTTTCCAGAAAGCCACATATAACCAAATATGAATAACCCTTTCCGAGATCAAATAACTCTCTCTGGGTTCTTCACAGAAAAAAATAATTCAGGAAATATGTAATAACACTATTCATGAAATCAATAAAAATCAAATAATCCTCTCTGGGTTCTTCACAGAAAGAAAGTTTGTGTTGTGCCGTGCACAGTCTTGGGTAAAAGTTCAGCTTCAGTTGTCAGAGCAGAATCTATGACTCATATGAGCATGAATAATGCGTCTCTTGTATTGTTCAGGGGGCCGGGTCAAATGTGGAGGCGGGCCGTATCCTGCCCCCGGGCCGTAGTTTGGGGACCACTGGCCTAAAGCTTGTGAGGCACTGAGAGAAGCTTATTTACCAATGCAAGAGGACTTTTTGGACTTAAAGTAGTAGAAGACATCTTGTTCCAGTGATAGATAAGACAAATATACTCAAGTCAACATGATACAATCTAATTCACATCATTTTAACATATACACTGAAACTTTTTCACAATGGTACCTATTAAAGATTTAAAGTGAATAAGACAAACGTAGACTTAATTCTACAACTGTTGCCTAGTAACCATATAGCAAACAAGGACCAAAATCCATATAAATTAGGTTTTTGGCAAATAATAAACACCATTATTATTATTTTTTTTTAAAAAATATGTCAATTGTGTGTAACTTGTCCCCACGTTAACATTTTATTTTCAAATTTTCTTCAGGAACTGCGACTAGAACTGCAAAGTAATAATAATTAGAAAAACACGAGAACCTGTTGTATGCACGTTGACTTGGATGAAAAGTTATATATTCACAATAGTCATAAGTGAACTATGCGTTTCATGATTTGCAAGCACTTGGAGAATGTACAAGGCACTGAAACCAAACAGGCTCAACATGCAAAGAGAAACAGAGGTAGGGCAACATAAAAATATAACATAGAGTATTGACTTGTTCTTGAGCGGTGCACATGGTGAAAATCCAACAGACGGCCAATGTTCACGGAGTATAGCAAACTTTTTGGTAAGAAATTGATGGCACGGAATCAGGCAAATGTGTGTGTTTTTCTTATGTGCAGATTTCATTATTCTAGTGAAAGCCTGTCCAACCAGCCCTGAAATGACCTCTTGTACAGCACTTTCCCCTCATCACACTTTTAGCACGTGATGAATGATGGTTGAGCAGTATGTTTGTCTGACCCCACGTTTTTCTTACCAAAAGCCAGAGGTCTCGTGGGTCAAGGTGTTAAAAGTGACCACTGTACACTAAAGCTGGCCTCCAAATATATAAACAGGATAAAGACTTATGTTGTTCAGAGCAGCGGCGGTGGAGGTTGAAAAGAAGTGGGAACAGTACCTTTAGCCCATGACGCAGCACTGGGTCGCCTGGTAGTCTTTGCCCGTCAAACCAAGGTAAATAAACATTATCAGCTATGCAAATATACTGGCTCATGTTGGGAAAACCTGGGTTAAACGAGCAGCTAAGTACAGTATAAAGACCCTTTTGGAGCTTATGTTGCAATATATTTTTTACAAGGTGTTGTTTCCAAGAATTTATGGGCTGGGGAGTTATGTATATATGCATGTAAAAGATTGTTGAGTGTTTTTTAACTGGTGATCCACATGCTTCCTTGTCACCTATACTATATTTTTCATATCTTTTATTCTGTTTATTTAATACAGATTCACATTTTGTCTTAGTTCAGTTCTGGTTGAGGAAAAATGTTTTTAGTTTAAAGCCGGGAAACTTTGATACGCATTGAACTAACCACAAAAATATATTTATACAAATCAATTATTTGTTCTGGAAAACTCAAAAAGCAAGCCATATTCTATGTCTTATCTAAAGAACCGCATGACATTGTGTTTCTCTGACAAGGTGATCTGGCATCCGGACATTATGTAACTTAGTAATTCAATGATTAGTCGCGTCAGTGGAAATCAGGTCACAAAGCTATTTTTGTTTTGATAATGCTGTCAATTCTTTAAAAAGTTGGACTATCTGCTTTCTTCATCTTTATGTTTTTGTTTAGCACAGATAATAAAAGGAAATAAACCAATATGGGAAAATTGACAGAGTTAAAAGTTAAAAAGTTGTTATTCTGTGTTTGTTGTGAATTCAATAACAGTCTGATTGAAGTTCTGGCCAGCAAATCATGGGAAAGTTGGTGTGAGGGCAGACAGGAAATGAGAATACACTACCTTCCATTGTAATGACTATGTCAAAGGACATTCTGTGTCTCTGAGGGTCACCACAGACAAAAGTGTTACTGGACTTTATTTCAAAATAATATGATTATAAGGATCCTGTTGCAATATTTCATTGTCTATATGACAGTACTTAAACACAGAGCTTTGTTGATGAAACAACTAGTCACCAAATTAGACTGGTCAATAGAAACAAGAGTCACAACTTATTATAAAAACCTACCTTATTGAAAACGCTGATGTAATTATGATACTGTTTATACAATTCACCTTTTGAATAACACACCTTGGACACCGATTATCCAATATGAGGCATCACCGTGTCATAGAGTCATCAGTGACTTAAATGTGTCATCCATTGTCTCCCACATTATTCATCCATCCATCCATCCATCCATCCATGAATGTTGATAATTAAGATCATTACTTCCCTGTCCTGCTCCTCATAAATTACAGTTTTATAATTAACTAATTATTTTCAATTAGTCTTCTGTAGACTAAATAATTTTAATGATCAGTTTAGATGATTCACAATCAAACTGAAAATGTATCCTATCTTTACATCCCACATACTACATTTTTACATTTACAGCAACACTCATTCATACATAAGTAAACGTGACGTAACTACAGACCAAAAGGTACGGCGTTGAAAACTTTAAATCAATTTATTTTATTTGATAGAATATGTAATGTAAATCGTTCTTATTCTTGTTTTTCTTCGATTTTGAAAACACGTTTGACTACACTACCCAGGGTGCAGTGCGCCGGGGCTAGCGTTAGCTCATGTGTTAGCTTCGTTAGCTTCCTGCTGCGGCTCAGTGGTGTATTTATCTGTCAGCTACCACAAGTGAGCTTGTTCACACGGCGAGAGAAAACGTCACCCGATTTACGACTTTTCCTCGATTTTTGGACTTCATATTGTCCGTGACCCGCCAAAAGGAGTTTGTTTACACCACGTCGTCGCTGTTTTGGGGGACGAGGTAGTTACATTTTTAGAATTCAGCCGTCATTAGCCACTGAGCTACAGCAAAAGAAACACCCAGAGCTGAAGAGGAGTGAGCCTCAGACTAAAGTACCGGTGGCAGCTGCTGAACAAGGACTTTGACGAGGACCTGTTGAAAGTGCGCTGTCCTGACATTGGCTGAGAGAGCGCGAGAGAGAGGCAGGTGAAAGAGAAGTTTCAGCCTCTGTATTTCTTTTACACCTGAAGAGACTTTTGATTTACATTGCCTACTTTCCTCTAGGGCGCAGAGGAGATGAAGAGGAACATGAATGTATTCGGTGATGATACGTGGCTGAGATCGCATTTGTAATTCATTCTGCGTTGGAATTGTTTTTGCTAGTGTTTTTTTTGTTTTTGTTTTTTGGCGGAGCTGGCAAACGCACCTCTTTGGAAACATGTCGACGATGCCAGCAAAAAAGAAAAGTTGCTTCCAGATTACGAGTGTCACTCAAGCTCAAGTGGCAGGTAACGGCACCACAAATGACCCAGACGAGGCCCGGACAGAAGATGGGTCCTCGGAGATCTTTGTGTCCCAAACAGACCTGGAGTGCGATCACTACTCCCCTGAAGAAGCTCCTAACCACACTGGAGAGCACCAGACTGGGCCAATTCAAGTGAACGGGATCCGCACGGTTAAGAGTGTAGGTACAGGAGGTCGCAACACTCCAGTTAATTTAGGAGGTAGTGTGCCAATGCCAACGCTGACCAGCCAGCCTTCATCTGTCACCAGCTGTAGTTCTCGTTTCCGGGTCATTAAACTGGACCATGGTTCTGGTGAGCCTTTTAGACGGGGAAGATGGACGTGCTCAGAGTTTATTGAGAAGGAGTCAGAATCAAATAGAACTGTGGACGGTGTGAAACCCTCCGTGACCCATGAGCACAACACAGACAGTGGGCTAGGAGTCATCAGTAACTCTGTGGGTGCCCTTAGTTCTTTTTCTGTACAGTCTGTGGAGAACAGCAATGGTGGACACCCAAGGGTGCCAATATCCTCTTCAGAGCCGCTGCAACAAGGCTACACCTTAGCTCCACAGATCGGGAGTGCAGCCAGTGCCTTACAGCCCACAGCATATGCAACTACAACATCTCATGTCATAGTGCAACCTGTTGTTTCACAGACCTTTATTCCTAACATCCTCAATGGTGTTCACCAAGCACCAGTGCGGTCTCCAGTGATGCCTCCTGCCACACAGCCTCAGCAGCTCATCTATTCCAACACTGGCCTCTCGTCTGTTCCACCTGAGTACCACCTGCATCACTTTGGCTCAAGAACTCAGAGCGTTCATGCAACATCTTTACCAATGGTGCCTCCCCCTGGTCCTGGGGGGAAAGGCCTTCTGGCTCACGGTGCAGAGGCAGCCTTAGCCCTAGTGATGAACTCTATTAGCCAGACTTCTGGAGCAACAGGCCATACAGCCGCTTTCCCTGGGACCATCCAGTCTCACAGTAGGGTCTCCAGCATCAGTGCAGCTCCAGGTGGAGCCTCCGTCTCGGGGGACACCAGGTCCAACGCCTTGCCTCTGTCCATCTCTAAGCCATTGATCAGCGAGGGTCTCAACCTGTCCTCTCCCACTGTCAGCTTGTTTGGCATCACCATTCCTGTGGACGCAGATGACGACAGGTAAGATGGAGTCGGAGACGGAATGGGAATAGTTGATGGAAACGTCAATTATTTGGGAGGGGTTTTTGAATCGAGAGGGCGACAGTCGATCCGGTCAGTATATCTTTTTAAAAATAATGTGGTTTTGCGCAAAGGTCAGACTTTGGAGGAAGACATTTGAATATTACTTGTGTTATATGACACAGAGTAAATGTTTGTATAGTTTATGTTTATGAAATCATTACTAAAAAACATTTTTACCTTGTTTTTGGAAAGACCAAATAAAATCAAACTGAAAATCGAGGTAGCTCAATTTGAGGCAAAAATATATATCTTGATTTAAAAATGTCCTTGTCCTAGTCCTGACTAAAAATATATTTAGAATTATCACTGGGTTAAAGTTTGTGTCAAGTATTCATATTTATATTCTGTGCCACAGCCTACAATAGTCATGAAGATCTTTTATTTGTTTATCTGTTCAAGGGGAATAACGAGCACCAATTCAAGTGCTACAATAGCGAATACATTTTCCAGCTTTAGAATCCTGTGAACTGTGTAAATAAATACACTCCCATACTTGCTCTACAGTAACCTGTAATGTAACTATGGATGACTGTTGTTAACATCTAAAAAAAGACTATAGAATGAGCAGAATGAGTGGTATGCTAAAAATGACTTGCCTGTCCTGTTTTTGGATTAGTTTTAGGCCACAATGGTGCTGTCACTATGGCGATTCTGGCAGCAGGACAAGACAGGATATGTCAGAGGTGAAGAGGACACACGTGGTCACATGCTCGGGCCGACTCATTTGTTTTCTTTCACAATTGAACTAGTCACATTAGAGTTGACGTGCGATGTTCCAGTTTTTGTGTCCCTAACTTTAAACGAGTTCCCCCATCATTATTTTACAGTATTTTCCTGCTTTTCAGGCTCTGTTTTCACCTACCTCCTCGCCCTGTCCACTTTCCAGTATTTAAATGAGATTATTGAAGAGTTAAAAATTTTACAGCAATAAAAACACGTAAATGAAAATCTGCTACTTGCTACGGTCAAGTGTCACTATGAAGAGGCGGGTCTTCAGAGTTCTGCAGAGTTGAACAGGAAGTTAGTTGGATCCGCTTCTATTCTAAAGCTGTTTTAGCTCAACATTGCCATTTACTGTGAACAAAATGTAAAATAATGTTTAGAAATGTCACAATATGAAATGTTAGTGTTTTCTGATAATTGTGAGAAGAAACGCGATTAGTCTCGATTGTTTGCACCAAGACCAAACTATTTTGAAACTACTTTATTTTCTTTCATTCACAAGTTTAAAGATGCACCATTCTTTGCAAGCTTTCTGATGAAAAAAGGAATTGTATTGTCACATAAACAGCCAGATAAAAAAGTACATTACAAATACATATTTTCATTATTTTGACCTGTAGATGAAAAAGAATTTACTCAATTGTTGCTGCCTACGATTCTGTCAATTATGTATTTTTTTAGCACTTACGATTATATTTCAACCTGAATTATCACAATTATCAATTAATTGACTAATCTTGACCTTCCTAGTTGCAGTTTTAATACCAAATACCAGAGACAAACAAACAAACAAACAAACAAATTGCTTCAAAAATTTGTGCTTTTGGTTTGGCTTGTTTCATTAAAAACTGAGTCGTTCCGACTTAAGTTGACCTCATAGCCACATTTAGTTTCACTAAATCACAGCCGCTAACCATGTCAGGCTTTTATCACTTCTCAGATAAAATCCTTGGTAAGACGTCACTTTCTGTAAATCGGGCAGAGTTTGAGACTCACACCCCTCTGAGGCACGAAACCGACCTCCCCAGAGTAGACTTCTCTCTTGTTAGCAAGTCTTGTGCTGGAGCCTACTATCATTTGTTTTGTTCTGTTTTGAATTAAAGTGCATCACAGAAAGTGGAACAAACCCGTGTGGGGGTGGGGCTGCAAGATGAGAATGATTTCCTCCCAGCTTGGAATGGTTAGCATCTCCACTCGGCGGCCTGCACCTCGGCCAAATCCAGGGATCACACTGGTTCTGGGACAAATTGCACTAGATTGGTTGTTGCGACTTATTAATACCACTCTCTGAACAGACTTTCCTCTACTTAAGCTGCAAAACGTTAATCAGTCATGTTAAATAATCATTAGCAGTCAATAGCCTACGCAGAAATTCGGAACTAGGCACATAGAATTTAATTTACAACACAAAATAATATGTTTAATATTACCATGTGGTCTTATACTTGTTCTGATAAAGCTCAAGATGATCTGAAACCGTTCAGAAAAGGTCAACTCTTTTTTCAGTATCTTTACTTCTTCAAATTACTGTCGATACTAGTTTTAGTATCGATTTATTATCTGGGTTTTGATACTTTTGACAACTCTGATACTAGGGGTCAGGCTCAATACTCAAGACCACAATGACAAAGTACTTTTTTTTTTACACCACTTAGTGTCATTTTCATCACAAAAATAATAACTTTTCTTTATATCTGTGGTTCATTCATAGATCATACAAAAACCATTCTAAAAACTATTCAGCCTTTTTACCTTTTTCATCTGCCTACTGATTAATATCCAATTTTAAAAATATTTTTGGCAACAACAACAGCTCTTTTGAAGCTGGCTACAGTACAATGATCTCAGTCCGATGTTATCCGTGAGTAGATCGCACACTCCAGAAAGATATGGAGTTTTCTTTCTAGCAAGGAGTCGGTTTGGTCGGCTGACTTATGAACTTTCTCTTCAATTCGATTTGCCGGTAGTTTTATTTCGAGTCCCAACAGATGACAGTTTTGTGATGTATTGTCACAGTAACATATAATTATTGTGTCATTTAAAACGGCTTGCTTGTTAAACGACATCTTGACACGTGCAAAAACTAAATGTAACCACAGCCTTCTATTTGAATGCTTCAGCTGATGTGGAAGTAAGTTGTTGTTGAACCAGTAAGTCAATCCGAAGCAGAAGGTTTCACAACACGAGTGAGCAAGGTTTTGTACCTTTTGTTTATTACATGTGAAAGGAGCAACATTTCTGCTAAACATTTGTACTGAGCAGGCTAATTAATTGCATGTCTTGTTGCATGTAACAATGATGCATTCAAGTACATTATTGCGTCTTTAAAGGGTCATGGGTCAACTAGCCACAATGTAAAACGTTAGTGTTACGATTATTGTGAGAAGAAACGTCACGATATTCACAATTATTCTCTAATTCTGTTTCAATAGTATGTAACCAGCTTCATGAACTCAAGTTTTCTGAATGCAAATTAAAGTTATTGTGATATAAACAATCACATAAAAGCCTAGGTGTATGTTTAGTTGTACGTATTCAATTGAAATGACTTAATTTTGCTTCCAAAGTAGTCACGATTATTAGTTTTCAGTTGTACGATGTTGTTGCGGCATGACAAATTATCGATTAGCCGAATAATCACGACCCTGCTCAAGCACCGGGCTGTGGCGGTTTGTCAGCTTAACCTAAGGGCCGGCTTGGTGGATTTGGTATTGTCTCGGCTCTGTGAGTTGGGGGTTGGACTTACATTTAGTTTCTGGAAACAAGGGAGCAGCTTATTTTTGTTGACTTGTCTTAACTTCTCTGGGACACATTCCAGTGGCCCCTGTAATGGTTTGGAGAGTTGAATGCTCCTGGCAGCACAGGACTTTAGACACTTTGCATGTTAGCTTGAGCTCTGGCCTGTGTCTTCTCATGATTACTATGGAGTGTTGCCATGAGATAAAAAAAATGTCCCCTAAACAAACCAAGCAATTTGTAAAGTTTAGACATTGCACAAGATTCAGTTGACACTCACAGTGCCCATTTTAATCCTTTTTGGGGGGATTAATGATTGAGGGAAAACTAAAATATGAACTGTTAATTAGTGCTGGGACTATATATCATTTTGCAATACAATATATAGTTTTGTTACTTTGCTTTAACGAGTAGTGCTTTACTGCTTTCACACTTACTACTACAACTACTCGATCTGCCAAACACTATGGGGGCGGGTTTATGTTGCATACACATGTATGCAGACTTAGTTACAGACAAAGCCCATGTTGGCATCAGTTTTGTTCATGGCAGCTTTTGTGCTGATTGATTGAAAAAGGGAAGAAAGCTTGTACTGCAACCCCAATGCTGCACTCATTTACAGTTAGTTCATCACTTTTGGGAACTTGTGACTTCTATTTAAATTCATTGAACTATAATTCTACTGTATTGCAATACAAATCAACTTTATTAACGTTTTCATTTATTATGGGTAAAGTATTGCAGTAAGATTCACTCGCTTAAAGATGTGCAATTGATACCTATTCATCAAATCAAGATCCAGTCGTTTCAATTATCAGCCTGGGTCTTCTGTCTCTAAAAGCATGTGGTGTGGTGTTCAGATTGGATTTGGGAGATTAAATGAGTCGTTTTTTGTGTTTATATGTCATTGACTAAAATATGCCTTTTATTTACGTTCATGGAATTAAGATTGAAAGCCGTATTTTTTTAATACATTTTTTTTAAAGTAAGTACTGGATGGACCGGTCAACGCAAGTATACATCTTAAACAACAAAAGCACATTTCTGTTTTACTCATTTGCGGAGAGCCAGTACGCTGTGGCCATTTGAGGTACTACAGTAGTGTTTGTCTACGCCGTCTTGTCCGCAGTGGTCTGAGCTGGGAACAGGTTGGACCCCTCCTCATGTGGTCACAGTATGTAAAGTATGCAGAGGCTCATTTTGAAAAGAACCTTCAGATCAAAGAGAGGAGCTGTTGACAAGCCCCTGTTACCAGTCTGTACTTGCTATGTGCTCCTAATCTACAGCATATACCTTATACCTCGGGCTCGAAATGCAACAATGACATGACAATTGGTTTATCAGGACAATTGAGCCTATATGTAATAGTATTTATAGTTGGTTAAAGGTGCGCGCTTTAACTTTTCTGGCAGGGGGCTTGGAATGTTCCACAGTAGAGCTGCAAGATGCTGCAATCTAATCGAAATTGCTATTTGAATGGTCACAATTACCAAATGGCAATGCTTGTTTGCTCTTCTGTTTATACATGAATTATCTTTTTTTGTTTTGAATGAAGTAGGGCTGAACGATTTGGGGGAAAATGTCTTATTTGGATTCAGGATTTCTGTCTTAAAAGTCTAGTATACCGTCCAAAGTTCACATTTGAAACACGTCCTGGGGCATTACCGTTTGAGAGAAGACAAAAACCGATGAGTGTCATTTGGAAAAAAAAAAGTTGTCTTACAATTGATTCTTTGTCATGGAGTGTTTATTATGATTTCATCCCTTTTCGAGCATATACCCTTAACATTACTGTTATTAATAATACTGTATGTGCAGAAGATTGTCTCAAAAAGTAAAAGAGTAGTTGTGATACATTTTCAAAACGCAGATATCCGTTTTTGCAAATTAACTTAAATCAATATAGAATAACATGCATTTCAGAACATGTTTGTAGATGTCTAAACTAAAAGATAAACAGGTTTTGCGCGGCCAGTCAAATGTCATATATTCTTGCAGAAAGTGGTTTCGAATTCTCTAATCTTTGCTTCTTTTTTTTTAGGCTTACTGTAAAATCAGATATTTATGTCTGCTTTTTAAGGAAGTGAAGTCTGAGACAAAGTGTTGCAGAACCAAACATATTTCTGGTAATTCCTTTATTCATTAACCAACTTATCATTACTATACTTGACATTGCAGGAGTTAAATTGTCCCACGTTCCTTTCGGTGGCAGTTTTTTCTCCCCCCCAGGCAAGTCCGAGAACCCCTGGAGCCCAAGATATCTGAAAAGTGAGTAATGAGGATGTGTGGAAAGCCTGGCAGACAGCTGTGTTTGAGTCATCCGTCCGCCCCCTGTGCACAGACCGACCGCTGCAGAATGATGTGGCCCGCTGCTCTTCATGTTGCCATGTTTTTGTGCACGTTTGACAATGTGGGTTTGACAGGAAGTTGAATAGAGAGTAAATTTGAGAATAGGGCGTGTGTGTTTGTGTGTGCTTGTTGGGTCATTCCCGGTTTTTCCAGATGCAGGGCAGCGCTCTGTTTTTTTATTATCCTCAGTGCCTTTGTTTCCCCGCGTCCCTTGAGGAGGGTCACAAGTGTTTGTTGCAGTCATTTCTTGGCAAAAAATATCAGCAGATGACTCAATGTTTCTCAAACTGTGCGGTACGTGAGCTCTTTCTGGTGAAACTATGGCTCCTCTGCAGTTTTAGTGTAGAGTTTTTATCTAAATATTTCTTTCACATTTGGTCTATTTCTACGTTAGAAGTTAGAGCTACTGTAGAAAGATGGTTGTTCTGATTTAGACACAGTTTAGGCCACATTTGGACCTGTAGTTCTGTTTTAGAACCTGGATATGACCTGTTTTTCTCAGAAAGACACTGCCCAATCCGATATGGAGAGCTGTCACTATATCAAATTTTAGTGAGACAAAACTTCATGATTCAACACTTATTCATGATTATTGACACCATAACCAAAATGTCAGCATGGAAATCCTTAATTTTCTCTCATTTCTGTATTCTAGGGCTGGGTGATACTGCAACAAAAAGAATCTCATTTTAAACAGTCTGGAGTTTTTCTTTTCAAAAACCAAATTATATTGGCGTTTTGTTATTGATTTCATGAACATATACAAGAATGACTTTTAAACTGTGACATTTGTCACAGAAACTAGTTCTGTGACCTGTATTTTCTGATTTCCATGATTTAAAAACGCTCGATCTTAATTATCTTAAGTATGTGACCAGTTTCATGATATCAAACTTTACAAATAATAATGTGAGACAAACATAAAAAAACAATATACATTTAGGTTTGAGTGTAGGCTGAATAAAATGACTAAATGTTGCTTCTGAACTTTTTTTTCCAGTTCTTACGATTATATTGTGACTTGAATAATCACGATTATGGATGAATTGAATAATCTGTACATCTCTATGAAAGTGCAGATCTGGTTCGACCCAAATTGTTTCCTGTTGACTTGTCATTGTGACTTCCTCTGTTGACTTGCTCTGCGTCTTACGTCCGCTCGCTCTGGTGTGCTTTTCCTCCTTTGTGAAACACCTTGGCCGCCTTAATTCACTTGTTCATTGAGACCCTCTGTGCGGAAACGGACATGAGTCATGACGAATGCGCTCTCGGAAATGAGCAAATCCAGTGTTATCAAACTGCCACGATGAGCAGATGGGTCTGACTCAAGTAGAATGATCTGTTATATCAGTGAAGCAAATTCCCCAGAAGCGCCGATATCTTTGCGTCTGATCTGACCCAAGAAACAACATGTCACGTACAGTGTCTGTCTTTTCACTTCCTTTATATAAAATCAAAACGAGATCGCACTTTTATTATCAGTGTCAAAAGAAAATGGAAAAGATTATTTGCATAATGTCTGAGATTTAAATCCCGTTCAGGAATAATAAAATTGAAACTCAAAACATTGTCATTCAGGGCATTCAAATTAGGAATTAAGAATTGGCAAAAAAAACCTGAAGATTTTTCTTTCCTTTTTATCGTTTTTTTTTTTTTTACATATAAGGACTTCCCTATTGATTTCTTGAATATCAACAAGACGGACTGAACAAAAGTTGAAAAACCCCCCAAATGTTTTCCTCAAAACTCTGCCCCAAATATGAGGATTGTCTGATTTTGATTTTAATGATTTGCAATTGGAAGCTAGTTATTAATTGTATGTTCTACTACTCTGTGTCATTGGACGTAAGAATTGCTTACATTTACAAACAAAGACTGTGTTTGGATAATATGTTGTAACGTCTCTTGCTATCGCTGCAATTTTTTAAAATACCATTATTTCCTCCACAAACCCCAAAATGACTCTCATTCTGAATAAAAGCTGCTAATCCTGTAGTTTAAATCTGTACAAACACTTGTCTGATTATTTTATTTGTCTGACAGTTCAAAGGCCTATTTTTGTCAATTCTTTTGGACAAGATCCTATTAAAAATCTAAGCTTAACCCAAAATCAAATTGCACAGCTCGCCTAGTGGCCATCATAAACGTATCTTTGGCCCTTCATACATGGCACACTGTCACATTCTGTCGCGCCTGTGCCCATTTTATGCCGAGCTTTCGCACAAACCTGCCTCTGAATTCTCTCGATGAATCGGTGTTAAGTTTAACATGTCGAAGCTTCTCACCCGGCCTCATGTTTTTGTGGCGTTAGTCATAGTTTGTCACATAATGAGTCATTTGCATATGTGTGCTTCAAGTGGCCTTTGCTCTGAGGTGAAACTGTGTCATCTGATCAAACGTTAGTCAATCATGAATACCAACCTCTTGGAATTTCTACCATATCCAAATGCTTAGGTTTGTTTTGAAAGGTGCATTTTGTAATCTGAAAAAAGCAGAGGTTAAATCAGTTTTTGGACAATTATAGGTTGAATGTATAGGTTGAGAGCTGATGGTAATGAACTTTAAAATACATGCAAATGATAGTTAGTTAGTCCGGTATCCTGTTTTTGTGGGAAAAAGAGGATGAAAGTGCTAGAATTGTACATCACAGTGAGTTCACAGAGTTCTGCTGTCATTAAGTATTAAAGTATCTAAAAACAACTTGTTATTTCAATGTTTTCATACGTGATCACGTTTTGGTGTTCGAGCGATCAGTTGTTACAGTAAAAAAGACAATTTGCTGTGACAATGCAGAGCAGTATTGGCCACATCACGCTCCACAGACCAATTCTCCACCTTATTAAACAGAATAAGTCTGTGAGCTTGAGCCAAGGTTCAGAAGTTGATCTGAACTCAAAGAGAATGTGGCTTTCACTGACTCATTTCTGCTCATGGTAACAGTTATGTGACACCTGAGCCCAAATTAACACGCACGGAATACGAGAATGCACATGGAAGTGTCACATATTTCACATCATCTTTCAGGACTTTTTATTATGAGCTGAGAAGGGCCTGTCTCACTTTATACCCTACACTGGACAGTTATACTGTAACTGTGGGATTTAAAGGTAAAGTGACCCGCCTCCCAAAAGGACTCCTTCCATTGGTCTACACTCTGTGAGGCTGGTGTAGTGGGCAGGTCAGAGTCAGTAGTGGTTAGTCCACAGCTGGATCTTGTCTAACTTGGGGATGCCCCATGCAAAGGGTCACGTCCCTGTTAGCACAGAGCCGTCCTGTGGCTCTCCCACAGGCATAACCAGTGCCTGCACAGTCGCTACCTGAAGCACCATTTAATGTGAACACAGGCCGCATTGTACTGTGCAGGGTCAGTACATTTGAGTGAAGTTTAAGTCATTTTGTTTTAGGCCATTTGATTTGATATCAAATCAAATGTAGAACAATTTATTAGAGGTGGTTTGTTTTCTTATTTTTGACTAAAGCTGTGCACCAATTAGTCGACTAAAAGGAGGTGTGGCACTGGCTCTCAAAATGAAGTACCTCTCTGGTCTGACCCAAGCTGCACTCACAAGACTACAAGCACACAGGAGTTTATGCAAAAACAACTGTGTACAAACGGCACCTTCATTATGTAAAAAGAGATTAACAAAGATTCACTCCCAAAACTCCAGCTCAATCGCTCCATCCCTTCTCTTCTGCTGTAGTGCATAAAGTTTTATTATCCCAATATAATTATTAGTCGACTAATCCAAATAGTTGTTGACCAGAAGGCACCGTGCGTGGAGTTGATTCATCTATTAAACGAGGAAAGGTCTGCCATCTATCTTCACCTTGTTTTATATTGTTCTATGGTGTTTTATGCCCTCCATAAAGTTGGATATGCATCACACACATCGTTATATCATTGACTTGCGTCACGGGTATCAATTGTAAAATGATTCTGCATTTTAAAAACGCCTCCAATTAACAATTAAAGTACAACACCCGTACAATTGTAGACTTAGCTGCTGCCTCCTTATTTTTGGATCAACTTGACAGGCCTTTTGTCATTTGTTTCTCTGAATGACAGTCGTGGCAAAGTTCAAACCTTACTAGTTACAACGTTGACAAATGGGTGAGGTGAATCTTATAATGAGCTGTATTGTGATCGCAAAGGAAGTTAATGGCAAATCGGTTGCGTGACGTTCCACAAAACCTTTGCCAATTGGAAAGCTACTTTATCCTGCTCCCATGACTTTTCCAGTGTCTTTTAATTGAATTGCAGGTAAAGGCATGTTTAAGTGCTTATGGTCTTTTTTTAAATTGCTACACCTAATGGAGTAAAGTAGCGGTTGACTGTCTGATTGACAGAAAGTTACAACAATGTCAAGTGCAGTCAAGTTCGCAGAGATCAAAGGTAAATGTTTTAAATGGCTGCGCAAAAGTTGCCCTCACGTTTTTGCTGTTTTTCACCAGCGGCTAAGGGTCAGCTATAATACGTTATGTTTTACATTCTTGAGCCAAGCCTTTTTTCCTCCATTTGACTCGACACGGTGAAGAATTTGCTCTCGGCTAGGTTCAGTTTACTGCGGCTGATTTGTTGCTACATCAGAAAATACAAACTTTAAATATATGGATTTAATTTAAGTAGGTATTTGGCTTGTCCGACCTCAAAATTATAATGATCTAAGTACCGGTAGTATTTATCCTTCGGGTGTTGGGTGGGGCTGTTCCTGGACAATGAAGGGCATTTTGGAGACACTTGTCCCAATTGTCCCAGTTCCATGTCCATGTCATTGGAGGGGTTAGCATGACGACAGAGCTTGAATAACTTTTTGCCTTAAATATTTTGTGATTTTAAAGGTGCTGTTTGTAACTTTTCTGGTGTGTGCATGGAATTGAAATCTTCCACAGTAGGGCTTTAAACGTAGATCCAGAATTATACAGTGCATCTGACATTTTTCACTTTTTCCACCCCCTTAGTACAAAATGGATTAAATGAATTATTTGCAAACAATACCCCATAATGACAACGTGAAAGAAGGTTGTTTTGAATTTTTTGCAAATTTATTCAAACTAAAGCAAAAAAAAAATCACTTCAGCCTCTCTGGCACTAATTACATTCTCGGGTCTTCTTGAATATAATGCTACAAGCTTGGAACACCTATCTATGGGCACTTTCTCCCATTCTTCTTTGCAGAGCCTCCTAACCCCAATATGTTGTGAGTGTTGGTTCACAGCCCTTTTCAGATCTCTCCAGAGATGTTCAATTGGGTTCAAGTCTTGAATACAATCCTGTCCCGGAGGTCTACAGACAGTTCCTTGGACTTCATGGCTTGGTTTGTGCTCTGACGCTGTTACCTGTGGGACCTTATATAGACTGGTGTGTGTGCTTTTCTTAATCATGTCCAATCAACTGAATTTCCACATGTGGACTCCAGTCAAGTTGTATTTCAAGAATCGATTGCGCCAGGTTTAAATCTTAATTTTGTTGACAAGATGCAAAAAAGGTTAGCTAGGTTAACTTGAATAAATCAGGCTTAGTCAGTTACAATGTCATATAAATGTATAAATTGTGCATGATATATAATCATAATTGGATACTTTTTTGGTTTCCAGGAGAAAGCTTATATGTTGAAAGGGCAAACTGACCCAAAAAAAAAAGCATTGAAAAGGCTTCAGTTTTAAGCTTGTATTGGGATCAATATTTGAACTGAATTAGTTGGATTGGTGTTTCACATTTAGCTACAACTCAATGTTTAGTATTTTCTGTACAATTGTTTGAAATGGGTTCAGATGAGGTGATGAGCCACACCTCTGAACCTTTTACATTCACATTACTTTGACATTTATTGGACACATTTATCTCTTGTTCCTTTGTTTGCAATTTGTTCCTATAAAAAATGTGTTAGACTTTGGTGTGTCTTAGACTTTGTTTGACTCCTTTCACACAAGTGAGGCAACTCTGAGTTGGCGATGTACTGTTTGAGGGGTGTGGTGCTGGAGATAAATCTGCCAGAGGCTCCAATATGGAAACGGGCTGTAAATCACTGAGGATGGAGCGCTACAGTAGTAGATGGTTAACCCTGTTTTCCTGCGTTTGTAAAAAATAAATTCCTTTACGTTTTGTTACGGCCCCATAGCTTGTGAAACAGTGTTATTTATGAGGACCACCCCTGTTTCCATTGTCGTACCAGAGTCTCATAAAGGTTTTATGCACAGGGGCAGACTGTAAAGGGACATTCACTTGCCCCAGCAGGACGAGCAGTGTTGTACAAGCAGTACAAGTTAATTAACAAAGTCTCCTTCCTCTTTGTCTTTGGAGCTCGTATCATCTTTAACTGTTAAATTGCCTCATAATGGTATTTTAGAGCATGTTTTTACTTCTACTGCTCTATTGCAGTCATAGTCATGATATATAGCATTCACTGTATCTTGTTAATGAACAGACATTTTTACCGTCTCCTGAATACCAAAAGGGCACTCATTGTTTTGTCCTTTTTTATATAGAGATTTTTTTCTCATTTTATCGCAGACTTTGCGTTTCAGAGACAAATCCACTCTAATGCAGAACTAGCTGTTGTTAAGGTTAAGGTACACTTTATTGTCTCTGTAGGGAAATGTGTCCTCTTCATTTGTCATTAGTTGTGTTTTCCCGAAGTTGAGTAATGGAGTCTGTTGTGGGTTTCGGTGATATAACCAATTGATGGGTCGGTTCATGCCAACGTGCGTCACATATCGCCAAACTAAGTCTGTGCCCAGGACAAGACATTGCCTAAGAATAGAGTTAAATTGTTTTACTTTTTGTACCTTGCCTTTTTATATAAATGCATAATTGGTTCAAATGTGTCCTTAAAGGTGTCTGTTTTTGCCAACTAACGTCCCACTGGGTGCTCAGTGCGGGTATCTGGGCTTTTGAATGGATTTTACACGACTTTACACAGATTTTTAACTGGCAAAGTCCTTTATCAAAAGCGCAAAATTACACAAAACCTTTTATTAATATTTTGTGTCCTTAGGCAAGACACTTCACCCACATTGCCTAGAAAAGCATTTTGAGTGCCTTTTTAAGTTGGAAAAGCGCTATAATAATAATAATAATACTACACATACACAGTAAAGGTTAGGACTGATCTGATATCTGAGCAGTTTATGCTGATTCTTTTGAGTTTGTTTACATCAGCGACCAGAATCAACATGGCTGTGGGTGGCGCACAGGTCACGTGTCTGGCAGGCACCGATTGTTGAGGCTGGGTGGTCATTTAAACTCATAACTGTCTCTAGCGTTGACCTTTTGTTGTCTCTGTGTTTCTGTTCAATTACCTCTCAGCATGTCTGTGATGTAGGCCTGGCCCCCTTTCACAAACACTTAAGCTTCGTCTGTCTCTCCTTCTCCCACTGAAACACAGGAACCATCCACTGCCCTCTACCAGGCTTTTGGGCCGGGCAGATTACAAGGGTCAAAGTCTGTCACCGATAGGTATGTGCACGGGTTGTTTATACATGTGTGGCTCACCCAGACGCTCCCCTGTAACCCCACCTTTCACCTTCAAGAAAAACGCTACTTGAACTGGTCCCTTCGTCTTATTGATAACGTGAAATATCATGACTGCCTTCTTGGCAATACTCGCATTGATACTGTTGTATTGATATTGATATTAAGAACATTATGAACATGAAATTCCAATGCATTTTGTAACTAATACCCAGCTCTACTGTGAAGTAAAAAAAATGTTTTCCATGTAATGGGAGAAGAAAGTCAACAATGTCCTTGACGTGCACAGACTGAGCCCAGGTTATGCTCAAGCACCTGCCCCTTTGCCTTAAATGCCCTTCTGGTCAATACATTTTTTCATATTTAATATCCACCCCAAGAAGACAACAGAGATGTAAATACTGTTTTACCTCAAAACAACCAAAGAATATGGCTCTCTCTGTCAGGCTGCAGCTCACAAACAGTGGCTGCGTTAAGCGAGTCTGGCTGCAGGACATTTACAGAAATGTAAACAGATTGCTGGTTATCATACATCCCTGTGATTTAGGTTACAAAAACAAAGTCTGCGTTACAATTAGAAGCCCTGCTTAACTGTGTGTTTTTGTCTGCAACGATTACTCAAGTAAATCGAATAATTCGATTACAAAAAAGCTTCTATTATTATTTTATTGCCTCGATGATTCGTTACTTGTGGCGCTTTTGTTTCACACGGAGCTTGTTCCGATCAACGAGAGCGCAACAGTAGAGAGAGCGGCGCGTTCCGAACTCACGAGTGCGACCATGGTGCAACCGGGAAGAGTTTTGATGAGTGAAAGAGCACGGCGCGCGGCGCTAGATGCAGTATTAGAGACCGCATCTAGCGCCTCGTGCCGCCCACCGCAGCCCCCCCCCCCCGCTCCCCCACCACCGCAGCCCCCCCCCCCCGCTCCCCCACACAACAACTCTGCCTCCCAGTCACACTCGTACTTTTAAACAGCCAATACACATGGAAACAGCACAGAGGACCGCGGCTATGTCATAATAATCTGTTGTGAAACAGAGAGTCCACGGCGATGACACGGAGGCCAAAGTGAACGGCACACGGAGCTAACGCTGCAAAACAACAGAATGCAAAATGCCGAGCTCCAAACCCCAGGATCACTGGTCCCACCCTACATAAAGTTTTACAAACAAATGTCTTATTTAAAGTGACATGACTTTAATGCGTATTAATTCATAGCTACTGTAACTGTTTTCAAACAGTCTGGTGACAAGTTAATTAGTCCTTTTATATATATTCTTTATATACAAACAGAGCAGTTTGGACTGAAGTGAAATGTTGCTGTTTTGGGGACAAACTTCTGTTAAATTAAGAATAAAATGTGTTATTTTAAGCAGAAACTCCTTATTTTGTATTTGGTTATTACTATGAACTATAAAGGTTATTTTAAAAATTATTTCATATGCTATTAAATGGTTTTCGGAATGTACAAAACATTTTTACCAATTAATCGAAGAAAAGGATCGATAGATTACTAAAATAATCGATAGCTGCAGCCCTAGTGTTTTGTGAGATTTGCCTAGAAGTACATGGATGACGTGCTTCTCTTCACCTGTGCTCAAGCTGTTGACCTTCTTACTTTTACTACCATAAACAAACTCCGCATCAATCACCAGAGCACGAGAAGATTTACTTATGTCACAAGAGCACGTCCCATGTGACCGTGTCAGCCCTTAAATCGAATGCCAAAAACTTTAAGATACAGCTCTATTTAAATATGTTTTATGGCATTATTCAAATTAGTCAGATTTTTTTTTTTACGTTTGTACTACACAACTAAAATGCTTGGATCTTGACTTTCACCGCTGTAGTTACGTAACAGCTGTTTGTGGATGAAGCCGCCAGACCAAATGGCTATTGTCGTGCCACAAAAATATAGATATATATATTTTTTTACGAAAGTGCTTCTAGCTACATCTGACATAAGAAGATGACAAACTGATGTTGTTGATGAGTGATACATGACATCTGTCTGCCGTCAGCCCGCCGCTTTGTCGCACACAGTTGTCAAATGAGAAAAATGATTTGTTTGGATAATTTGATGATTTATTTACAAACATCTTTGGCAACAGCTCTTTAACCAGTTCACAATCATCCTCCTCATCCTCCTCATCTGGCTTCATCAGATTACTTGGCGATACCGTTGACATTGATCTTGAGCCTGCTGCTTGGAAACACCTCAACAAACTTTGAGTCGTTTGATGGCTTTTGTGTGCCAACAATTAGAATAATATGGGAAGAGCTGGAGGGGCCAATCTCACATAGTCTTTATGCAGCACAACATCCACACCCACTGCGACTAAACCACACACATTTAGTTTGGTTTTGGCCTTGGAAAATAATAAGTAGCTCAATATTATGTTAGTCCGTCAGAAATGTAATAAAAGATGATTGTAGATCCTGGTTGAGTTTTAAGTATTGCACAAATGTGAATCAACCACAAAAATGAACCACAAAAATGCTGATATTTAATTTTCCGTGTCTTCAAAACAAGTGCAATTTTATCAATAACCACCCTGTACCGAGACATGATGTGATATACAGTAGCCAAATGTGACAAACAAATGCAATGTTGTCACTCAGAAATGTAGAAAAATAGAACAAAGAAATACTCAAAACAAACTAATTAGATTTACATTTAGTGTTTGGCATCAGTTGAAAGCAATTCCGCTTTCCTCTATCGATCACAACGTTCTGATTCATCCGATTAGTTCTGCATTTCAGCTCCATTTTACCCCTCCGAGATAAATTTGATGTGTAACAAAGACGTATTGTATAGTTGCTGTGTTGCGCAACTCAATTTTAACACTCTTCAAAGCGTCCGATTCCAATACGATGCTGCTATTTACATAAACACCCTGTAGCTGTTGAGCAAGCGCCGCATCGGACCTGGCAATGGATTTCAACCTCCCGTTTGTTCACTCTCCAGCTCATGTTTGCCTGCAGGCTGAGACCAACACTGCCGCCTTAGTTAAAACTTTTCAACTAACCGCAGGTAAACTTCTTCTTTCCTCCACCCTTTTGTCCTAAGCAGGGTCGGACTTGTTGAGAGTGGCGCAGGGATTGCTCACAAACAGTTGGAGGGTATAAAGACGCATTCCTAAAAATGAGTGCTTTGTGAAAAATGTAAACCTCAAATTGTGTCCCGGTTTCACCCCCCCCCCCACAAGCACTGGTGGTTTAAGAGCACGTTCAGCTCTGTCAAATCTACTCTCATTAACGGCTCCGCTCGCATGCAACAAGTCAGAGTTCCATTCATTTTAGCTTAACCAAATTACAAGTTCAACGGCATTTATAAAAGAGTTAAACGCTCCCCTTACCGACTGACAGGATTCATTGTGAAGTCAAACGTCAGCGGCACTTTTACTGCCTCTAGTCAACAATGATCAACTATATTATAAGTTACAATAAAGAAAAGACAGATTTATATTCAAACTGAGCTTAGGAGATCAGCGGCCTCTCTCTCGGCCTCACGGAGAGACATTTGATCCAGACCAGGTTTGTGGTTTATGACTCTGAAACAAACATTTCATTATTGGGATGAGGAGGAACAGCGGCACTAAACGTGGGAAAAGGCTTTGCTAAAGGCGCTGATGGAAAACAGCCACGTCATAAAGATATTACATTTAACTCTCTTGTAATCGGGGATAGCCGAGATTATTCATGTCACAGTTAGGGATGTCACGGTATAAAATTTGAGTGTTCCGATTATTGAGAGAAAAAGCGTCACAATTTAACGATTATTCATGATTATTAACAGTGAAATCTTTTCTTTTTTTTCGTCCCTGTGACCAACTTTACACAATTGAACTTTCTGAAGGACAAAATAAAGTTTAATGCAACAAAAACAGCCAAATAAAAAAACAGACAACATGATTTTGTGTCTAAAATTGACGTAATTATGATTTTTTTGGTTCTTACGATTATATTGTGTGCTGAATAATCACGATTATTGATTAACCGAATAATCTTGACATCCCTAGCCACAATATAACACTAACAACTAGAAAATAATAATAACAATTGCAGAAGCCAAATCTCATTTCAATGGCGCTCAACAGTTTGTTTCGGAGTTGTTTTTTTTATTTAGAAAAAAACAATGTATATTAAATGTTTGAACGCTTGCTCGGGACTAATCAGCTTTGTGGCAAGTAATGAGCATAAGTCTGTTTCTGAAACTTGATAAACTGCTCAGTTATTAAAACATTTGCAGAGTTATTTGTGTGTTTTTTGGACTGAAAACTACCGCTTTATAGACATCTTGCCTTTTTAAAACTCTTCACATATTTTTATAAAACCCTATGGCAAAAAGGAATGAGAAATTTACTTATGAGACTGTTGAGCTCCATTAAACTTATACTTGGAAAAAAATTAAGTGCTTTATTTATGTAACATTAACGTGAAAAAAAATAAAATAAAATTCCCCCCTCACTATAATGATAATGATATTTGCTACTGTGAAATCCCTTAACGTAACATAATTTATGATCAGACCATTTGGAACAGATGAAATGTCATTAATATGAAATTGATGGCTTTATGACCTCCTCCGAATTCTTCAAAATGACATAATCCCATCTCTTTGAACGGATTACTCAGAAATTGACCAAGAAGAGTCTTAACTAAATCCCCCTATGCTTCCTTGTTCCTTGTTGGGCATGACATGACTTGACAGAGTGCAGAGCCGTGCTGTATTTCCAATCTGTCGTGATGGGAGAAAAGATTGATGATCTTTTTTCCTCATCAAAACATGTCTTGCATAACGGCGTTGGTGGCCATGACTAAAAGAGGCCACTGTTTTTGAGACAGTGAATTTTTTACCTAATCTTGCCTAATATAGTTTGTTTAATACTTTTGGATGCCCACAAATATAGAGTGGTCAATAATGTACTTTTTTCTTTTTGGTAAAAAAATGTAATATAAAAAAGTAGTTTTTTTTTAAAAATCATTCTGGTATCAAAATTGGTATTAAGTATTGCAAAATGTTGGCATTGTGACAACACTAACCAGGAACTAAAATAACTAAATCTATAGTAGTCTATAGTATTTGAAAGACCATCACTCCCATATCAGATCTTCTACTGCCAAGTGACGTTAATCGTTACAAAAGACGGCATCCCACTGTTTTAGCAGGCGTGCCCCTAACAACTTTAATCTGATTGTGTGAAGACGAGGCCCAAATGAGGCTAGCCCCTTGATCCTGTGATAAAGGCTGTGCTGAAGACAGACACTCGTTAACGGAGAGGTGCCGACCTTCTCTCTTTACGCCTGTTAACCCTTGACGCTGTAAGCACATGCCAATGAGGCTTAATCCACATAGACTCAACAGATATCCCACAATCCTCCTGAACGTTTGGAGTGAGGAATGAGGAAAGCCCCAGAAATACGATGCTGAAGATCAGGTTTTGTTGTTGTCCCCACACCATGTTTGCATATGGAGTTTGACGGTCACGTTACGCTTTAGCTCATCGCGGTTTCATGTCCGAAGAGGCCAGGGGCAATTCCTTCAGCAGCGAAAATAACAACAATCACAGAACATGCAGTGAGGCACAATTGACCTTGAACAACGGACGATAAGTCATAGGCCTGGTCTTGATACCCGTTTTTTGTACAGAAAATGTTGCTCTAAACAAAATATTGACACTATGAGACTGACACAAAGCAGGGTAATCCACATACAACCTCTCCTGAATGGACTGCTGTTGTGTACTGTAACTAAAACAAATCAGTTACAATAAACAAATGGCACAATTAAACACTTATTAATTTTATTCTGCTGTTCATGTTGATGTACTAATGTTGCGATTCTAAAATTTCAAGAAGAAGAAGAAGGTTTGATAGTAGATACCGATTTTGATACCACAATAATAACAGAAAATAAAATGTAGTAGTAGGTAGTAGTAATATTTCCATGTGGTCCTTTAGTGCTGACATGGATCCAGACCGTTCTAAAACTATTCAGTCCAATTTGATCCTGTTCGTGCAAGTTCTTCAGTTTTGATGCTTGTTTAAACGAGTATCTAGTTTTGATACTAGTTTTAATATCATTTCATATTTGAGTGTTCTTTTTTGACAACTTGTACTACATAAAACAAGAAAACGTTCCCCACGAATAAAAAATACAGACTCTAAATATTGCACCCAAAAATAAATTCTTAATCAAATTTTTTTTAGGTAATTATTGGGATTATTTTTTATTATTGTGACGATTAAATGACGCAAATATAAAGCGCAAAATAATAATTGAAATAATAGCGGCGCAATTATGTGAAACTTGTCTTTCAGGCTAAAAAAAACAATGCCCTTTAACCCCACCGCCCCTAAACATAATTAACTAAAGATTAGGGACAGATCTCATCAGTTTTCCTGGAAGTTTAGATGGCATTCGGGTCTGTACTCCTTTGGGGCATGGATTTCTTCTCATGATCCCCATTTGTCCGGTTCATCCCCTAACGTCTGCGTTCATATGTGAGAGGACGTTTGCGGGACGAGCGCTGTTTGTCCATAGTCTGAAGCTTATGTAAGGGGGCGCGGGGTGTGAGCACGGCCCGTTCCGTCGGCCTGTTTACGAGGAAGCTTGGTGGCAGCTGATAGACTTGCTTGTGATTCTTATTTGGCTCTAAGAAAATATATCTCCTTCGAGGTATTCCGCGACGCTTTGAGCCTTGTTTTGTCAGGGGCCGGTCCTTTTGTGGGGTCCTGAAAATCCACCGCATTCAAACGGACATTTACATACTCGCGCATCCTGTGATTGTCGTCTGCTTTTGGGCAAAACTGCGCAAAAAGAGATCAAGCAGTTTGTCAAGTTTCAGTAAAAAAAAAAAAATTCTGAGTGACGTGGGAAGTTTAAATACAGTGTGTAATTTGTGGTATGTACAACGGACGTGACATCATGAAAGCAAAGTTTGACAGCTTTTATGTTCTACACATTTTGTGGTTGTAAAACTTTATTCTCGATTACTCAACATTTGTGTAATATTATTGAGCAAACCACGACCTGGAATCAGGTTATCGGGTTATAAATGTATTTGAAGCTATTAAAATGTGCAAATCGATGGTGGCATGAAACGTCAGTTTGTCATTTTGACAGTTAACAGAAGGGTTTGTCAGCATTTTCTAGTATCAATTTTAGTTTGCAGTCTTAAATCCATTACATAGACAAAAAAACCTTCAATAATTCAATAATATTTCTTCTTCTTCATTTTCTTATGTTGCGAACAGTCATGCTCTGTTTCAAAATATCTTGGTCACAACTGGCAAATTTTTCTGTTTTATGGTGTAGCTGGAAACCTGGAAATTACTTTTTCTATGATCTAAACGGTTCTCCTGGATTGGCATGAATAAAACAGTGTCCCACCGGCTCTGTCTAGAAAAGCCTCTCGCTTAAATACTGCTCTCTTTGTTTTCTGAAGGGGCTGATGAACGTTTTGGGGTCGGTTTGCTTGGACCCAGGGGCATTGACATGTCAGGACTCATTCACTAAAACAAATAAAGTTTCAGCTTTCTGTTGTCATTCCCCAGAAGATGTGACTATGACAATTTATTACACGTTTAAAACCTGAGAACGGTTGTGATGACTGATACAATTACAGTGGCCATAGTATTATCATGATTACAGAAAAGAACACACAAAAACTCTCATCTAACACAATACGCCCTTTGTGAAACTTGCGGGAAGAGATGACTAAACTGCTTTTGGCCTCAAGTTTTTCCCCTTTCACTGTTCACCTCAGCTATGGGCTTGAACCACTCGGGGACTGTGGGGCCCCCATCTGGTGTAGATGTGTAACAACACGGTGACAAAGTGCTCAAACTGGCTTTGCACTTTTGCAAAAACACAACAGTGAGTTGTCAGTGGGCTCGCTGCTGTTGTTGTAGCCCCCCTCTGAACTATTGTTTGGAAATGCACTCATCAGGAGGTGGAGTCGTCGATGAACGAGCAGAGCCTCATTTATTCAGCTGTCTCCCCCACTGTCCCTGTTTGCGTGTTTAACCGCCATGTGCCAATGCATCTGGGGCTGAGTGGAGAAAACACAGGCTTTCTGATGCTGTTTGCTCATGTGATGTGCTCCGAAATGCAGGGGACCACACTTCTCTGCTGCACGCGTCCTATAGGGCTCATTATTAGATCAGTCATGACATTTGTACCGAAGTCCATCAGCTGACACTGCTTTCCTCAAGGACAGAGGGAGAGCTGCTTGTGCCTTACACTGTATTTACACATGATGATATCTGGCCTTGTGGTTGGAGAGTTGTTTGTCTAAACATCTGTGTCGCAGCGTGATGGTACTGCGACACAGATGTTCCTGTCCTGGTTAAAAGGTGGTGGCCCCGGGGCCGGAGCAGGAATGTGTAGCGCAGTGGGCCTTCAGACTTTGTACACGGTGGAAGTCCGCATTAAAAGCCTGTGCTGAGGTGAACGCAGTAAGTGGCCCTTATGTAAACCGCCACATGTCTTCATTATGAATTAAATGTACTGCAGGTTTGTTTTACTTGGAAACTCAATGACAACAATTCTCAAATAAGTATTTTGTTCGCTCCAGTCGGCATCAGCTTCAGACAAATCTAAAGCATGTGAATGTGATCCTTGATTGTTTGACATGTTTATGTTGCTAATCAAAATGTAAACGTGACTGATTGGAATGTGTTATTGAATGTTATCAGCATCAGGATCACCATGCAAGTGATCCTTCATCTCGTCAGGCTGGTTGTCACCTCTGAATGCACTTCAGTGCGCCATATGCAAATCTCAAATATGTTTCATGCTTGTCTTGTTTGACCTCGGGGAGAAAGACTTGAAATGTTTGATTTCAGATGAGATTACGTCTGAAGCTTGTGGATTCACCACTCGATTCAATGTGTCATGATACTTCCACAATAGTACAATTACTGTGATTAGTTTAAAAAACGGTTCATTTTCTGTTGCCGTTTTTTCTTTGACAAGCTTAAACAAATGCTTGTCAAATGTTGGAAACAGAAGTGGCCGAATGACAAAAATATTTTGAGGTATCCTGATGACAATATTCAGACAATATTAGTCCAAGAGAAATGTGTTAAAACGGGCCTTTTTAATGTATTTGTTGAGGTTTAAGTATAAGACAATTTTGAAAAGACTAATATTTTATTTGGAAGTTTACAACATGCATTTGAATTCATTTGGATTTGATTTGCATATCTTCCAAACAACATTCACGGTATTAATGATATGTGTCCATCTGCCCACCTCCAGTAGGAAAAGAGCTGGTTGACAGTAGAAATGTAAAGGTTTAATCACATACAGATCTAAACATGGATAAGGAAACCCCAATAGTATGAAAAGTAGAAATATTATATGATCTAATACACTCTCTAACAAGGAATGTCCTCTGAATACAACTTCAAGTAAAATCAGCTGCAAATGTTGGCAGCCGCGTGAACCGACCAGGCCTTCACTGGAGCGCCCCGGCCCCGCCCCCTTCTCTCCACGTGACTGGGACAAGCGTATAAGGCTCGCAAAGCGCGTCCACAACTCAGAAGCAAAAACACAACGCGCGTTTCACTCACGGGATTTTACTACTGCCGACTCTTGAGCAGAACTTTTTAAAAATGCGCTGCAAAATGAGCTACAGCCTGCCCTGCTCCCCGGGAACTTCTCCCACTTATTCCGGACGTCTGATGTGTTACAGGTCGAGATGCGCCAGGTAAAGGCCCCCGCGCCATGTGCCACTTGTTTGCGATTGTCGTTGACTGTATTTTGTATTTTTATTTTTTTTAGTTTTGTATTGTATTTGTGTGACAAAGTTTGCGAATGTGTCATGATACGCTCTTTAACGTGTTGACTTTATTGTTTTGAGCTTGGACACATCAAGAACGGAGCCAAACGGAGCCCGGTAGTTCACACTAGTTATGTTGGTGTTGCCTGTTTCTTGCTGTATTTCCCGCAGGTTGTGACCGTAAATCAGGGGCGTTTTCTCTCCGTACGCGTGCCGTCGGTTGCAGTGGTGGGCTACAGCCGTACGTGCGTCTCTGCGCGTCTTGGGGGCTGTCCGCGTACGTGCGCCCCGACACGTTTTATTTACAGTTTTTATAGTGGACACACGGGACAATGTTGAAGTGGAAGACCCGCGTTACTACATTAGCTATAGTCTATATTACGCATGGTTAAGGCTATGTTCGACCACCACTCTTCACGCACTGCAGCCACGCTAGAATAATCAGACCCGATGTTTAAAGCAGTGTTAATTATGTCTTGTCTGTATATTGTGTCCCCTTTTGGTGACCCCTCCTGCTGCGGACGCGTCGCATTTTGTCCATCTTCACTGCGGTGGACTGCGCTCTTAAGGTCCGTGTTGTGGATATTTACATGGGACTATAAAGAAGACCCTTCTCCATTTGAAATTTGGTGTCATTGTGTATGACCGTGTTGTGGAGTAAGTTGATCTGTGTTAGTGCCTTCAGCGGCACAGAGAGTGGTGTGTGGAGAAACGAGGCTTGAACGCGTTTCTTCAGGTGCTCCCCGTGTTTTATCTCTTCACGTGACAACAAGGAGATTTGGGAGATATTGTAAAACAAGCTCTTTTGACTACAGCTGCTGTTGTGGGCTTTTAACATTTTTACTCCCAGCTCCCAGTCCTGTTGGGTATTGTTGTGTGCATTTATTTGTTTTGTATTATACACAGGGCAGGAAGTTGATGTAAATAAGTGTATCCGCTGCTGATGAGCTGGTTATGGAGTATTTGTATCAGCTTGGCCTTCACAGAATAAGTGCTGAAATCTTATGTATCATATTACTGTAATCTGTCCACATTCATGAGGAGTGTCGTAACAGCACTGATGTTTCTCCATCAGTAAATAGTGTTTTAAACCACAGATGTACTAGGCAATTTCCTTTTTAAACGGTGTCATTCTTTTGGCTGGTGTTGAATGAGGGGGATGATATCATCTTTGAGCTCAGATAATGGGCATCATGTGGTAACTGTTTTCTTTTCTCTCTGCAGTGCATCCGGGGCCAGTGTCGTCGCCATCGATAACAAGATTGAGCAAGCTATGGTAAGTTCAGAAACATGACGACGGCTGTGGTCACATTCTTTGGTTTGTGTCATATGTGGTTTTCCTATCACAAACATTTAGTGACACTAATAGTTACACTTACATATACATATTTTAAGACCTACTTGACAGTGGTGATGTACTGGAGGCTCAAGCTTTTACTAAATTAAATTCTGAGGGGAAAAAGTGTTGAGGGTCACTTGACTGAACTATTCTGAAGAAGTGAATTCATAGAATTTCAAGTTTGTTATTTTAAGCTTATTGAATAACAGGAACTGTTTTCTGATTATGAGCTAAAATATTAACTTTGCATGTTTCTCAGGACCTCGTAAAGAACCACCTAATGTATGCTGTCCGTGAAGAAGTGGAGGTTCTGAAGGAGCAGATCAAGGAGTTGTATGAGAAGAACTCTGCGCTGGAGCGGGAGAACGCCGTGCTCAAATCTCTGGCCAACTCTGAGCAGTTGAACACGCTGTCCAGTCAGCTGAATCAAGTCAACAGCATCGCTCTCCCGCAGCTACATCAACGCTCGATGTCCCCAAATAACAACAACACTCTCGTCCACTATGAGGCGGTCACGAGTGCGCCCCACCAGCCCAACATCACCTCGGCATGAAATAAAATAAGCAGGAGGTCAAAAAAGACTGCGCTGTCCTCCATTCCTTTAGCTATATAATGCAGAAGGCTTGGCTTAAAGTGCAAAGTGCTCCATTTCTTCTCACTTGAGGGTATGTGCCTTGTCAAAGACCTTGTCCACCATGTGAGAGTTCTGTCCCGGCCTGTTATTGGCTGAAGCGAGGAGCAGTAAGAGCTAGAGTTTGCCCTACATGCTGGTCTTGTGCTGGTGACGGGGGACCAAGCGGCACACCGTGAGCTGCTTACATTGGGGGGCTGGTGTGTTCAGTCACTTCCAGGTGGGACCTCAGTGCTCCTCAGAGTCTCCGGGACTGTGGGGGGAGGGGCAGGGGGTTATTATTACCCCCAAAAAGGACTAGGAGGGGTCCTTCAGCTTGAACAGAGCGACCCGCGAGCCTTGGCTTATTTAATGCTGCAACAAAAAAAAGCTTGTGTTGTTTTTGTTAGCGCCACAACCTTAACACCAATCATTCTTAGGTTCATTTTTTAGTATTTGCGTTTATTTATTTTCAGGGCTGCTATTTTGTAAATGAACAATAACCAACAAAACTTCTCTTTTTTTGTTTCAAGTCTGTAAGGTATTAAAACTAGTGAGCAGTTTAGACGTGTTTCTTCTCAAGACATAGTGCAAACACTAAAACCAGACTTACATTTGCTGGAATCCAGGTTGAATGTATATTTTGTAAAGTATTAAGAGAATGTGGTATGTATAGCCTGTTTTAAGAAATGAAATCTGTGATGGGATAACAGGAGGTGGTAATTTACTTTTCTAGACGTTTTATGTCAGAAATCAAATGAATGGGATGTGGACGGGGAATAAAAAGCTGTGAAAATTGTTCCATCCTACTCTGTAACCAAAGACGCAAGCTGTGTAACAATTTAATGCACAATCTATTTCTCTACTTCTTTTCGTCTGTCTTACCTCGTGTTTTTATCCAGCACTCTTATAATTTTGTGTCAACCAGAAGGAGCATGTATTTTAGTTGATGGAACGCACTTTCAGCCACAAAATGAGACGGCTTTGTTGTGCTGAATGTCACACACTGCAAAAAAGTTACAAAACAGATTTTCATGAATTTAAATGAGAGAAATTTGAGTTAATGACTTTATTGGCAACCCCACAAAATCGTACTGGAAGCCTTTGTGTTTCAACATCATGGAATGCCTGTCTTTTTGTGCCTTCTTATTGACAGGAGAACCAGAACTAAACCAAAAAAAGCTTGGTAGCTGTACAATCGGGCACTTTTTTTTTTTTTTTTTTTTTTTTTTTTTTTTTTTTTTTTTTTTCACTGAATCTTTCCTCCCATCTGCAAATGGACTTATCTCACTCTCTTTCATTTAGTCTTTTTCTATTTTCTTTCATTTGATGGAGATGCTGTGTACATACCGAGTGTACTGTTTGAAAGTGATCACTGAGCCTTGGAGAAAATATCTTAATGCCCTTGTAATGTGCTGTTCAAACTATTTTAGTTTTTGGTCTAAAATAAATAACTGTTTTATTATGAGAGAACTTGACTCGTTTGCTTTTTTATATTCTTAAGATTAACATCGAGTTGCTAAAAAGAATGTCCTTGTCATGACTCTTATCTATGATAATTGACTAAAAAGCATTAATGTGAGGAAGAATGTTTCTTCTAGTGGTTATAAATGTTTAAAGTAGCGATGCTTTGGCAGTAAACTTCATTCCTGATGTTATTTCAGTGTTTTTCGTGCCTAAATAATGTCGGCTACATATTAAATAGGCCTATACTTTCAACAGTGTGAGTTGTCAAACACACTTGGTTTTCTAAATCAGCCTGAGGAAAAACACAAAGATCAAATCTCTTTCCCTTAAAGCACAGAAGCTTCACACTTTATACAGAGTTGCAGTCAAATGACTGAAACTGGTTTTGTTAGCACATGTTATAAAGAATTGCAACTGCAGAATAGTGTAACTACAGGCATGGATTTGGGGACTAAAATCACATTAAAGAATTGCTTGATTGTGTGTTTACAAGAGCTGCCATGTGAATCCAATTTTCCCTGTTGCTGTTGCAAAGTTAAATCTTATTGGATCAACTATCATTTAGTTACAAAGACAAGTAATAAGATGAAGGCCATCCAGTGACAATTGAACTTAGCTGACTTTCGGATGGCCTCAGCTTCACAATTGAACAATCTTTTCTTCAGCGGTGGTGATCAGATTGTGTGCTTTGACAATGTTTTAGATGTTTTAGACTGTTTTAGAATTATAGTGACGTGATAGGTTTAGAAACTAGAAGTTTTACGATCATGTTTTTCACCTGTTGTAAAAGTCAACCGAACATCAATGAAAGTAACAAATCCAAAAAGTGGATCACTGTTGCCCTTAAAAAGTATGTCTGCTCTACGTCAGCCTTACAGTCATTTCCATTAACTTTCCAGTGATCACGTTTATTCATGTTACAGAAGGTTATTGCTCTGACTCACCATGACCCACATAAGACAGGGAGTGTTTTCATGTCACTGTAAAAAAAAGAAAAAAAAGAATGACAACCTGCCAAATCAGTTTTCTCTCAAAAGTTCTCTCAATGTAAAACAAAAATAATAAATAAACAAATATATAAACATATAAATATATATGTATATAAATAAATATATATGTATATAAATATATATATATGTAATTATGTAGGTTGTCTGAGACTTGTCGCCTGGGCCCCCCTGTTCAGAAATAACACTTTTCCCAACCTTACCCTTTACCCTAAACTTTGTAACTTTGAATGTACTATAATAGCATTTTCCTGCCCAAAAATATGGCCCCACCAAATGGTTCAAAACCAATGATAAAATGCTCAGCCGGCATTTATTTTAGACTTTATTTTAACAGCAATTCTGCTGTGTCTTTTCAGCCTTTCCAGTGTGTGGACAGGTCTAATACAGAACGTATTATGACTATTGGCACAGAATGACTTGGTCATCATCATCATCATCATCATCATCATCATCATCATCATCATCATCGTTCATTTATCACAATCATTCATACATGCTTTACTTGACTGCGCCTCTCCCGCTGTTCTGTGATGATGACAGTGCGCCACCATGTGGATGTAAGGTGTACAGACATAAACCGGATATACTCTTGATGAGTTGTCATCAGACAAACTTACGCGCCAACAGAAGAGGGCAGTGCTGACAAGCAAAAATGTTATGAAATCGAAGAATCAGATTTGTACTCATACATTAATAATCTAGTAGCTAGGATGTTGATGAGCATAAGTCGCATTGTCTTAATAAAAGTTCTTTAGCCGGCGCTACCGCGCTCACACAGCTACTTGAAGCAATGCTTTAGTGTGAAAGAGCAGACCGGATGACAACACCACCGCCCACACAGGAGCTGCTCTTGCGGCCTGTTTCTAGTGGATCCGCGGAGACTATCAACAGAGAGATGGAGAAAGTCCACACAGTACCTCTAACCGGGGTTGCCGTTGGGGTTGAAATACAGTAGACATTGTTTTTGAGTGAAACTGGTGTCTCATCGAGCGTGTTGGCTCTGCGGGGAGGACATGGAGCTGCCGGAGGAAGAGGCGGAGGAGCGCAGGTGAGAGAAGCAGCCACCGGCTGTTAGCATTCGCATTAGCTCTTTGGTTACATCACAGACACAGGACATACAGATTCAGCCACACAAATCACAGACTTACAATTTTAGAACTGTAGTGTATCTACCACATAGACTGTGTAAGTTTTCTGGTCCCTATCTAAACTAGTATTTAACGCTAGCCCCGTCTGTTCCTCTGTGATAACTTCATGGTTAGCAAACGTCAACTTTAGGTGCTTTCACTTTTTGCATTCTGAAACTAAAAGCTTCTATCAGATAGATTAATGACATAATAGCAACATATCATACGTAAATACGGTGGCAATTACATATAAGAAGTGACGATGGCAAAGCGTTTGTGGTTTTATTGGATTTTGCCTCACGCTAAGTAGCTAGCTCAAGCTAAAGCTAGCCATCAAAATAAAAGACAGTCAAAGCTATGTCTCCCCCATCTGTGTTGGCAATAATGAGGATGACCTGCAGCAGAGATGGGCTGATTTGCTTAGTAAGATTACGCGATGGCGTATTTGAAATCTTACTGTCATAAATATGCAAATATATTTTAACTTTTATTTAATGAAATATGAACATGCACTCGATGATTGGAAGTTAAAAAACAATTCTGCTCTTTTGTGGTTATAATGTCTGATGTTGTTGTAAGATATACAGTTGATATCTTGCACATTAACTCTATTTTAAGTACAGTTAATCCCTTACTCTAATTCTTGCTGTCTGTGTCTGTGAAGATAATGTGTGGTACTGTTAAAGCCTTCATGCGTGTTACACGGTGTGATTGGATTTGCAAGTTTAAGTGCAGAGGCTAAACTCGTGATTTTCAGCCCAGCCTCTTTTTCTTTCTGTTTTTACATTCATTTTGAGGGTGGGTTTGCCCTTTCCTACACAAAGCTGATGTTTTTTGTCTGGTCATCACTCACAACTTCATCATTTAGTTTCTGCTCTGCGGCAAAAAACTTTAAAGGTTACTTTTTGCTGACATATGACAAAACAAATCATGGAAATGAGCTAGCACTTCATGAGAAAAATACACTTTCCTCTCGCTAAAACTATTCTCCTGAATGTTTTTCTGTTCCCCCTTCTGTGTCTTTACTAAATGCTTGTCTGTTTTCATGCCAGGAGGGAGCACTGGAAGCTGTTATCCAGCCTCAAGACCACAGTGGAGGGCCTTGTCTCCACAAATAACCCAAATGTGTGGTCACGCTATGGAGGCCTTCAGCGCTTGCACAAAGACATGAACAACATCCTCAGCCATGGACTGAAGAATGAGCAGGTCAGCACTTCACACTCAACTGTCTGAATTGCCCAATCATTATTAGACTATACTTTTTGTTTTATAAGTAAACTAATGTTATGTTAAACATCCTGGAAGTTAGAAACGAGAATAACAATTTTCCTTTTTTGCTGTGTAATCATATAATAATCATTCATTTATTTCTTTGTGCCTCTTTTTATTTAGGTTTACTACAGGCAGAAGGATTACTGGCCTTTTGTATCATGTGTTCGATTCATCTGTCCCGATCTTGCTGCGCATGTTGAACAGGTATATTCCCCAAACTTTGTTATCTAACGACCAATGCTGACATAATTATTATGTACGGAATAAAAGGTATAAATTCAAAAAATGTGTTATCTGTTTAATTTCTACTGTACCTTCCAGTTCATGCGCCTGGAACCAGAAGTCAACAGTGGGACATCAAAAACTAGTGAAAGCTACAAGGCGGAGCGCTGGCTGTTACACAGTTTACAGGCTCATATGTTGTCTGCACAACTGAGACCTCTGCTCAGGCATCAGGGACATATGCGCAAGTACTATAACAGTAAGTGTAACATTTCTTACTGAATTTAAACTATCTGGATACTTTGGCTTGACAAGTCACATTTTATTTTCTGCAGATTCTGCCTTCCTGCTCAGCGAGCCTCATGTTACCGCCATGTTTCAGTGCCTTGAAGCTGTGGAGCAGAATAATCCTAAACTGTTGGCCCAAATAGATACTTTTGGTGTATGTTCTGTTAATGCATTATATATTATGTTTATTTTTAGATCATTGAATTGTTTTGTGTTTTTAAAGTTTTCTTCTTTTTAGCAGCTGTCTCCTCTAAAGGGCTCTCCAGGTCTGGGTCTGCTGAAGAGCCAGAGTCTGTGTGTGTTGCCGGGGTCTGGGGGCGTGTGGAGGAGTGCTGACTCAACTTCCAAAGGAGTCTCTTTAAATCGCAGACTCACCACCTCCAACTGTTCCCTCCGTGAGGCTGATGACAGCACCCCCAACCCCAGCCACTCCACAGATTTTGGCCTCCAAAATGGCAACAATACAAGTGAGTTTTGCTGCGCTTTCAGATAACAGTTGCTAAATACATTTAGGTAAGGAATTAAGTGTGTTTGCACAGCTGACCTGTCTTGTCTGTTTCATAGACAACTTGTCAGTGGTGGCAAACAACCCGGGACCTCTATGGGTTTGTGTGTCAAGGGCGGGAGAGTGTGAACCAGGAGCAACTCCAGCTCCAAACCACATCTCGACACCTTCCATCACATTACCAGAGTCTCCGTCTCCACAAGAGACCTGTGATTCTGGTGAAGGCGACTATGACGATGGTCCGGAGTACCTTGCCATTGGTAACCTGGGGCAACGCAATCGGCAAAACTCCAGAAGCTCCACCCCCATCAGTGACCAGGGCGAAATGAAGGAACAGAATACTACAAACAGCTTATTGGCTCCACCTCCAGCAAGGCGCTCATCTTTCTCTGAAGGACAGAGGGGGCCGGGCCGGGGTTCTCGAGGACATACTCGGTCATTTTCTGATACAGGACTCAATCAAAAACTCAGGAATGGTGAGTATTGAATATTACGAAATTACTTGGATTACAGTTCAATGCCAAGAACTTCCAAACTGCAGATGTAAAAGCTCAGTAAAATGATCTCGAAAAGAGTTTCCTTTTTAGTCAACTTTTTCTGCTTCAGTAATCACTTCCACTTTGATCTCTTTGTAAATGGGTTCTGCTTTCTGGCCTTGGGTAACTCTTTGTTTATCCCATATTTCCTTTCTATTCCTTACCGTGCAAAGGAGCAGGCCCACGGAAAATCACCATAATAATTGAGGATCCGGTTGCAGGTTGGCAGTGCAGTTCAGCTGTGCTCCATCACATAACCCATTCCCTTTTCTCTGCATGACCAAACACCTTCTCATTTCCGTCTCCACTTTTGTCAAAACATTTGTGTAGAGTAACTTTTGTCAGTCTTGTGTTCAACTGATGTGATCATCAGGTGCTCATTTATTATTATTTATTATTTTCCTCTTTTTCCATTTTATTATTTTGACATTGTGTAAGCATCCAAATGATCAAAAATAATGTTGTATTGTTTTATTATCAGATTTAATAATGAAGTAATGGAGAATGTGATAATTATGTCATGCACTATAATAGACATAACTACAGCATGCAGTCAGATGGCTCTTTGACTGTTTCATACATTTTAACGCCATTGTTTATTTTAGAATCATCGGGAGAGGACCGTGTGAATGATTATAATCCCTTTTCATCAGAGCACAGTGATGCCAGCTCTTCTAATTCTCTTTATATGGAGTCTGGTAAGTTTGTGTTATGCAGGTAATAAGTTTGCTTTTACTGTCAATTTTACATTCTTTGTATGTTGCTTGACACAGATGGCTCTCAAAGCAGAAGTGTGTCTGATGGGATGTTCAGGAAGCCGTCGGAGGGACAGAGCCTTATTAGTTATCTTTCTGAGCAGGACTTTGGCAGCTGTGCTGACCTTGAAAAGGTTCACATCTGTTAAACTGCATAAGAATTGAAAAGAGATGGTGTGATTAGCCATTGATACCCTGTTGTTGCCTTGTTTTTAGGAGAACGCTCATTTTAGTATTTCAGAATCCCTAATTGCAGCCATTGAATTGATGAAGTACAACCTGCGGCGTCAGGAGGAGGAGAGGGAAGAGGAGGGAGACAGTGACTCTGAGATTCAGCAGCTGAAACAGAAGATTCGTCTCCGGAGACAACAGATCCGTCGCAGCCGCTTCCCGCCGAGCGCAGCCTCCAACCACAGTGAGTGTCTGGCTGAAATATAACATTTCTACTACTACTTTATTTGACTTGTCATACTCTTCCCCTTCAGATTTTAACTCCACAGATAGTGGTACTTCTAGACGAAGCTCCCAAGACTCTTACCAGGGCCTTTCTGACTCTGGCTCTGCCGAGGAGGTGGAAGAATGTGAACTACGAGGTAAAATGCAAGAAGTGTTTTTCTGTCACAAAATTATGTGACAAAAATTGTAAATCAACTGTGTTTGTGTAAATGTACTGTATACTGTGAATTTTTGTTCCAAATTTTTCTTATCATCTTTTTGCCAACCCATCATCTTATTTCATACCAGATCATAAGCACAACCATTAATTGGCATGTGATTATTCCTTCTCACTGTCTAATTGGAAGCGGGCATTGTGAGCAGGCTTGGTGTCGTCTGGTTATCTATGCTAGGCAAACTGCTGATCATCATTGCTGCAAACTAACAGCTAAGATAATTACCAGATTATTGCTTTGACATTAACTTGGGACTAGTTTAATATGGGATGAGGTAGCTCCCTGTTGGTGTGTTGAAGCAGGATGTGGTGCCACCAGTCCATAAAGCAGTTTGTGCACACAGTGGTGTGTTCAGACTGTCCGTGCTTGTGGTGATGGTTGTATTGAGTGTTTCTGTCTCTCAGATGGCTGTGAGGGGCAGTCGCTGCTGGCAGTGTCACAGAATGGCCTCTCGTTGTCACTCGCCTCCCTCTTCTCAGGTATCTGCCAGACAACTGCTGGAGAGGCTCATAGTCCAGTCCTTCTGAGAGGAAGCTTATGGCTGCAATTCAAACTGAGACTTTGCCAGCTGCTTATCTCGTATAACATGCCAAGAGTCTTTATCTTACACTGCTATATTATTATACAGCACATTGTTACTTTATATTTGAATCAATTACGCTGTCATCCATATCATGAAATAACATTTATACAAAACGTATAACCCAACATGAAAATATAATTGGTAGAAAGTGGCCTTTTAAATTAACTTTTGTCTATTGTAATTTTAGGAGGTAAAATGTTGCTTATTTTCAGTTCGGAGTGAAGCCTGCTGCCTCCTGTCCTCTCAAACGTGCTTGACTGTTTGTCACTGCTTGTAGTGCAGTGCTTCAGGGACTTGATAGTGTAAAATTCAAATATGTCTGTGCTTGTAGGAGCCTGCTTTAGGAAACTAGCACTTTGTAAGTACTGTACAATGTCGACGGAGACATTCATCGTGCATTTTCCACCTGTATTTTTTCCATCTGACTTTTTCTTTATACTTTTCAATCCAAAGACTTAATCTACTCACAAGTGCTTTTTGCCATGTGCAAACAGTTCTTCAGCTAATTATTGCTCAATTGTGTAAGGAAGGGACATTAAACGCGTGTTGTAAAAAAAACACTGCAGCCTGATATTGCAGTAACATTTCTACCACGCTCGAGTCATTTGTGTGACTAAATTTAAGAACGTAGATTTTTTTTTAGTTTTTTTCTTTTTTTTTTTTTCTGTTTCCTACATTTGTCTTTGGGGCACGTTTGGGGATTTTTGCTTTTCATCACATGTTAAAACATCTTCCTCTTTTAAATGGAGGGTATAAAAAAAACGAATTGCAACCACAGATGAACTTGTATTGCCAGAGCCTTAACCTGCAGATAGAGGACGCTTAGGAAGTGTTTAGTGCTCAGTTTATGTATAGGTTGTGATCATTCAGATCAGAGAGAGGACTCAGAGGTTTAAATACACTGGATTTAATTAAAACTGGCAACACAAATGGTACTCATGAGGCTCATTCTGCTTTCTGATTGGAAAAATCGTCTTGAACCAGAACACCAAATCATAACGTAAACAACTTGATCAACATGTTTGCTGTTTTTGTAATCAATTGTTATCAACTAAATATTTGTATATGTATATGCATGTGTGAGTACATATGTATATATGTGTATATGTCATGTTTATGAAATTCGAAATACAAATTCTGATTACCCTCCATTTAAACAAGCATGCATGTCTCTAATTTCTAACTAATGGTGGTCCTAACATTTATGTAGTCCTAATCACCTGCTGATTATATTTAGTGCCTCACACAACTTTTTTGTCATTTAACATGTTCCTATAGTGTGTTTGTGAACTATGATCCTCAGATGCGGACATAAAACGCAGTGTGAGCTCTAGTGGCCGGTCCTTCCTCAGCTCAGAGTCCTTGTAAGTCTCTCCTTCCTCTTTCACTTCTGTTTGACATACAGTTGGCCTTTTCTTGTGCCCCCCAACATTACATCAACATACGCCTTTTAGTTATTCAGTTATTTTTGACTGATCAGGCTAAGAAATGAAATGATTATATCAGCAAGACTTGTCTTCTCATATCTTTGTCCATCTGCAGCAGCTCTCCCTCGTTTCTCCAGTCCAACTCGGCGGAGTCCGTAGCCATGGGTTTGCTCCGGCAGTTTGAAGGCATGCAGCTGCCGGCCGCTTCTGAACTCGACTGGCTGGTCCCAGAACATGATGCCCCTCAGAAAGTATGCACAATTGAAACGTTTTTACCGATCTCTGTACATAGCGTTATCAATTTGTTGTCGTTTAATTCTGACCCGGTCACTAAGCATGTACTACTTTCACAGCTCTTACCCATTCCTGACTCTCTGCCCATCTCCCCTGACGACGGCGAACACGCTGACATTTACAAACTGAGAATTCGTGTTCGTGGCAACTTGGAATGGGCGCCTCCTCGACCTCAGATCATTTTTAACATCCATCCTACTCCTAAGTCAGTAAATGTCACCTGCCATTGCATGTTTGTTTAACCCAGACAACCATTTAAGTGAGTGCATTTCTTTATTGAATCATCAGAAGAAAGATTGTTATCGCAAAACAGAACTATCGCTGCGCTGGCTGTGGCATTCGCGTCGACCCAGGTAGGAAAGTTCAGTGTTTCCCATTAGTGAAAGAGACTATGGTGGCCCCTCATAGTCAAATTTCTGCCCCCATAATCTAAAAACTGACGTATAACGTATAGATTAACTATATCAATCCTGTCTTGATCAGCAGAGGCAATAAGTGACCTTTACACTCCAAAAATAGTTTGAAATAAAATGATTGTGCCACCTTAGTCTCAGTATAAGCCTGTGGTAAACACTAAAAGTTGTAATAGTGCTTAAAAAACATCACTCTCATTCCCTTTTTCCGTGTGTTTTTGCTTCAGACTACATAAAGCGACTGCGCTATTGTGAATACTTGGGTCGCTACTTCTGCCAGTGTTGTCATGAGAACGCACAGGCCATTGTACCCGGCCGAGTTCTGAGGAAGTGGGACTTCAGCAAGTATCATGTCAGCAACTTTGCCCGCGACCTTCTAAGCAAGATTGCCGGAGACCCTCTGTTTAACCCCAACGATATTAATAGTGGTCTTTACAAGAAGATCAAGGCTCTGGAGGCCGTCAGGGTGAGTCGGCGGCAAATTGAAAATCAGCTCTCATGTACCTTTTGGCTGTGATCCAGATAAGTTACATCACTCGCACCAAATTATTATTGTTTTTTATTGTTTCAGGTTTTAAGGGTGCAGCTGTTGCACATGAAAAACCTCTTCAAGACTTGTCGTTTTGCCAAAGAGTACGTTTTTTGCTTCTTTTTCCTTGTCGTCATAGGCTTGCTCATAGCACCCCCTTGGATAGTGTTACCAAACATGAAATGTCTTTGTTTTGTTGCTTTTCAGGGTTTTGGAGCAGTTCGACACTCTGCCAGGTCACCTCACAGAAGACCACCACCTCTTTTCACTCAGTGACCTCACAGCTGTTCGCAACGGGGAACTGGCCCCTCGATTGAAAGAACTGCTCAAACTTGGTACTAGGCATGTAGCTGGCTGCGTGGTAAGTGGATGTTTACGGCCTTGTCTTGTTTTTTTTCTCAATACAAGCACCAATACTTGTTTTTGTAAGGAAACGCACACATTTACCATTGCTGTTTTATATTATCACCTTACACATTTGTAAAAAACATATTACCGTAATTATAGATCAGAAAAAAAAAAGTCAAATAAAATAAAGGTGAGGGTGGCTTTTATTTATTTTTAATGTTCTTTTTTTTTTTTTTTGTCTCCCTCTGTATCAGCCTCATGTGTCCCTCACACCAAGTACCACCTAAGACAATATTTGGCTTTCTTTGTACCAGATCTAAACCCAGACACTAAAATGGTGCTAAACATTAGACTAAACCATGGAATAGGAAGTTTTAAATGATAATGATATATTTTTTATTTATAGAGCTTGTTTTCGTGCAAAACTGCCATTCAAAGTGATTGACAATAGTAATAAGAGCTTTACAATATCAAAACAAGAGCAAAATAAGACAAACAAAACCATATCTTGTAAAAAGATAAAACGGCTTAGCAATTAGCTTTAGGGCGTCATTGACAAAAGCATCACACATTTGATTCTCTTATCAGTTAATGAGTTTAATGAGGAGGACCACATTGTTCTGCCAGGCATAAATGAGGAAAAGAATACATGAATCAAAATGAAATCATTACTCAAGCTGCAGAGGGTCCCGCTTACCTAAATTTGAGAAATACTGATATAGTTTATATAATCCATCTATTTAAAGGGGCACTATGTCACTTTTCTGGTTGATTGTCCGTCACACGCTTGTCTCCATGGAGATGTTATTGCTTTGCCTGGAATATTCCACAGAATGACATTAATGACATTTTTGCGCTGGTTTTCTTTAGCCTTAAAAACACTGGTTATTGAATAAATGCAAGATCAGTAAGTCTAATGCCACACTGTGGAACATTCTAGGCCGGTGTTTTGCGACACAAGTTTTGTCATAAATGTTTGGACTGCAAACGGATTTAAGTGTGACGTTTACATTGATCTTTTTACTTCCATTTGTCTCCTCCAGCTGTGCCAGGCAAAGGGCTTCGTGTGTTTTTGTGCGAGTTTTGTGGCAACGAGAAAGACATCATCTTCCCCTTCCAGCTCAGCAAGTGCCAGCGCTGCGAAGGTGAGCCCCCCGTGCAGGTGTCGGGCCTCAGAGCCCAGTCCAGGCGCCCGTCTCTCTCCGTTGCCTGGAACGACCTGAAGATTGTCAAACCTCGCAGGCTCGCTCGGCTCCTCTCTCTAGACAGGAAGCTCGGGGAGGGAGGGGAGGAGTTTGCCCATAATCTTGATTCAAATACAAATAGTGAAGAGCTTAAAGTTGGAGAAAGTGACAGCACAGACACGGATGAAGTCACACAGGAAAAGGTCAAACAGGATAAAGAAGGCGGGTTGAAATTTTTTTAGCGCTAAGAAATTAATTAAGGCTTTGTCTAAGAGTAAAAGTGATGCGCAGGAAAGAGAAACCGACTCTGAAACGGAGGAGGAAGAGAAAAAAGAGGACAAAAGGCCAGAGAGAAAAGACAAAAGTCTGTTTAAAGTTCTTCACCTCGAAAAGTTCAAAAAGAGCTTTTCCAAAAACCGAGGACAACGAAAGCACAATGAGTGAAAGTGGAACATGCAGCAGCGTCGAGAATTTGGATCAAGTGGCAAACGTGAGAGCGAGAAAAAAAAAAAAAATCACTGTGGAAGCTGCCAAAACTAGTCAAAAGCTTTTCAAAGGGTGAGGCGGAAGCGGGAAACGCAATTAAAACAGGAGGAAGCTAAATGTGAAGTTGGTTTACTTACGCCAAAACGTGTCGAGGAATCAAACTGGATCAGAGTGGGTGAGGCTACAAAGGAGGAAAAGCCGGCGTTTGTAACCAGGACCAACTGGAGATCGCACAGAACGCGTAAGGCCAGGAGGTTAACCAGAGGCAAGAGGATCACGCCAGATATGGACCCGAAATGTGAGACAAAAGGTGCAGAGGATGAGCAGAGCTACAGCACCGATACTTTCTCCCCAAACTCAGATGTCAGAAGATGACGCAAAATCTGATTGAGACATGTCAAATTTGTTTTTTTTCCTATGATTTCATGGTTATTTGGGTCATTTGATTTTCATTTGGTAGTGTTTTCTTAAGGCAGGTTGTGGTTCCGCTTTGCTTGCACAGCTGATCAGGGTCCTTTTTTAGTTGACTGACGGTGGAGGCTTTGAATTCACACAGTAATAACTGAAAAGTACCATTTTTAAAAAGTTGAAATTGTCTACATTTCATTTGAGGTTAAGAGGAGGACAACAATTATTATCAGCACGTCAAAATGTTGCGTCGGTGCAAAGCCATCACATTTCATCTGATTTTGTTTTCGCTTTATTTATTTGACTAACATTTCTGTCGTGTTTTTTGCCATTTCAAAAAAGACAAATTTAATAAACTTGATCTTAAATTATGATTTCATTTGTTTCGTCTCATTAAATTGTAGTTTCGTTGAGTAGTTACGCAAAATGGTGCCGCCCTGGTTCTCACAGTATCAGCTCTGGCCTCCACCTTTCCGCTCCTGCTGTTTTTTACTCTCTCCTCCTTTTTATACTCGACTCCTCGCCCTTTGCGCCTCGCCCCTTCGCTGTGATTGGTTGCTCTGCTGTGACGCTGGAGAAACCTGTAGAACTGGTTATCATTTGTTTGTTTTCAAGGGTGTTGCCTGGTTTTATACTTGCTTTACAGTCACCTAAAGCTTCAAAGTTGCTGCATTTGTTTCCAGAAGTATAAAGCATGTATTGTCTCCCCCCCTTGTTTTTCAGAGTGCCACGCGTGCTACCACCGCAGCTGCTTCAAGCCGGGTAAAGAGTGTCCTCGCTGCCAGCGCCTGGCAGAAAGGAGGGAGAGAATGGCTCGCAAAAACATGGAGGAGCAAGAGGATGAAGGAGGCGGGACTTGAGGCAGAGTGAGGAAAAACTCAAGGAATAAAGGAGGAGCACAAACTTGACAAAAGTGATTGTAGTTACTAAAGACCTCAGACATGCCTACTGCTGATTTTTAATGTGCGTTGTTTGTCAGCCCCTTTTGTGCACTTTAATTTTGTAAAGTTTTAACCAATCAATCTGTCTTTACTGATGATCGCTTCTAAAAGATTGACAAATGTAAACAATTGAAGTGACGGGGGTTTTATCTCTGATGCAGTTTCACACTTTTGCTCTTCATAAGAAAGTAGAATTGTGAAGAGAGGGCCAAAGATGTATTTTCCAAGAGTGTTTTTATTGATCTTTGATAGTTTGATACATTTTTTTTTTTAAACTTAAAGGTGCACTATGTTACTTCTCTGGTTGCTTGTTTCTATGGAGAAAAAGTGATGCCATCTCCACAGGGACAAGCTCCCATCGTGGAAGCTACATTTGCACTTTTTGCTGCTTTTTTTAGGTAGCGTCTTTCTTCTTAGCCCAAGTTTGATAACGAGACAAAATTATATCTATTTCTAAACATTTATATTGTACGTTTAATTTATTTGACCAGTTCTCTCTTATTGCCACTCCTTTTTGTGCTCAGTTTTTTTTTAAGTATTTAAGAAAAACAAGGCTTTGGTACATTTGGGACCAGCGCACTTGAATCGACAGCTGTTTTAGTTCAGACATTCAGGCAAAATGGCTGCTAAAAGTTGCAAACGTGTGATGGCAATATGTTTAAATGGTTTGAACCGGCCGCATTAGCACTTAATAATATTTGGGATTGAGTCATGTTGCACTGGAAAATGTAAAGAAAAGAAGTCACACTTTTTTTTCACATGTCAATACACTTTACGGCCAATGGTTTGTTAAAGTGCGTTTCACAGATCTGTCCTTTCAGCCGCTTTAAGAACACATTCCAAATCAAAGTTCATCTGTCTACACTGGAGAAAACGCACACGAGAGGCCACTAGACAATGAAGACTGGGATTCTCTCGCATAAACTGCTTGTTAACTCGCTTTTTTTTTTTTTTACTGTTTTATTTTACACCCGCAGCTGCGTCATTTGACTGCCTTAAATCATATAATGCTTAGAAGGTTTAAAGTGCAATACTGATTAAAGTTTGATTCATGTATGTTATAATTATGTTGTAAATACAATAAATGATTGGCAAGACTGTTACTAAGTGTCACTGCTGGTCATTAACAGATATTATATTTGATTATTTTAGTTTGGAAATGCTAATGTGTTGTTTTAAAAAGAAAGACTTGGGAAAATGAAAAAAGGAGGCATCGAGAATCACTTTATGGAGGTATTTTATTGCTCTTGAACGTTAATTGTGTGATACTTTTAATCCTGGCTGATCCAGATGCACCACATGCAGATAATGACCATGGCGTAGCAGGAGATGAGCAGGAGGTAGATGCGGAACAGGAGGAAGTCCAGCACATATCCCACATGACACCACTGGTCCTGCAGCTCGCTCTCCTTCTGCAGAGAGTGTAAGTGCGATCTCAGGTCCCCCACGTACTGACAGATCTGCTGGAGCTCAGGGAGGGCTGCACCTGCCACGCAAACACACAAACGCACTGGAGGCTAGGACAAGAGGCAGTGGTGGAAGAAGTACTGCATTTATAAAAAAAAAAAAAAGTAAAGATACAAGTGCAAAATGTACTCAAGTAAAAGTATCAAAGTACATGCTTAAAATGTTACTATTAGAGGAAAAATTAAAGTATATCATGCAGATTTTTTATCACTTTTAAACAATGAAATGTAGCGAGCTCTGTAAAGAATTGATTTCTCAGTGTTTATTTTCTGTAAATATTTTTTGTTCTCAAGGCCAGAACTTGAAGTACAGTAGAAAGTACCGATACCTTCTTTTTAAATGCAGTGAAGTAAAAAGTATTCACTGTAAAATGTACTTAAGTAAAGTACAGATACCTAAAAGTACAGTACTTTTACTTTTGTACTTTGTTGCTTTCTACCACTTCCAAGATGTTTGTATCTAGGGATAGGACAATAAACAATATCATTTAACATATTTGTGGTACATTTTGTATAATTGTTCAAATATGCAACAAAAATAATCGCTGTCATTGCACCAGATTGTGCAGAAAAAGCTGCGTGTCCATCAGGTTTTCTTAGATTGTTGTTTTCTTCTAATTGTCTTAAAATAAAGTGCAATTCTAATAAAGTTGTTTAAACATGGAACCTATTCATGATATTAAAATGATGAATTTGAATACCCATAATATTTTAGTTTCCAGACTGTTGTCCCTATACTTGTCCAATGTCTTTTGCTGTTTTTTCCCCTTCTTGTTACTGTTTTGTATTTGTAAAAAAAAGAAGAAAATTATATTTTTTAAAAAGTGTCAACAATTTAAATCATGATATTATTGTTAATCTCTCAATTATTTTGGTCATGATAATGGTGACACAAAATGTTTATATGGTCCCATGCCGGGGATATAAAACCGGGTGTAGTTACCTCCCAAACTGCTTTGGTGTGGGACGGGCACATTGTTCTCTGTCTGGATGACTGTTGTGGGTGAAGTGCAGTTTAGATTATTCGGTTTATCTTCTTCATGTTTTGTAGGAGGTGCCACTTCTTCTGGACAGCGATAGCAGATGAGACGCGCAATGTGCTTGAGGACAACTATTCGCACCCAGTTTGGCACTTCCTTGTATTTCATGGAGTTGTGGTGGAGAACATTGGTGATGATTACAGTTTCCAGCAGACTGATCACCATCAGGGCCAGACAAACAGAAAAATAGATACCTAGTTTTGAAGAAAGTATTGTTAGTGTTTGTTGGTGTTTGTTGGAAATTCTATGAAATGAATCTATAATATCAGTTGACCTATGATAGGTGTGCCATTGGCTGTACTGGGCAGCAGGTCGTTCATGATGAGGAGAAAGACGGTGTAGCCCAAGATGAGGGTCATCTTAAAAGAGGCACGGTCCACACTGTGAGGAGGCAAGTAAAAAGACAAGATGTCGATGATCATCAGGAATGAGCTGGGGATCAGGAGGTTGACCACGTACAGAACTGGACGACGTTTGATCACCACCTAAAGCAGCAATAAAAGCAATTTACTATAAACGGTGGAAATGCTTTCTCGCCTCTCCTTCCTCCGTGTGTAAAAGCATAATATGTTTTATCTGCCTGCGCTGACTGACCCAGAATGTGATGATGTCCCACTCGTCGATGCCAAACTGCAGGATGGAGGTCTCACCCAGAATGTCCACCAGCTCCCACTCCCCACTGGCCTCTAGGTAACGCTTGGAGTTTACCGACATCTCCTTGAAGGTCACAGCAGGGCTGACCCTCACGTCTCTGACTGTGGCAAAGGACAGATTTTTAAGAACTGGAGAAACACTTAGGCCAAAAACAAGAAGCCGACTCACTGGTGTGCATGTAGGAGCCAAAAGTAAAGGTGCAATTCTGAATATCAAAAGGAAAACTAAAAATCTCCAGGTTGCAGGCTGAGACGAGGCGAAGCATCCTGTCCCAGCGGACGTGTCCCGTGTGGTTGACGTAGACAAAGGGACAGGCTTGGGACACGTCGTCGTCCACACTGTAAAGGTGTTCAGATGGAGGAGTGAAATGAGGAGAGAGCCGGACCGAAATACATCACTTACAATTCATAGACGATGATGTCTGGAGACCACAGCTCCTTCACGGGGAGAGATAGTTTTGTGACACCATCACACTCATCCGGATTCCATATGAGAAACTCGTGAAACCAATACTGTAACGAAATAAGTGAATGACTTTATACAGTAAATGTTCACTTATGCAAAACTAAAACTGTGCTTACCAGTCTAAGCCAGAGGAACGTGGTAAGAATCTGTGCCTTCTCATTCTAAAATGGAGGAAATTAAGACATTAGAACTGTTAGTAGCAGGTTAAGATCAAAAGTTAGAGCGTTACTGACCACTCCTAGCACAGCGTAGAGTGTGAACGAGATGTTGGTGATGGTGGGGTTGCTGAGGTTCACTGCAGGTCGAAAAGACTGGAGATCAAACACAGCCTTCATGGACTCGTGGGTCGGCCCGCTGTGTCCCTCTTTACACTGCAGTTTACTCTCACACACAGACACTGGACAAGAACACACAAATACAAATCCACAGTCAAGAGTCACACAAGTGTAAAGCAGTCAATATTAAAGAGGTTAGTTTACCTGATAGTAAAAGTAAGCAAAAGAGGCTGAGGTTCTGCATCGTCATGGTGAACCTTCCTTAATAAGCAGCTTCACCAGGAATAAGATACTCTTCCGTCTTGTAAACAGAGTTAAGCCCCTCTCTGTTTTATTTGGAGGAGTATGCTAATCAACTCACTAGAGAGATAACAGTCACTTTAACAACTGATGTCCTCTAACTACTCACTATGCAAATCCTGTCTTTTTAGTCAAACTGAATCAACAATGAGTTATTTGCTTCTTTAATAAAAATACAATAATTTAAGGAAGATACAAAAACATAACTTTTTTGCACTTGAAAAAATGTATACAGACTATAAACTGTTTATGGGCTACAACACTAATACTTAACTGTTAATTTAGAAAACATTAGGTTACAAATAAGTTGGATGATATAATGTTTAAAATCTTATGTATAAAAAACACAAGTACACTGTAAAAAACAAATTACAACAAGACTTGTTTTTTTAACACCTATGATTGGGCTATCATCTCACCCATTTTATTTTTAAACACCCGCACACCCCAGGGACGTTAACATAGACAGCTGTTACTGTCCAAACAATAAAAGCCTAAATTAAAAACAAATATACACTTTAAATATGTATTAAGTTTTTTATTTTTCAAATTCAACAAAACAGCACAAAACAACAAAAACAATGGGGTGCAACTTCAACAGAGCCAACAAGTACTAAGGGACCCAACCCCAGAAAGTGTATCAGAAAGTCAGACCTCTACACCCTGTCTTCATCCAACGGTTAAATATTTGATATTTTCAAACTTTTAAGAAATCAATCAATCATCAATCAATCAATCAATCAATGTTCAATAATCAATATTAATTATTGAGAAGTAATGCACCATATCCATTTGTTAGTTTTGTTAACATCTGTGACTTAAACTAAACAGTTTAAACCTCAGGTTTAGACCTCAGGGCAATGTTCTTCTAGCGTAGTTGAAAGCTGAGCTTACATAACACATAATATCTTTAGTTGCCGGCTTGTGTCGGGCTGTACATTTTAAGTGACTCAAATGTCGTCCTCCTCGTGTTTCACAGGGAATACTGAATTTTTAGGAAACGTTTTTCAAATGCATTAAACAAGGATTCTGGAGCTGGTTCTGGACAGTATATGTTTATGTATGTGTATGTGTATGTGTATGTGTATGTGTATGTGTATGTGTATGTGTATGTATATGTGTATATGTAGTATGCATGTATATGTATATGTATGTATGTGTATGTATATGTATGTATATATGTATATGTATATGTATATGCGTATATGCATATGTATATGTATATATATATGTATGTGTATATGTATATGCTATATGTATATGCGTATATGCATATGTATATGTTTGTGTATGTATATGTATATGTGTATATGTATATGTATATGTATGTATATGTGTATATGTATGTATATGTATTATATATGTATGTGTATTATGTTATATGCGTATATGTATATGCTATAGTGCATATGTTATGATATTGCTGTATGGTATATGTATATGTATATGTATGTATATGTATATTGATGTCATATGTATATGTTATATGATATATGTGTATGTGTATATGTATATGTATATGTGTATATGTATATGCTATGTATATATGTATATGTGTATATGTATATGCGTATGCGTATGTTGTTTTATTATTGCTCAGTTGTTATGTTGCACCTTAAGGCCGAGATAAGTTCCTATGTTTGTGAATTGTGTTCACTGACAACGGCAATAAACCCTTTCTGATTCTGATGTGTACACACTGCCTGGCCAAAGTCACCGCAGAAAAAAAGGGGCACATGCTTACATATTTTGTATATTTTGTAGGACTGCCTTTAGCTTTGAATATTTTCAGGGCATGCATCTTGAATGTATCCATCTAGTGAATAATGGACTTGAACCAGCACAAGCAGATGAACAGAATTTCAAAGGAAGCAATCACACAATTAATGTTATCTGTTTTTACCTTCCCTTTAAAATGTCTTGTGCAAATATGTCCTGAAGCACTCAACCATAACTGATGATGCAAATAATTAATCACAATATGTCTAAATGTTAAGTCAAAACGCTCTTGAAACACAATGGATTAAGCTTTATTTGTTATACATAATATCTAGATATTTCACAATTTCTAATTTACATTTTACCATGAACAAGTAGACAAGAACTCTACAGAATAAAAATAATAAAAAAATTCTCCACCTTTTGATTTGCCTGTTTTACGTAGTATATTGAGTTTGATAAAGTGAATAAAAATGTATCTTGACCACCTGACTAACTTTTTTATTCCAATTCCAGTGATATTTACTATAAAAATATGAACTGTCGATTAAAAAATAAAATCTAGAATCTAGAAAGTAACCAAGTCTTTAAGTAGTTTGCCTACATTTCATGTCATAGTGTGGGTTTGGCCCACTTTTTGCTGTGGTCTCCCTTGTTGGGCCTCAAGTCGACCGCACCCACATGATGACTATGGTGATGAAGCTGACTGTGATGAAGACGGTGTAGGTGACAAAGACCACTCGGTCAGTGATGTAGCCCATCTGAAACCACTCCTCTGAGACCTCACTGCTGCGGCGCTGCTGCTCCACCTGCTGGCGGATCAGGCGAAGTTCTCTGCCCAAGCCCTGGAGAGCCTCCGTTGTCTTGCTCCTGATCTTCAATTGGAATTCTGTAAAACAAGTAGATGGTTTGCTGTATATTCTCTGGACATTCTAAACTACACAATGTACCAACTTCAAAATCTGAACTAGAGCGACGTGTGGCCATAGTACCATCTTGAGAACGTCTGATCTGAAGCTAAGCAGGGTTGGACCTGGTTAGAATGTGGATGTGCCGCAGTGGCTCTAGTGCAGGGGTGTCAGGACTTTTTTTTCCATTGAGGGCCACATACCGAAATATACATGAAGCAAAGGGCCACAGTCTGGTGGTTAATGCAATCATTTAAACATGTGCATTTAGCAAAGTTTTGACTGACCTTCATTCAGACTTTGACTCAAAATACACTGCTTGGCCACAAAAAAGAAGTCACACGCTTTAATATTTCGCCCCTATCGTCTTTAGCTTTGATTACATCCAGGAACTATGACACTTAATGTATCATCTTTGCACCCCTTTGAAACTCGGATGCACCCTCAGTTTGGTCTGGACCCGGGGCCAAATTACAGCACCCATTCCGTTGAATTTCCAACCGGTGTCGCATTATTTTTTCATCAAGACCTTGTATTGATGATGTGAGAGAGTGACCACTGCACAAAGCCTTCTCCAGCTCGTCCCAAAGACTCTCGCTGCGGTTCAGATCTGAAGTAGATTAGTTTCTGCTTCTTCTTAGATGTTTTCTCTGCTTGATGCCAATGATTTGACCCTTCTCAAACACACTGACATCTTTTCCATGAACAATTATCCAAGAGGAGGCTCTCCATACTAGGGGGTACAAATTTGTCCTTAAGAGGGTACTGCCCCAGTGACGAGCGATTGTACCCCAAAGAGTACAAACCAGGTGAATCCAAGTGTCAACTTTTTTTTTTTTTTTTTTTTTTTTTTTTTTTTTACTGATCTGAGGTTTTATGATGTGTTGTTACTGAGGTTATGATGTGGTTGTCGAATTGTCTTTCAACTATGAGATTAAAATGACACGGTTTTGGAGTAAATCCCAAACGAATAATGAGAAGGTTCAGCATTTGTGGATTTTTATTGGATATTTCTTTAAAAATTCTCATAGATCTCATAGATGACATAAGCCCTGCCCACCATCTCTTAAAATCATAACTTAACCTTTTTAACAAATGCCATCTTCAGGATTACAAATGTGCTCTTTTTACAAGTATTGTGTCTATTTTATGCAAGAAAACTACAAAATATACCTTGTGCGGCAGGATTTTCAATTACAGTGTCTTCATTCTTCTTACGCTTTGGTGGAAGCAACACAAGGGGTCCCAAAAACTGCAGAATCAAGACTCTGAGGATCCAGGGCACCGGGATGTCTTTAGCCAAGCCACACAGCAGGTTGGTGATGACAATAGTCTCTAGTAAACTGCCCACCATCAAAACCAGGCACATGGACAGGAACACGTCTAACAAAAAAAGGGAGGAGGAGGAGTTAAGGCTCTTTACTGTATATTTAAATGTGCTTAAATCTCTCCTACTCATCAGAGGTATGGTGTTCCCGGTGACAGGCAGCAGGTTGTTCATGATGAGCAGAAACATGGTGTAGCCCAGAATGAGAGTCATCTTAAAGAGCGACCGGTCCACGCTCTGAGGAGGCAGGAGGAAGCTGAAGAGGTCCACCGCGATCAGGAAGCAGCTGGGCAGAAGGAGGTTCACCACGTACATGGTGGAACTGCGCCGCACGGACACCTGACGCATAATTTACAGCGATATGTCAGATGTTTTCAACGGGCACTGAACTGGCACTGGGCACACGTAGAGCTTGTACTTTCAGTTTTAAAGTGCATGTAGTGTTTTATATTCAGTTCCCTCTGTAACTCAATGTGTCAGCCCAAAATCTAATGATTACTTTCTGAAATATTTCCCAAAGAGTTTATCAATAAACAGGCAGAAACATGATTATTATCCATGGGCTTTAGAATTGTGAGAAATGATCTCTTTTGAATGGGAAAAAGTCCTCAAAATGTTGCATGTAACACGAAGCTGAAACCCATGAATCGGCATTAAGATGCGCTTAGTAACTTTTCAGCTGCCTCTTTGTATCCATGGAGATGTTGTCGCTTTGCCTGGCATGTTCCTCTTGTCTTCACTCTTACTTAGGGGTCCTGTTCGTTATAATGGCAGTTTGTCGAGTTTAACTTTCAAGCTGCACAAAAATAATCAGTGCAGTCTGGTCTTGCTCTAAAGAAACATTTTAGACAGTTTTCCATTAAAATCTTAGCCTTAAAAAAAAAAGTAGTGACACCCAGTGAGTGTGACGAGCTGGCCCCTTTCCAGAGTGTACCCCGCCTAAAGCCCAAAGTCACTGGGATAGGCTCCAGTCACCCGCGACTACCTAAAGGTAAAAAATGAAATAGTTTCTGCCCCTGCTTTGTCTCAGTCTCATCAGGAGGCTCAAACTGCTGTTTGTCACACTACACGTCCTGTGAAACATCTCCATGAGACAAAGCAGGTGGCCCACCCTCTACTACCACCTTTAACTAGAATGAATAAAAGTGAAATACTTCTCACATAAAAGCGGAGCTCATAGTAAGATGATCCTGTGGTGGAAGGGAATTCAAATTTCCTGACTGTGAGTCCGGTCAGCTGCCACTCGCCCATTGTAGTCATTACTTGTTTAGAAATGTTAAATCTTAGCTCGTCTTCATAGTATTTGTCAATATGCATATCAGTAGCTGTAAAACAGAAACAGATTTCAATTTGAATTCAAGTTTCAGAGTAAGTAATTCCGTCTTGAGTCTCACCGTCGAGTATGTAGGAGTTGAAGCTGAACGTGCAGTTTTGAGAGTCAAAGGGGAACATGTAGATGTCAAGCCGACAGGAGCTGATGACCTTCACTGGCTGATCGTCCACCACTCTCCCATCACTGTATAAATACACATATGGGGCAGATGGGGCTGTATTCTTCTCCATGCTATGGTGTAAATGAAACTATGGTTAGCAAGGAAGGGGAATATTCCTGTTTAGAAGTATAAAGACTTGTAAAAATATAGCTCACAATTCATTAATGACAATGTCTGGCACCCACAGCTTTTTCCTCGGGATTGTGACCCAGTCGGATCCACACTGCTCTGGGTCCCATCTCACAAACTCATTAATCCAAGACTAAGAGAGCAAAGAGCAAATGACTTCCTTATTATTACACAGTCATACACATGTGTCACATTGAGACCAGGAACTTACTGAGTACTGCCAAATAAATGTTGTCAACAGCTGGGCCTTTTCATCCTGAGAGGAATGTTTAGATCACAGCTACAAATGTAAATCATTTCACAGTGTACTATTATGGGACTAAGTTTAGAGATATACTTTTGAAACTTCTTCTGTAGTTTACTTGTAAAAATGTTACAAAAATGTATTACAGGTATTTCATTATGTAATGTGTCAAATGTCTGAATGAAAAACATATTAGATACTACAACATATACAAAGGGATATCATATTCAGTATTGAAAATGTTACCACATTTTTGGGAGTAAAACAAAAACCTTTGATAGAACAGGCTTAGAATATCAAACAATCCTTTTGCACATCAAAATCATGCTGAGACAGTAAAGTTTGGTGTGAGTAGGTTCTACTTAAAGGGCTGCTCTTTTTGTCTCTAAGGGAGAAAATATGTATTTGGAGAAAACAGCCAGTGAAGTTACAATGTACCATACAAATGTGTAGATAAATTGATGAAATGAAATAATGAAATATCTTTAGGAGCAGATTGTGAAAGCCTACATGTTGAGATTGCAAACGGACAACAAAACAAACAAAGATAATTAGCTTTGTCATGGCTCCCATTAAAATGGTGATTTAGGTGTGTTTCGTTATTTTAGTGTTGGCAAAATGAAGAATATACTTACCACTCCCAAAATGCCAAACATGACAAAATCTACAATGACCATGGTGGTCGTGGTATGGTTTGACACTGGTCTGATACTGCTGAGGTCGAAGACTGGAGATAGAGCCTCCAACAGGGCAGGGGGGTCCGGAGAGGTGCAGTTCAACATGACAGGCTCCCCGTTAACTACAGGGCAAAAACATCCCATGATGAAAAAAGAGCATTGTTGTGAAAGCCAACAGAAAATCTAAAATTGTACTTACCACATAGAAAGAGAGTGATGAGGAGGAACAGAACCCTAGAGCACTTGATTTTCTGCTGGTGGCACTAAAATATCAGCAGTATGTAAAGTAAGTGTGTTTTTACGTTTCATTTAAGCAAAAGATGCTGTTTTATGCAATAACACTGTGTTTAGATTGCAGACATCGCTAAACATTCTCTGACAGGTCATGATTTGTACTTTAAAAAACCCACGTGGAACTGAATAAATGTGTTTATAATGTTTTATTTCATTCATTATTTTCCACTCTACAAAGTCACACATATATTAAACACATTTTAAATGTGTTTCTACAAACAAATTAACAAGCTATTTCAATGCATTTCTCAAATCATTTTAGCAGACATACTAAAGTGGGATGGGTGATATGATATACAGAAACTGACTATGTGCGTAAATGTTTTCCATTCAAACACTTCCTAAAAAATCCTTATCAGTGTAGACTGTGGAAAAAATATTAATTTGGAATGTTTTTTAAAAAAGCATGACAAGGTTAATGAATTTTGTGCTAAATCAAATATGTTAAATTTTAAGACCAAATCAAGACCAGTGTGAATGCACATTTGTACTTGTTTTTACTGATAAACAATAGAAACTACACTGGAAAAAAAATACAGTCTTAAATAAGATAATGAGTTAAAAAGTGACTGAATTAAGTAGTACTTATCTTAGTTTGTGTACATTTTAACTTTCGTAAGATAAAATTTGTCTTAAAAAAAAAAAATCTTCTAAGTTCAAGTTAGAAAAAAAAGTTGTATTTTTCTTATTTTAAGTACAACAAGATAAATTATGCTTGTGTCATTGTAATGATATTTTAAATACACAATAGCTATAGAATCATATTTCAAAATACACTCCAAACAAGATAAATACTGTTTATTTTCAAGCACGTATGAACTTGTTATCTTTTCCCCCAGTATAAAGTTGATATCTGGTTTGACACATCACCCGGCCCTTTACTAAAGATAAGACTATTGGTTGTATGAGTTGACCCAGATTATGATGATGGTGACAAAGCTGACTGAGATGAAGAGGATGTAGAGGAGGAACAGCAGGCGGTCTATGACGAAACCCACCTGGACCCACTCCTGTGCTCTCGGACTCTCCCCCAGCTGCTGGTCCACGTGGAGACGGAGGGCCTGGAGGTCTTTTCCCAGACTCCTCAGCTCCTGCAGGGCCGGGTCCTCCGCCAGCGGGTCCTTCAGCTCCGCCTTTACCCAAGACGCCTCAGCGGCAACATCCACCGTGGCGCTCGCGGTTAGAGGGCGGCCGTTGTGCTTTCCTGATGCAATTGAAGTTAGAGTTTCATCTGTCGAAAGAGGAGAAACATACATGTGTTCTACTTTGTGGTATGAACTGGCAGAGGTGGGGGGAGTAGCCAAAATATGAACGTTTTACTTTTAAATAATATTACTCAAGAAGAAGCGAAAACAGTAGTGATCCAATTAATTACTTAAGAAAGAGTAAAAAAGTAGTTGGATTAAAAAAAACTTGAGCACTGAGCAACAGTTTGGATGTAAAATGTGTTTAAAATATTATTTATGATTGAGTTAATGTAATTGGACAAACAAAATAAATTTTTCTGGTTTTTCCAAAGAATAAACACAAAACTAATAATATCGGAAGGTATGGTGTAAGCGTTCAAAGCATTTAATGTTCATATTTTATCACTATATATTCAGCTTGTTCTTATGCCAATACTTTTGTCACTCTATTCACTCACAGAGGGAAGTGGAACCAAAATGTTTACTCAAGCAGGAGTACTGTTATTTCAAACGAAATATTACTCAAGTATGGCGTCAGTAAACAACTCTGAAAAGTACAATTTCTTCAAAAATGTGCTCTAGTTACTCAAGTGAACGGGATTTCCTGACAAACGTGGGAGACATTTTGCTCACATAGAGATAGATGTATTAAAGGTTTGCAAAATTTTAGTTGATTCAGAAAAAAAACAAGAAAAAAAAGCTGAAACTTGCAGTAGAAACATCCCTCAAAAACATTTTTGTGGTTAATTTTTCAACCCATTAACTTTTTATTTAATCCTTGAACCTCAACTATGACATCCACCTGCGCATATTACAGCTGCAGAAAAACTATAGTATCATCAGTAACATCTGCAATCACAACTAAACTACATGTACTGTTGCAAGTACCACTTCTGCTACTACAGTCAGACTTATTCAAAACAACTTCTACTATACGCACCATGCCATTTTCAGAAAAAGATGAAAGTGAGAGTGAATTCAGGACATTTACCGGCGTCGCTTGCTTTGTTAGGCTTCCATGGCATGCAGACAAGGCAGCCACAGATTTGCAGAACAAGTACACGGACCCAGCGCGGCACAGGGGAGAGTCGAGTCGAGCTGTGCAGCAAATCCGTGATGAGAATAGTCTCCAGCAGACTGGCTACCATCAGAGCAAGGCACAGGGAGAAGAAGACGTCTGAAACCCAAACGCCACTGCATCAAGCGTTTGTATTAAACATGCCGGCAAAACGTGTGCTCGCTTGTGGATTACTTATGAGCGGTATGGTGTTTCCAGTGATGGGCAGCAGGTCGTTCATGAGGAGCAGAAAGACGGTGTAGCCCAAGATCAGGGTCATTTTGAAGGAGGACCTGTCGACGCTCTGAGGAGGGAGGAGGAAGCTGAAGAGGTCCACGGTGATGAGGAAGCAGCTGGGCAGGATCAGGTTGACCACATACAGCGTGGCCCTGCGTCGCACTCTTATCTGCAACACAAAAAGCAGTACAATAAAGACACAAAACAAATGAATGTAGAGAATATGGTGTTGTAGGTGTAGTGTAAAGACTACTAGCTCTACGATTTACACAACCGGCTTTTAGGGATGTAACGATATGCAAGTCTCGATATTATAACGGTTTTCATTTCATGGTGCGAAATTATAGAAATGTAGAGTGTTACAGAATTGTAGAAAAGCTACTTTTTCCTTTTAAAATGGCCACAACACCACTTTGGTTTGGATAATTTCTGTCTTAAAGCAAAGAATGAATATAATATAATTGCTTAATAACAGTTATTTATTCATGTTGTCTGTATTGAAATAGAGAAAAGCGTCATGGGCCTTTCTAGTTTCCTCTGTTTTTAGCTGTTGCTGTAACAAAACAATGCATTCAAGCAAAGACACTCTTAGATATATTGCGACGGAACACAATATTATCGAGACTTGCAATACAATATCATGATTTTCAGTTATTGTTACATCCCTACCAGCTGTGCACATTGGGCAGAACATCTATTGAAATTAGAACAATATTTGCTATTTTATGTGCACTAGGGCTGCAAGATTAATCACAATCGAATCACAATTTTAATCGTTGCAGTTTTTGAAGTGCCATAATTTCCACCACAAACAACTAAATACCCTTTCTAATTCTGCATGAAAACTGCTAACCATGTCCATGTCCATGTGAGTCTAAATTTGCACTTTGAACAGAATCCTATTATTAAAACACAAATCGCAAATCTAATTGCAATCCCAATTCTTGTCAGAAAAAGTGTCAGAGATGATGTTTGCATCAAGTTTGGATACTTGAATTCATCCCCATGGCGAAATTCTTTAATGGCACAGTGTGATATGCAAATGAACTACAATTAATGCAGAAAAAATATTATACACTCTTTTTTGAATCCCTCCAGCTGTGCAGAGATTCAAGGAGCATTTCCTTGTATCTAATCAACCTTTTTTGGCAACATTTCAATATATATATATATATCTATCTATATCTATATATCTATATATCTATATCTATATCTATATCTATCTATCTATCTATCTATCTATATATATATAATATAATATATATATATATATATATTATATATATATAATATATTATATATATATTATTATATATTTATATTTATATTTATATTATATATATATTTTTTATTTTTAATTTTGTTTAATTAAAATAAATGTTTTTATTAGACCTATTAAAGTGTCAAATGTCCAGTGTGATCTTGATACAGAACGATAAAGTAATTTGTATTTTTATATTTTTAGTCAAAACCTGGTTCTTAAGCCCAAAAACTTCAAGCAGGATATTTCAGGCGTCTCAAACCCTACAGAAAAGTACTTTACTACTTTTTTACTTACTTTTCAGTCCAGTTAAGAAATGTAGTAGAGTAGAAAGTACAGAAACCTGCTCTCAAATGTAGTAAAGAAAAGGAAAACCTATCAACTGTCAAAGTGACTAAAGTAAAGCACAGATACCTAGTACTTAAGTACAGTATACTTTCAGTACTTCCACTAAGAATGCATGTTTTTCAACTCTTTTAGCAATAAATAAGAATTGAACATTGCAGGTGAAGCAATAACATCTCTATAACAGTAAATGCAATATTATACATTTTCTTTACATCTTACGCCTTGCATATTGATCAAAGTGATTCAGTTGTATTAGTATTCTAGTCTGCTTAATGGTAATAGTTCGACTTCTTTATTCACCATTATTATGCATGCACTTTATATAAACTAGAGCTTACGTGGAAGGCCAGCTCATCAATGCTGTTTTCATCCTGGTATGAACCCAAGTTGTGGTAGGTTATGTCAATGAGCTCCCACTCGCCCATTGTAGTCATCACGTCTTTGGACATCTTTGTGATCAACTCAACAGATCTTCCTAGAACCATTCGTATGTCCTTTACTGAAAATCCACAAGAAATATCAGCCAATGAATGAAACTGTGACTACTGCAGACCATCACAGAGACCCCAGACTTACTTCTGTGGAGGTATGAGTTAAAGGTGAGCGTGCAGTTCTGGATGTCAAATGGAAATGTGTAAATGCCAAGGTTACAGGAACTGACCACTTTGACTGGAAGAGCATCGCGGACTCTTCCATCGCTGTAGACGTAGACGTATGGAACGAAGGGAGCTTTGTTTTCATCCATACTAGAAAGGAACCGTTGTAAATGCCGTGTAAAAAGGCAAGTATTTTATAATAATGTTTGTAATATTTTAGATCAGAGGTTCTCAAACTGACCACCTAAGAAAATGTTTTGCCTTCCAAGTACCACAGATCTAAACCTGGTCTCATCAAAACAAGACAATTCTCTAGGGCATAACCAGGTCTAAAATAAGATAATTCCTAGGGACTAAACGCAGGTCTAAAAATAAGACTATTCTAGTCAAACCAGCGTCTAAAATAAGACTATTCTAGGGCTAAACCAGTCTAAAACTCTAAGACTATTCCTCTGTCTAAATCCGGTGTAAAACAAGACTTTTTTCTAGATCTAAAACAGGTCTAAACACAGACTAATCTTTGTCTAAAACTAAGTCTATAAAAAGACTAGTTCTCTGTCTAAACGCCAATGTACTAAAACAAAACTATTCTAGGGCTAAAGCAGATTTAAAACAAGAATTTTCCCAGGATCTATAAGGCTCAGGTCTAACAACAAGACTATTCTCTGTTCTGACAATCAGACTCTAAATAAAAGACTTTCCTCTGTTAAAATCAGGTAGTGTATAAAACAAAGACTATTCTTGTCTAAACCATTCATAAAACAAGAATTTCCAGTTCTAAACCAGGTCTAAAACAAGACTATTCTCTGTCTAACCAGGGTCTAAAACTAACTATTTAAGGGCTAAGCAGATTTAAAACAAGCCTTTTCTAGCTCTAAACCAGGTCTAAAACAAGACTATTTTTTGTCCAAACTCGGTCCAAACAAGACTATTCTAGATCTAACCAGGTCTAAAATGGGGAGACGACTGTACAGGAGGAGGACAGAAATGTGGTTTAAATTACTGCAGAAGAATCCATATACCACCCTGAAAGATCTCTACAGTTTGAGAACCATCGTTAGATAAAGCGACAATACAGCAGTAAGAAAATATGTAGCTAACAATAACAGCATTTTATGGAATAAATGTAAAATGAGTAAACAATATACTCTTTGCCACTGGTTACCATATTGAGTGCTAATAACTTAACACATGTAATATAAATAGAAGAGAAACTTACATTTCATTGATGACATATCTGGAACCCAAAATTGTCTTTGCCTGGGAAGAGCTAGCGCTTGTGGTGCCAACACTCGCATTGGATCCAAGGAAAACAACATCATTTCTCCCTGCTCGCATGAAAGCACAACACCAAGACAACGACGTTTATTCTGCCTAGTTCAGGTGTGTGTAGGATTCTAGTGTCCGTAAGGTGTATAGGTTCTATGTTCAGGTGTGTATAGGTTCTTGCAGTTGTATGTTTCAGTAGTGTGTGTATTAGGTTCTGTTCATTGTGTGTAAATATTCTTATAGGGTTATATGGTTTGTTCAGGTGTGTATAGTTCTAGTCAGGGACTGTTTATAGGTTCTAGTTCAGGGTGTGTATAGGTTCTAGTAGGGTGATATTAGTCGTGTTATGGTCTAGTCCATGTGTAATTCTAGGTTAGGTGTTGTATAGGTTCTAAGTTCAGGTGTGTAGTCTAGTTCTAGTTCAGGTGTGTCGAATAGGTTCTAGTTAGAGTGTGTATAGTTCTAGTAGTGTGGTTAGTTCTGTTAAGGTTTATCGGTGTGTATAGGTTCTAGTTTCAGGTGTGTGTAGGTTCTAGTTCAGGTGTGTATAGGTCTACGTTCAGGTGTGTATGAGGTTCTATTTCAGTGTGTTTAGGTTCTAGTTCAGGTTGATAGGTCTGTCACTTGTGTTCAGGTTGTATGTCATTTTATGGTCATCTAGTTAGGGGCGTAGGTTTTATAGGTTATAGTTACAGGACTAGGTGGTCTAGTCAGGTATTAGTTCGGAGTTTATATGTGCTCATTAGGTCCTAGTTCAGAGTGTGTCAAGGTTTCTAGTTCAGCGTGATGTTAATGGTTCTAGTTACCAGGTTTGTGTATGAGGTTCTAGTTCAGTGTGTGTTAAGTTCTAGTCTAGGGTGTGTATATTGGTTCTAGTGTCAGGTGATTAAGAATTCTAGTTCAGGCGTGTTAGGTTCTAGTTCAGGTGTGTTAGTGGTTCTATTCAGGTGTGGTGTAGGGTTCTGTTCAGTGTGTGTACTATAGAGGTTACTAGTTCAGAGTAGTGGTTAGGTTCTAAGTTCCATGTGTGTAGTTATTGCAGGGTGATAACTGTCAGTCAGTGGTATAGGTTTCTAGTTCAGATGTGTATAGGTTCTAGTTCAGAGTTGTGTATAGGTTTTTAGTTCAGGTGTATATAGGTTCTAGTATCAAGATAAGGCGTGTTAGGTTCTAGTTCAGGTGTGTATAGGTCTAGCAGTGTGTGATTCAGTAGTGCCTGTAGTATGTGTTTGGTTCTAGTTCAGTGGTGTATAGGGTCTAGTTCAGAGAATGTGTAGTGTTCTAGTTCAGCAGCGTGTGTATTGTCTCTGGTTACGGTGTGTTAGGTTTAGCTTCAGGTGTTATTAGTTCTGAGTTCAGCATGTGTAATGGTTCATCGTTCAGCCTGACTGACTAGACTGTATGCGATGTAGTCTCCTAATGTTCAGATGTGAATATCATGGTTTTTAGTTTCAGTATGTCGTCAAATTGTGGTTTCTAAGTTCAGAGCCAGGCTGAACGTGTAGGAATAATATGTAACAAATGGTTACTAATCTAACTAGTTCAGCAACCTGAACTAGATAGTGTGTGGTATTAAGTTCTAAGTTCATAAAAAGAGTGTGATATAACACCTGGAACTAGGGAACTTTCTAGTTCAGGTGGTGTATTAAGTTTCTACTCTGCGATTCAAGATGTGTATAACTGACAGATGCCATTTTTATAATCAGCCGTGTGTATAGGTTTTGAAAGGATATCAGCTGATAACAAGATGTGTATAGGTTTAGTTCAGCAGTTGTAATTATAGTTCTAGTTCAGCCATGTGTATAGGTCTATGGTAACTTAGAAAACTATACACATACTGAACTAGGATAATACAGTGTACGTATGGTAGTTACTGGTTACAGCGCTGAAGCGTGTATAAAGGCTTAGTACTAAGTCTCACCGTGATGGTATTATAGTTTCTAGTATCTATGCCAACACCGGTGTTATGATTGACGTTTTAGACTAACGTTTCAGTAATACCAAACAGTGGTATAGTACCTTTGAGTTCAAACGTGCCGTTGACCTTATTAAACATCACTGCTGAACCAGATAGTTTATACAAACGACCTGAACTCAAACTATACAAAAACATCTGAAATAGAACTGTAGTGTAGGAATACTTAGATAGTTTAAGTTTCTACTACAGTAATCAGATGAGTACATATAACAGAAACACAATGGTATTCCATCTACAGTCAGGATGTGTATAACAATTATAACTCCAAAATCGCAACATTAAGACGTTCTAACAGTCTGTGTGTAGGATAACTGAGATTGCATAAAAGTCTTTATACCAGCTGGGAGAACAGAACTAATTACACCGTGTGTTGAAATCAAGTTGTAGTTAGTGTAAGGTGAACCTATGATAAATACAGAACTGGCATCCATTGGTTATATAAGTTAAGCTAGATTACACTTGAGAAGCAAACGATACGCCTGGTGAATAGTATCTATAACCTAACTAGGAACCTAAGTTCCTCAACGGCCGGGAATAGAACCTATATCACCTGAACTAAAAGTACTATTACAAGGTCGGATGTTATGGTAAAGCTTATCATCATACTGATAACTATACTATAACTTACAGAGTCTATACAACGCTGTATAGAGACCTTCGATCGTACACTGAACTAAGAGATTACCCTACTAGCTCATCACTGGACTAGAACTAGACACGTGAACTGGGTAATACATATAAGTCTTGCATAAAGAGACTTATACTACAACCTGGGTCATTAGAACATATAGCAGTGAAAGAATAATAACATCTGAACTAGACTATAGCACACCTGAAGTGGTGCTAGTATTATAAGATTACATCCTACTATGTTCAGCTGAACTATGAACCGTTAGTGTATTAGTTTCACACGTTAATCGGATGTTGTTAGCTCTCGTTCTCAGTTCAGCATGGTGTGTATGATATGTATCTGAACTTAACTATAGGCTTGTAAACTAAGGTACTTAACAGTCGCCGAAATAGGACTAATATAACAGTTCCTTAGAACTTAATACCAGTGTAGTACTACGTATTAGTCTTGAATAGAACCTATACCACTAATTTATGAAGCTAGGAATCTATAGACACAGTGTGTAATCACTGTGAATTACGTGACCCTAATAGCACATTCAAGGTGTGTATTACCATAGAATCTACCGTTATGCAAGAGCTGTGCCTTATAGGTTCATCACGTTCAGATAGTGTGTGTATAGGTTCTAGTGCTTCTGACAAAGTAGAACCTGATGTGTATATAACGTTTTAAAGTCACACTAATACACCACCTTGAAGAACTAACGAATGCAACCTATATACACTGACATGACCTATGAACCTATAACACACCCTACCGAACAATGATACAGTAACTAAGAACAAATACTAAACACCCACAACCTTGAAACATAGAACTATTAAGGGATTACATAACGTTATAACTCACAGCACCGTGTTGATTAGCTGAGTACACTCTTCAGTACGGACACATGAAAAAACACATATAAATCGAACACATGTTAATTAGCAAGAGGGGATCAAGGAATTGCTAGAAAACAAATGTTAATTTTTTTAATAACCCACCATGTCAAAGCTCACATATCTCGCACCTTAACATATGCGCACTTCACTAGACAAGTTTACTAGACACATCACCCATTTCCATAGAGAGACTTTAGATCAGCTACTCTGTTTTGGGCTAAGGAACTCATGTCCAATGCGACCTATACGAACTAGCAGACAGCTTACTACTATCTGTAGCACCTATTCTGAGATATGCAGTCAAAAAGAACAGCTCTCCACAATACGAACATAGGATTCGATACCTAGAAATGCTACAAACGTTATAAGGACTACGAGCACTGAAACTATTATGAAACCTGAATACAGATAACAAATCCATGTGACTAAACTGTAGATTCATACTATTATGTCATCGTCCTGCTCTTATAACTAGTACACCTGAACATAGACACTATAGGTTTCTAGTGAAAGGTGGCTGTAATGTAAGTTCTAGTTCACGTGTGGTATTATCGTCAGGATAGTCTAGTTCATCCTATAGTTCATCAGGTGTGTCATCAGTTCTAGTTGCATGGTGCTGTTTTAAGTTCTAGTTGAGGTGTGTATCTAGTTCTATATTCAGGTGTATTGTTCAGTATGTCAAGTTCTAGCATTCAGGTGTGTATTAGTTTCTAGTTGCAGGTGTATTAATTCAGTTCTAGTCAAGGTGTGTATAGGTTCTAATTCAGGTGTGTACAAGTTCTAGTTCAGGTTGTATTAGTTCTAGTTCAGTGTGTATTAGTTCTAGTTCAAGGTGGTGTTATTCAGTGTTCTAGTTCAGGTGTGTATTAGTTCTAGTTCAGGGTGTATTAGTTCTAGTTCAGGTGTGTATTAGTTTCTAGTTCAGGTGTGTTATAGGTTCTAGTTCAGGTGTGTATAGGTTCTAGTTCAGGTGTGTATTAGTTTAGTTCGGTGTGTATAGGTTCTAGTTCAGGTGTGTATTAGTTCTTAGTTCAGGTGTGTTTTAGTTCTAGTTCAGGTGGTGTATTAGTTCTAGTTCAGGTGTGCATCACTCACAAAACTTAGCCAGATGTACGTCATCAGCAGTTGTGCCTTTTCATCCTGCAGAACAACACAATAAAAGCTGCTTAGATACAATCAATGAAATAATAACAGTTGAAAAAGTTACTTATCTTTAAAATCTGGACAACAAAAGGTATAAAGGTCATTACCAGTTTGTAAAAAGACCTTTACAAAGAGCTTTGATGAGTTGAAAGAATCCTTTGGCGTAGAGAAACAGGACTTTTAGGTATTTACAAATAAGGAGCTATTATAACCAAGATATTAGAAATGATGACCATCACAGCCCTTTGACTGAAACATTCATTAAAGCTTGTAAATCTGAACTCTTAAGGGGATTAATATCTAAATTGTACAAATGTATTAACAATCTGGGCACTCACTCTGCTGATTATATTAAGGGTAAATGGGACAGAGAGGGTCACTTTGTTCTGGCTGATGAAGAGTGGGAAAGTATATGTACATCTCAGTGGAAAAACACAAAATCACATGTTTGGAGGGAATTCAGTTGGAAAAATGTATCTTTATAACCCCATGTCAAAGTCCCATTACTCCTTAACAAGCCTTACAGACAAGTTATGACATCACCATTCCAATGGATTTCAGTACTCTGTTTTTGGGCCTCAGGACTCCTGCCATGGACACAACCAGCAGTTATCTCTGTAGCACCCTTCTGGCAGCAGCAAAAAACGCTCACAAAAAAATGGATGATACAAAATGCACCAACGTTCAAGGACTGGACTAACATTATAATGATAAGATAAGATCGGATAAGATCAACTTTATTTGTCCCACAATGGGGAAATTCCAGTGCAACAAAATCATACTATAGTATAACAGTATAATTATAAAAACAGATAACTTAGAAAAAAAAACTCCTATAAAAACTCTTAGAAAAACAGATAACTTTGAAAAAAAGTACAGAAAAGAAAACTTATTTACAGCTGTCATATGGACAGAAAATATTGCACAGGGATGATTGACATTGTGTCACAGTATTGCACAGGAGTATAACAGTATTGCACAGGGAATAACAGTGAACACATGATTGTGAAAGCTGAATGACACGTTCAGGACTAAAGTGTTTGTTGTAAAGTCTGACCGCAGCAGGAAGGAAAGACCTGTGAAACCTCTCCTTCACACAGCGAGGTGGATCAGCCTGTCACTGAAGCTGTCCTGCAGGGGGCGACACTCATGGTCCAGCATAGATGTGAGTTAAGCCAGGACCCTTCTGTCCCCACCTCCTGCACCGAGTCCAGAGCACAGCCCAGGACGGAGCTGGACTTCTTGATGACTTTGTCCAGCTTCTTCCTCGCTCTCTCTGTGATGCGGCTGCTCCAGCAGACCACACCGTACAGAGGGCTGATGCAACCACTGAGTCGTAGAAGGTCCCTCAAGGAGTTGGCCGCTGTCACTCCAAAGGACCGGAGTCTCCTCAGGAGGTAGAGCCGACTCTGGCTCTTCCTGTACAGTGCGTCTGTGTGATGAGTCCAGTCCAGTTTGTGGTTCAGATGAACACCCAGGTACTTGCATGAGTCCACTCCCTCAATGTAATGGACATTCGTAGTATGGAAAAAAATACACTTGGACTTAATTTGAAGATGGACAAATTGGACAGACTTTGGCCAAAATGGGACGATTTCTTTGGGTTTTGTGTGCCATGATTTTCTCCTCTTTTATTATTTGTTGGATGTGTATCGTGTTTGATTTCATGTCTGTTTTCTCTCTGGTCTTGTTTTCTTCTTTGGTTGTGTTTTTTTATATGTTGTTTAATAAATGTTTTTAAAAAAAAGTTACTTATCACTGCATTTTAGTTGTTTCACTAGCAAGGACCACAACCCCAGCTACACTGCAAAGTGTTTACTGACATACGAGAAACATGAACAACACGAGTGTACAGAAATGAATGCCGTTTTGGGGCTTATTAGATTAGAAATTAGAATAATTAGAATAATTAAAAGAGGGTGGGAGGAAGGGGCACAGAGTCACGAACACCGATGTGTGTGAACTGGGTGATTAAATGGTCTAGCTGCAGGAAGGGGCATGAAAGGGGTGTGGTCCTGCTCCCAAACTTAAGATGTCAGACTTATCTTCATTTAGTAGTCACACACACGGACTGAAAATGTTTACCAATTCTTGAAATGTGAAGTGTGTTTTATCAATTTTAGAAACACTTCTTAAAACAATTAAAGGCACAGTGTGTAATTTTCTGGAGGTGGAAAGTTGCCTGCATGATTCCATTGGAAACAGAAAGTTAAAACCATACTTCTCATTAACATCCTCCATGGAGACAGAGATGTTTAAAGCCATACTGTGGAATATTATAGCCAAAGTAACAACTAGGGATGTCAAGTTTATCAGTTTAACTTGAACTTTATTTTGTCTTTGAGAAAGTTCAGTTTCTCAAAGCCGGTCACAAACTTGTAAGACCACGGGAATGATTGTTTTGTCAATAGTCACAGTCTGAATAATCATGAGTAATCTCTAAATCTCACAATAATCGTAACACTATAATTTGGTATTATGACATCCCTAGTAACAACATTTGACCAAGTACGAGTCAGGTTTGTGGAGATGCAAGTACGCTCACATGTTTTTATACGTTTTTTAAGAGTAATCAAAATATACTTTTCTTATGTGGCTAAAACGTTAGGCACTGGGGCTTTAATTATAATTATACAGTTTCCTCATAACAATTAGATTTTTTCCATCCATCAGTGAAGAGCACATTTAAACTGCATGTCTTGGTTCCACTCACCACTCCGAGAATGCCGTACATAGTGAAGTGCATGGTGACATTGGTGGGGGTGCTCATGTTCATGACGGGTCGGATGGCGTTCAGCTTGAAGACTGAGTTCAGAGCGGACAGAAGCGCCGGCTGGGTGGGCTCCGAACAGTTCATGCTCAGGCCACTGCAGGGAACTGACAAGAACAAGACTCACACCAACGACAATCTAGTCCTTTTATCTAGTCTATTTTGAAGGCCATCACAAAAAAATGATGACACAAACTGCAGCGACATCATAATCAACGGAAAAAATAAATCACATTTGGACTCAACTTGAAAATGACAGAAACTGGACTAAATGTGACTTTTATTTTGGACCTTATGTGCCTTAACGTGCCTTTCTTTGGACGCCTCAATTTCTTACATTTTAAATGTTATCAAATTAGTTTATTTGTGGTCTTGTCTTGTTTGTTTTAGCTGTTTTGCGTTTTTTAATTTTGAAAAATGAAAAAATAAATACATAAAAAATAGTTTGATCTTTTCTTGTGAAATGGTCAAAATGTACTTAATATTTATTTATATTGTAATTTGTGAGCTACTGTGTCCAAGTAATTTCCCTTGTGAGTGAATGAAGTGTGTCTAAGTTGCTGATTAATTCAGAATGTGGTGAGGAAACCAGCTGGATAGCCAGTCACACCGACCCACAACATTCATTAAGCCTTCACTTCATCGTTTGTACTTCCTCGATCTATTTCTTCTCTTGTTTGTGACCCGTCCCCCGTATCCACTGAAAAACACCATCATGTGACCACGCGTAACGTAGTCATAATATGTGTTGTATATGGTGTATTATTGTTATGCTTATGGCTGAAACTGTATTTCATTGTCCTAGAGTTCAAGTTCCTCAGCAGGCGCCGTGATTTGGCCGCCCGGGTGGCTGATGCTCTTTATGCATGTCTCTCATGTCGCATCTGTCATCAAATCACGTTCCTATGTTGTGAATTTTGTTCACTGACAATGGCAATAAATATATCCTGATTCCTGATTCCTGATTCCAAGATCAGTTGTAAAAAGTTTCAAAGATAGTCATCTGGACAACTTTTCATTTTAAAACATTATTTCTAAAGATAATCAAACAAACACAGCTGGACTTACTCCAGACCAGCTGTGTTTGATTCCCTGTAGAAACAACCATATGCCTGGATGTCATTATTTTAAAAACATTGCCCAACTTAATATCAACTTAATGGGAATATAAGAGGAATTGTGAACTGTAACAATGTTTGCATACCAAAATAGCACAATTTCCTAATATAAGTTATGAAATACAGTATGTAAAGTTATATAGAGTCAAAAATAATGTATCACTTTGAAAACATACCAAGACAGAGAAGTATGGCCAAAGCAACCACTGGCATCTTAACTGACAGGAGCCACTGGGAAGAAAAGAGCGAAGAATCACACATAAATCCAACATAAACCTCGGAAAAGATAAATATATATTTTTAGAAAGGCCCCATACCTGTTGTCCAATATCTGTAGATGCCATCTCCAAATGTTACTTTCTAAACTCAAATACAATTACCTGGCTCATACCAACCAAAGCTGCTCTCTCTTATCTCTATCTGGTTCTACTCTGGTGCAACAGATTGTGTTCTTATAGTCCTGCAGAAATCTGCGCTTTATCTGAAGAAATCCTAAGCAAATCATATGGGGATTTGAAAAACATGAAACAGCACGCCTGTCCGTGTTGGCGGTTTGACAGTAAACAAAGATAAGCCACATTGTGTCGGTGTGTGACTTTCTGCAAAGAGGAGGAAAACCACAGTGTTGCATCTGAAGGTTTAATGTAAATCGGAGGTCTGGGGTCTGAACAGGTGTCTGCAGCGGCCACGTGTCCTGTAGGAGGGCACCATCAAATGAACTTTTACAGCATACAGTTTAGTGTTAAATAAACCAGTACAAGTTCATGAACAAGAGAAAAAAGGAATAATAATAGTGTAAAATGTATTTTGTTTTCTGTTTTTCACTGTCGCCCCTCGAGCCAACCGCTGTGGTGATTTGGGGTGTTAAAAGAAATAAATTGAATTTAATTGAATTGTTTTTTTAATTGATAATTAACATTGAAAATCAGTAGCCTAACACATCTAGAAGACAAAAGAAGATTCCGTAGGATGATGAAATAACGTATATTCTTTGCAAAGGAAACATTCATCAAGTGCCTGAATAAAGTAAACAATGTTTTGAAATGAAAAGGTCTGAATCTTGTCAATTCCACTGAATAAAAACTAAACCAAATAAGCCCACTTAACCTGCGACAGTTTCAACTTTGAGCACTGTAGATGATGACTGCAAACAATAGTAGCACTGGTTCTATCTTCTGGATCCATAAAACTTGTTCTCTGCTGCATCCTTAAGTTTGCAGACGCCAGTGATGCAGCCCTCGCAGTGAGCTGGCTCATGAGGACTCTTCACATGTTGACCAACATGATTCCTGGCTCTATGCTCAAATTCCTCGTGGTAGCACTTCTTCCTGATGTTCTTCACCAGATTCTCCATCAGGATTTCAATGTTCTCAGTGTCGACAGTCGGCTTCTCCATTGGCGCGTTCCTGCAGATCTTGCAGTTCTGTCGGAACAGGCGCACTTTGACGGTGCCCCGGCGGTTCTTATTGAGGCGAAAATGGAAAACAACTGTCACACCGTTGGACGGCCATCCGCGCTTGCACTTGCGGCATCTAAACCTTTCAAAGAAACCATTCTATATTAGGCTTACAAAAAATATATAATTTTTATTAATTTTTTTTTTTACCAATGCCTGTTTTAATGTTACAACTATCTAGATCAAATATTTATGCGACTTATAGGATAGAACAAAAGTGGTTTGTAAATGTGTAAATATACAAACTCCCACGGGCTCTAAACAGCCACTGACCTTCCCAAAGTGTTTCTGATGTACTGCTTCCAGCCCTGGTTTGTTCTGTCAGGTATAATAGTGTCATCAAACTGCAGTTGCCAGAAGTCTTCTGTATACTCTTCTATTTCGCACTGAAATATTTCAGTCCACTCCGACTCAAAATCAGACATGCTTACTCCGACTAGAAGTTTATAATCTGACAACTGGTCTGAACGTAGAAAAGTGAAAATGTAAAAGAGACTTCAAGTAAAACGAAACTTATGTTTAGACTTTAAACACTGCCCCCTGCTGGATGTATTGTGCCAGTATTTCAATGACAACCGAAATAATTTCCTCTTATTTTACTGCCCATTCTGTCCATTTAAGTGTAAATGGAGTTTTCAAAATACATTTTTATTTTGTTGTCAAATACTATAAAAGCTTGTTTGTCTAAATAAGGACACCTATAACTCCAGTATATATGCCCTGCTTGCTTTATGCTCAACAGAAAATTATATGAACCTTAATTTACTGAAGTCATATTTCTCTTGCCATTGCAAATATTTGACCTGTTTTGTTACGACTTTGAATTGGTTTTATTTGAGTGGCCCATTTTACCTGACTACACCCTGGCCAATGGCATGTTTCAGAGCAGATGGATGAAATACAAAGAGTGACGCGTTTGAATAATGTTATGTTGGTTTTATTTATTGCCTATTGCTGATCATTGCACAGTTGTCTCACACACAGGACAAACAAACAAAACTCACTAGTATGCTCTATTGTAATAAAAATAATAACAAGCTCAAAGCACAAAGAGCAAGCATTGGCACAGCCCCATTTACTGCACCTGGTACCAGTCCGATTAGTTTTTTAATAGACTGATGGGTTAGGCCACCCCATGACCATTACATGACTCAAAACCTCCTGGGTCCACGCCCACGTGGCATTCCTCTGCCACGCCCACCTGGCTGTTGCGGGGCAGCCTCTCTGCAGACCCCAGCCATGCAGCCCTCACAGTGATCCGGCTCATGGGGGTTCTCAACTTCCACACCAGCAGGATCCCAGTAGTGCTCCTCAAAGACCTCGTGGTAGCACTTCTTCCTGATGTTCTTCACCAGATTCTCCATCAGGGTTTCAATGTATTGCGCCTCAACGCTCGGCGGCTCCATTTGAGCCTCTGTGCATTGCTTACATTTCTGACGATAGGCTCGTGCCTTGACCGTGCCCTGATGGGTGTCATTGTTGAGGTGCATGTGGAAGACCACCATCACACGGTTAGAAGGCCAGGTGCGCCTACACAAGCTGCATCTGAACCTTTAAAAACAGAGGACCTTCAGTTAGGCTATTATAGCAGAGATAACATTATTGATTCCGTTCTCGTTAAAATGATGGGCTTTGTGCTCACACCAGCACAGGCCCACAAAAGGCAGGCCTGGAGAAGACAATAATACATTGACAGACCTGCTCAAATGAAATGACCTAAGGCCTGTCAAACTGCATCAGAGGACCGCAGACCAACCTTGCACAAGTCCGCTTGATGTACTGCTCCCAGCCGGCGCCTTGCTGGTTTTCTCCAATGGTGTCATCAAACTGCAGCTGCCAGCGGTCTCCTCGTGTATGATCAGCTGCTTTCCTCTGAAATATTGGGTTCCAATCCATTGCATCAAAATAATAAGACAACAGACTACAGAAACTCTGCAATGAGCTGAAAGCTATTTATCATCTTATGGGTGGGTCAACATCACGTGATTTTTTTGTTTAGAGGAAAGAAAAGTAGAAAACAAAATGCACTTAAGTTTCATTTTCTGACGTGATTAAGCACAACAGACAAACAGGGAGCAAACTGTTGTATATACCTACAAGTTAGTGCAGGCCCAGCCTGGCTCACACTTGTGTGAAATGTGTATCTACAATAGATCTACAATATATAATACAGTATAAAACTAATTAAAAAAAACATTAAGTAGAAACAAAACCGATGTTTAAATCTTTAACACTGCCCCCTGCTGGCGTCATTCTGCCATTTTCCCTCCCTGACGTTCAGAGTTTCGCTTTAATGTTGTGAAGTGTGAAACGAAAGCAGCTCACGTCATGTCACGCAGCCCATGTTCGGCTTCATTTCAGCTTCATGCATGCAACATTTTCAGGACTTTTTCCCATTAAAAAAAATAACTTAATACTTATATACGGCATCAATTCAGATGACATCACAACATTCTATAGGTCAATAATATTTTATACCAATGGGGAAAGAGATATGAAAGCAGTTTTGTTGTATTAAAAAAGTTAATGAGTCAACATAATAAACTAGAAATAATCAGATTAAACATATGTGAATTGTGGATATTTCATGGCAAAGTGTTTAATCAAAAGGGACATCTGGCTCTTGCCCCAATAGATCCATGGTATGACATCACATTCTAGACTCTGACAACACCAATTGATGGCTCTTGATAACATTGTATTTTGCCATGAAATATTAAATTAAATTAATAAATGTTTAGTCTGATTATTTCTATTATTGACTAGACACAATCATTTACTGTATTACAGAACATTCCAGCATACACTTCTGACGTGCCGCCAGCACTTTGTTAAATGTAGAGAACGTTTGAACTGCAGCAGCTCGTGCTTTTAGTTTGACGGTGAGCGGAAACGAGTCCGTCGTCATGGTAGCAAACCCCAACTTCCAGAACGCCCGTTAGCTGAGGCTAGCATTCCGCGGAGTGTTGTGAAACCAGTTTTGGATACGATGGGATCTTCAGATACATATCTTATTCGACCAAACCACAAGGACAAGTGATAAAACGGGTCAAATCAAACCGTAATCCGCAGTTTGGTGTAACGGTCAAAAGTCATACTGTAATCCTGCAGTTTGGTGTAACGGTCAAATCATACAGTAATCCTGCAGTTTGGTGTAAGGTCAAAATCATACGTAATCCCGCAGTTTGGTGTAACGGTCAAAGTCATACCGTAATCCCGCAGTTTGGTGTAACGGTCAAAGTCATACCGTAATCCCGCAGTTTGGTGTAACGGTCAAAATCATACTGTAATCCTGCAGTTTGGTGTAACGGTCAAAGTCATACTGTAATCCCGCAGTTTGATGTAACGGTCAAATCATACTGTAATCCGCAGTTTGGTGTAACGGTCAAAATCATACTGTAATCCTGCAGTTTGGTGTAACGGTCAAAGTCATACTGTAATTCTGCAGTTTGGTGTAACGGTCAAAATCATCCGTAATCCTGCAGTTTGGTGTAACGGTCAAATCATACGTAATCCTGCAGTTTGGTGTAACGGTCAAAGTCATACGTAATCCTGCAGTTTGGTGTACGGTCAAAATCATACCGTAATCCTGCAGTTTGGTGTAACGGTCAAAGTCATACTGTAATCCCGCAGTTTGGTGTAACGGTCAAAGTCATACCGTAATCCTGCAGTTTGGTGTAACGGTCAAATCATACGTAATCCTGCAGTTTGGTGTAACGGTCAAATCATACTGTAATCCCGCAGTTTGGTGTAACGGTAAAAGTCATACCGTAATCCTGCAGTTTGGTGTAACGGTCAAAGTCATACTGTAATCCTGCAGTTTGGTGTAACGGTCAAAGTCATACTGTAATCCCGCAGTTTGGTGTAACGGTCAAAGTCATACTGTAATCCTGCAGTTTGGTGTCACAGTCAAAGTCATACTGTAATCCCGCAGTTTGGTGTCACAGTCAAAGTCATACTGTAATCCTGCAGTTTGGTGTCACGGTCAAAGTCATACCGTAATCCTGAGTTTGGTGTAACGGTCAAAGTCATACTGTAATCCTGCAGTTTGGTGTAACGGTCAAAGTCATACCGAAATCCCGCAGTTTGGTGTCACAGTCAAAGTCATACCGTAATCCCGCAGTTTGGTGTCACAGTCAAAGTCATACTGTAATCCTGCAGTTTGTGTCACAGTCAAGTCATACCGTATACCCGCAGTTAGGGGGGGGGGGGGGGGGGGGGGGGGGGGGGGGGGGGGGGGGGGGGGGGGGGGGGGGGGGGGGGGGGGGGGGGGGGGGGGGGGGGGTGGTTGTCACGACCAGGCGAACGTGACTAGCATTTGTAACCGCAGAAGAATGTGGGCTTAACTTGAAATATCGGAAAATACGGACGGTCTTTAAAGACAGTTTACGGACAATGACGATGCGACATTTAGCTACACCATGCCTTCTAACATATGCAACATTTTAAGGACTTCCCCAAACAATATAATACATATTTTTATCGTTTGCCTAATTGCTATGGCAACGGTCCAAATTTTTCATCATTCTGAAACCCATGGACAGAGCTTGGATTGAACGTCATAAACTTGTACAGACGTGCAAAGAGTCCATAGTAAGACATTAGCAAAAGCAATACGAACAAGTAATAAGCAAAAGAGTCGTGAAAAACTGCACGTCACAACAGCGTCTCATTGGTTCAACACGAGGAAGATTAATGTATATAAGATATGAATGAATGAGTCTGCAAACTATATTGTCGCTGCATTTTGCTAGTGAGGAACAACAAAGCGTGCGTCTGTTTTTTTTGCAGGTTCAAGCCAGCTGTGGTGAAAGAGTGCATTCGAGAAATTGTCCGGGAGCAGCTCACCGGAGTGCGATATGACTCTGAAGAGGTTCAACAACTGTCCAACACACTGGCAGACAGCATCAAAGACCGAGTGAAGAGTAAGTGCCAGATAGAAACCACATGTAAACTACAGCACGAACACACAAAAACTACAGCACGAACACACAAACGCAAACGCCCCACGTTCTTGTTGCAGAGGCTGGATTTGACCGATACAAACTTGCCGTGCAGGTTGTGATCGGGGAGCAACGAGGACAGGGAGTGAAGTGAGTTCCTAATTTCAGCTTTTTACACATTTTCAACATGTTCATCACCTTAAATCATGACTATGTTTCCAAAAGAGGAGGTTTAAATAGTGTGTATCGAGTCTATGGAGGCTGGTAAAGCTCCAGTTAGACGCCGTTATGTCAGAATCAGACAATGGTATGCCAAGGAAAATGATAGCGTAACTATGGCTCCTGTGAGGCAATGTTAAACTGAGAAAAGCAAGGGAAGGATACATTCTCTAAATTCCCCTACAGAATGAGTTCTAGTGCTTTAAATCCTCCTGGTTGGTGCACCATAAATAAAATGATGGATTCTCTTTTCTTGTAGGATGTCCACGAGGTGCTTTTGGGATGCTGACACAGACAGTTATGCAGAAGACGTTTTCATCACGGTGAGTTACAGTTCTGAAGCAAAGGCTTTACCTCACACGGCGTCTGAATCGTCTCCCGTTTTTCAGGAAAACCTGTTTTGCGTGGTGGTGGTGTTTGGAAGCTATTACTATTGATGACTGCGTAGAAGATGCGAGACAAACATCGACCACGTGCACGAGCGCTTTTCAGTGAGCGTAACGGTGACCTACATTAGACAGACCTGCAACCTGTCTCAAAACACTGACTGAAACGTTTGTTTTTGTACTTGCTGAGGCATTTTGCTTCTCGTTAAAAAGATCTCATTTATATTTTTGTAATAGATTATAGTAAACATTTGTGACCTGCAGTTACTGTTACTAAATATACTTCTGTAATTAAATTATGGTGAAGGTTTTGATATATCCAGGCATAAAATATCAACTAAATACAGTAATTGCAGCTGTATCTAGTTTTATTCTTGTTTGAAACTTCATGTAATTCATTATTTTTGTTGATGAAATGCGTCCGCCTGTCATGTTCAAAGGTACATTTATTTATTTATTTGCTCGAAACATACAAATAAAACATCCTAATCCTATTGCTAAACAGTTGACAATTAAATCAGATAGAATTTGACCGTTTTGTGTGTTTTGTCGGTCAGAATTGTAACAAATCAAAGTGGGGCCTCGGGTGGGCATACTTCCGACTGAAGGTACAACACTGTGACGCTCTGACGATTGAGCGCTCGTCCACTGGCAGATCTGTCCTTGTTCTCACGAGCATGTTTGGACATGGTTTTTGTGTCCATGGAGATGTCTTCTTTATTATATTCATGTGTTTGCACGTAGTCCCTGCTTTAAAAAAGGAATAAACTAAACTATACTAAAGCTCTTAACCCTGAGTGCTCTCCTATGTGTCAGCAAACCATTGTGCGAGTGGTATTCGGCCAATGAATAGAACGTGTTCAGACCAAAGCTGGAAAGTCTGATGAGAAATGTGACGATTCTGAGAAAAGAAGAGACTGACTTGATTAAAGGGAATCAAAGGCACCCATTATTTGTAAAGACATAAAATGAAATCCAATGTGTTATTATTTGGCGGCTGAAAGGCTCATTGTTTGAAGAATTGCTTCAGTCTAATTTACTGAACTCATTGATGTGCATCAAATGGTCTATTGTCAGTCACTTCATATTTCAAAGCACAGCTGATTAAAGTATTTGAAGTCATTGTCTGAAATAAACATATATCTTGTGACGCGGCTAAGTTTGAGAGCAGTGCACCTTCATGCCCGTCGATTTATGGTTTAAGTTTTTTTGTTTTTGTTTAAATTGATAGCTTATTTTGAATGGTATGCACGTTTGTTTTAAAAAATAAATGTATTTAGTTATTTTTCTTTCTTTCATTTCAGCTCTAGCCCCTAAAATAGCCTACAGCCGTATGTATGAATTCTAATGAGCCTGAAGAGGGCAGAGGCATCGATCAGGCGTATCTAAGTGAATTAAGCAAATCTCCCATGCTTGGATTACACATCCATTCACGGTAAGATGGACTTTTGCCTCTTTCAAAGAACTTCAGACCGGTGGAGCTCATGTGAATGCCGTGTGGCGTATGTTTACTCTGTTCACTTATTCAAGCCTCTGCTGTTTTGATACAGTTAATTTACGCTAATAATGTTCTAGCTGACAGATCTAAACAGACTGATGAAAGCTAAGATGGCCCACATCAAATAAAACAAACTAAATTCTACTGAGAATGTTTGAATTCTCGGCAGACCTTGTTTTCTCCCAGTAGGAGAAATTATAGTCATTGAAATGTAGTTCTTTTATTTTGTTTTAACATCTTATATAAAGTTGGGATGCACTGAAACAATTGTGTTAGTGTCCCCTGACATGTCCTAGGGATCATTATCTAATTCCAGAGACTCTAAGCCCACAGTGGTCAAACTGTCTTTACTGACCTCTTGTGGCTGAAACAACTTTGTCCATATCTTATAAAACCTAAACTTGCTCTTTACTTTTTGAAGTATTCATTGTACGGTCATGGATAAAACAGACTATCCATCCATCTTCTTCCGCTTATCCGGGGGCCGGATCGCGGGGCAGCATCTAAGCAGGGACTCACGCACTTCCCTCCCAGACACTTCCTCCAACTCCTCCAGGGGGAACCGGGGCGTTCCCAGGGGCCTCCTCCGGTGGGACATGCCCGAAACACTTCCCTAGGGAGGCGCCAGGAGGCATCCGGAACAGATGCCTCGCTGCCCTCGTGGAGGAGCAGCGGCCTCTACCGAGCTCCTCCCTGTGACTGAGCTCCTCACCTATCTCTAAGGAGCCCAGCCACCCTGCGGAGGAACTCATTTTGACCGCTACCCAAAGCTCATGACCATAGGTGAGGGTAGGAACGTAGATTGAGCGGTAAATCGAGAGCTCTTTGTCTTTCGACTCAGCTCCTTCTTTACCTCAACAGTCCAATGCAGCGACCGCATCACTGCAGACGCTGCTCCGATCCAACTGTCAATCTCACGTTCCATCCTTACCTCACTCGTGAACAAGACTCCGAGATACTTGAACTCCTCCCCTTGGGGCAAGGGCTCCCCACCCACCTGGAGAGGGAAAACCACCTTTTTCCGGTTGAGAACCATGGCCTCAGATTTGGAGGTGCTGATTCTCATCTCGGCTCAAACCGTCCCAGTCCCAGTCAAATAGACCAGTTCATCTTAAAGCTTTTTGTAATATGTGTTTGTCCATCTAACTTCCTTACACTTTAAGTTTGTGTCACTTTTTATCTAAGTTGGATGTTATTGCACGTAAATATAGACAAAAAAACACAAAGTCTACAATGAAAGAGTTTTTGTATATAAATGCAAAGCTGTAATCTGCCAATTAACTTCAGATGATTAAACAGGAGCCAAAAAAAAGAATGGCAGAAAGTAACAATGAAGGAGTTTGTCTGCCGCAGAGTGCCAATCTGTTTGGATCCGTGTGCTAGTTGGAAAAGAGTGTTTCCTCACTTTGCAGGTTCTTCATGATGCTAATTGTGTGGAGAGAAAGAGCAAACTTTATTGAACAAAGCCAAAATTAAATCTGCAGTAAATAGAGGACAAAACAGGCTTGAACAATTCTGTATTTTTGAGTTACAAACAAAATGCTTCCAATTATACTTCGAAATGCCAACATGAAAATATGACTCTAGCTCTAAATACTTTTTGAATCCTTTGCAAGTTTCAGTTGGAAAGTTTTCACAAAATTACATAGCTCAGAGTTTTAATGAGAAGGCAGTAAGAGCTTCTGTTTGTTGGCCTCTTCCTATTCCCTGTATTTATAACATTTAACATACACAAAAAGCCCCCTTAAAGCAATTAAAGTATAGAAATATGTGTTTTTAATTAGAGGTCAAGTATTATTGCAGCCAGAATATTCCCAGGCTGTTGAAAGGGTGGTCATATAATTAGGCATAATTATTGGATGAAACATAATCACTGGCTGCTTTCAGTCTTTCTGCCTACAAAGATTGACTTTCCAAAGCATCTCCACTGCAAATCAATGTAATCGCCCTTATTCATCAGCATATTATGAGTCCACGCCACATCTCTGGTGTTTCTGAGCACTCCAGGAACTCCTCTTGTTTTTAAGTGCCTTCATTGTTAATCCGATCACATCACTTTAGAGTGGAAGTCTGATACAATATTTTAACAAATCAAAAACCTATGGCCGCACAATCCAACTGCGCGTTTAGATTTGAATGTTTTGTATTTAAGATATTTGAATGGGTTGCTTACTAAAAACTTTTATTTTCTCTATTCTCTATGTAGTGTTTTTCAGACAGGAAGGAGCTTGGTAAAACTCTTGGAAGCTTAGCAGGGTTGGGCCTGGTACTTGGATGGGAGTCTGCAGTGGGGCAGCCGTGGCTCTAGTGCAAACTGCCATTGTGCACTTAGGCAAGACACTTGCTTACGGTATGGTTATGGTATGGTTACTGGGTGGTTACGGTATGGTTACAGTATGGTTAGGGTATAGTTAGGGTATGGTTAGGGTATGGTTACCATAGTATGGTTACAGTATGGTTATAGTATGGTTAGGGTATAGTTAGGGTACGGTTACGGTATGGTTAGGGTATGGTTAGGGTAACGGTATGGTTAGGGTATGGTTAGGGTATGGTTAAAGTGTGAATGTGGTGTGTGAGTGACTGGTGGAGGTTGGAGACTGACATCTTCACTTCAGCAGAACGGTATTGAATATATATGGGCTGAATGAATAATGTTATGTAAAGTGTTTTGGGTGCCTTGAAAGGCTCTTTATATCGTTTCATTTATCATCATTAAATGCCTTTCAAAATAACTCAGCAGGCTTGTATAACCACTGATGTACAAGCTCAAATGGCCCCAATTTTCTGTTGCCAGTTCCTTTAATGGTAGTCTTTAAGTATATAAGAAGTCATGGACACAAGTTTTATAACATTAAACATGTCTGGCTTTAGTTTTGCATTCAAGCTTTTACGCTGAGTGCCACAGGGCCAGACTCTGGACCCAAGCTTTTGTCTGCACTTCTACTTATGTCTCCGTTTGAAGACTTGGAGGAATTTGCTGAGAGCTGTGCTGCTGCATTCACACTGCTCTATTTTCCATTTTCAATCCACTCTGAAGGGAGAAGTCAGTGTTGTTATCGCTGTCCATGTACTTTTCAATAAACTACACAAAATAACAGCCGTATTTGGGGTTCTGTCAGAAAGTACTCATTACCATTTATATGAAATCATGAAAAAGAATCATATAAGCTGTGAATTTATTCAACAGAACTTGAGAACGTTGCACCTTGAAATGTAATTACCTGGCAACTACGAAGTTCAAGAAGCACAATCTTGAGTGTGCTCAGTTTACTCTGAACAAAAACTTGTATTTTTGTTAGGAAGCTGGTATTTTGCAGTCAGTAAACTGTATTATTATGAAGCATAAGTAAGCATAAAGGTCAAGTACATTGTTAATAGCTTATGTAGGTTGTAGAGAATAAATAACATGAGTTATTAATCTATTTGAAATTCTGCGGACGGAAAGAGAAATCATTGGTTTGAGTTGCTGTATACTGCAGTATTTATTCAGGATTGGGACAAGACCTCGTGCCACGAGATCTTGCGAGATGAAATTGCAACAAGTTTGCACACACGAGAATTCCCCCTCCTCATATGATTATATGTTGGCTTGGACAAAAACATTTTTCCTTCAGAAGCTGTAGTTCCAAAAAGCAGTGCTACAAATAAATACAAAATTGCTGAGGCCAAAATTGCGTACCGAACCAAACAATTTATGTCCAAATCTCGTTTTGTGTCGTTCTCGTGGACTTAATCTTGTGTCTCATCTTGTGTTGTGTCCCTATATTTAGCTACATTTTCACCTTTAATCAATTGTGTTTCCATACATTATTTTCAATGTGTGCTGCAGATTTAGTGTCTTTTGAGGGACACATTTTGCAGACCAATGTTAGAATTGACCTCTTCGGACACATGACTGTACAGCTCATGATATTTGACTCCTTTCTTCAACCTTTCACAAAGTAGAAGTTCCCTCTCTGAGCTTTGACAGGGAACAGCTGCCTGTGATCCCTGCGAGCGCTGCGGTGAAGTGTCCTTAATATTCATCTGGCTCTGGGCAAAAAGATAATGTACCCTGTCTTCAAGATGGATACTTGAGGTTCGCGTGGGATATAAAGTCATTGAATTAAACATGTGTGAGGAAATAACACATGTTCACCTTCTTAAGTGCCAACACTCTTCAATGAAAAACCTTGTACCATCTACAAATACACACGCAATATACAAAAACTGGAGCCATTATTTTTCTCTTCTAGGAATCCAGCTCTAATGTATTGTCTCCATTGTTTTTCCACCATCATGAAAAAATAAATACAAATACATCTTACATTAGAACATGGCAGTCATGGTGGATCGCAGGACCAGTGCCATCACCGTACTTTGAGTTTGCACTATCAGGAATTATTTATCCACTCTAAAAACCTTTGGTAGGTTAGACAACAAATTCATCATGTTCTTAATATTTGTAGCAACAAAAGTGAGCGCTTATTGTGAGCTTCTTCCAACCCACAGCTGAAGGAGGATCACTGTTATCATTAATAAAAGATAAAGCCCTTTATCATTTTTTCTTCAACTTGTGTGAACTGCACTGATCATTTTAGTATTTCTGGTCATTCACACACAATGACAAAGAAGACATAGAAACTTACTTTCTGAAGTAATGTCTTTGATAATCTTTTCCATGGAACTGACCTAGCACAAGTGTAGACGTGCTCAGGGGCTTCCTGGGCCAGTTCTTGCAGCTGATTCTTTGGGATGACGTTTGTCAAGTGGTCATGTTTGTCAAGTGAAGAGAATATAATGACTGATAGCACCTCGGACAGGCCACTGCATGTGTTGTGAGGGCCTGGTCCGGAGCTGGTCCGGAGCTGGTCCGGTGCTGGTCCAGAGGTGTACGTTTACATTCAGCAGGAGTTTGTGGTAACCTGAACCCCACTTCACCCAGTAGTTTGTTTGTAAAGACCCTTCATGCAAGAATTTTCATACACAATATACTCAAAGTACATTAAAATTCACAGTTGTGTCCTTTGGCTAGACACTTAATGGTGTAGTGTTGTCAACGCTAAAATGTCAAACTCAATTTCAATATAGAAGAAAAGGATCAATACCAAGTTCAATACCAAGTAGATATTTATAAATAAGACAATTGGATGTGATTTTCAAGACAAAATAATAGTTTCTTTGATATTTTGCTATTACTATTACCTTTTCTCTTTTCTTTTTTACACTTAACAGAATGAGAAATGACAACAGTGTAGACAACACCGAGTCTGTGCAAGTGCAAAACAAACAAATATGAGCCATTATTATTCTTTTGCGTAAAAATGGACTTTACTAATACAAATGGATCTCTTGTAACAATTCTGATGACTAATCACCTCAGTGTAGGAAACATGATGCTCTATGTTGCATTAAAAAGTGATTTTAAACATTATTTCTAGGAATTCTAGGGAGGTGGCGCAGTGGATAGCACTCTCGCTTAACAGCAAGAATGTCTTAGCGTCCTTTCTGTGTGGAGTTTGCATGTTCTCTCCATGTCTGTGCTCCAGTTTCCCCTACTACTAAAACGTGTACAATAGGCTCCTCCCCCTTGGGGGCCAGGACTCCCCCGAAAAAGCGATTCTTAATCTCCGTGGGACTTTCCTGGCTATAAAAAGGTCAATAAAAAATGATCAGATACTGTAGACATTTTCTTCTCTGATTGGTCTTCTCTACAACAGTGTGTATGAGAGTGCTGTGTATTCTAAAGTGGTGCTCGAATGAGAGCTGTACATAGCAAAGGTACCAAACACAGTACTTGCAATTATGGTGAATAATGTTTTCAATATGTCACAGAATTGGCTAACATCAGGGACACAGTTACATACTGTTTAAAACAACTGAATGAACAGTTATGTTAAGTGTCATGAGTAACATAATAAATAACATGCTTCTGTTTCTATTTTTGCTGCGCTTAAATAGAAAAAAAGTATTTCCTCCAATTTTGACACATTGAGAGAAATATTAATTTCAGATTTATTCATCATACTATTCCTTTCTGAACAATCATTAATATTTCTTTAAATGAAATTGAATATCAGAATCCTATTTAACAAATGTAACAGTTAAGAAATAGGTTTTATAATGCTATACTGAAAGCAATTTAAAAGGATTTGCATTTTGTATTTAGAATTGATCATTTATCATGAGTAAATAGGATAGCTCAATGAGACAATCACTATTTTACATTAAGACTTAAAACAATTTATCATGAGTTCTTCAAACAAACCCCTTTTAGCATGCAATAAAATAGACACACAACACTCCAGTGACAGTCTGTGTTTTTTATTCTGTTGACAGTTAGACAATCTTAACTCTGCAGTTTATTAATCAACAATTAAAATTATTAAGTACATTAGAAGAAAACACTGAGGTGTACATTCAGCAGGGGACATTCAAATGTATACACAGTGACAATGAAATAAATATAGTTTACATTTTAAATTACAGCATGGTCACATGTTTCAGAAACAATACAGTATTTACAATAACACATTCAAGTCCAATGTGTAACTAGCAGAAATAAAGGATTGGGTTGACAGCGGCATCCCATTGCAAAAACCCATGGCACAGTTGGAAGGTGTAATAAAATATAATAATAATAATACTACTGCATACATACTGTAAAATTGTATGTTGTAAAGGAATTTTGAACTGACCTATTAACTCCCTTTAGCGTATATGGACGATGAAGTCTATGGTCAGCTCTAACAGACTAAAAAATCATTGGAGCCAGACTTTCATCTCCCTGTCCATTGACGTTGCTAACAGAAAGTGATCCAAATGTGCCACGACAACTGCCCATCACAGGACCACACCCCCAGTTTATCCATTTCCAAGTCTGTGTAAGGTTCTGCTGTTTTTCTAAATAAGACTTAGTTTGGTAGGGTTCTAAAAACAGAATCCCTCTGTGATGTCATCAATATGCGACGTGCCATTGAAAACACAATTTACACTTAACTGATACACTTTTCTGACAGTTTAAACGATCATTCAACAAAATAAAGGTGTTATATGATATTATTGTTCATCATAACCTTTCTGTAATTTATATAGATTTTGGCTCTTGTTTACAGTCTGGTTGCTAGTTAACAGTTGTAGAATTACCTCTACATATGTCATGTCTGCTACTCATGTCCAACCAGGAAGTACAATTATAAACTTTACAAAAATTTGTCACTGGGAACAAAATGTTTAGTAAAATCTGAAATATAATGTTGTTCAGTACGTTTTAGTGAAATGTATAGCTGCCTGACTTCCACGCCTGATGTCACCTGTATAGATTTATGTTAATCATTTGAGCTCATTGTAACTGTGATTTATATCGTCCATAACAACGGATTTGCTCAAGAAAGACCAGACACTATGGTTTAATGAATTACCTGTGTAAATGTTAGCTAACAAAAATGGCAGGAAGTTTGCCAAAACAAACGTATAAAATTAGCTTTTCGGACGGCTAACAACAACCAATCTTACTGTAAGTTCTATTAAACGCTGTTAAATACCGACTCAGATCTTTTTTCTATTGGTCACATAAAAATCCAGACTTTCCGGGATAAAAGCACATGAATGCAAACAACACCCGAACGTCTCTCAGAAACAAAAGTCGAAGGCCACGTAAGTACAGCACTATGTAGATGTAACCGTTAACTAGCAACCATACTTTAAACAATATATACACTATACTGAATTTTAATGACATTTTGTGCATTGACGACAGAAAGACATTTCTGTTTAGCTCCTTCTTGTAATTTTCAATGTTTTTCAACTATTCTTCATAACCTGCCACTTTGATCAATATTTACCATAAAGCTTTACTTTGTATCCCACCAAAAAAAGTCATAATTAGAAAAGAACATGAAAACCTGTCACGTGCACTTGAGGCTCGGACAGTGGGCGCTGTCATGAGCTGGAGTTGACTTCCTTTTATGCTGAATAATTAAAGTCACTGAGCTCAGTAAGCTGTCATATTGCATTATTTAACCAATCATGGTTCCCTTTCAATGAAGACGTCTTATGAAATGATGTCACTGGGTGAGAGTTGGAGGATGTGACTTTGCTGAGCCACGGTAAAAGTTCCTTTGCTTCAAAAGGCAACGTCAACACTTTTGACAACTTCTGCAGATCTTCATTTTGGGAGAAGTCAAGTTCATGCACCTTCAGTTAGATGTTTTGCACTGATGGGTCAACAACATCATTGTTAGCAGTAAAATAATTAATCATTTAAGTTACAATAAAACATATTTTGGCCTTAGAATAATAGACTACTTTATGCCACTCATTATCTTAAACAGGCAAAAATAAGAGGGGCATGGTTTTTGCTCCTCCCACCCTCCGAAGTAAATCATAGTGAATGACTGTGTTTTTCTTCTGTTTGCGTCAGCTCTGCGACAAACTGGCTAGTGCTCGGTCCCCACTTATGCCCATAGTTATTGGCAAAACCACCACAAGACACCAGTGTTGCCCTGCCATGGGGACATGGTCACACAGTCATTTAGGATGTTTGTACTGAAAAACTCTGAAGATGTGATTTGGTTTTTGGTGACAACTTACTGCAAAAAGCTATATCATAGCACATAACAATAGGACAATAATTAAGCAAAAGCACATGACAACGTTCTATGTCCTAAAAAGAAAAACTGGTTTCATCTTTTCCTCTCACTTCTCCGTCCTCCACTTCCACCACAGCCGCCCCGTTGCTGAGTGGGGCCTCGCTCAGTGTGCTTCGGACAGTAACCCGGGTAACGCTGAGGGAGTGTTTCCTGGGGGTCATGTGATGCGGTCGGTGGCACATGACCTCCTTGAACATCTCCCTGAAGCGAGTAGACATCAGGTTGTAGAGGATGGGGTTGACGGCAGAGCTCAGGTAGAAGAACACACCGGAGATGAGGTGCACGTACTGGAAAATCTCCAAATGGCTGTCGGTCCAGTTGTTGATGAAGCTCCACATGAGACGGTCAGTGTGGAAAGGGGCCCAGCAGATCCCGAACACCACCACCAACACAACTGCAGACGCACAAGACCAGATGTTAAAAATCAAAATGGCGCAATTCATCTTCACTCTCTTTCAAAGGTGGGAGACATTTCCGGTGTTGGGTCTACCTAGTTGTCTCCATAGAGATGTTATTGCTATGCCTTTAATGTTCAACACCATGGCATTGAACTTGGATGGGTGTTTTGAAAACCACATACATTCTTACTGTGAGCGGGGTCTCCACTCTGCAGATCTTGCCTGTCACCTGCGTCACCTGCTTGGCTCCATGGTGACAAGTTTAATGCCATACAGGGCGGCAGCAGCTCAGTTGAGTGCTCGTCCTCTGATTTGAAGGTTGGCAGTTCAAATTCTGTTCCCAACAATCCTCGATAGAGTGGTCAGATCCACAATTTGGTGGAACAATTCCAGCTCCCACAGAGTACTACAGTTGTTATGTGGTGTAAGACCCTTAACCTGCCTCGCCCCCAGTGTCTGCGTACGCTGATGAATGTGTGTGTGAATTGGTGAGTGCTTTGATGGTAGAAAAGCACTATATAAGTGAGATGATTTAGTCTGGAGCATGCAGGTGGCACACTGTCCACCAGAAAGGTCACATGGTGCACCTTTAAAGAGCAACATCTCTAAACTAACACGTCAGCCAGATGATTCCAGGGCAGAAGTCAAGATAAATATGATCTGTGTGTTCAGACTGCTGTCACTTTGCAAAAGATCACATTTTAATCAGATTCAGTGACACATGTGAAAATCAGATTCGGGCTGTTCACACTGTCGTGACAAAAAACAGATCTTGGTCACATTTGGGGCAAAAAAAAAAATCTGATTTGACCTGCAGTGTGAACATAACCTCATAAAAATTAGGCAACCAAAAGATTTTGTAATTGATGTTGAAAAGGTAGTTTGGTACTGATATTACTGCAGGCACTTCATTCAGACATTCCATTGTACATTTAATTGCATTCTTTTATAATATTTTAGTTGATAATGATGAGGATAATGGTTTTACAGGTTTTATGAAGCCTCTCAAAGTGCTTAACATTATTCATAAGCTATTTCTGTATCCATTAATGCCTGTAACGTGCCATGGTAGATTGACAGAAGCAGGCGGCCAATCTGTCCCATCGGCCCCTCTGACTACAACCGACATATCTGTTTGTGGAGCGTTTATCTATTTGGACGAGCTCTCTAACATCTGTCTGTTGTTCTTTTATGTTTGTACTTTTTCAGCAGTTGCACGTGAAACAAAAAATGAAATGTTGCAAGGCTAAATAGAACTGACTGAAGGGGACGATGCTCCTATTGTGTCCATAACTGTTCCCAAACCTAGATTAATGAGGAAGAGTACATAGCGTAAAACCATGTTCAAAGTCACTGGCTGAATGACTGCACACTATGAGCTGAATACCATGGCAACTTTGAGTTAATACGGTGAAAATATACTGCAGCAAAATTAACTTTATGACGAGCCTCCATTTGAATTTCCGTTTCGCAGTATTTTACAGTCTTTCATTGATCATTATTGCTAACACAGAAGATGGAATTATAAATGGTCCTATAAATAAAATCACAAGGAGGGAAGATGAGAAAAGCGACTTTGAAGGTCTGATTATACATTCTTACTCTCAAAGCATGTAAATCATGTGTCACAGCTTTGCTTTGAGAGGCCTGGTTACCTCATCGTTATGCAGCTTTAAAGTCATTTGCAAATATATGAGAGTTCACCGTGCCTTTGACTTGCACACAACACAGACAGCCTTGATAAACACGTTAGAGAGACCCAAGGTAAGTGTTGAAGACGTTCATAATTCTAATGACGCCACAAGAGATGCAAAAAGTACCCGCTTGAATTATTGATGAATATAGTGGAAACGCATGAGAAAAGATAGATTGGCATATTAAAATATTTAAATTGATGCTGTTTTCCAAAATGTTTTCTACACATCTTCTCTGAATAGCAGGTTAGCGTAATCATTTATCATTGGGATGGTCTGATATAGAGTTTTCAATATATTATCCATTTGTGTCTGATAACCGATATTGATATTAAGATTTTGATATCTATAGCAAGGCCAACAGATTTGATATAAAGTTGTCTGGAGTTAATTAATAATGCACACAATTGTAAAGCAACTTTGAGTGTCTAGAGCGGCACTGTAAGACAAATGCATTATTAATACATATCATAAACTCATTTTTCATACAGAAGTTTGAGGACTCTTTTCGACCCTCTTTTCTGCTTCTGTTGGTTGAAATATTACTGGACAAAAGTACATTCGAGACACTTATGAATCATTGTAGGAGTATGAGTCAACGAGTAACTGTCAAACAGCAAAATCCCATCAGGTTTAATAAAAAACATCTTTCACAAACCATACATGAACTCATACTGTTAATATTTGCACTGTTTCTTCCATTCTATCTTAAGATTATCTTCCCTCTACACGTCGTGTTCATCTTCAAGGATTTGTCTCTTTAACAAAACAACAAACGCAGGCTTGATTACAACACAGTAGGAGCTGGTGTATCTTTTCTAAAACAGGTAATGGATATTTGATCTTGAGACTCTTGGGAATCATTGTCAACAGGAAAGAATGAATACCTTGATGGCGTGTATTCATCATAGTGAAATAACTTGATCAAGATGGATATACCCAAGGTAACTTGTACAATAAGCATGCTATTCTTATGCTAATTGTGTGCAAGTCAATACATCACAACAAGCCTGGAAAGGCCTTTTCCAAAAAACAGGGTAAAAATCCTAAATAAGGAACTAAAATATTTTGTTTAATTGTGTAAATGTATGTATGTTTTATGTAAATAAGAGCTTGCTCTCAAGGGCCCTCCCTGTATAAATAAAGGTTAATAATATTTTACATTACATAGTTTATATTACGTTTACAAACATTTAACCTTTGTCTGATAATTAAATCTTAACTAACATGTTTAAACAGATGTTTTAAACCTTTCTGTTGGATTGACATAATATCGTCTGACTATTATTATAAGGATATTTTTTTTAAATATTGAGATATACATTTTTGTCAATTTTGCACACTCCTACAAGCATTCATATCTTTTTCGAGGGGATTAGTTTATTATCTTTTCCCTCCTGATTATTTGCAGTACAGTGTAATAAATTGGTCTTTGTTTGTGTTTGGGCGTGAACAAAAATGAAATACTTACACAACATTTTGGTGACTTGCCGCCTCCGTGCCTTCTGCTGCTGCGAGCGGATGTTACAAAAGCTGTCTTGCCCAAACCCGGACTTGGCCTCCAGTGTCTGCCTCAGCTTCTCCCTCTTCAGCTGTAACCCAATCAACAGGTAGAGGATGCTGATGGTGAGCATGGGCAGGCAGAAGAACAGCAACGTGGTGATTTGGATGGTGAGGTTGTAGATCCATCGCGGTTTCACCAACGTGCAGATCGCAGAGTCCAGCATCTCGACGTCTACGAAGCCCTCGCCATCTGGGCTGAGCGACGGCCTTTGAAGAGCGGCGACTCCGTGAAGGCTTGTGTTTGGTATGGCACACAAAATGGACACGCCCCAGACTGTCAGGATCACCCTTTTGGCGTGAGTGCGTGTTACGACATATTTGGCACGTAACGGATGCACTACGGCTATGTACCTCTCCACGCTCAGGGCTGTGACATTCAGGATGGAAGCGAGGCACACCGTCTCAAAGAGGAACGTTTTAAAATAGCAACCACCTTTTCCCAGGAGAAAAGGGTAGTTCTGCCATAGTTCATACAATTCAAGGGGCATGCCGAGCAAAAGCACCAGCAGATCTGACACTGCCAAACTGAAGAGGTAGTAATTTGTTGGCGTCCACATCACTTTGTTTCGTACAATGACGGTACAAGTGAGCACATTCCCAACTACACCAATTAAAAAGATCAGCAAGTAGACAAGGCATACAGGCAGGAATACAGAGGAACGGCGGGGACCAAGATATTTCTCAAGATAATTCTGTTCGGACATGCATACATCCTCCAAATCAATATGGCTGCTGTTTAATGTCAAATTGTGACAGGCTTCTCCCACAGGGCAGTGGTAATTGCCTTTGCCGACCATTAAAGGCAAGGTGCAGTTGAACATGGACATCTTGGTCGTCACCGTGGAATTGACTGTAAAAGAAAAAGAGTAAGATTATAGACTTATAGACTTATAGACAGTTTTTTCATGACGGTTTGCCTGCTGTTTAAGAATATCCGTGGTACTGCTGCTCCTCTGCTAAAAACATACATTTCTCTGAGCTCTGAAACAACATCTATCACACATTTTCACGCCTGGCAAAAAATGGCTTTGGCTGCAAATTGTCCTCAGAACAAAAAGCAAATGATTAAAAAGCCATCTGCTTCCCTCTCACAGAATTAGATTCCAGTCATTTTAGTCTTGGCACAAATATGATAAACATTCCTATTCATTTTTGCAAAGTCATTGTTTTGGTTTTCCTTCATAATTTCCACAACAATATTCCTAATTCTGTTTAGTTCAAAGTCCATTAGTGTTGGCACGGTAAAGTACTTAAATTAAATTACATTACATTGTTTTTTTCTGCATTGGTCCTCTGTGTTACAGAAGATTATCACAAAAACTATAGGCCCAAAGTGGGCTACATCCTGGTAAAGGCTGACTCTGTGTGGATTTGCATGCTCTACCTGTGTCAGGATCAGTCAAATGCATAAAACAGAGACCAGATGACTACAACTGAATCTTTTTCTACAATGGAACACTGTTACACCGACTTCAGGGAATTAACTGCACTTTGCCATAAATTTACATATGAGATTATTGCTTTATATTTTGTAGATGCTGTATTTTGAGCATGAGCCCTTTTCTCTAATAAAAAAGAAAGACTAACAGTAGTAAATAACAACACTATGTTTTTCCATGCCTTTGTCTGAAAGGAATTTAGTATACATTCATTCATTTTCTACTGCTTGTTCCCTTTAGAGGTCGCGGGTGACTGGAGCCTATCCCAGTGAGTTTGGGCCTTAGGCGGGGTACACCCTGGACAGGGGCCAGCTCATCACAGGGTAGATGTACACATATATTTTTGAATTATATTGGAAACTATAGGGCTTCTAACCTAATACAATTTTGTGCTTGGATTGTATTGTACAAAAACGTTGTAGAAGTCTCACTTCATTTACTACTCTTTATTATTCCTTTGATTTCTGCCTGAGCAGGAATATAGAAGTGGTGCACTGAAGCGCTGAAATAAGGTCAATACATCCCACTGTAAAGAAGCTGGGAATGAGATCAAGGTTTCAATACATCTTCATAGTATTCTATCATTCCAATTTCCTTGACCCATTACAAGCGTGGGTGCTACATTTCCTCTTACATGGTGAGTGTAATGAACAGCACTGCAGAGGAATGAATTAGCTTTGTGTGGTGTAATGGCTTCTTTGTGTACATACAGGCGATTATGTGCCTTTTACAGACAAAGGGTGGGGAGTAAGTGTGAACTAGAAAGTAAGAAGCTTTTCATTGTTTACACAGGAAACTCCAATCACCTGAATTATAGAATAGAGTACGACTGAAGCTATTTCTCAGAAGAATAAACCATTAAAACTATTGTGATTGTCAGTTAAAATTTCCCATATCTTGTGGCTTTTTTCCAAATTGTAATTGCATATTATTTGGCGAAGATTTTACTATAGACTGTAGACTATTTTTCACTATTTGCTTTATAAACTACTTTAGTATTTTATGGTTATTATGGTACGAGTGGTGCACACACATGAAACTTGCACATACTGCTGACCTTTGTGTGACCTTTAAGCCAGAGACGATCAGCACTTCCTCTTCAACCTGTCGATCAAAGGGACACACATCAGTCAGTTGCAACATATTTTCTCTGAAATCTTTTCTCTGAAGTTTTGATCATGTGGTGAAGGAAACACATTTTATTGTAATTATATTTGGGGATGAAGGTATTTCCTAAGCCACTCATTGGTGTCTTGTGAAGTTGTCAATTATTTGAATTTATACCACGGTCAGTGAGAATTCTTATGCCAAATGGAGTACATTATTTATTTTTGAATAACAACACAGGTAGTTGTGGCAACAGTTATTCACATTCTATCCATGGGTTTCAGTCACGTGACTTATTTGTTGTAGACGCCTTAGCCTATCACAACCTCACAGGTTGGGTGTTTTGATCCTTATGAACTGCCTGGAGAGTGATGCTGACATAATAGATATTCATAGACAAGAAATGATCTATCTCAGCCTGTTGCTTAGACACAGTCACTTTGCCAGCCCGATGCTACCCGGACTTATTTCAAATCAAACACTTCTTCACATACAAATAAATAGTGAAACCAATCTAGGGGGTAAGCCTCGCAATGGCGTTCAGAGCGATCTGCGTAGCAACAGTGAGTTACTTTTTGATGTGGGTAGGCCTACCATGTCTGTCTGCTACTTTCATCCTCTGTCAGTGGATGAAGCCAGAGCCACAGTCCTGTGTGCAGTGAGACGTGAGGATCAATTTGTTGAGGCTGATTAGACCGATGGCAACTTGCACTCTATAAATTAATGGTATTTTATTCCAAAAATAAGAGTCATGTTCCAACACAAGAGGAAAAAACAAACAAAACATCTCTGATCTTGAATCAGAGACCTCAGCGACAAAGTCTAAAATCGAATCCACTGAGCAATACAAGCTGTTCGATGATGCCAGTATGTTGGTATAATAAACCATTACAGCATGAACTATACTCTAAATAGCACCCCACAGCCCCCCGAGGCCGCAGCCCCCCACCCACAGCCACAGCAACTGCTGCAGCAACCCACAGCACCTTAATTCAGTGTTAATTATATTATTAGCCAATTATTTCAGTTTGAATACAGTATGACTGGCCACAAATGGATGATATAAATGTAAGCTTATTGGCCACTCATTGTAGCTCTTTTATGCATTGTATAATTTATTAGTGAGATGAGCTCCATGGTAACGCTCAAGGGAGGGGCTTGAGACTTTGAGAAAGTACTTTGGCTCACGCCAACAACAAACAGATTTGTGAAGAATAAAAAAGTGTTTACAGGTAAGAGGTAAGGAGACAGGAACTACCTGTCTCCTCTCTCTCTCTCTCTCCTCTGAGCTCGTGAGTTCAGTGGCTCCACTTTCGGCTCGTGCTGAGCGGCCGCTTTGCACTCCAGCACCGTCAGCGGTGAGGCCCCTCGCTCTGCCCTGTGTAAACTCAAGAAGAAGCTACATTAAAAAAAAAACTATTCATGCTGACTCTAGCATGCACTGTTCACTCGCGCTAGTGTGGACCCCCGTGCGTAAAGGACCAATCGTTCAGCGCGTTTATCCAGTCTTGTTGACACGCTGGGCTGCACGTGTACGCACGGCGCTGTACGTGACTCGCGTTGCACTTGGAGACATTTCTGCGGTTAACCGCAGATTCCAAAAACCCCACTAATAACCTATAGTGGCCATAAATAATTGCGATGGTTGAAGAACCGGTTAATCCCTGCAATTACACTTTATTCTATAACATTTTCCTTTCAAAATGAGAATAAGAAGATACAAAATGGGGTCACACGCGCCCCCCAAAGCATCGCACTCGCCCCACTATTTGAGAAGGACTGAACCAGGGTGTGACAGCACCACACAAACTCCACTAGTGACAATGCATTTGCCTCTCATGACAAACTCATCATATTCTCCTGACTTTAGATGGCTGTCAGGACTGTGCCAAAAACAGTTTTCCCTCATCAATCAGATAATTGAACCATTAAATTAAAATTAGATTGTTACCATCTTCTTAGAGAAAAGGAAGTTGACTCGATTACACTATGCATAATGTCACCTTGTAGAGTAAATTTGTATTCATCACAAACTGCCTCATAAATATAAATGTGTTTTGAATTTCTTTTTGGATGAATTGAGATACAGCCTGCAATTTTGCAAGTTCTCCCACTTAGAAATTATGGAGGAAATCACATTGCATGATTTGTATATAATTTATTTGTATGTTATTGCTGCAAATAAGTTTAAAAAATTTTTTTTATTTAAAACTCATCAATGTGATTACTGGATTTATTTTAGATTCTGTCTCTCACAGTGGAAATGCACCTTCATGATGGGAGAACTTGCAAAATCGCAGGGTATTCAAATACTTACTTTCCTCAGCGTACATTAAGTGTTTGGGTCTCAAACCCAGGGTTTATTTTGCAAACATTGTGGCTTCCAATTGCAGAAAAACAATTTGTATTTAGTTTTGTAGAAAGTGAGGTGTGTGCTTCCCAGTGCTCGAGTGGTGAAGGCACAGCACGCGTATGCCAGGCTCCAAGTGCAGCCAGCCACAATGTCGTGAGTTTGAATCCCAACTCTGACAATTTACTGCATGTCCTCCCTTCTCTCTCATCCCCCATTTCACATGCTCCTGTCTAATAAAGCCTACGGGCCACACAAATCTTAAAAAAAAAAGAAAGTTAGTTGTAACAGCATGAACAATTATATTGACTACTTGAAAACATACTACTGCTGGTTCATCTTTACAAACCTTAACAGAATAGAGGTAGAGAAGAAAATCAAGTAAACAACAGTGGAAAATCAGATAGCCTAAGCTGCAGGAACACTGCAGGCTACACTCATATTTATCTTTTGGGCTCACACACTGAATGGAACTTTCTCTCCTTTGTTGAGGAAAATAATTGTTGTGCGTTCGATCTGTTGGCTAATTCGACTAACTGGGCAATTAGTCAAAAGATCGAGGTGCACAGCCAATAATCTGTCTGTAAAACATGTGGTTTAGAATAGAGGTCAAACATTGGGGGAAGAAATGTGATTGTTTTGTATTAAATGGCAGTTTTTCAGTGTTTTTGAAAAGACCAAATAAAATCGAGATTGATCAATATGATGAAAAAGTTGATTTTATTTTTCTATATCGCCCAACCCCAGCAGTTTTTACACTAAATAATCTCTGTAACACCTCAGATTTGTGGACATATGTGTCTGCTGTAGTCAATGTCTATTAGAATGTTTTTTACTTGCCTTAGGACAAGGATAACGTTTTGTTATTGCGCTAACTCTGACATATTTATATTCAAGCTGTTGCTGACACATTGATTCACATGCACTTTCTTAATTCAAATAAATAAATCAAACGTTAAATTGAGTGAAATAACAGCTTGACGGGCAAAAAATAAACCTCACAAATCAATACAGTGAAGCTGGGACAAAACTTTCTGGTTATTTGACAACTAAATTTAGCATGCTCTAATGTAGTGCACTGCACTTTATTCATCATCCTCCGCTCCTGTCCTGTCTCATGACGGCATGTGTGTATTCTTCCTTGAAAATAGTGATCAACAATAGAAATCCCATGAACAGGATAAGACAACACAGTGTGATGTGATGGCAAAACACCCACTAAAACATTATCAAATGACAAAAGAATGACATTTGCATGGACATGGACACACTACTGTTCCCTGGCACGCTGGTAGAATATCTAGTAAGATAAGTCTCTGCCACATTTATATTAATTCATGTTTCAAAATGTTTGCATTATTTTTTTTTTGCCCAATCTGTGGCTTTAACCTATATAAAACATAAAACACACATTATTTCTGTCACCCCAAGTTTTCACTGAACATCTCTGGCCCGGTTCCTTTCATAGGACTACAGGTGGAGGAGGACTAGACTTTCATGTCATGGACGTGCCTCTATATTTTCTCATATTTTAACGGAATGAGATGAAAATCGTGTACAGTGAATTGATACTATTGTAAACATTTTATGGAGCTATACTTTCGTTTTGATTTATTTCCGGGTTCATCTGAAATGTGCAGTAGTTTACATAGTAAACTCCATATTTCTACCATTCTTTTATTCAGGCTTAGAACCATCACAGTATTGTGTATGTAACTGATTCTTTATAATGTCCGCAAAACTCCAAGAATCCTATCTGATTATATCCTTTCAGTACAATATCCATTTTCACACAATCCAGTTAGTTACACTGAGCTTGCTTGGTGCAGAGCACTCAGACAGATGAAGGTGAGGGAGTGAAATACACAAATTAAGTCCAAGTCTGGCACCCACATACTTACCGTGCATGCAATCAAACACAAAAGGTACATTACATTACATAGTCTTTTGGCAGAAGGAGTGCTGCCCGGTGGTGGAGTGGTTATGGCACAGCACACATATGCCAGGCTCCAAGTGCAGCCGGCCGCAGTGTCGTGAGTTTGATTCTCGACTCTGACATTTACTGCATGTCCTCCCTTCTCTCTCTCATCCCCCATTTCACATCACTTTCCTGTCAATAAAGCCTATGGGCAAAAAAACTTTAAAAACATAATAAAAAAAATAAAATAAATAAACCTGGCTGATCTAAGAAGACTAAAAACATAAAGACCCTCAACCAAAGGGGTGTTTTGAAGCATAGACTAGACAAGACTTCTCACAAGCTTTCCCCCCACGTTTTATTTTATGAAGATAGACCTCATATTCGTGGATCAGTGTTCCTTTTTACTGACAAATGCCATTAATGTCTATGCGGCGTGGTCAAACGTTTTCCCATGGAGGAGATCTGCGCATTTCCCTCATAATCTCATGATACAAGCAATTCAAAAGTGAGACTAAACATGAGTTCAGATGTCCTGATGAAAGTTTGAAAAGCGTGTTCTCTATAGTCCACTTTGCACTGAGAATTAGACAGTGACTCGATCTGGGCTGAGAAGTCCTGGGGAAATTTTAAGAGGGAGACAGGGGGGCTCGGCAGCTCATGTCACAAGCGTAAAATAATAATTGTATTTTTATTAACCTCAATCAATAATATCTCCGCCCAGGGAGTAATTCAACGAAGAACCCTCACTGGGAGAAGTGTGTATTTATGGTTGCTATGGCAATATCACAAGAACTATTCAGTTAAAGTTAGTTTCAAGTTAGACTTCAATACAAATTATGAGTCTGGATCAAATACAGTTTATTCACTAATGCCAGGTCAATAACAATGAAACATATAGTCAAAATATAAATGTAAATGATCTCATCCAAAGACAAAATCGCTAGAGAGTGATATAGATGATCTCACCTTAATCTGTGTTGCTATTCCCGTGTTGTCAGGAGAGTGTCAACAGTGAGCTGCTCTGTGAGTCCACTCCGGCGCTGCTTTGCCGCTCTTCTACAAGATTCACTCGCGTCTCCTCCTCCTGCTCCTAACTGCTTTTCTCTCCATCCTCCCCTCTCTCTGTCTCTCCACGTATACCACCAAGCCAGGAACACACAACCTGCATTTACGGCTTGATCCTATACTCCCCCAGCGCAATTATTCTGTATTAGTGACGATAATAATAATAGTAATACTAATGGTACAGCCTGGTCATCAGTACTCCTCTGCACTGACACTGACGGTCTCTGCATTTGTACCGTTTGTGCTTATTTTTCTATTATTCATAACCCAATGTTTTGGTAAAATATGAGAGCTTTCCTTGTGATTTTAATGCAATTTTTTCCTGTTGTGTGAAGCACTTTGAATTGCCTTTGTGTACGAATTGTGCTCTACAAATGAACTTACCTTGCCTTGAACCATGAAGGGCTGTCTGAAGTGGTTTTGATGTCCTATTTACTCTGACATTATAGCCACATATAGATTTCCAGAGATTAAGTCCGATTGATATACTCCTGTTCAGAAGGACTGATGTTTCAGAGCCACAAGGGAGAAAAAAAGAACACAGTGTATAAGAGCAGGGCTTATCACTGCGGCTCTTTGAACAAAACACACCCATAGCGAACATGATTGTGAGAGTTAAAAATGAAACGTAAACCCACCTGTCAAATGCAAATGAAAAAACATGTAATTCTTGTCTTCTGACTCTAAACCAGCAAGCAGGAATAAATGTCCCTCCTTCTCATGGACAATCTACAATTTCTGTGATTAATATCTGCTGGCCATTCCTTATTTTGGGTTACTTTACGTAATCATTCGGCCCCTAAGATTTAGAAATTAATGTGAACCTTTAGGTCTGAAATATTCTCGTAAAACTCTGGCATTGCTGGGATGCATGTGCTTAATTTCCAGAGGGAATTTTTTTTTAATACATTTTCTCGGTTCGGCTGGCTATCAACAGGTGGTTAAGTGGTGGTCACATTGCGAGAGCAGACTATAGAATTAAACATATTGTATTGAGTGCATTTCTGAGTCGCTCAAATGGACGTCAGGATGTGCAAAACCCAGTTGTATCAAAACGGTTTCTTACAATGTTGGAAATTTTTGTTTTGTATGTAGGAAAAAATATGACAAAACAAGCAATGTTATGTAATGTGCAAATGTGGGTTAAGTTAAAAAATTAATTATGGAAACACTTTGTGACTCTGGGTTTGTTCACAATTGCACATTCACCACATCAAAACCAGGACTAAACTCAAAACAGCACCTGGAATAGATCAGGTCTGAACAAGAACTAGAACAAGACCAAACCTACATCGGGACTAAAATGGGCTCAATTTAGAACCAAATAACGTAAATAGGGTTGTCAAAAGTATCAAAAATCTGATACTAATTGATACTAAAACTAAAACTAAATACTCATTTGAGCAAGTATTGTTTCTAAAAAAAATCACAAGAACAGGACAAAATGTGACTTTCCTGAACAGTTTTAGAATGATTTGAGCTTCATCAGAACTAAGGCCACAATGTTTAATAAAGAGAGCATGGTAATGTTCTAATAAGGGGACATGAATTCTTGCATTATCATGGATAATACTGATATACACTGCCTGGACAAAAAAAAGTTGCCACCTCGATTTAACTAAGCAAATATGCATAGGCTTCCTATTGGATAATTACTGCTTTGGTGATAATCTTTCAGCTGACAACAAGTTATTTCACCCCAGCTGATGCAATGAGCAGCTTCTCATTTCTTAAACCACCAGCTGGTATGACACATCCAGTTGTTGTGGAAGAGATGTTTGTCTGTTTAGGAAGGGTCAAACCATTGGTATGCATCAAGCAGAGAACACATCAAAGGAGATTGCAGAAACTACTAAAATTGGGTTAAGAACCAATTATTTAAAAACAGCACTTATAGTGGGAACCATCGTCTTCCAGGAACAAATCTGGTCAGAAAACAATCCTGAAAACAATCTGTTTAAATCATCGGCGATTAGTTAAACGTTAGGCCAAATCAAACAGAAGACAAACAACAGTAAAACTCATATGTTTCATAGTGAAAGTAAGAGCATTTCCACAAGCACAATGTGAAGGGATTGGGATGGAACAGCTGCGTAGCCGTAAGGAACCACTAATCAGTAAGGCTAACCGGAAAAAAAGGCTTCAGTTTAATAGAGAGCATAAAGAAAGGATTGGGGGAATGGAAGAGGGCGATGTGATCTGATGAGTCCAGATTTACCCTGTTCCAGAGCGATGGGTGCATCAGCGTAAGAAGAAATGCAGGTGAAGTGATGCACCCATGAATGCCTAATGCCCATGGGGGCAGTGCTGTCAGGTCCAGGTTCAGCAACATTATGTGTCCAAAGAGTGAGGTCAGCTGACTTCTGGATATACTGAATGACCAAGTTATTCCATCAATAGATTTTTTTCTTCCCTAATGGCACAGGTATGTTCCAACATGACAATGGCAGGATTCATTGACTGGCCACTCCAGACCTTAACCTCATTGAGAACCTTTGGATGAGCTGGAGAAGGCTTTGTGCAGTGGTCAGACTCTCTGCTCATCAATAAGTTCATCAGAACACCTAATGGAAACAAGACTTGTGACATTGCAGAAGCTTATTTAAACTATGCCACAGCGTATGGGTGGTCTACTCAAAGCTAAAGTTGGTCCTGAGGAATATTGAGATTATGTGACCTTTTTTTTTTTGTGGCGATTTTATTTCGGCTAGACAGTGTATTCACGCATAATTTCATGATGCATTTATGCATTAGTTCACTATGATTTATCAGGATGACAGTCATCAGTCAATCAACCTTTATTTACAACACTCGAGGTGACCAAAATGCTTCACAACACAAATCAAGGCAATACAAAACATAAAACTAAGTAAAAACAAACTGTACAAAATAAAGTGGCACTACACTACTGAATGTTAAAAGTGTGAATAAATATTTTTTAGCCTGTAAAAAGGCTAAAATCTTTGATGGTGCGCACGTCAGGGGGCAGCTTTCATTCTTTAATTAAATCATACACTACTGTACACAGACAGGGCCGAAGAATGAAAGGTGCCATGATTTTGTTGGAGGGTCAACCGACTTCATTGTGATCTTTGTTTTGCCCAAAATACACACACTATGCCATCAACTTACCATGGAAATAAGCAAATGGAATCACAGGGCCAAGTTACCGGTCAGATCTGTGGAGAGGCGTTACTATTGTAAGAATGCTTGTCTTTGTGAAATGAATGCTAGATATTTTTAATGCCATACTTTGAAAAGCAGGAATCTCTATATTTAAAGATCAGGATGAACTAACAGGATTTTAGTTCATTACAGTAGTTAATGGTTTAATTCATGAATGAAGTCATCAAACCACATGAAATCATGGTAATTCCTGATAAATCATAGTGAACTAATGCATGAATACATCATTAATTCCTGTCCTCTTATTATAAAATTACTACTATTTGTGTTGAAAATGTCAGTCTATTGAAACCTTTACCTAAAAAATATCCCTAATGACTAAAAAGTGCAGGAGAGTAAATCAGAGGGTCCTTTTGTAAGAATGGAGATGTAAATAGTATAGGACCAGGGCAAAGTGACATGGAGACAGATAAAACTGTCATGAAGGTCCGAGGCACTCTGTTACCTTGAGTAAAAGTCCTTTATTATAACATGGAATTAGTCTTTCGACATGCAGTCCTATCCTCATCATCGTGGTATCAAAATTGGCATCGAGAATCAAGTATATTCTTTCTTATCGTATCTCATATATGCAAAGCATTTTAAAAGTATATTTTTCATTGACAAAAAATAAGGAAACATTAACACATTTACACACATACACATAGTAATCATTTACTGGGGTTAGTTAAAGTGCATATGACTAGTTATAAATGTCACCAAAATGGTCAAACTGGAGAAAAATAGGCCAAATTGTGTAAAATCTTAATTACAGTAATGTTCTCTATGTTTTATTGAAATGTGCAGTCTAAAGCTGAGAACACACTACACAACTTTTCGCCAAATTATTATTTTTTTCACTTGTGGCAAAGTGTGGTCCGCGTAAAAAGACGTGAATAGACTCCAGTCATTCAAACAAACATGTGGACTTTTAAGACCAATTTTGGCCATGCTCCAGTACAGCAGACAGTTTACAGACACTTGGAGCCCAGTGGCCAAGGAGCGGAGGAGACACACTGGAAACAGCATTTGGACTAAAACTTTCTATTTTCTTCTTTACAAAAACAACAATGTACAAACAATGACAACAAGGAGTATGCTTATTATTCATTCATTATTAATACAGAATGGGCATGCGCATTGCTTTTACACTTAAAACTAGAACTCCTCCTTCTCTTTTCCTCTCGAACAGCTTATGTCAGCCTCATATAAATTATCCAAGTGACAAAATCCACAGGAAACATGTCTCTTTGTGGTCACGCACATTACAGTCGTGTGAACCCTCCACAATGTTCTAAATCTTTCACAAAGGGGAAAAGTCGTGTAGCGTGTCCCCAGCTTAACCTGTCATATGCACTTTAATGTTGATGATTGTTTATGATTTTGATAAAGCTTAGATAATGATTATTTTTGTAGATGTTTCATTATTAAAAAGTGTGATTAGAGCTCATATTGGTCTTGTTTTAGTTTTTTTGCCCAATTAATCACTTGGCTGTGGGTCTCTTTTTGTGAGCCATGTTTTTACAAGCACCACTGACAGTCCTATCAGCCCTGCATCACAGAGCATCTCAGCAGGAGACAGTGTATGCGGTGACCAAGGGCAAGTGGAGCTCTATTGAAGGAATTCCTCTGCTGGGGGTCTGTGGCTAAAAATTGCAATTGCACTTCATAATTTATTGCCAACTGGACAGTGCCAAGAGCAGTTTGGGTGGGGAGGACTTTTCGATATGATTCACCATTGGATTTTTTTTTTAACTGATTTGTGCAGAACCCACTGTGATGCTTTTATTTGCAGGATTACCCCAGGGAGGAGCTGGCCGTGGTGCTGAGAGCCAGCCGCCGTTGTCGATTAGCAATTAGTGCTCCTCACTTAAGCGAGTTGCACTGTATGTTCTCCACTCACCGATGCTCCCGGAAAATAGGTCACAAAGTTCGCACCAGTCAAGTCTGATGTTTCTTTCTCTTCTCTGTCGCAGCGGACGGCGACGCGGTGACAAAGATCTGATAAGTGCATATGTGAGAATGCATAGAGGCTCAGAGCAGCTGTGTGAATCAAGAGGAATACTTAAGTGCTCTTAAATGCTTTTAGAGACGCCTGAACAGAAGTGATTTATTATTATTATTCCCCCCCCCAGATAGCCTTGGTGTTGTTTTATAGCAAAGGAGTAATGTAGCCTGAACAACAGTTAGCAATGTATGCAGAAATAAACTGTTATGTTTGGAGAATTTGACCTAGAAGCAGCACTATAATGACCAAACCTTTCTCGACTGAACAAACTAATGAGTTGGCCCCAGAGATCTTCAAAGAGTGTGGTCTGTACTGGGTACTCTGTGTTTAAAAAGAGAATACATGAAAGAGGGATTTTTGTGTCTTTTTGAAGGGTTCATTGTCCATGGTGAACCTGTACTCTGCTTAAAGGAGAACTGAACACAATTTGGCCTAAATAAACATCTTTGTAAGTCCCTGTGAGGGTGAAGTATTTTTTCAAAATTTGGCAATGTCAAATGTTTTTCTATGTGATTAGACTGTCTCATTTCGATAAAAAAGAAATAAATAAATGCTTTTGGGTCAGTGTATTGTAAGGAGGTTGCAGGCTCTATCGCAGCTCTATCGCTAAAGTTACTTAGTTCTGCTTTAAGGCCCGAACCACAATAAGCCTGTCGGAGAGTGAATAAATGTTAATTCATCGTTGATTTTTGTGATGAAGCAGTCAAACATATTTTATAGTATAGTCAATCAGACAATAGGTAATAGATCATTACCATACATATTTCAATAGTACTTCTTCCTTCGTCAGTGGTTGGTGTGATGTGTCTTAATAAGAACTGTTTCTGACCACGCCCTTTGCCGGCTGCTGGTTGTTGTTGGTGAAGTGTGTCCCATGTGAAGGAAAGTTGGAAAGCTTCTTCGTCTCAATTCAATTCAAGTGCTTCGTTTCCTGATCTCTATTGCTTGTATTTATTGGGCTCTCAAATGGTCTGTGTATTGACCCCTTACTTATTGTCTGATGTAGAAGAACAATCACTGTAAAAATGCATAATCTTCAGACTTTTCAGTTTGGAAATGGGATCTATGGTTTGTAACTGTTTTTAGGGAACAAATTCTTCTAAATGTCTAATGTATCTTGATGTCTTGACTGGAATGTGCTGTGGCCTTGGCTCGCTTGAAAAAGAGTTTAGATATCTCAATAGGACTTTCCTGGTAAAATAAAGATTTAACAAAAAATAAATCAATAAAATGTAAGATATAATGCCATATTGTGGAACAGTCAAGGGAAATAAAAAACATCCCTATGAGGACAATGCAGGTTATAAGGTATGTGTATGAAAAGAAACAGCAATGCAAAAAAAGAAAAAAAATGTGATAATTGCATAATTTACAAATGCCATCTTCTGTACAATACCACATATATTTACATTGAAGTCCTGAACACAGCAGATGGTGTTCAATGTTCTGTCAATTTGAAGTGTTTATAGAGCTCAGTGTTGCTCTCTTTTTTTGTGATAAACAGGCCATTTGTATTCAAAAGACTCTATACAGTAAACGTACAAGCTCCTACACATGTCAGGAGTACATTTCTCCCACAGCAGCTGCTTCAGCCAATCAAAGCTCACATGGCTCTGACTCATGGACTCATGGATGGAAATGTGCTTGTGCGATGTAGAGCACTTAAAAGCTAACCATCAGTCCCCCAAAGCTGCAGTTTTCCCTTTAGAGACCAAGTAACGTCATTAGAGCATGTTTAATTGTGGTGAAACACAACAGTGAGTGAAGTCAATCATCCTCAATAAAATCGGGCGAAAATACTTACCGCTGTGTCATGCAGTCACCAACACAAGCACCATGTGAAGATGCAGTGTGTAGGGCTCCGGACGTAAGGAATCAACAATTGTAGAGGGTTAAAAGAGGCATCAGGGGGCAATAGGTTTTTCACATGATACTGCGCTGCTAGTTCCCAGTGACTCAACTGTCCTTCCGCCCTAAGTATAATAATAAAGATTAGACGGCGGACAGTGAGTCACAGTGGGATATGTACAGCTATTTACATACCTTGTAAATACTTCATAAAGGTACTTTCAGAGTTGGTATACTTTGAAAATGTATTTTCCTGCATTAAAATTGATTTTGTAACATATAACTTTACTGTGTCTAATATCTCCTGCTAAGGTTAATGAATATTGTGCACTGTCCCAGTGTAAAATATTCAATATACAATATACAATATTTAGCGTACACTGTACACTAAAAAATAAAAGAAAAAATAAACAAACATTGAATTGCATTATACTACAGTGTAAAAACATTCAAGATTAAAACAGCTTTTTTACCCACCATTTGCTTTGCATTTATTTATAAGATAACAGTTACCTAAAACAAAAAAAGTTTTAATTAAAACAATAATTAAATTACCTTATGCTCAGGACGTTGGTTCTTTAGTTATTGTCGGTGTAATCCCCCTAATTCGTTCAGGTGTGTTCCTCATGGTCATCTGGACAAAACATTTCGACTCTCATCCAAGAGTCATTCTCAATCTGTGAAACAAGTCTGAGAACTCAGGTTAATATCCTACTCTGTGAAAGCCCTGCCCACAGGGCGGGGACCCTGATAATGGGCCATTCTTTAGTTATTCCATTTTGTCTACCATCTTATAAAAGAAAACCCTCAAGTTGCTTTTATGTCTTAAACTATTTGACGGAAAATGGCACCTTTACATTTCTTTAAATTAAAAGGTCTTTCTTTAGAGAAATGATATACAATTCTAAAACTATTATTTAGACACAATTACATTTGAACATGTAAAAAATTCCGCTCAACACAGTAGCCCATTGTGCCGGTGTCCAAGCGCAGCTGCATAGCAGGTGCCTGGGGAGAGGGTTAGAACACACGCTGGTTAGATTGTCAGGCGGCACTAAGGCCACTACAAAGTCCAGGAAGAGCCCGACGCACCTACCCACTGATCAAGAGCGAGTTTTAAAAGCTTTGGTCGAGTTTTTTCTGGGACAATTAGTTCAGCGAAAGCTAAATCTAGGGAGGGGGCAGACGAGACGGGGTCCGTCGTTAAAGATACAAAAGCGCCACACATAAGGTGGAGGCATCAACGAGATAGTTGTCGTAAAAGATACATACGTGTGCAGAGGCAGATACAATCAATCTAAAAGCGATGTGCCCATCCCGGAGACACCTCTTGCGCTGGCAATGTCAATGACAAAATTGTTAAATTGAATAAATAGAAATGAAGGTTTAGTGATTTCTGTCATGTCTTTGTGATTTTAATGCATTTTTTTCCTGTTGTGTGAAGGTGCTGAGAAGGTGATCGGCTGCAAACTTCCATCTCTGCCCTTTTGATTTCATATTTGTTTCATATATGTTGTTTTTATTATTGCTCAGTGTTTTATGTTGCACCTTAACGCCGAAACAAGTTCCTATGTTTGTGAATTTTGTTCATTGACAATGACAATAAACCCTTTCTGATTGACTGAGTGTCCAAAACTACAGTCTCAGCTTCACAAAGGCTCCAGCCAATTAAGAACAGGACAGAATATGTATTTTCTGTACAGGTATTCAGTTACTTCCCAACACTGGATTCTTTAAATACTAAATGACATGTTTGTAAAGCCATAAATGCTTTATCCCGGACTAATAGCTTGTCAGATTAAGTCCATCTTTAAATCATACCACACATGTAATGAAAGTGAGCTAACCTTTGTATGAATGAATTAACAGGAAAGATGGCATGTGCTTGCGTCTCATCATCGTTCCTTTTCTCTAGCATGTTTGTTGACATACAGTATTTGTGAACAATGTTTGTAGATACACCAGGCCAGGTGATGTTTGTGAATAATACAGTGGTGTCAGTAGTTTCACATTGCAGTTTGTGTTAATGATGAATGATGAGCTTTGCTTCAGCAGATGTTTACCTAATCCTTTAAACCATTGCATGTTAATAAGAGTTTGACCTCAGAAGCGAATTACTGTTTTGTTTAAATGTATTTTGTTTCTCACCCACCTTTGTCATTTTTGATAAATATTTAAATTAGGGGTGGGCAATATTAACAAAAAAAATTGTATTGGAATTTTTGTTGCATTATCTCGATAACAATATTCAGACAACACTGTTTCACTATGCATCAGTTATGTGTAAAACATCAAAATGTATTGCCAAAAACGTGAACGTCCCTTAAAATAATCCACAATAGGGCAGACATATTGCTTTATACTGTATCCTTGTTTGGGAGATGACACGGAGATGTATCTTTTTGGGTTATTTTAAATTGTTATGAATGCAATACTCTTTGAATATTCTTATTTTTGCATATCTCCAAACACCAATTGTGATATTTTCCATTTTCCAATATATCTCCCATCTCTAATTTAATTGAAATGATTTTTTGGTTTTCTGGTTGAAGCCGTTTTAGATTAATATTTTAGTTAAATAAATAGTGTACAATTAAAAAAAGGTGAAAATAATGAACTTCTTATGTTTTAGTTCAATATTAAATACCTGAAAAAAAATAAAAATCTTTTCCAACATTTTTCCAGATGACAGAATTCAATTTTCTTTTACAATATATCATTGCATTATGGAAATTTCACTTCTGTACCAAGGACACCTCCAGCTCAGTCCTTGATGGTGGCTTAGTCTGACCTGTTTCCCTTTCTCAGATCCTCAAAGCCTTGTTGTTGTTGTTGTTCCCTCGTTCACCTTTGATGAATAACAGTTTCATTTTTGTGTCATTTCACCACTGAACTTTCCATGTATGTATGCATCGCCTGGAATTCTAATAGAAGTATAAACCATGACATTGTGAAATTGAGGATATTTACAATGTCTAGTGCATGCCAGTTGAATAGCATGCACTCATTTAGATGTGTTTATTTGGAATACATTTGTTATCAAATGTGCCATCATCATGTGTGCACCATAAATATGTATAATTGAGAGGGAAATTGCAATCGACCTCCAGATCGATTGTTATTGACATGTCTTTGTTTATAACTCTGCCTGTACATAATGAGAGGTAAAATACGATGGAAGAATCATCCATTCAAGTCTGGCCATGTTTCCATTCTGATGACACTGAAATGCAATGCAATTGAAGCTAATGTATTCCACTACTATTTAAAAAAATCTCCTCTTATGACTCCCTGTAAGGGCTGATTATGGCTCTGGAAAAGTCATGTAAATAGTTAAGGCATAGTTAGGGTTTGGTGAAAAGCACTATATGAAACATATTTATTGTTATCAATTTGAAATCTCGGGCGACGTAACTGGCTTTGATACAAGTCGTGGATACAAGCGGTCGAAATGAGTTTCCTCCGCAGGGTGGCTGGGCGCTCCCTTAGAGATAGGGTGAGGAGCTCAGTCACACGGGAGGAGCTCAGAGTAGAGCTGCTGCTCCTCCGTGTCGAGAGGAGCCAGCTGAGGTGGCTCTGGCATCTGTTCCGAATGCCTCCTGGGCGCCTCCCTGGGGAGGTGTTTCGGGCATGTCCCACCGGGAAGAGGCCCGGGGAAGACCCAGGCCAAGCTGGAGGGACTATGTCTCTCGGCTGGCCTGGGAACGCTTCTGGATCCCCCCGGAAGAGTTAGAGGAAGTGTCTGGGGAGTGGGAAGTCTGGGAGTCCCTGCTTAGACTGCTGCCCCCGCGACCCGGCCCCGGATAAGTGGAAGAAGATGCATGGATGGAATTTGAAATCTCAATGTACAATCTCAGTTTGGTGTTGAACCAACTTGTGCAGTGCAGGACCCTCCGTTTGAGCAGCAGCCATGAGCTAACTGAAGAAAAAAGTTTTATATTGTTCTGTTTATGGACTCTAAGAACACACATCTCCAATTATGTTGCACATTTATAATTTGATAAAATGATGGTTTAAAATTGTTGTTTATCTACAGTATATTGTCTGAGGAAACCTGCCGCAAGGATTGCCTTGTTGCTCTCACCTAATTTCTGGTGAAGCATGTCCACATCACAGACAGTGGCTGATCTTTGTCTGCTACATTCATTCATAAACTGAGTGTGTTATAAAACAACTAAATGTGACGCAGGGATCGATAAAACATCATTATTTTCAACAGATGGAGAGAGAGAGACAGAAAAGAGAAACTGTGCTCAAAATGCAATTGACAGATGAATTAAAATTCCTGCTTGTTTTTTTAAAGCTTTGAAAGGACTGGCCCCACAGTAACATCTTGGACCTCATACAAATTTATACATTTACATTTTATCTAGGCTGTCCCTTTTGTCTATTTCATTGTCTTATTTGGATAATTTATTTAATTATTTTAATCTGTTTTTATTCTTTCTGTTTTACTTTTTTAAAACTTATTTTATAGTTTATTTACTGTATTGACTTATTTCACTGTGGCAGCACTTTTGAAAACAGCGTTTGTCTGTAAAATGTGTTTATAATAATAATAAAGTAGATTGGAAGTTAAGCCTAATTCCTCCATTCACATTTGTATATTTCCTGCACTGTAGTATGCATATTAATGTATATGTAAAATGCATGCTAACCTTCTGTAGAAAATGTTTATCCACTCAGTGGTGCTAAACTACTTTAGGGCTGCAACTAACAATCTGAAAGGAGGGTTTTATCAAATCTGGGGAAAAACGGTTTCTTGCTTTTATATTACTATGATTCTTTATTGCTCAGTTTGCCTGAATAAAACATAGACAAGAATTGATTATCCTTGATGCTGCCAAAAGATTCCTAAAGTGGATGATATTACTGAGGAAGATCTAGACAACACGCTTAAGGAGAGCTTTTGTGATCGGAACTGATCAGAGGATATAATGAAATACATAAATGGTTTTGTTTTGCTTTTTCGCTCTGTTGTTAGTATGAGCACCTAGAAACTAGCATATTTGCTACAGCAGAGTGGAGCACAACAATTGGCTGGTGCATTTCTGAAACTGAGACTCTGTAGATTCTCTTTGTTAAATATCATGAATGAGTATAGCTGGTGTCTGGAGGTAGGGTCTGATTTACTCTAATTTTTAGCATTTATTGGGTTTTGACAATTCTCTTTCAAAAACTGAAGGTGAATTCACTAAAAATGAGTTTTAAGGACTTGTAATAAAGCAAAAATGTCCAGGAGGAATTCCATATAAAGTCCCATTCATTTTTTATTTTAGGGCATATGTACAGCATATCAAGCAACTATGAATTTCTTTTATAAGATGGTGGACAAAATGGAATAAATAAAGAAAAAGTGGGACGCTCTAAGCGTGTAGCTGCAAGAAGGGGCCATGAAAGGGGTGTGGTCTTGCTCCCGAACATAGAATAACAAACTTATTTCATAAGAAAGTTGTGACCAATTAATTAATCTGAACGAGAGGGTGAATAGGTGTCCCTCTTTGATCACACTTTGAGGTAGGTGCAGTCTGCGCATTGCGCTCATGAAAGAAGAGTTAGTTGGTGTTTTTTACAACAGTCAATAGTAGCAGCCCTCTGGCTAGCTAACATTATGTACCACACAAAGTTTCTCTCCTTGTTCAGGTGGTGTCGGCTACAGGGTGAATACAGCCTCCCAGTGCAGACCGGTGCACATGTGTGGCAAACTAAACTGTCGTCATGTGTCATCTGAAATGGTGAGGTGATCATGAATAGGACGTCACTTTCCGAGTAAGTGCATGCTATTTTGAGAGTCGCTCGCTCGCTTCTTTTTATTGTTAATCCACAAATTATACAAATACTATTTAGCTACCTATACACCAGTTGAAAGTTTGAATTGCTCCTTAACAATCCGGAGCCTTGTACAGCTCACTTTCGTTTAGTATTTTGTGGATTAAAAACCCCCCAGCTCTCTAGCCTCTGCCCGAGCTCAGCTTAGCCGCTAGCCGCCATGGCTGAAACTTCTCTCGCTTTTACCTGCTCAAGTTGTCATATGTCGAGTCAGAACCCTGGCTTTTTCTCCGACGATAGGTGCGTGAAGTTGCAGTGTAGTGTTAGCTTTGGAAGCCAGAGTTACGGAGTTAGAAACAAGGCGGATCCGCTGTTTGGAGGAGCTTAAAGTCTAGCTATAGCCAGGTTGTAGCATCAGGCTTACCGGACCGTGCGTCAGGACGGACAAGCGTTAGCATTAGCAGCGCTAGCAAGGCTAAGGACTAGACCCAGGATCAAAATTAGGGACCAATTTGTGACAGTTTGGAGGGAACGAGGCATCGTTAAACAAACCACAGCCTGTAGTACACAAACGTGAGCTTCCCGTCTACAATAAGGTTTGCTCCCCTCAGCGATCACAGAAACGCCCGCTGAATGGACTCGTGATACTCTGGTAATTGGAAAGTTCTATAGTCAGAGACGTGAAGCTACCAGCGTCGTGTTAGATGCTTACCAGGGGCCAGAAATGGGTGACATCGAAGGAAACCTTAGGCTTTTACAGCCAGAGTAGGCAGAGGTTCCGCAGAATCGTGATTCACGCAGGCGATAACGACGTCCGGCGGAGACAATCAGAGGTGCTCAAATTACAAGTAGGTGCGGTGTGTGAATTGGCAAAGACGATGTCAGATACCGTAATATTTTCTGGTCCCCTGCCCAATCGGATCAATGCTGAACTGTACAGCCGCTGTTCAGCATTCAATCGCTGGTTATCTACTTGGTGCCCTCAAAACGATGTAGTCTTTGTTGAAAATTGGAGTTGCGTTATGGGGAATGCCCGGGCTCATACGCCGGGATGGCATCCATCCGACTTCGGAGGGTACATCCCTTTTAGTTCGGAATTTGACCGATAGCCTTAGTCGTCTAAAGTGACCACCCAGGATGAGCCCCGGGCGCAGAGCAGCAAGTGTAAGACAGCTCTCCTCTGTCGCTGCTGAGCTCTCGCCGCTCTGTCAGAAAAGAGCTATTTTCAGGCTTCAGACCAAAGAACTTAATAAAATAACACCCACAAATGATACAAATAAACAAATTAAATAAGTTTGTAAAATGTGGACTGTTAAACATTAGGTCAATTTCTTCTAAATCGCTTTTAGTTAATGGAATTAATTAATGATTGTAACATAGATCTTCTAGCTCTAACTGAAACTTGGCTTCAACAAGATGATTATGTCAGACTAAATGAGTCCACCCCACCCACTCATGTTAACTTTCAGACCGCCAGGAGCACAGGCCGAGGTGGTGGTGTGGGCAGTGATCTCACACTCAAGCCTACTCTTGAGTCCTAAAATTAACAATGCATTTAGCCCATTTGAAAGCCTCATGCTATCAATCACATGTCCAAATTGGAGAAACCAAAAAGGAGTCCTGTTCGTGGTTCTCAACCGACCTCCTGGTCCCTATTCAGAGTTTTAACAGAGTTCTCAGACTTTTATATCAAACTTGGTGTTAGACTGGGATAAAGTAGTGATAGTTGGAGATTTCAATATCCACGTGAACGCTCCATGAACGATAACACTCTCAGTAAGTCTTTTCAACGCCCTGTTAGATAGCGTTGGTTTTGCGCAAAATGTAAATAAACCAACTCACAGTCACAAGCACACTCTAGATCTTGTTCTAACATATGGAATAGAGATTAGTGACCTCATTGCCTTCCTCAAAACCCTATACTGTCAGATCATTTCCTAATTACCTTTTAGTTTGTTCTTAAAGATTATCCAACCCCACAAAATAAAGTCATAATGAAAAGGACAATATCGGAAAAATCTATCTCAAAGTTCAAGAAAATAATAGAGCCAATATTCAGCAACATGCCATGTGATCCTGCTGAGAACGGCCTTAGTCCCAGTGTAAGTGATCAATTTGTCGACTTGACCATGAACTCTCTGAAGTCTGCTCTTGATGTTGCAGCTCCGCTAAAGCAGAAGGTCATTAGGCCAAAATGTGCCTTCCCATGGTACAATGAAGAACTGCGTTCACATAAACAAAGAGTTAGAAACATTAGAAAGACCATTTCGTCGCTCCCATACGGAGGAATCCCTAAAAGCATGGAAAATCTGCCTACTGTCCTATAAGCAGGCTCTGCGTAAGGCCCAAACCAGATACTATTCAAATTTAATAGAAGCCAACAAAAATAACACTAGATTTCTTTTCAGCACTGTAGCCAGGCTAACAAACTGTCACAGCGCAGTAGAGCCCTCAATCCCAGCTACTCTCAGCTCTAATGATTTTTTCTTCTATTTTTTTAACAATAAAATAAAAAACAATCAGAGATAAATTAATGAAACTCCTCCCACTATTAGCCCTGAACAAGCCCAAGCAGTAAAACTAGTGTCCATATAAATCCATCAGTAACACTAGAAAAAAGGTTCACTGCTGTTGAACAAGCAGAGATAACTTCAGCCATTATGTCCTCGGGGTAAAACGTCATCTTGTATTCTAGACCCGATTCCAAGCAGACTCCTCAAAGACATTCTCCCCCTAATTATCAGAATCAGAAATGGGGTTTATTGCCGATTGTCAATGAACAAACTTCACAGACATAGGAACTTGTCTCGGCATGAAGGATGCAACACAAAACACTGAGCAATAATAAAACAACATATATTTCAGTCAAACAAAAGGGCAATATATAGATTCTATTTCTTTAAATATAATAAATACTTCACTAAAAAGTGGTTATGTTCCACAGTCCGGTTCAAACATGCAGTCATTAAACCGCTTCTGAAAAAGCCTAATCTTTGATCCTGACCAGTTGATAAACTACAGACCTATTTTCAAATCCACCCTTTGTCTCTAAAATCCTTGAAAGAGTTGTAGTTAAACAGCTTTGTCGCCATCTACAGGACAATAACTTACTTGAAGTTTTCCAGTCAGGGTTCAGATCCCTACCACAGCACTGAAACTGCACTAGTTAAAGTCACAAAATGATTTGTTATTAGCTGCTGACGATGGACTAGTCTCAATCCTGGTTCTATATTGGACCTCAGTGCAAGTGTTTGACACCATCGACCACAACATTCTACTGCAGAGGTTAGAATCTGATGTAGGTGTCAGAGGGACAGCCCTCAGCTGGTTTAAATCCTACTTATTGGATAGGTACCAGAGTTTGTTAATGTAAACCAGAGCTCCACACCCTGTTCTAAAGTAACCTACGGTGTGCCACAGGGTTCAGTTCTCGGTCCAATTCTGTTTACTCTTTATATGCTCTGCCGTTAGGTTAACATTATCAGAAAGCATAACATTAACTTCCACTGCTATGCAGATGACACACAGCTGTATTTATCAATGAAACCTGATCAGACCGATCAAGCAGACAGACTTGGTGCTTGTGTGAAGGATATAAAAACCTGGATGACACTTAATGATCTGCTTCTTAACCCTGAAAAAACCGAAGTCATCCATACTAGGCCCTAATCATCTACGAGACGCTTTATCTGAGCAGATAGTCCACACTGGACAACGTCTCAGTGTAGTTTGTAGCCTCTAGCTCCACTGTAAGAAACCTTGGAGTCTTCTATTTGACCAAAGAGCTCTCATTCAAAGCACACAATAATCAAGCCTGTAAAACAGCCGATTTCCATTTGCGTAATATAGCCAAAATCAGAAAAATCTTGCCTAAAAGCCTTAAAGATGCTGAAAAACTTGTCCATGCCTTTGTAACATCTAGATTAGACTACTGTAACTCCCTGCTTGCAGGCGTGCCCTAAAAGCGCCATAAAAAGCTTTCTACTGGTTCAAAATGCAGCCAGCAAGAGATTACTAACAGGAACTAAAAGAAGAGAGCACATTACGCCGGTGCTCGAGTCTCTTCACTGGCTCCCTGTCGAGTTTAGAATCAAATTCAAAATCCTACCTCCTGACTTACAAAGCCATAAATGACCTGACCCCATCCTACCTCAAAGAGGCTATAGTACCGCTTATCATCCAAACAGAGCACTTCATTCTCAAAATGCTGGACTTCTGGTGGTCCCAAGAATCTTTAAAAGCATAGTAGGAAGGTAGAGGTTTAGCTACCAAGCTCCTGTGTTTGTGGAATCAGCTTCCTGTCCATGTTAAAAGAGGCCGACACAGTCTTCTTCATTTAAGACCAGGCTTAAAAACGTTCCTCTTTGAAATCGCGTATGGCCAGTTAGGGAACAGAAATAAAAACCTATAGTTCCCAGCTATGCTGCCCTAGGAGCAACTATACCCCAGAATCAGAATCAGAAAAGAGTTTATTGCCATTGCCAATGAACAAAATTCACAAACATAGGAACTGTTCTCGGCCTTAAGGTGCAACATAAAACACTGAGCAATAATAAAACAACATATATGAATCATGAAATCAAAAAGGGCATGCATTAAGAAACAATTTAAAATTACTATACAATAAAAATAAAAATAGGCATTTCTATGTACACAAGTTTACAGTTATGTTTAAAGTTGTAGTGCCAGAAAGTGACAGTGCAGTGAGTGGGTTGAATAATTGCAGTTAAAGTGACAGGTGTTTAGAAGTGTTTTCATGAGTCCAACAGCAGAGGGAAAGAAACTATTCTTGTGGCGGAGGTTCTGGTCCGGATGGACCGTAGCCTCCTGCCTGAGGGCAGTGGTTCAAAACAGACCATGTCCAGGGTGAGAAGGGTCAGCTGTGATCCGACCTGCTCTTCCAGAGCCCTGGAGACGTACAGGTCCTGCAGAGATGGAAGTCTGCAGCCGATCACCTTCTTCAGCAGAACGCACAATGCGCTGTAGTCTCTGTTTGTCCCTGGCTGTTTTGCTCCAGCGTACCACACGGTGATGAAGGAGGTGAGGATGGACTCAAATGATGGCTGTGTAGAACTGCACCATCATCTGCGCTGGCAGCTTGGCTTTCCTCAGCTGCCCGCAGAAAGTACATCCTCTGCTGGGCCTTCTTGATGAGGGAGCTGATGGAGGGCTCCCACTTGAGGTCCTGGGTGATGGTGGTGCCCAGGAAGCGGAAGGAGTCCACGGTGGTGATGGGGGAGTCTGTCATGATGAGGGGGGGCTGGGGGGCTGTGGCTTTCCTGAAGTCCACGATCATCTCCACTGTCTTCTGGGCGTTGAACTCCAGATTGGTTACCGCTGCACCAGGACCAGGGTCCACCTCCCTCCTGTAAGACAGACTCATCCCCGTCCGAGATGAGCCCGATGAGGGTGGTATCGTCCGCAAACTTGATGAGTTTTACAGAGTCGTGGCTGGAGGTGCAGCAGTTTGTGTACAGGGAGAAGAGCAGAGGGGAAAGTACACAGCCCTGAGGAGCTCCGGTGCTGATAGTCCGAGTGTCTGAGACATTCTTTCCCAGCCGCACGCACTGCCTCCGATCCGTCAGGAAGTCAGTGATTCCACCTGCAGGTGGATTTCAGGCACGTTGAGCTGGGAGAGCTTGTCCTGGAGCAGAGCAGGAGGATGGTGTTGAAAGCAGAGCTGAAGTCCACAAACAGGATCCTGGCGTAGGTTCCCAGGGAGTCCAGATGCTGCAGGATGAAGTGGAAGTGCCAGGTTGATGGTTGTCGTCTACAGACCTGTTGGCTCTGTAGGCGAACTGCAGGGGGTCCAGCAGGGAGGAGGTGAAGGACTTGAGGTGGGGCAGGACCAGGCGTTCAAATGACTTCATGACTACAGACGTCAGCGCCACAGGCCTGTAGTCATTAAGCCCAGTGATCCGGGACTTCTTGGGGACAGGGACTGCCATACTGGGGGAAGTATGGCAGCTTTAGCACTATCCTCTGTTTCCTACTACTTTTCTATCAAACAATATTTAATATTTAATTTCACTGGCAATTTGTTCATCGCTTTTCCTTCTTTTTGTCCCACTTCCCCGACGGGAGTGGAGCAGGCACATCGAGGACCTGTGGATCCAGATGCTCCTCATCTGCCTGGAGAAACGGTCTGCCTGGAGAAACGGTCTCTACTCCATATGAACGGTTCTTCATCGGCCTCGAAGAATTGGTTTTCCTCCTGAGTGGGTCTTGCTCCACCGTGTATCTGCAAATTGAGGCGCGTCCACCTGTCCGTCCAAGGGAGTCAGATCTCTCCTTCACTGTGGAACTCCTACAGGTTTCTACTTTTTCCCAAAGAGGTTTGTAGTTTTTCCTGGCCGAGAAGGAGGGTCTAAGGACAGGGGAGCTTGGGACATCTGTCTAAGGACACAGGACGCTGGGACATTTCCAAGTCCCTATGAACACTGTTTATTTTGTTTTCCACTGTAGCCCCTCGAGGCAACTACTGTTGTGATTTTGGGCGTTACAAAAATAAATAGAAACATTTAATTGCGTGTAACTTTTTTGCCCGTTTGCCGTTTTTCGTGGTTAGGTGTGTGTAGTATGTATTTGGTTACCAGCA